>ML058514.1:0-600000 GCA_003013855.2 Liriodendron chinense
TAGGTTGAACTTTTTGTTAGTAACAATATGAACTTTCAGTAATCAGGAGTATGTTAGAGTAGACGTATCGTAAGATGGGTTTTGGTTTTGTTTTTTTATATCTTTTAGGGTTTTGGGTTTTTCTCATCTCATATCAGGAGTGGTAACGCGGAGGAGCCCGAATTGCACAAGACTCTGTTGAAGGGATAGCGTCGTATTAGGCGTGAGCCCGAGTCGTTCGGTACAGACTGGTGCTTCTCCTTTGAATGGAGAAGGGGGGAGAACTTTACTGGCTTCGCGTTGGAGGTCGCGGTGTCGGTTAACTCTTATGCGGTTAGTATGTTCTTAACCGTGTTCCTTACTCACGTTACATTCTTTACGAGAACGTTAAGTACGTTCGTGTTCGGTGGCGTCGTCGGTTGTTAGTCCAACCGGGTCAAGTCGTTAGAGTCGTCGGTACGGCCCAGGGAGGCCGGAGGTCAAGTTTAGTTCGTGTTGGTAGCCTCAGACGGGTTCTGATGGCTGTCGTCGGCAGAGTCGGGAAGTGATACCCCGTAGGAGGAGTTGTGGAAGGGCTGCTGTCCCGGTAGAGTCTCGTAAGGGCAGCGTCCCTGAAGGTCAGTCGAAGGTCAGTTAGAATGTTTGTTGTCAGAGTCATCTAAAGTCGTACAGGGGTGGCTACCCTGGGGAAAAGTTAAAGTCGTGTAGGGGCGGCTACCCTAAAGTTAAGTTAAAGGTTATTGTCCCTGTCGTGACCGCTTACGGGTGTTACCCCCAGTCACAGTTCGGGTGTAGTTAGTCGCCTGTCACCACTTATGGGTTGTTCCCCCAGTGAAGAGTCGTAGAGTCGGAGGACGTTTGTCCTCGTGAAAAGTTAAGGTCGTGTAGGGGCGGCTACCCTAAGGTCAATTAAAAGTCGTTAGAAGTTAAGTCGTTTTAGGTCAATTAAAGGTCGTTAGAAGTTAAGTCGTTTGAGGTCAATTAAAGGTCGTTCAAGGTCAAGTTGGAAGTCATGTTAGAGGTCATCAGCAGCTACAATCCTTTCAAGCACAAGTTCATCAGAACCCAGTTCAGTCATCAAATCAATTTCAGCAACTTGCGGTTGCTTTTCAGCAAACCCATAGGGTCGAAGACATCGACCACTATGCCGAAGAAGAATGTGCCTTACTCCAAGAGGCACTAGTCGCTCGAACGGATCACTCAGGACTGGACGAGTTGCGGGAGCAGTTCCAGATCTTGCAAAATCAGCTTCAGCGACAACAAGGAATCGATCTACCTTCGACCAAGTTCAGAGACTTGTGTCCTTTCCCAGATGCTCAGGTACCTCAAAACTTTGAGGTACCAAAATTCAAAAGATACGATGGCAGCAGTTGTCCCACAGCACATCTCAAGGCCTTCTGTGGAGAACTGAGTGCAATCTCAGGAAATGAAGGGGCCCTCATTCGCTTGTTCCAAAAATCCCTGAAAGGCGATGCCCTAGACTGTCATCGCATCAGGATTTGGGAACAACTCTCCCAGGCCTTCGTCGACAGATTCGCATACAATCTCAACATGGCACCCAGAAGAGCCGACCTCGCGGCTCTCAGGCAAAGGAGTGATGAAACACTATCAGCTTATGTGGGACGTTGGCGAGCTATGGTAGCCAGAATGCGGACACCTATCGACGACGAAGAACAAATCTCTATGATTGTTCATTCAACATATCCGGGCATATCTGGATATCTCATCTAGCATCTATATGCGAATTTCTCATAGTTGATCCGTGCTGGAGAGCAAGTCGAAGCAGGAAACCGTGCCGGGACAATCTCCCCATGGCCTCATCAAGCCACTCTAGTCAAGAGGAACAGAGTGGAGGGAAGACCCATCGGATATGGGAACGAAAATAGCAGCGGTTCTCCTCCCCGCCCGACAGAGATAAACAACATCAATACCACTGCTCAGGGTAATCAATATGCTCCCCCGCAGGGACATCAACAACATCAGCAGAATCAGGTTCAGCACCAACCTTAGAGGTATCAACCACAACCGAATCCTCAACCACAGTTACAACCACCTCGACAACACCAGCAGTTCAGAGGGAATGGTCAATACTCATACCAGAATAGGCAGAATTACAGGGAGCTCAGGAAGTTCACTCCACTCACTCAGCCACTTAGTCAAGTTATGACTATGCTGCTACAAAAGCAGTTACTCACTCTGATGACACCTAGGCCTCCTCCTCATCCTCTGCCTCCAAACTACCGAGAAAATGAGTATTGTGCCTACCATCAAGGGCGTGGCCACACCACTGATCGATGCTTCACTTTGAAGAATGCCATACAAGATCTGATTGATGACCGCAAGATCGTCATCTTGGTCCTTGGGATTCCCGCAGCAGCTTCCACCAACATTCTTCAGAATCCTCTGCCTCAACATCCGACGGATCCCAGTTCGTCTCTTGGCCCCACCGTCAACAGCATAGAAGAAGGGGAGCACCTCGATCGCTTCTTCTCCCCTATCCAGTCCATTCATGCCTACACTTATGGGCCGACAAATCCTCCTCCGATCTTGCAAGAGGCAAGTCCCTTTTTTCCTTCAGTCTCCGAGCCAGTAGTACTCGAAGGAACACTTCCATATGATGTGCCCATTGTTCAAGGGGCATCTTACGGCCCTTCATGTTGGGAACCAGTCGTCCTGGAAGGAGCACAATCATACATAGAGCCCACATACGAACCTGTCGTCTTGCAAGGGGCAATTTCAGCACAGGAACAATACGATTCGCCATAGAAAAACCATACTCATCAGCAGCAAGAACCCATTGTATTGGAAGGAGCTCCTCCAGTTGAGCCAGTCATATTGCAAGGGGCAAACCCTGGAGGCGTGTCAATCACACTACGGCAGCTAGGACGAACAGAAAGACCCCCTGCCATATCAAGAGGACCAGTATTCATTCCATGAGAGCCTCCTGCTCCAGGAACGGTCAAGCCAGGACCACAACCTTATGTGATCTATGAAGACAAGCCTCGATATTACCCCTTCAGCACAGGCAACAATGTAGTCCTCAAGGCAAAAGCTCCTTACGAGGAAGATCTGGTACCCACATCAGCACCGTCACAAGAACCGGTGGTCCTAGAAGGCAAAGGTGAGGAAAATTATAAAGAGGTCCCGTGGCACTATCCAGAATGTGCGGAAGTAGGGAATATGAATCCCAATGGACGTTGCATCCGAAGAGATAATCAAAACAGAGGAGATCCCAAAGGCGCTCTCTCAGGTCTCGGTAACAAAAATGAAGCCGCATATGATGTGGCGACTCAGCTCAAGTCAATCCCTGCTCAAATTTTAGCATGGGAGCTACTCTGCACATCTCGCATACACCAAGAAATGTTTGCCAAAACCTTGAACGATGCTCACGTCTCCTCCGACACGGCACCAGAGATGATAGCATTGATGATTGGATAGCTCTTGGCTCCACGCGCCATCACCTTCACCGATAATGAGTTACCACCAGAAGGACGCGATCATGGGCGATCCCTCAACATAGCCTTACAATACAAACACGTCTGCGTCCCACTGGTCCTTATCGATAATGGCTCAAGCTTAAACGTCTGCCCACTTAAGACTACGGAACATCTGGAAATTAGTCCTTCTTCATTCCGACCCAGCACCATATGTGTCAGAGCATTCGACAACACCCGCCGATCAGTGGAAGGGGAGGTCGACATAGAGGTACAGATAGGTCTGAAAATCTCCACTATCACATTCCAAATTTTGGATATATTAGCCTCTTTCAACATGTTGCTCGGACGACCATGGCTACACAAGGTTGGAGTTGTGCCATCAACCTTGTATCAACGGGTGAAGTACATCTGTGGAAATCAAGTGATCTCTATCCATGTAGAAAAGGAGCTCATCATTCCTTCCAATGCTGTTGCCACTGAACCAGACATCCCTGTCATCGATATCCAGCATTCTGAAAAAGACATCCCGTTTCATAGTTTTGAATTCGAGACTGTGAACTCTATCGCCAATCCAGAATCGATAAGGGTGGACCGTGTCTTTTCACCGGCAGAACGTCTAAGCCTCAAATACCTAATGAAGAATTATTTCAAGTCTAGAAAGGTACCGCTGATATATAACTAATGCAAATGGGGACTCGGATACAGGGCAATCTTCACGGACAAAAGAAGGAAGAAATTTCGGTGCTCACCCATCCAATTCGTCAAGCCAGGAGAACCTTGCAAAGATCCAAGAGGGAATCAACCGACTGCACTACACAAAGGCCTCCCGATGAGCCTAGTTTGGGCCACGTGGCCCCCCCATTCGATGGGATCAGATTCTCGAACCGGCTAAGCCTCCAGAAGAAGAAGGAAATCATAAAGATGAAAAAGGAAGTCAAATACAGCAGCTTAAGGACCAGGATACTCTGACACCCGCTCCCAACCAGGGGCACAACCTGCCCGCTTCAATTCCAGCCAACCAGGGGCACAACCTGCCCACCAGTCAGGGGCACAACTCGCCCATATCAATATCATCAGTCATCAGCCAGGGGCAGAAGCAGTCCATCCATTGGACCAAGAAAGGGAAGTGGTGTTCGCTCGCCTCAAGTGTAAGGCTGCGATGTAGTAATAAAACTCGGTAAGACCGAGGTCGATCCACAGGGAAATAGAAACAAGCTTCCAAACTACTCCAGCAACTCAGTTTATGGAAGAAATTCAGATTCAATTGGGTATTTAATTAAATAGCAACTTAATGAAAAATCAGAGATATAAGGTACTAAGGCTTTCAAGGATCCACTTGTAGCAATCCTATGTCAATTCAGTCAATCCAAGTAGAGAACACAACTAGATTTGAAGTCCTATCTCTCATCTAGTTGGAAAATAAAGCATTCACACACATTCAATCCAAATCAAGTTGAACTTCCAAGTTCAAGTCCATTCAATCAATGTAGAATTCAAATTCATAGCCTGCGGAGTAACAGCCATGCCTATGGACTATGGCTGGCTCAAGGATTACTATAATTCGAATCTAAACAAACAACCTGTGACAATCTCAGAGAATTGCAAGGAATTCATGTCCTGGGTACATGAACTCTCATAAAACATCTCAAACTACCACTTTTGGAACTGAAACATAAGAAAAATCCAAACTTGAATTGAAAAATACTTGAATCAAACTGAATCCAATATAAAATTAGCTACAAGCTTCACCTCTCAACCTTAGCTGAGAGGTTCTAGCCGAGCATTGTCATGTTGCAACTAAAATCTCAAAATAAAAGCATAAAAACAGAAAAACCCAAATAGGAGAGTTGCAGCCGCTCCACAATCGCCTTTACTCTCCAAACTCACGTTTCTTAGCCTCTCTGATACCCTAGGGAGAGCCCCTAGGTGTCCTTTTATAACAAGCAACCTCCCTTGCGTCGGATTCTGCGAAAGACTACGCAGTGCGCAGCAATTTTCGGAGTCTAGATTTAGAAAGGACTCTTGTTACGCAGAGCCGACCGGTCGTGACCGGTCGGACTGATTTTTTAAGCATTCCAGGGAGCACAGTCGACCGGTCATGACCAGTCGGACTGGGCTATCCATTCATCTAGCAAGTGTGGCCGACCGGTCATGACCGGTAGGACCAGATTTTCCACCATCCAGTGTATACAGCCGACTGGTCGTGACCGGTCGGGCTCCAATGCAATGTGGTCAGCCTTCATGGCCGACTGGTCAAGACCGGTCGGCCTGTCTTCCATTTGCTCCTTTGATGTGGCTGACAGGTCGGACGACCGGTCTGCCTTGTTTTTCTGCAACCTTTTCTTCTTTTCTTCATCCTCTTTTCTCCCACTTTCTTCTTCTTTCTTTGGTCCATCTTAGGACTTCATGCAATAGCTTCAAATGCATTCTTTTGGCTCGTAATTGAATGAAGTCCGCTCTCATCCCTATAATCACAAAACATATGTTAAGTGGGCCTTTAAACCATGAAAATCATGCAAACCTTGTTATGTAATGGCCAATGCAATGTATAAATTGGAGGTTCAACACACCCCCCAACCAGCTTTTTGCTAGTCCCGAGCAAAACATGCGTGAATAAGTTCAAACCTCCAAACCCAACTCTCTTCCAGAAACCATGTTTTTATCCATTCCAAGATGTACAAGTCTAAAATTTGGAAAAATTTGGTGATAGAAGCTGAAACCTTGGACCCTCAAAACATAAAAGGTGTCTGCATGAAATTCCCGCTGACTGATTGATAAATAGAAGAACTTGAACAAATTCAACCTAGTGTGCATAGTGAAAGTTCATCTCATGAGTTCCTGGGATCATCTTCTTCATAGATTTAGTAAGCCATGGATTTTAAGGTGCACAGAGCAACAACAGGCCTATGACAGGAATTTGCCTTACCGTCCTTTCGACGGCTTTCACACTACGTCCCATTTCTGGCTTTGGTTACGGTTCGACCATCCCCCGGTTGATAATAGGTAGCCCTTTTCGGAATTTTCCACCATTTTTCTTTACTTCCCGATTTCATCCTTTCTTTCCTTTTTCTTTTAAATTAGATAGGATTTTTAGAAATCCATATCTTCCATTATTTTCCCATGGACAAGGATGGACAAAATACCCCGGCTTGGCTGCTCAACACCCTTAAATCAAAGTCTACTAATCCACAAATCACATAAACCTGTCAACTCATAAAAATCGTGTAACGTGAACTTGGTGTAAAGGTGTTCAAATTTTCTATCAATCACAACAATAGGGGAATTAACATATAAAACCATTATGTTGGGAGAAATTCAAGACTTACAACATCACACACTTCGTATCTCCTCTTCTTACAGCATCTCAAATGTATAGAAACAAGATTTTCTAAAAGAGTTTTGAAATTTTTTAAAAATTCGAAAAAAATTTGCGCATATGAGGCTCGAAATGTTGCAACATGCTAGATGAGGAATCTCATCTCACCCCCCAACCAAATCTTGCATTGTCCTCAATGTAAAAAGATAGTCAATTAGCATGAACATGAGAGCAATGGTAAACAATGAGAGAGTGAGAATCAATAGTACCTGAGTGAGCGATCATGGAATTCTTCAACCCAATAACTAAAACCTATTAAAACAGTAAAACAAAACTAAACCTACCTATGCTATACCTCCATCAGACTAGGAGATCAATCATCCTGATAGACAGGATCATTCAGGGAGATGGACATGTCCTCTGAATCAAATTTCTCAACAAATGGTTTAAGGCGTTGTCCATTAACTTTGAAACAGTCACCATTCGCTGCATTCTCCATCTCAACAGCCCCATGAGGAAAAACTTCTTTGACAATATATGGGCCGGTCCATCGAGATCGTAATTTTCCCGAAAAAAGATGAAGTCAGGCATTATACAAGAGCACTTTCTGTCCTTTATGGAAAGATTTCCTTAAGATGTGCTTGTCATGAAAGGCCTTCATCTTGCTCTTGTAAATTCTCGAATTCTCATATGCATCGTTCCGGATCTCATCAAGCCCATTTAATTGAAGTTTGTGAAGCGAGCTAGCCTTGTCCATGTCAAAGTTTAAAGCCCGAATTGCCCAATAGGCTTTGTGTTCTATCTCCACAGGCAAGTGGCAAGCTTTCCCATAGACAAGTCTATAAGGGGACATTCCAATGGGTGTCTTGTAGGCGGTACGGTGAGCCCAAAGTGCATCATCTAATCTTAGGGACCAATCCTTGCGATCCGGTCTCACCGTCCTTTTCAGAATCTGCTTGATTTCCCTATTGGAGATTTCAGCTTGCCCACTTGTTTGTGGGTGGTATGGGGTGCTCACTTTGTGCCTAATACCATATTTCTTCATCAAAGTTTCAAAGGGTCTATTGCAAAAGTGAGAACCACCATCACTAATAATGGCTCGAGGCGTCCCAAATCTAGAAAGTATGTTTTCTTTTAGGAACTTGAGAACCGTACGATTATCGTTGGTTCTACATGGGATAGCCTCTATCCATTTAGACACAGTCTACGGCCAGCAGAATATAGACATGTCCAAAAGATGAGGGGAATGGTCCCATGAAATCGATGCCCCAACAGTCAAAGACTTCAAGATGTTGAATTGGGGTGAGAGGCATCATATTTCGACGGGATAATCCTCCTAACTTCTGGCAGCGCTCGCATGCTTTGCAAAACTCGTGGGTGTCCTTAAATAATGTGGGCCAATAAAAACCACACTGCAGAATTTTCGCAGTTGTTTTCTTGGCTGAAAAATGACCCCCACATGCTTGATCATGACAAAAAGAGATGACTGAATTGTGTTCATCATCGGGGACACATCTCCTTATAATTTGATCTGGGCAATATTTAAACAATAGAGGTTCATCCCAGAAAAATCTGCGCACTTCCCTTAGAAATTTACGTTTGTCCTGCGCAGTCCAATGAATCGGCATCGCACCTGTGGAAAGATAATTAGCTATATCAGCGTACCATGGTGGATGCATAGCAACAAAGAGTTGCTCATCAGGGAATGAGTCCTCAATAGGTGACTCGTCGATGGAATTTGGTAGGATTAGGCGCGATAGATGATCCGCCACCACATTTTCTACCCCCTTCTTATCTTTGATCTCCAAGTCGAATTCTTGAAGGAGTAGGATCCATCTAAGCAAACGGGGCTTAGCATCCTTCTTAGAAAGAAGGTATTTCAGCGCCGCATGATCCGTATAAACAATAACTTTGGATCCTATTAAGTATGGCCTGAATTTATCCAAGGCAAAAATGACAGCTAGGAGCTCTTTCTCCATAGTCGAATAATTAACTTGGGCAGGATTCAAGGTCCTACTTGCGTAGTAGATGACATGGGGCTTTTTATCCTTCTTTTGGCCTAACACCGCCCCAATAGCAAAATCGCTTGCATCGCACATCAACTCAAAAGGAATGGACCAATCTGGTGGTTGCATGATAGGAGCGGTTGTCAACATGTCCTTTAGCTTTGAAAAAGCTGATTGACATTCGGTACTCCACTCAAATTGGTTCTCCTTTTGTAGAAGGTTGCATAAAGGTCTTGAGATATGACTAAAATCCTTTATGAACCTTCTATAGAAACTGGCGTGTCCAAGGAAGGACCGCACATCGCGTATGCTTTTGGGTGGTGGTAGATTGGAAATTATGTCGATTTTTGCCCGGTCTACCTCTATTCCATTGGACGAGATGATATGTCCAAGGACTATTCCTCTTTGTACCATGAAATGGCACTTTTCCCAGTTTAATACAAGTTGCTTCTCCTCACACCTCATCAAGACCAACTTCAAGTGCTTGAGACACTCATCAAATGGACAACCAAAAATAGAAAAGTCATCCATGAATACCTCAAGAAACTCACCCACCATATCCGAGAAAATACTCAACATGCATCGTTGGAATGTGGCGGGTGCATTGCATAACCCGAATGGCATCCTTCGGTAAGCGAAGGTACCAAACGGGCATGTAAATGTGGTTTTATCTTGGTCTTCCGGAGCTATCTCAATTTGGTTGTATCCGGAATAGCCATCTAGGAAGCAATAATAGGAATGACCTTCCAACCTCTCCAAAATTTGATCCATAAATGGGAGAGGGAAGTGGTCTTTCCTAGTAACCGTGTTGAGCTTCCTATAATCAATGCACATACGCCAACCAGTGGTCACCTTCGTCGGTATAAGCTCGTTGTTGGCGTTCTCAATGATGGTAATACCAGATTTCTTGGGGACAACTTGGGTAGGACTCACCCATTGGCTATCTGAGATGGGGTAGAAAATACCCACATCCAATAGCTTCAACACCTCGGCTTTGACAACCTCCATCATGTTTAGATTTAGCCGTCTTTGAGGTTGTCTAGTCATTTTTTGCATTTTCTTCAAGGTGTATTCGGTGCGTGCAAACCGAAGGATCTATCCCTTTGAGATCCGCTATTGTCCAACCTATGGCTTCCCTATGTTCTTTGAGTAACTCAATCAACTTGAGCTCTTGGTCCTTCTCAAGGTGGGAGGCAATGACAACTAGGAACGTTTCCTCTTGACCCAAATATACGTATTTAAGCTCGGATGGCAATGGTTTGAGGTCAACCTTTGGTGGTTTGATGTTAAACGGTAGAGGCCTTGATGTGGTTGTTGGTAATTTCTCAAAATGAGGCCTCCACCGGCTAATATCTACCACCGGTCTTTCTATATTTAATGCCTACACAATCTCACTAATGATGGGATCTTCAGAATCCATGAAATGTGCTAAGCATGTCTCCAAGCTTTCTAGTGGTTCAAGTTGGAGGAGTTCTTCTTCTTCAAAAGTTTCAAGCAGGTTTACTTCGAAGAACTCCTCATCATCTACATCCCTATGTCTTTTGCCCAAGTGAAACACATTCACCTCTAGTGTCATGTTTCCAAAAGATAGTTGCATCACCCCATTCCGGCAATTGATGATTGCGTTTGATGTGGCAAGGAATGGGCGGCCTAGTATTACCGGTATTTGGGTGCTAGCATCCACAACCGGTTGTGTGTCCAAGACTATAAAATCTACTGGGTAGTAGAATTTGTCAACTTGGACTAGAACACCCTCAACTATCCCCCTCGGTACACGGATAGATCTATCAGCGAGTTGCAACGTGGTTTTGGTGGGTTTTAATTCACCAAGACCCAATTGCTCATATACCGAGTATGGGATCAAGTTCACACTCGCCCCCGAATCTAATAAGGCACGTTCAATCCGGTAGTCTCCAATGATACATGAGACGGTGGGACTACCGAGATCTTTGAATTTTGGGGGGGTCTTTTGAGTGAGGATGGCACTCACTTACTCAGTTAAGAAGGCCTTTTGCTGCACATTATATTTGCGTTTTGTTGTGCATAAGTCTTTTAGGAACTTGGCATAAGAGGGAATTTGTTTGACGGCATCAAGCAAAGGGATATTGATCTTGACTTGTCTGAAAATTTCTAGAATATCTTGAGAATTTAGGAGAGATTTTGGAGCAACCAATCTCGAAGGGAATGGTGTTATGGGCTTGTAGTATGCGTTCCGGTTGTTGTGGGGCTAAGTTAGATTCATCTTCATCCTCAGAATTTATCGGATCATTCGGCTCATCGGCCTTCACCGGAATAGTTTTATCAATTTGTTTACCACTTCTAAGGGTGGTAATGGATTTAGCTTGCTCCATGTTTTGGTTGGAAGACTTAGGGATGCTTACTTCATGTACTTGCTTTGGATTAGGCTGAGGTTGGGCCGGAAAGGTCCCTTCCCTAGCATTCAAGCATCCCTTAATCTCATCAACCGAGACTTTAAGCTCTTAGAACATTTGCTAATTCGATTCATTTATTTGTGCTTGCCCTTGCATAAATGCTCTCAAGGTATCCTCCAATGAGAATTGAGGTGGGGCCATATTTTGCATGGGTGGCCCTCTTTGGGAGTTGGTAGGATTGCCTCTAGGAGCATTCTTCCAACTGAAATTCGGGTGGTTCTTACAACTCTCATTGTACGTATTACCTACCGGTCCATTGAAGGGCCGTTGATAACCATATGTGGCATTGGTTGTTTCATGTAGCACTTCCTGAAACGCAGGAATTGTGGGACAATCTTGCGTAGCGTGTAAATCGGTGAGGCAAATCCCACATGTGGTTTCAACAGCTTCCTTGGACTTGGGAACTCCACTTTTGCTAAGTTCTATGGCCTCAACCTTCCTTGTGAGGTTGGCTATCCTTGCATTCACATCGTCTTCCTCCTTAAGGATATAGATCCCACTTTTCTCTTGAGTGGGCTTGGAGTTATTGGGTTTATCCGATGTATCCCAAGATTGGGCGTTTTCAGCCAACATGTCCAAGTAACTCCAAGCCTCATCTGGATTTTTACTCATAAACTCACCATTGCACATCATTGCCACAAATTGGCGCATATTGGAACTTAATCCATCATTGAAAAAATTTATAACTCGCCAACTCTCATAGCCATGATGTGGGCAAGCAAGTAGGAGATCCTTAAATCTTTTCCAACATTGAAAAAAGATTCACCCTCTTTAGCTGAGAAATTCATTATTGCCCTTCGAAGAGTGTTTGTTTTATGAGCCAGGAAGAACTTTTTCAGGAATTCCCGGTTCATCTCAACCCATGACCCAATCGAATGTGGTCTAAGAGAGTGAAGCCAATCTTTAGCTCTTTCTTTCAAAGTGAAGGGAAAAAGTTTAAGTCTGATTGTATCCTCAGAAACATTGGGATAATGCAAGGTGGCCAACACTTCTTCGAATTCTTGCAAGTGTAAGTATGGGTGGTCAGAGTCTAGCCCATGGAATTTAGGTAAAAGTTGAATTACACCCGGTTTTATGTCAAGGGTTCCACCGTTAGCTGGTAGAACTATGCAAGAAGGTGTAATTGCACGGGCAGGTTGTAGGTAGTCCCGTAGTGATCTCATTGGAGGAACATTATGTACCTCATTCTCTCCTACTCCTTCCTGATTTGCGTTTGTAGTTGGAGTAGGGAGGGGAGGATTCCTTACAGGTGTTTGATCCATACTCCCCAAACTTTCACAATGCTCTTGATAATTCCGGACTCGTCTATGAATTGACAATGGTCCAACTAAACCACCTTCAGATTGGAGACGATTTGAGTGATTACGTTCCCAACGGGACATAAACCACTCAATCAAAGCTAATCCTAACCTAGAAAACTGAAATCTGAAACTAATCTAAAAGAAACTAAGTTAGAAAGGTATCACTTGATGCGCTTGAACTTAGAGAAGAATTCCTACAAAACAGAAAACTTTGTTAGTTCTAAGAAAATCAGAAAAACCTATTTACTTCTATAGCCACTGAACTATTTGAAAACCGTTATCTAATTCCCCGGCAACGGCGCCAAAAACTTGTTCGCTCACCTCAAGTGTAAGGCTGCGATGTAGTAATAAAACTCGGTAAGACCGAGGTCGATCCACAACGAAATAGAAACAAGCTTCCAAACTACTCCAGCAACTCAGTTTATGGAAGAAATTCAGATTCAATTGGGTATTTAATTAAATAGCAACTTAATGAAAAATCAGAGATATAAGGTACTAAGGCTTTCAAGGATCCACTTGTAGCAATCCTATGTCAATTCAGTCAATCCAAGTAGAGAACACAACTAGATTTGAAGTCCTATCTCTCATCTAGTTGGAAAATAAAGCATTCACACACATTCAATCCAAATCAAGTTGAACTTCCAAGTTCAAGTCCATTCAATCAATGTAAAATTCAAATTCATAGCCTGCGGAGTAACAGCCATGCCTATGGACTATGGCTGGCTCAAGGATTACTATAATTCGAATCTAAACAAACAACCTGTGACAATCTCAGAGAATTGCAAGGAATTCATGTCCTGGGTACATGAACTCTCATAAAACATCTCAAACTACCACTTTTGGAACTGAAACATAAGAAAAATCCAAACTTGAATTGAAAAATACTTGAATCAAACTGAATCCAACATAAAATTAGCTACAAGCTTCACCTCTCAGCCTTAGCTAAGAGGTTCTAGCCGAGCATTGTCATGCTGCAACTAAAATCTCAAAATAAAAGCATAAAAACAGAAAAACCCAAATAGGAGAGTTGCAGCCGCTCCACAATTGCCTTTACTCTCCAAACTCACGTTCCTTAGCCTCTCTGATACCCTAGGGAGAGCCCCTAGGTGTCCTTTTATAGCAAGCAACCTCCCTTGCGTCGGATTCTGCGAAAGACTACGCAGTGCGCAGCAATTTTCGGAGTCTAGATTTAGAAAGGACTCTTGTTACGCAGAGCCGACCGGTCGGACTGATTTTTTAAGCATTCCAGGGAGCACAGCCGACCGGTCATGACCGGTCGGACTGGGCTATCCATTCATCTAGCAAGTGTAACCGACCGGTCATGACCGGTCGGACCAGATTTTCCACCATCCAGTGTATACAGCCGACTGGTCGTGACCGGTCGGGCTCCAATGCAATGTGGTCAGCCTTCATGGCCGACCGGTCAAGATCGGTCGTCCTGTCTTCCATTTGCTCCTTTGATGTGGCTGACCGGTCGGACGACCGGTCTGCCTTGTTTTTCTGCAACCTTTTCTTCTTTTCTTCATCCTCTTTTCTCCCTCTTTCTTCTTCTTTCTTTGGTCCATCTTAGGACTTCATGCAATAGCTTCAAATGCATTCTTTTGGCTCGTAATTGAATGAAGTCCGCTCTCATCCCTATAATCACAAAACATATGTTAGGTGGGCCTTTAAACCATGAAAATCATGCAAACCTTGTTATGTAATGGCCAATGCAATGTATAAATTGGAGGTTCAACAAGTGGCCAGCCCTAGTTTGGTCTGATGTCCAGATTCCAAACTTGTGTCTCACTGTGGAACCAGACGAACTGCAGTGCGAGGTAAGTGATCCAGGAGGGATTGAGTACGACTCAGATCTCGAGCCCAACCAGCGAGAAATCATGGTCATTGGGCCAGAAGGTGATTCTTCTCCCGAATCATCAACCCCCACCTCTTCAGGGGAGGACGTGTTGGGTCCTAAATGGTCATCCACTCCCCTAACTTTTGAATCAGCCAAAGAGCCATCTGAGGGCTCTGGCTTCCAAAAAAAATGCCTGTTTAAGCAGCGATGGGAACTTTGGAACAAGTTGGGCTCAATCATGGTCTGCAATGCCCACTTTTTCAAAGTCCCATGAATTTCGAAAATCCAAAAAAATAAAAAACTTTCAAAAGCCAAAAACATCTAGCATTTCCATTTCAGAAAAATCTCAAAAACCAAAAAACATTTCTTTTCTTACATTCGATAGTGTGCCAAGTTCGTCTAAAGAGTCGCATGAGTTTGAAGTCGAAACATATGACTTCGACATCGAATTAGACTTCGAGCTCATGGGTCTGGGCGAAGCTCGGGATGAGGAAGATGATGATCCGGCTCCCGAACCAGAGGGTCTCCTCAAAAAGTTCAAATCCAAAGCCAATGTTGTAGCCGATGATTTCGAGATAGTAAACTTGGGGACACTTGAGATCCCTAGGGAAGTACGCATTGGAAAATCGTTGCCACCTGAGATGAAACAGAAAATGATAGAGTTCCTAGCTCCAAGATTGTCCAACTTCGCGTTCTCATATGAAGACATGCCGGGGCTCGATGAAGAGCTCGTTGTACACCATCTGCCAACCAAGGCAGATATGAAGCCAGTGAAACAGAAACTTCGAAGAATGAAGACAAAATGGGCTCTGAAAGTTCGAGATGAAGTCATCAAGCAGTACAATGCGGGATTCTTGGTAGTCTCTAACTATCCTGAATGGCTCGCCAACATCGTACCAGTATCAAAGAAGGATGGCAAGGTTCGAATGTGCATCGACGTCCGAGATCTCAACAAGGCCAGTCCTAAAGACGACTTCCCTTTGCCACATATCGACACTCTAGTCGACAACACTGCTGGATACAAGATCTTCTCATTTATGGACGGGTTCTCAGGTTACAATCAGATCAAGATGGCCGTCGAAGATCGCGAGAAGACATCGTTTATCACCCCCTGGGGAACTTTCTGTTACAGGGTAATGCCGTTCGGTCTGAAGAATGCAGGAGCAATATATCAGCGAGTAATGACAGCACTATTCCACGACATGATGAACAAAGAGCTTGAAGTATATGTGGACGATATGATCGTCAAATCTCTCACAATTGAAGGACACTTTGAAGATCTGAAGAAGTTATTCAACAGATTAGAAAAGTACAAGCTCCGTCTCAACCCTCAGAAATGTGTCTTCGGTGCAATGGGAGGCAAGCTCCTTGGCTTTATGGTGAGTGAAGATGGCATCAGGGTCGACCAGACCAAAACTAGAGCAATCATCGAGATGCCCCCTCCAAGAACAGAGAAAGAAATCCGTGGCTTCCTCGGCAGAATTCAATACATCAATCGCTTCATCGCACAGCTCACACCTATTTGTGAGCCCATTTTCAAGCTCCTTCGGAAGAACGTTCCAAAAGAATGGAATGATGATTGCCAAGTCGCCTTCGAAAGCATCAAGAAATATCTCATGAATCCTCCAGTTCTAGTGCCACCCACTCCCAGACGACCACTATTGTTATACATCTTGGTAGCAGCAGAAGTCATTGGCTGTGTCCTCAGCCAGCACGACGAGACAGGGAAGAAGGAACAAGCAATATATTATTTGAGCAGAAAGTTCACCGACTACGAGACCACGTATTCCCCGATCGAGAAGACTTGCCTCGCCCTAGTATGGGCAACTCAGCAACTCCGTCAATACATGATTGCATTCCCTATTCTCCTCCTCGCTCATATGGATCCGCTCAAGTACCTGTTTGAGAAACCGGCACTCACTGAAAGGATAGCTAAATGGCAGCTACTCCTGTCTGAGTTCGACATCACCTATGTCACTCAGAAGGTAATCAAGGGGCAGGCCCTCGCCGATCATCTTGCCGCCCACTCCCTCTTGGATTATTAACCGCTCAAGATATTCTTCCCTGATGAAGATCTCTTGCATATCGAAGGTGAAGAAAAGAAGAAAAAAGATGAGTGGACGTTATTCTTCGACGGTGCAGCAAATAAAGGGAGTGGTATTGGAGCAATCCTCTACTCTCCAGATTATGTCCCTATTCCTATCTCAAGGCTCATAGCATTCGAGTGCACCAACAACATGGCAAAGTACGAAGCATGCATCGCTGTCTTAAGGGAAGCCATAATCTTGGGCGTCAAGAAGCTACGAGTATTTGGAGACTCACAGCTTATCATCAATCAGACCAATGGCGAATGGAAAACCAAGGACGAGAAATTGATACCATATCATGTGTATCTTGACAATCTGATCGAAGAATTCAAAGAAATCACCTTCTCATACATGCCCAGAGCCAAGAATCAGTTTGAAGATGCTCTCGCCATACTTGCATCAATGCTCGAGATACCAAAAGGAGCTTCAGAATGGGAGCTCACAGTCGAAATTCAAGAAGAACCTGCTTTTTATCTGCAAATAGAAGAAGCCGAAGCTGTCCCTGATAAACCCTGGTATGCCGACATCAAGCAATATCTCAAAACCCAGGAGTATCCGGAGTCAGCAACAACAACAGATCACCGAACCATCCAGCGTTTGGCCGGCCAGTTCACCATCAGTGGCGAAGTTCTTTACAAGCGATCTTATAATCACATCCTCCTTCGATGCGTCGATGAAACAAAAGCTGCAAAGATCATGAAAGAAATACACGAAGGAATCTGTGGCCCACACATGAACGGGCACATGATGGCAAAGAAGATTCTATGACTCGGCTACTATTGGCTCACCATGAAGACAGACTATTGCCAGCACGTCAGAAAATGCTTCAAGTGTTAGGAGCATGCGAATCAAATCCATGCCCCCTCATCAGAATTATACAACCTGAGCACCCCCTGGCCCTTCTCCATGTGGGGACTCGACATCATTGGCAAAATTAGTCCCAAAGCATCAAACGGTCATGAGTACATACTTGTGGCAATCGACTATTTCACCAAGTGGGTAGAGGCAGCTTCCTACACCACGATTGCAGCATCTCAGGTGATCAATTTCATGAAGAACAACATCATATGCCAGTATGGAATCCCCAATACTATCATCACAGATAATGGGACCCCGTTCGTCAACAAGAAGATGGATGACTTCCTCAGCAAATTCAAGATTCAACGTCATCGATCAAGCCCCTACCGTCCTCAAATGAATGGTGGGGTAGAAGCCGCAAACAAGACAATCGTCAGAATACTCGAGAAGATGGTTGTAACCTATCGAGATTGGTCAGATATGCTCCCATACGCACTTTGGGCCTATCGAACGTCTGTACGGTCTGCTACGGGAGTTACTCCTTTCGAGCTTACTTATGGAATGAAAGCAGTTCTGCCAGGCGAGGTGGAAATACCATCACTACGGGTGTTATTAGAAAACGGAGTTGAAGAAGGAGAATGGCAACGGGCCAGATTCGATCAGTTGCAACTAGCAGATGAAAAGCGTATTCGTGCGCTAAGTCATTCCCAGTGTTATAAAAAAAGGATCGCTCGGGCTTACAACAAGAGAGTCCGAAAAAGAAGTTTCAAGGTAGGCGACATGGTCATGAAGAAGATTCTACCGTCGCACCTTTCGGATCCCAGAAGAAAGTTCAAACCCTCGTGGGACGGGCTACTGATCATTAGAGAAGTACTTCCCGGAGGCGCCCTCAGACTCACCAGCATGAGAGGGGTGGATCTTCCTGAGCCAATCAACTCCGACAAAGTGAAAATCTTTCACGGGTAAGTCATTCTAGCTTTATCAAGAGTTACTTTAATAGAGCTGAAGTCAAGAGGTCGAAGCTAAAGCCTCTGAGAAATCATTTTCGTTCACCAAAAAGTGTTTCAAATAAGGGGATTCAAAAGAAAAGAAAAAAATATACAAAAAAAAGAGAAAAAGGAAAAGGGAAGCCAAAGCAAGGTACCCGAGAAAAAATCAACCCAAGAAAAAACACAATCATCCATCCATTCATCTCAGAAGGGTCTTTAGCTAAGACCAACAGCTCTAGCATCTTAACTTAGGATAAGGGCTGAAAGACTGCCATCGGCCGGCAACGACCGATTCCCGACCTCTAGCCGCCGCAGTTATCCAAAAATAAAAAATACAAAAAAAAGAAGAAAGAAGAAAATGTGTGCCTAAACAAAGAGGGAGGAGTGAAAACCCGAAAGGGCGCTCCGAGTAAAAACAGTGGGCATAAGCGGACAGGGTGAAAACCCGAAAGGGCACCGAGGGTAAAAACAGCATAGCTGCCAAGGGGCAGGCAAGATCAAACACCCGGGACGTGGTGAAAACCCGAAAGGGCGCCACGGGCAAAAATGACGGGAAAAGACCGGCTGTGGTGAAAAATCGAAAGAGCGCTGCAGGCAAAAATGACTCAAATGGAAAAGAAAAAAAATATAAAAGTGCAGGTACCAAGAAATCAGACAGTCCAGATTAGTTCAAGCAGTCACAGTTCAAGAACAAGAAGAAGTGCAATCAGGAACGAAGAGCTCTACAAATTCTGACAATCTCAAGAGGCAATAGTTTCCGTTGCCTACACCTCTAGGGAACCAAAGTGTTAATGCAAAGATTTGTCAATTAACATGGTTAGTGTGTCGTCGAGTCTCCTTGCGGCTGAAGACAGAAGCTACTCAAAGAAGATCGCTCATCCAGTCAGCTTCAAGCCTCTCCATCCAAACCTTTGATCCCAAAACCCTTCTATAGATGGTCCAATCCTTCCTAGTTACATCCTCAGCACCATCTATAGTCCACCTTCCATAAAGATCAGCTATGGAAGGGTCCATTATAGCAGATGTTGCTTAAAAGTTGAAAATCAGTATATCTGCTGTCTCCGATAGGTATCCGATCCATCGGAGATGAGTCCGATAGGTGTCCGATCAATCGGACGATATGTCCGATCAATCGGAGAATTGTGCAGCAACATTGAAAATCTCTCTGGACACTTTTTTGATCACTCGGAGGACTGTCCGATCAATCGGACAGGGTGCTCCGATCCATCGGACATACATCCGATCCATCGGAGGAAAATCCAGAAAAAATACATAAACTCTCTGGAAGGAATTTCGATCAATCGGACCATCTGTCCGATCAATCGGACAGGGTCTTTCCGATCAATCGGAACTGAGTCCGATCAATCGGAGAACCTATTTTTCACCAAATATAAATCAAGCTATAACTTATGTCCGATCGATCGGATCCTATCGAGGTGACCGTTTTCTGACCGTTGAATGTCATCTCTATATATTGTTCGTTTGCCTCAAGTGTAAGGCTGCGATGTAGTAATAAATCTCGGTAAGACCGAGGCCGATCCACAGGGAATTAGAAACAACTTCCAAACTACTCCAGCAACTCAGTTTTTGGAAGAAAATCAGGTTTAATTCGGTAATTAACTAAAACAGTAACTTAATGAAAATTCAGTGATTTAAAGTACTAAGGCATTCAAGGATCCACTTGTAGCAATCCCATATCAATTCAATCAATCCAAGTAGAGAACACAACTAGATTTGAAGTCCTATCTCTCATCTAGTTGAAAAAAATAAAGCATTCACGCACACTCAATCCAAATCAAGTTGAACTTCCAAGTTCAAGTCCCATACAATCAATGTAGAATTCAAATCCATAGCCTGCGGAGTAACAGCCATGCCTATGGACTATGGCCTGCTCAAGGATTATGATAATTCGAATCTAGACAAGCATCATATGATAATCTCACAGAATTGCAAGGAATTCATGTCCGGAGTACATAAACTCTCATAAAACATCTCAAACTACCACTTTTGGAACTGAAATATGCAAGAAAAATCCAAACTTGAATTGAAATTACTTGAATTAAACTGAATCCAACATGGAATTGGCTACAAGCTTCACCTCTCAGCCTTAGCTGAGAGGTTCTAGCCGTGCATATTCATGCTACAACTAAAAAACTCTTAATAAAAGCATAAAACTAGAAAAACCGAAAATAGGAGAGTTGCAGACGCTCCACAACAGCTTCCCCTCCTTAGAACCACGTCCCTTAGCTTCTATGATGACCTAGGAAGAGCCCCTAGGTGTCCTTTTATAGTAAGAAAGCTCCCTTGCGTCGGAAACATCCAGAATCTGCGAAAGGTTACGCAGTGCGCAGTAATTTTCGGAGTCCCGTTTTAGAAAGAACCCTACTTACGCAGAGCTGACCGGTCTAGACCGGTCGGACTGGTCTTTTAAACAGTCCAGGGAGTACAGCTGATAGGTCAAGACCGGTCGAACTGACCTGTCCAGCAGTCCAGTGAGCCAAGCCAACCGGTCAAGACCGGTCGGTCTGGTTTTCCCTTTGTCTAGTGCACATGGACGACCGGTTAAGACCGGTCGGTCTGGTATTCTCTTTGATCAACATGTGTGGCCGACCGGTCAAGACCGGTCGGACCCTCTTCAACTTGTTCTTCTTTCTTTCTTTTGTCCTCTTTTTTCCTTCTTTCTCTTCTCCTTGCTTTCTTCTTTCTTTGGTCCTCTTTCATCCTTCATCCAATGGCTCCAAAGGCTTTCTTTTAATCCCTAATTGAATGAATTCCGCTCTCATCCCCTATAATCACAAAACATGTGTTAGATGGGCCTTTAAATCATGAAAATCATGCAAACCATGTCATGTAATGGGCAATGCAATGTATAAATTGGAGTTCAATACACCCCCCAACCAGCTTTTTGCTAGTCCCGAGCAAAACATGCGTGAAACAGTTTCAAACCTCCAAACCCAACTCTCTTCCAGAAAACATGTTTCTATCCACTCCAAGATGTACAAGTGTAAAATTTGGAAAAATTAGGTGATAGAAGCTCAAACCTTGGACTCTCAAAACATAAGAGGTGTCTACGTGAAATTCCCGCTGATTGATTGATAAATAGAAGAACTCGAACAAATTCAACCTAGTGTGCATAGTGAAAGTTCATCTCATGAGTTCCTGGGATCATCTTCTTCATAGATTAAGTAAACCAAGTGCACAGGGCAGCAACAAACCTATGACAGGAATTTGCCTTACCGTCCTTCCGACGGCTTTCATACTACGTCCCATTTTCGGCTTTGGTTATGGTTTGACCATCCCCCGGTTAGTAATAGGTAGCCCTTTTCGGAATTTTCCACCATTTTTCTTTCCTTCCCGATTTCATCCTTTCTTTCCTTGTTCTTTTAAATTAGATAGGATTTTTAGAAATCCATATCTTCTGTTATTTTCCCATGGACAAGGATGGACAAAATACCCCGGCTTGGCTGCTCAACACCTTTAAATCAAAGTCTAGCTAATCCACAAATCACATAAACCTGTCAACTCATGAAAATCGTGTAATGTGAACTTAGTGTAAAGGTGTTCAAATTTTCTATCAATCACAACAATAGGGGGACTAACATATAAAACCATTATGTTGGGAGAAATTCAAGACCTACAACATCACACACTTCGTATCTCCTCTTCTTATTATACTCAAAGCATCTCAAATGTATAGAAACAAGATTTTCTAAAAGAGTTTTGAGATGTTTAGAAAATTCAAAAAAAATTGCGCATATGAAGCTCGAAATGTTGCAATATGCTAGATGAGGAATCTCATCTCACCCCCCAACCAAATCTTGCATTGTCCTCAATGTAAAAGATATGCAATTAGTATGGACATGAGAGCAATGGTAAACAATGAGAGAGTGAGAATCAATAGTACCTGAGAGAGCGATCGTGGAACTCCAACCCAACAACTAAAACCTACTAAAACAGTATAACTAAAGAAAACCTACCTATGCTATACCTCCATCAGACTTAGGAGATCAATCATCCTGATAGACAGGATCGTTCAGAGTGATGGCAATGTCCTCTGAATCAAATTTCTCAATAAATGGTTTAAGGCGTTGTCCATTAACTTTAAAACAGTTACCATTTGCTGCATTTTCAATCTCAACAGCCCCATGAGGAAAAATTTCTTTGATAATATATGGGCCGGTCCATCGAGATCATAATTTTTCTGAAAAAAAGATGAAGTCGGGAATTATACACGAGTACTTTATGTCCTTCATGGAAAGATTTCCTGAAGATATGCTTATCATGGAAAGCCTTCATCTTACTCTTGTAAATTCTCGAGTTCTCATATGCATCGTTCCGGATCTCATCAAGCTCATTTAATTGAAGTTTGCGAAGCGAGCTAGCCTTGTCCATGTCAAAATTTAAAGCCCGAATTGCCCAATAGGCTTTGTGTTCTATCTCCACAGGCAAGGTGGCAATGCTTTCCATAGACAAGTCTATAAGAGGACATTCCAATGGGTGTCTTGTAGTGGGTACGGTGAGCCCAAAGTGCATCATCTAATCTTAGGGACCAATCCTTGCGATCCGGTCTCACCGTCTTTTCCAGAATCTGCTTGATTTCCCTATTGGAGATTTCAGCTTGCCCACTTGTTTGTGGGTGGTATGGGGTACTCACTTTGTGCCTAATACCATATTTCTTCATCAAGGTTTCGAAAGGGTCTATTACAAAAGTGAGAACCACCATCACTAATAATGGCCCGTGGCGTCCCAAATCTAGAAAGTATGTTTTCTTTGAGGAACTTGAGAACCTGTACGATGATCGTTGGTTCTACATGGGATAGCCTCTACCATTTAGACACATAGTCTACGGCAAGCAAAATATAGACATGTCCAAAAGATGAGTGGAATGGTCCCATGAAATCGATGCCTCAACAGTCAAAGACTTCAATATGTTGAATTGGGGTGAGAGGCATCATATTTCGACGAGATAATCCTCCTAACTTCTGGCAGCGCTCGCATGCTTTGCAAAACTCATGGGTGTCCTTAAATAGTGTGGGCCAATAAAAACCACACTGCAGAATTTTCGCAGTTGTTTTCTTGGCCGAAAAATGACCCCCACATGCTTGATCATGACAAAAGGAGATGACTGAATTATGTTCATCATCGGGGACGCATCTCCTTATAATTTGGTCTGGGCAATATTTAAACAATAGAGGTTCATCCCAGAAAAATCTGCGCACTTCCCTTAGAAATTTACGTTTGTCCTGCGCAGTCCAATGAATCGGCATCACACCTGTGGAAAGATAATTGGCTATATCAGCGTACCATGGTGGATGCATAGCAATAAAGAGTTGCTCATCAGGGAATGAGTCCTCAATAGGTGACTCGTCAGTGGAATTTGATAGGACTAGACGGGATAGATGATCCGCCACCATATTTTCTACCCCCTTCTTGTCTTTGATCTCCAAGTCGAATTCTTGAAGGAGTAGGATCCTATCTAAGCAAACGGGGCTTAGCATCCTTCTTAGAGAGAAGGTGTTTCAGCGCCGCATGATCCATATAAACAATAACTTTGGATCCTATTAAGTATGGCCTGAATTTGTCCAAGGCAAAAATGACAGCTAGCAGCTCTTTCTCCGTAGTCGAATAATTAACTTGGGCGGGATTTAAGGTCCTATTTGCGTAGTAGATAACATGGGGCTTCTTATCTTTTTTTTGGCCTAACACCGCCCCAATAGCAAAGTCGCTTGCATCGCACATCAACTCAAAAGGAATGGACCAATCTGGTGGTTGCATGATAGGAGCGGCTGTCAACATGTCTTTTAGCTTTGAAAAAGCTAATTGACATTCAGCACTCCATTCAAATTGGTTCTCCTTTTGTAGAAGGTTGCATAAAGGCCTTGAGATATGACTAAAATCCTTTATAAACCTTCTATAGAAACCGACGTGTCCAAGGAAGGATCGCACATTGCGTATGCTTTTGGGTGGTGGTAGATTGAAAATTATGTCAATTTTTGCCCGGTCTACCTCTATTCCATTGGACGAGATGATATGTCCAAGGACTATTCCTCTTTGTACCATGAAATGACACTTTTTCCAGTTTAATACAAGTTTCTTCTCCTCACACCTCATCAAGACCAACTTCAAGTGCTTGAGGCACTCATCAAACGTACAACCAAAAACAGAAAAGTCGTCCATGAACACCTCAAGAAACTCACCCACCATGTCTAAGAAAATACTCAACATACATCGTTGGAATGTGGCGGGTGCATTACATAACCCGAATGGCATCCTTCGGTAAGCGAAGGTGCCAAACGGGCATGTAAATGTGGTTTTCTCTTGGTCATCTGAAGATATCTCAATTTGGTTGTATCCGGAATAGCCATCTAGGAAGCAATAATAGAAATGGCCTGCCAACCTCTCCAAAATTTGATCCATAAATGGGAGAGGGAAGTGGTCTTTCCTAGTAACCGTGTTGAGCTTCCTATAATCAATGCACATACGCCAATCGGTGGTCACCTTAGTCGGTATAAGCTCATTGTTGGCATTTTCAATGATGGTAATACCGGATTTCTTGGGGACAACTTGAGTAGGACTCACCCATTGGCTATCTGAGATGGGGTAAATAATACCCACATCCAATAGTTTTAACACCTTGGCTTTGACAACCTCCATCATGTTTGGATTTAACCGTCTTTGAGGTTGTCGAGTCGTTTTTGCATTTTCTTCAAGGTGTATTCGGTGAGTACAAACCGAAGGATCTATCCCTTTGAGATCCGCTATTGTCCAACCTATGGCTTCCCTATGTTCTTTGAGTAACTCAATCAACTTGAGCTCTTGGTCTTTCTCTAGGTGGGAGGCAATGACAACTGGGAATGTTTCCTCTTGACCCAAATATACGTATTTAAGCTCGGATGGCAATGGTTTAAGGTCAAGCTTTGGTGGTTTGATGTTAGACGGTAGAGGCCTTGATGTGGTTGGTGGCAATTTTTCAAAATGGGGCCTCCACCGGCTAATATCAACTACCGGTCTTTCTATATTTAATACCTGCACAATCTCATTAATGATGGGGTCTTCAGAATCCATGACATGTGCTTAAGCATGTCTCCAAGCTTTCTAGTGGTTCAAGTTGGGGGAGTTCTTCTTCTTCAAAAGTTTCAAGCTATTTACCTCGAAGAACTCATCATCATCGACATCCCTATGTCTTTTGCCCAAGTGAAACACATTCACCTCTAGTGTCATGTTTCCAAAAGATAGTTGCATCACCCCATTCCGGCAATTGATGATTGCGTTTGATGTGGCAAGGAATGGGCGGCCTAAAATTACCGGTATTTGAGTGCTAGCATCCAAAACCGGTTGTGTGTCCAAGACGATAAAGTCTACCGGATAGTAGAATTTGTCAACTTGGACTAGAACATCCTCAACTATCCCCCTCGGTACACGAATAGATCTATCAGCAAGTTACAATGTGGTTTTGGTGGGTTTTTATTCACCAAGACCCAATTGCTCATATACCGAGTATGGGATCAAGTTCACACTCGCCCCCAAATCTAACAAGGCACGCTCAATCCAGTAGTCTTCAATGATACATGAGACGGTGGGACTATTGGGATCTTTGAATTTTTTTGGGGGGGGGGGGGGGGGGGGTGTTTGAGTGAGGATGGCACTCACTTGCTCAGTTAAGAAGGCCTTTTGCTGCACATTATATTTGCGTTTTGTTGTGCATAGGTCTTTTAGAAACTTGGCATAAGAGGGAATTTGTTTGATGGCATCAAGCAAAGGGATATTAATCTTGACTTGTCTGAAAATCTCTAGAATATCATGAGAATTTGGGAGAGATTTTGGGGCAACCAACCTTGAAGGGAATGGTGCTACGGGCTTGTAAATACGTTCCGGTTGTTGTGGGGCTAAGTTAGATCCATCTTCATCCTCAGAATTTACCGGATCATTAGGCTCATCGGCCTTCACCGGAATAGTTTTGTCAATTTGTTTTCCACTTCTAAGGGTGGTGATGGATTTGGCTTGCTCCATGTTTTGGTTGGAAGGATTAGGGATGCTTATTTCATGTACTTGCTTTGGATTGGGCTGAGGTTGGGCCGGAAAGGTCCCTTCCCTAGCATTCAAGCGTCCCTTAATCTCATCAACCGAGACTTTAAGCTCTTGGAACAATTGCTGATTTGTTTGATTGATTTGCGTTTGCCCTTGTATAAACGCCTTCAAGGTATCCTCCATTGAGAATTGAGGTGGGGCCATATTTTGCATGGGTGGCCCTCTTTGAAAGTTGGTAGGATTGCCCATGGGAGCATTCTTCCAACTAAAATTTGGGTGGTTCTTCCAACTCTCATTGTACGTATTACCTACCGGTCCATTGAAAGGCCGTTGATAACCATATGTGGCATTGGCGTGTTCATGTAATACCTCTTGAAATGCAGGAATTGTGGGACAATCTTGTGTAGCGTGTAAATCGGTGAGGCAAATCCCACATATGGTTTCAACAGCTTCATTGGACTTGGGAACTCCACTTTTACTAAGTTCCATGGCCTCAACCTTCCTTGTGAGGTTGGCTATCCTTGCATTCACATCGTCTTCCTCCTTGAGAACATAGATCCCTCCTTTCTCTTGAGTGGGTTTGGAGTTATTAGGTTTATCCGATGTATCCCAAGATTGGGCATTTTCAGCCAACATGTCCAAATAACTCCAAGCCTCATCTGGATTTTTACTCATAAACTCGCCATTGCACATCATCTCCACAAATTGGCGCATATTGGAACTTAATCCATCATTGAAAAAATTTATAATTCGCCAACTCTCATAGCCATGATGTGGGCAAGCAAGCAAGAGATCTTTAAATCTTTCCCAACATTGAAAGAAAGATTCACCTTCTTTAGTCGAGAAATTCATTATGGCCCTTCTAAGGGTGTTCGTTTTATGAGCCGGGAAGAACTTTTTCAAGAATTCCCGGTTCATCTCAACCCATGACCCAATCGAATGTGGTCTAAGAGAGTGAAGCCAATCTTTGGCTCTTTCTTTCAAAGTGAAGGGAAAAAGTTTAAGTCTGATAGTATCTTCGGAAACATTGGTGTAATGCAAGGTGGCCAACACTTCTTCAAATTCTTTCAAGTGTAAGTATGGGCAGTCAGAGTCTAGCCCATGGAACTTTGGTAAGAGTTGAATTACACCCGATTTTATGTCAAAGTTTCCACCGTTTGTTGGTAGAACCACGCAAGAGGGTGTAATTGCTCGGGCAGGTTGTAGGTAGTCCCGTAGTGATCTCATTGGAGGAACATTATGTACCTCATTCTCTCCTACTCCTTCCTGATTTGCATTTGTAGTTGGAGTAGGGGGGGAGGATTCCTTAAAGGTGTTTGTTCCATACTCCCCAAACTTTCACAATGCTCTTGGTAATTTCGGACTCGTCTATGAACTGACAATGGTCCAACTAGACCACCTTCAAATTGGAGACGATTTGAGTGGTTACGTTCCCAACAGGACATAAACCACTCAACCAAAAACTAAAACTAATCCTAAATCCTAGAAAACTGAAATCTGAAATTAATCTGAAAAAAATTCTGCAAAAAGCTAAGTTAAAAAGGTATCACCTGATGTGCTTGAACTAGAGAAGAATTACTACAAAACAGAAAAAATTGTTAGTTCTAAGAAAATCAGAAAAAAACTTATCTACTTCTAGTTCTACAGCCACTGAAATTATTTGAAAACCGTTATCTAAATCCCCGGCAGCGGCGCCAAAAACTTGTTCGCTCGCCTCAAGTGTAAGGCTGCGATGTAGTAATAAATCTTTGTAAGACCGAGGTCGATCAACAGAGAATTAGAAACAACTTCCAAACTACTCCAGCAACTCAGTTTTTGGAAGAAAATCAGGTTTAATTGGGTAATTAACTAAAATAGTAACTTAATGAAAATTCAGTGATTTAAAGTACTAAGGCATTCAAGGATCCACTTGTAGCAATCCCATGTCAATTCAATCAATCCAAGTAGAGAACACAACTAGATTTGAAGTCCTATCTCTCATCTAGTTGAAAAAAATAAAGCATTCATGCACACTCAATCCAAATCAAGTTGAACTTCCAAGTTCAAGTCCCATACAATCAATGTAGAATTCAAATCCATAGCCTGCGGAGTAACAGCCATGCCTATGGACTATGGCCTGCTCAAGGATTACTATAATTCGAATCTAGACAAGCATCATATGATAATCTCAAAGAATTGCAAGGAATTCATGTCCGGAGTACATGAACTCTCATAAAACATCTCAAACTACCACTTTTGGAACTAAAATATGCAAGAAAAATCTAAACTTGAATTGAAATTACTTGAATTAAACTGAATCCAACATGGAATTGGTTACAAGCTTCACCTCTCAGCCTTAGCTGAGAGGTTCTAGCCGAGCATATTCATGCTATAACTAAAAAACTCTTAATAAAAGCATAAAACTAGAAAAACCGGAAATAGGAGAGTTGCAGACGCTCCACAACAGCTTCCCCTCCTTAGAACCACGTCCCTTAGCTTCTATGATGACCTAGGAAGAGCCCCTAGGTGTCCTTTTATAGTAAGAAGGCTCCCTTGCGTCGGAAACATCCAGAATCTGCGAAAGGTTACGCAGTGCGCAGCAATTTTCGGAGTCCCGTTTTAGAAAGAACTCTACTTACGCAGAGCTGACCGGTCTAGACCGGTCGGACTGGTCTTTTAAACAGTCCAGGGAGTACAGCCGACCGGTCAAGACTGGTCGGACTGACCTGTCCAGCAGTCCAGTGAGCCTAGCCGACCGGTCAAGACCGGTCGGTCTGGTATTCTCTTTGATCAGCATGTGTGGCCGACCGGTCAAGAGCGGTCGGTCTGGTATTCTCTTTGATCAGCATGTGTGGCTGATCGGTCAAGAGCGGTCTGGTTCCCCTCTTCAACTTGTTCTTCTTTCTTTCTTTTGTCCTCTTTTTTCCTTCTTTCTCTTCTCCTTGCTTTCTTCTTTCTTTGGTCCTCTTTCATCCTTCATCCAATGGCTCCAAAGGCTTTCTTTTAATCCCTAATTGAATGAAGTCCGCTCTCATCCCCTATAATCACAAAACATGTGTTAGATGGGCCTTTAAATCATGAAAATCATGCAAACCATGTCATGTAATGGGCAATGCAATGTATAAATTGGAGGTTCAACATATATGGAACTCGGTTGGATCTTGTGCATATGATCTTGAGCATCATCTAGGGTTTGTTTGTGCCTTCTCCTTTAGATCCCTTTCTCTCATACCCTAAGATTTGTTGAGTTCATACTTCAATCCATGTTGATCTGACCAACATTGAAGAAGCATTCAAAGCTAGGATTAAATCATGAACTCAACCCCTCTTTAATGGCATCCTAACCTGCCTCTCATAGATATACTCTTGTCATCAATGACATTAATGGTGGTTTAGGTAGAAGCTCTCCTCATATAAAAGCCATATCCCAATATAGCCTCAACCTAACCCTAATCCCTCACCTTGGAATCTACAAGGAGTCATTCGTAGCAAGGCTGCTGATCGTGGGAGCTGAAGAAGGTATCTTCCGTGCAAGCCGAAGCTTCTTCAACAAAGGCATCATCAAGGGGCTCAATCAGCTAAGTATATTTAGTCTTGCGAGTCCAAGAAACCTCCTCAAGTCGAGATTTGGGTTTCAGAGTTTGAAGACCCAAACTCGTAAGAGTCCTTGCGTAGGACAAGTCCTTGACTAGGACAAGCCCTTGCGTAGGACAAAGTGGTTCATGGATTAGTCCTATGGAAGGATGAATCATGTGTTGAGTCTTAAGTCCTTTTGTAGGCTATTAAGGTTTATGGTTAACCTCATTTAAAACCATAGTGATAGTGAAATCCGGCCACTCAAGGAGTGAGTGGATCAGCCGGGAGTGGAGTAGGTACATAACCGAACCACTATAAAAATCTCTTGTTGTGTGATGAATGGATGAACTGATTTACTTCTTTCACATGTGCTTTTATTGATTTATATTCTGCATATCTTGTGCTTGAAGAAAGTTCTCTAAGAATACTTTGCATGATTACAAGTATGTAATTGGGTAATTTAAAAAGTGTCCTATTCACCCCCCTCTAGGACTAGGTAACTTGTTTCTTGCTTCTACAAAAGCGGTAATTAAACTTATACCGTATTTTCAATTGGTATCAGAGAGGGTTCCTCCTTAAAGGCGTAACAGCCCGGAGTGTGATCCGTCTCTAGAAGCTTGAAATCATGTCAAAAGGGGATTCTAGTATGGTTTCCAAAACTCCATATTTTGATGGATCAAACTATGCATATTGGAAAGCAAGAATGAGAGTCTTATTGGCAATCATTGGATCATGCAACATGGAGGTCTGTGGAAATCAAATATGAAATACCCCTCTTGAGCACAGTCACAGATGGGGTCACCACCACCACAGTCAAACCTGATGACTTATGGACTGATCTTGAACAACTGAGATACATTAGCAATGCAAAGGCACTCAATGCTATCTTTTGTGCCGTTTCAGCAGATGAGTTCAAAAGAATTTGTAATTGCACAAAAGCTAAGGAAGCTTGGGACATCTTTGAAACTATTCATGAAGGGACTAGTACAGTCAAAAGGTCAAAACTTCAGCTCTTGACAACTCAATTTGAGAATATGAAAATGGAAGAACATGAGAACTTCATGGACTTTTACACTTGGCTGAGCGATGTCACCAATGCTATGTGGGGATTGGGGGAGAGGATATCGGATCCGTGCATTTGTAGGAAAATTCTAAGATCCTTACCCGAACGATTCTCCTCCAAAGTTATAACTATTGAGGAATGTAGAGATATTGATACTATGAAAATAGAAGACATACTAGGATCTCTACAGACCCATGAACTTCATTTCAAGAAATCCCCAAAAAGTAGAAACACAGTGCTGAAAACCTCACACACTACACAAGAATCTGTAGTTGATAGTGATGAAGAAATGGATATGAATGAAATGGCTCTTATGGCCAAGAAGTTTAGAAAATTCTTCAAAAACAAAGGAAAGAGGGTTGACAAAAATAGTAAATCTTTTGACAAAAAGCACTATACAGGAAAATCTTACAACAAGCCAAAAGATCCTGAGTGCTACAACTGTGGACGCTATGGTCATATTGCCTCTGACTGCCAAGCTCCTGCTAAAGAAAAATTTAAAAAGAAAGCAATGGCAGCAACATGGGATAACCTCGAGAGTACAGATTCAGAAACAGAAGAATATCAAAGTGATGGGAGAGGATCAGTTAAAATTCTGATGGCCTCTATCTCTAAGATTGTCCCAGACATACAAGGCGAAAGAGATAAGGATGATCATGAGCTATCAGAAAACAATGTGACATCCTCCGATGATGACGAGGATGGCAATGAAGGTTTGCAAGTTGCCTATGATGAGTTATTTCGTCAAAGCATCCTTCTTACCAAGAAGTTGAGCCAAGCTAATATTGACAATAATAAATTGGCTGATGAAATGCAAGAAGTGAAAGGAGAAAACAACAAAATTCACTTTCAAATCTGTGACTTGGAAAGGAAAAACAAAGCAGCTCAAGACAAGATTAATACCCTAGAAGATGATCCGAAAAAGGCAAAATCTACAAATCAATGTCTAATCTTGCAGCTTAATCAAGAAAGTCAACTAAATGAAAGATTTGCCCAGAGTAGAGAAAAACTAGACGATATCCTTAAATCAGGTAAGCCTTGTAGGAATACAAGAGGGCTAGGCTATGGTGAGCAAACTAAGGTTAGTAAGTCAGAACCTAAAAAGATCAGGAATGCATCAGGAAGCACTAAGAAAATTCACCTATATGCCATGCATGCAGAGATGTTGGACATTTGAAGTTTGAATGCTTGATCTTTAAGAATCCGGTTCGGAACTTGAAAGGTAAATTTGTACCTACCAGAAAAAGGATGAATCATATGTGGAGTCCTCCTAAACAAACACTAAACATGAGGAGAAATTATCCCACTCCACCGAAGAAAGACAAAAGAATGGAAGAGCTCCTTGAAATGGTAAAACAGTGAAACAAAAGAACCATGGAGCTGATGAAAGAGAATTCAAGCAAAGAATCAACACCTTATGCTCAAACGATGACATCTCTAGAATCAACCAAGAAGCCTGGTTCTCCAAAAAGGGTAGTCTCTAAATGGGTAGTAAAGAACAAATGCTTAGTTATCCATACAGCCCTTAGAGCCGGAAGAAACACTAGGTGGTACCTTGATAGTGGATGCTCCCGACACATGACAGGTGACAAGACTCAGTTTTGTGATTATGCTGAATTTGATGGTGGGTCTGTTACCTTTGGAGATGGGAGTGTTGCCAAGATTGTTGGAAAGGGAACCATCACCGGGCCAGGATTGCCCGAAATTGAGGATGTACTATGTGTTGACGGTTTGAAACATAATTTATTAAGCATCTCTCAAATATGTGATGAACAGCATTCCGTAAAATTCTCCAAAGAAATGTGCGAAATTATGGACCAAACTGGAAAATTGATACTAAAAGGGTTTCGCACTGGAGATAACTGCTATGTTATTGTAAACAAGGGGGATGAGGGACCATCTGCCGTATGCCACATGGCTATTAATGATGAGACTGAGTTATGGCATCAACGGCTTGGTCATGTCCATTACAGGAACCTTGCTAGGTTAAGTAGAAAGAAATTAGTAAGAGGATTACCAAAGATTGGGAAAAAACCAAAAGAAGTATGTGCAGAATGCTTGAAAGGTAAACAAATTAAAGTTGCACATAAGAAGACTACATCCATCATTGCTACATCAAAACCCGTTGATCTACTCCACATGGATCTCGTAGGTCCCACAAGAGTAATGAGTCAAGGTGGTAAGAGGTACTTCTTTGTTATTGTTGACGACTATTCCTGATATACTTGGGTTGTATTTTTGAAAGAAAAGTCTGATACATTTGAGGAATTTGAGAAACTCATGAAACGACTCCACAATGAGAAGGAATGTACAGTGAAACGTATTAGGAGTGATCATGGGGGGGAAATTTGAGGACGGGCGCTTTGAACTATTCTGTGAAAATTTAGGCATCAAACATGAATTCTCAGCCCCAAAAACTCCACAACAAAATGGAGTAGCAGAGAGGAAAAACAGCGTTCTACTTGACATGGCCATAGTTATGATGAATAACAAAAATATAGCAAAAAATCTGTGGGCCGAAGCAGTAAATACAGCTTGTCACATCATTAATCGTGTTTATTTGAGAGCCGGCCTAGATAAAACCCCATATGAGCTGTGGAATGGAAAAGTTCCAAACATCAAGTACTTTAGGGTCTTTGGTAGCAAATGTCACATCCTTCGAGATCGAGAGAATCTAGAAAAATTTGACTCTAAGAGCGATGAGGGAATATTTCTAGGATATGCTTCTGATAGTCGTGCCTATAGAGTGTACAATACAAGGACTAAAACAACTCAAGAATCCATAAATGTTATCATTGATGACCAATCCAAAGAAGATACAAGACTTGATGATGATGAAGTGGGAGAACCATCCCACATAGGCAAACCTGTTGAAAAATCTCCCACTCCCAATGCCTCAATAGCTTCTGAAAATGTTCCACATATCAAGGATCATCCCCTCAATCAAGTCATTGGAGATCCGGATGTTGGAGTCAAGACTGGGAGACAACTTGAGGCCATCAACAGTCATGTGTGCTTCACTTAAAAAATTGAACCAAAAAATATAAATGAGGCTCTCAATGATGAGTTTTGGATACTTGCAATGCAAGAGGAACTTCAACAGTTTACCAGAAATGAAGTTTGGTTTCTAGTTGAAAGACCATATGAGAAGAATGTCATTGGAACTAAATGGATCTTCAAAAACAAAACAGATGAATCTGGCAATGTGATTCGAAACAAAGCACGTCTTGTAGCTCAAGGGTACTCTCAAATCGAGGGAATTGATTTTAATGAAACTTTTGCCCCGGTTGCTATCATGTCCATAGCATGTGCTCTCAAATTCAAATTATTTCAAATGGACGTGAAGAGTGCCTTTCTAAATGGTATACTTGATGAGGAGGTTTATGTTGAACAACCAAAAGGGTTTGTGGACCCTGGTTATCCTCAAAGAGTCTACCGATTGAAAAAGGCTCTCTATGGGGTTAAAACAAGCCCCCCGAGCATGGTATGAACGTCTTACTCAATTTCTAATTGCTCACAAGTTTGTTAGGGGGAGTATTGATAAAACCCTATTTGTTAAGAGGACGGCTGATTCCTTTCTCATTGCTCAAATTTATGTGGATGATATTGTCTTTGGGTCAAACTGTGAAGAATTTTCTGGCTTATTTACTGAACTAATGAAATCTGAATTTGAGATGAGTTTGGTAGGCGAACTGAATTTTTTCCTAGGATTGCAAGTTAAACAACTGAAAAATGGAATCTTTATCAACCAAACTAAGTATGCAAAAGATTTAGTTAAGAGGTTTGGGCTAGACTCGGGTCGATCACACACCACGCCTATGGCCACTACCATTAAACTTTCCAAAGACTTATCAGGTAAAAGTGTTGATCAACATTTATATAGAAGTATGATTGGGAGTCTTCTCTACCTCACAGCAAGTAGACCCGATATTGCCTTTAGTGTAGGGGCATGTGCTAGATTTCAAGCCGATCCTAGGGAATAACACCTCATTGCTGTAAAAAGAGTGATCAGATATGTGGCCTGTACAACTGAATATGGCTTGTGGTACCCCTTTGACACCTCAACCATCATTGCGAGGTACTCCGATGCCGATTGGGCCGGAAATATGGATGATAGAAAATCCACAAGCGGTGACTGTTTTTACGTCAGAAACTGCTTAGTTGCTTGGCATAGCAAAAAGCAAAACTCCATCTCATTGTCCACTGCTGAAGCTGAATATATTGCCGCCGGTAGTTGCTGCGCTCAACTACTTTGGATGAAGCAGATGTTGAAGGATTATGGTCTTAATCAGGACGAAATGATGCTCTTTTGTGACAACACTAGCGCCATTAATATTTCAAAAAATCCTGTTCAACATTCTCGAACCAAGCATATTGACATCCGGCACCATTTTATAAGAGAACTAGTTGAAGAAAAACTAATCAATCTTGAATACATCCAAACCGAGCGGCAATTGGCCGACATTCTTACTAAGCCGTTAGATTCCACAAGGTTTGAACACCTTCGGAAGTCTATCAGGGTATGCTCACTCTAGTCAATTGGAAAATCATGTGCATATAGGTATATGTTGAACCTCCAATTTATACATTGCATTGGCCATTACATGACATGGTTTGCATGATTTTCATGATTTAAAGGCCCATCTAACACATGTTTTGTGATTATAGGAATGAGAGCGGACTTCACTCAATTAGAGACCAAAAAGGGGCCATTTGGAGCCTTTGATGAAGGCCCAAGGTGGACCAAAGAAAGAAGGAAGCAAAGAAAGAAGAAAATAGAAGAAAGAAAGGAAGAAAACAAGAAGAAAAAGAGACCGACCGGTCTTGACCGGTCGGCCATGCTTGCTGGAGTAATGCCAAAGAGGGCCTGACCGGTCATGACCGGTCGGCCAGCCCTGTCCGACCGGTCACGACCGGTCGGCCATGCAAGTTTCAGATTCCAGATTCTAAAACAGCAGTGTATTCCCGCACCTAGTTTTTCGGACCAGTTTTCTGAAGCCATCTTGATGATATTTGGAAATCCAACACATCCATGTCGAAGAGGAGCTCGACGCCGAACTAACCCAAGTGGTTTCGTGTCGATCGGAGCTACGGATTGACCGTGGTGGCCAAAACAATACGAACTGTCCAGAAAGTTCCAGATTTCGCTGTTCAACTCTGGGCCGGTCCAGAGGACTCATCATTGATGATATGAAGAATCTACTTTGACCATCTTTTAGAACACATCCATATATGAATAACCACAAAAGTTTCAGATCAAAAGGATGTGTGGTTTGATCGTACCGGTTGAAGAAAGATGGACCATCCAGAAAGATCCAACTGCGCAGAGTTTATAAAAGCCCTAAGTGTTCTAATTTTCGGACCACATTTTAGGATTGTTTTGGACAATCTAATCCGTCTATCATGTAGTGGATGAAGCTTTCTACCAATGTACAAAATTTGGGATCAATCCGACATCTGTACACTCCGGAGCGTTGAAAGCAAGATGACTGGTTCTGAAGGTACCCAAAGTGCGCGATTTTGAGAGGCGGTCGGTGATGTGATTGGTGGGCCCATTCAGAGGATAATCTTGGAAATCTAAATCATCTATGAGGAAGATCACATTACAAGGAAGCTGCAAATCAAATTTTAGGGCAATCCGACCATTGGTTAAGTCGTACCAAGCGAAACAAATTCTGCTATGTTGCTGTACTATTGCTGCACTATAAAAGGAGGTGCTCTCTTCTATTCCAAATCAACCAAAGACGTGGGAAGCAAGGAGTTCAAGTCCCAGGAGGCTACCTAGCCTCCTCCAGCTAGTTTTTCTTCCTTTTCTTAGTTCTAGTTCTAGTTTTAATATGCTTTTCCTTAGCTAACCTCTTAGCTAGAGCTAGAGGTGAAATTTGTAGTTGGTTCCAATGCTTTAATTCTTTTATTTCAAGTACCCTTTTCTTAATTTTGGATTTTGAAGTTCTAGTTTGAATAAAGTTTGGTTTTTTTAGAAGTTTTGTGAGAGTTTGTGTGCTCAGAACATGAGTTCCTTGCAATTCTCTGAGATTACCATGATTGGGTTGTTTGAATTAGAATTGTAGTAACCCTTGAGCATGCCATAGTCCATAGGCATGGCTGTTACTCCGAAGGCTACAAGTTCAAGTTCTATGTGCTCCATTAGAACTAGAAATCTGATTTCCAGATTTAAGTGGGACTATTTGTGCTTGAATGTTATATCTTCCAATTAGATGAGAGATAGGACTTTGATTCTAATTGTGTTGTACTTGGATGAATGGATTGGCATTGGACTACTACAAGTGGATCCTTAATGCTCTAGTTCTTCTTAATTTCAGATTTTTCTATTTTATGTGAAAAACTATCTTCTCAAACTTCTTAGATTCTAGTTATTAGAGAACTTGGAATTGTTTACCTCTTTCCCTGTGGATCGACCTCGGTCTTACCGAGATTTATTACTACATCGCAGCCTTACACTTGAGGCAAGCGAACAGTATATCTGAGGAATTAGCCTCATATAATTGAATGATCATTGATATTCTCAAGCTTAGATTCTTACAAAATAGACTGGGGAATCATTTGCAGGAGGGAGGAAGTGTTTAACTGTTTAAATGTCACTGGAGACATTTCCGATTGATCGGACACTTCTTCGATCAATCGGAAATATCAGGGGTGGGACAAGCTATATACGCGAGCTTTGTTGATTCTGCCCTATGTTTCTGGTTCTTTTCAAAATCTTCTGGTAGGGCATCCTTGTGCGATCTGACTGTAGCTCGGCAGGCCCTCCATCGGTCCTCATTTGCAGCAATAGTGGCTCCTCGTGTCTCCTAGGTAACGTCTCAAAAGTTGTCAGTTCGGTTGCTTCTTTCCCCTTACCTCTATTAGCTTATCATTTGTAGGGATTTGAAGCTCTTCCTGGTACATCACTTCCTTCCTGTCCATCTTGGTGTCTGCATTGTTCAACCATTTCTCCAATCTTGAAACACCATGCCTAAAGACCCTAAAGGCAAGTTCAAGATGGCTGCGGGGCCATCCACCACTGCCAGGACTAAGAAGCTCCAAACTTCTCGACCATCTCAGGGTTCTCCACCTCCTACTGCTCCTCCTGCCCAACCTGAGGGTCTATCTTCAATATCCCGCTTTCAATCCCGCACCATCATATATAAGCGGGAGGTCGTCTTGTCATGCGTGGAGCCCTTTCGCATTCCAGCCCTCCTCGCACAGATCTACTGGGATGGTGTGCTACGATTTGGAGGCGTGGCACATCCTGAGGTTGTGTATGTATTTTTATCCAAAATCATCAACCCTGTTGGAAATCCTCCATCATGTGAGGTCATTGTCGGAGGATGGGTGGTAAAGATCACAGCCCAAACCATAGCCGACCTGATTGAGATTCCCATGTCCATAGCCCCCCAACCTAATGACAATCTTCTTGATTCTACTCTACGGGCTGATTGGACTCGATATTTGTGTCGGGGTCCCAATCCCGATTGGATAGATGGTAGTGCACTTCGGGCGTCCAAAATGTCCAATAGATTCTGAGTGCTCCACCAAATTTTCAGCACAAATGTCTACCCACGCAGTACCAACAAATCCGATCTCACAGCAAATATGGTCAATCTACTCTATCACGTTGGTCACTGGACGCGTCTGTGTCTTCCATCCATCATTTTGCATCATATTCTGGACGCTCTGCCAAACACCCGCAACACCATCCCCTTTGGCTGGATCATTACCCGTCTGGGCCAAGATTGCGGGTTCACAAATATTGTGGTCCATCCTATTCCTCGAAGTACCTTCAAGGACCTCAATATCAAAAAGATGGTTCTACCAAAAGAGGATAACGTGGAAGACCGGGACTTCTCTCATACTACCACACAGGTGTCTTCTGGCACCCATAGCGGGTCTTCAGCTCCTGCCCCGACGCCAGCCCCAGCTCGTCGATCGGTCAAGCGGTGACTTCAGTCCGACGCCTCTTTCGCACCTCCTCCTCCCAACTCGGAGCAGACCATTGCTCAACTAGATCGTGTGGAGGGCGCTCTAGCTCAGCAAGGTGAGCGGTTGACGAATCTTGAGAGCCTGATGCAGACCATACATGATGCTGTTCAGCGCCTCACATCAGCTCTCTCATGTCGACGTGATGACGTCTCTGGCCCTGCTCCATAGCTGCCTATATTTTTAGATAGGGTCCGTAGTGTATGTGCAATCGCAGATATCTTTTTGGGGCGACTTTATTAGTTATATCTTTTGATACATCTTTCCTTTGACACATTTTGTTTTGGATAGTTTGATGATCATTTTTTTTGGATATTTTTATGATCTTGTGATTGGATTTGGATATTTGGTATGTGTTATCTTGTGTATCCTTTCTCATTTATCTGACTCCTTTGCGTGTATATATATATATATATATATACTTGTGCGTAATTGCTTTATCCTTATTGGGCTTCTTGCCCCATTTTGGGTTGTATATATGGAATGTTTGGTCATGATATACATTTCAGAATGGGAGGTTGGCTGCTTAGGCTATATGCCCACTGTGCTTACTGTCATATACTTGTATATCCTTGCATGACCATGTGTATTTTGGCTTCCTCTCTCGGCTCGTTAATGTCTATTTCCTCCTTTAGTCTATGACATATGCGCTGCATTCTCATTTCACTAACTGTTCGCTCGCCTCAAGTGTAAGGCTGCGATGTAGTAATAAAACTCGGTAAGACCGAGGTCGATCCACAGGGAAATAGAAACAAGCTTCCAAACTACTCCAGCAACTCAGTTTATGGAAGAAATTCAGATTCAATTGTATATTTAACTAAAACAGCAACTTAATGAAAAATCAGAGATATAAAGTACTAAGGCTTTCAAGGATCCACTTGTAGCAACCCTATGTCAATTCAGTCAATCCAAGTGGAGATCACAACTAGATTTGAAGTCCTATCTCTCATCTAGTTGGAAAATAAAGCATTCACACACATTCAATCCAAATCAAGTTGAACTTCCAAGTTCTAATCCATTCAATCAATGTAGAATTCAAATCCATAGCCTGCGGAGTAACAGCCATGCCTATGGACTATGGCCTGCTCAAGGATTACTATAATTCGAATCTAAACAAGCAACCTGTGATAATCTCAGAGAATTATAAGGAATTCATGTCCTGGGTACATAAACTCTCATAAAACATCTCAAACTACCACTTTTGGAACTGAAACATAAGAAACATCCAAACTTGAATTGAAAAATACTTGAATTAAACTGAATCCAACATAGAATTAGCCACAGGCTTCACCTCTCAGCCTTAGCTGAGAGGTTCTAGCCGAGCATTGTCATGCTACAACTAAAATCTCTAAATAAAAGCATAAAAACAGAAAAACCCGAATAGGAGAGTTGCAGACGCTCCACGATCACTTTTCCTCCTTAGAACCTCGTTCCTTAGCTTCTCTGATACCCTAGGAAGAACCCCTAGGTGTCCTTTTATAGCAATAAACCTCCCTTGCGTCAGATTCTACGAAAGATTACGCATTGCACAGCAATTTTCGGAGTCCTAATTTAGAAAGAACTCTCCTTACGCAGAGCCGACCGGTCGTGACCGGTCGGACTGCTCTTTTAAACATTCCAGGGAGTGCAGCCGACCGGTCATGACCGGTCGGGCTTTGTTTTCACCTTGTCCAGAGAGCATGGCCGATCGGTCATGACCGGTCGGCCCTTCATCAATGTGATCAGCTTCCATGGCCGACCGGTCAAGACCGGTCGGCCTTCTTCCATTTGATTTTTCTTCCTTTAGTTTTTTCCTTTTTCTTCTTCTCTCTCCTTTCCTTGCTTTCTTCTTTCTTTGCTTTCTTCTTTCTTTGATCCTCTTTCATCCTTCATCCAAAAACTCTAAAAGCATTCTTTTGGCTCGTAATTGAATGAAGTCTGCTCTCATCCCTATAATCACAAAACATGTGTTAGGTGGGCCTTTAAACCATGAAAATCATGCAAACCATGTCGTATAATGGGCAATGCAATGTATAAATTGGAGGTTCAACACTAACCTTTGTCAATCACTAACAAAAAGGGGAAGAAGTTATCCCACCAAAAGGTCCAGGTTATTTTTTTTGTTGATCTTTTGTGTGCAGGGACTAAGGGGGAGTTCAAGTGAAGCCTAGTCTGTACATTGAGTCTGTACATTTTGTATGTAATGAGTCATGTCTATGTGTAAAGCTTTTGTTTTCAACATGTTCAATGTATGTATGTATTTTGGTTTTGGTGTCTAGGAAAAGTCTGTGGTATGGACCAAGACTTTTATAGGTTTGGTTTTGTCTGGTAATTGACAAAGGGGGAGATTGTTAATGCAAAGATTTGTCAATTACCATGGTTAGTGTGTCGTCGAGTCTCCTTGCGGCTGAAGACAGAAGCTACTCAAAGAAGATCGCTCATCCAGTCAGCTTCAAGCCTCTCCATCCAAACCTTTGATCCCAAAACCCTTCTATAGATGGTCCAATCCTTCCTAGTTACATCCTCAGCACCATCTATAGTCCACCTTCCATAAAGATCAGCTATGGAAGGGTCCATTATAGCAGATGTTGTTTAAAAGTTGAAAATCAGTATATCTGCTGTCTCCGATAGGTGTCCGATCCATCGGAGATGAGTCCGATAGGTGTCCAATCAATCGGACGATATGTCCGATCAATCGGAGAATTGTGCAGCAACATTGAAAATCTCTCTGGACACTTTTCCGATCACTCGGAGGACTGTCCGATCAATCGGACAGGGTGCTTCGATCCATCGGACATACATCCGATCCATCGGAGGAAAATTCAGAAAAAATACATAAACTCTCTGGAAGAAATTTCGATCAATCGGACCATCTGTCCGATCAATCGGACAGGGTCTTCCGATCAATCGGAACTAAGTCCGATCAATTTCAAATCAAGCTAAAACTTATGTCCGATCGATCGAATCCTATCGAGGTGACCGTTTTCTGACCGTTGAATGTCATCTCTATATATGGAACTTGGTTGGATCTTGTGCATATGATCTTGAGCATCATCTAGGGTTTGTTTGTGCCTTCTCCTTTAGATCCCTTTCTCTCATACCCTAAGATTTGTTGAGTTCATACTTCAATCCATGTTGATCTGACCAACATTGAAGAAGCATTCAAAGCTAGGATTGAATCATGAACTCAACCCCTCTTTAATGGCATCTTGACCTACCTCTCATAGATATACTCTTGTCATCAATGCCATTAATGGTGGTTTAGGTAGAAGCTCTCCTCATATAAAATCCATATCCCAATATAGCCTCAACCTAACCCTAATCCCTCACCTTGGAATCTACAAGGAGTCATTCGTAGCAAGGTTGCTGATCGTGGGAGCTGAAGAAGGTATCTTCTGTGCAAGCCGAAGCTTCTTCAACAAAGGCATCATCAAGGGGCTCAATCAGCTAAGTATATTTAGTCTTTCGAGTCCAAGAAACCTCCTCAAGTCGAGATTTGGGTTTCAGAGTTTGAAGACCCAAACTCGTAAGAGTCCTTGCGTAGGACAAGTCCTTGACTAGGACAAGCCCTTGCATAGGACAAAGTGGTTCATGGATTAGTCCTATGGAAGGATGAATCCATGTGTTGAGTCTTAAGTTCTTTTGTAGGCTGTTAAGGTTTATGGTTAACCTCATTTAAAACCATAGTGATAGTGAAATCCGGCCACTCAAGGAGTGAGTGGATCAACCGGAAGTGGAGTAGGTACATAACCGAACCACTATAAAAATCTCTTGTTGTGTGATGAATGGATGAACTGATTTACTTCTTTCACATGTGCTTTTATTGATTTATATTCTGCATATCTTGTGCTTGAAGAAAGTTCTCTAAGAATACTTTGCATGATTACAAGTATGTAATTGGGTAATTTAAAAAGTGTCCTATTCACCCCCCTCTAGGACTAGTAACTTATTTCTTGCTTCTACAAAAGCAGTAATCAAACTTATACCGCATTTTCACAAAGGATCACACAAGTTAATCTCGAGATGTCGGTCAAAGCATTGGCCGAGCCCCAGTTCTGATTCCTATATCCCGACACAAAATCCAGACACACACTCACAAGACAACTCATGGCTCAATAGATTTCAAACAGTTTTCTCTTTTCAATTAAATGCATCATATTTCTTTTACATATATCATGTCATCTCTTTCAAAAAATACAAAAAAATGCATCATCATCAATCATATATGCAAAAAAAAAAAAAAAAAATGTGCAGGTGGCCAACACAATCAATCTCTACCCTCCTTCTCAGCCACATCAGGCAAGTCCTCTGACTCATAATGAAATAGCCTCGCTCTCAACCTACTCACCTCCATACGCAGGTAATGCGCCTCATGGCGCTCAAGGGTACGGATCGCTATCTCCTCATCAGACAACCTCTGATCGGCAGCCAATCTCCGCGACATCATCTCACAATGATACTGAAGTGCGGAAATCTCAGACAGCAAATGGCCATGAGTGGCCAAAAGGACGCCAGGATCAATGAACGGGTGCTCCTCAAAGGGTTCATATGAACCAGATGAAGAGCCGACATCTCCAAGGATATCCTGCTCATCCTCATCAGCAGTCTGGTGCCAACAAGGGATACGTCGATACAAAGACTGCTCAACAACCCAGTACTGATAAGGGGCGGTCGCCATCGGAAAGGCCCGCAACTCAAAACCAAGCAGATCAGCAGTCAGATAACTCGCCCAAGATCATCGACCCGAGTCCTAAAGTCAGAGATCCTAGATGGAAGCGCTCGGCGCCCGATACCCATGAAAGCAAAAAGAGGAACATCCTACTCGTACCCCAACTGCCGTAGGAACCGGGTAGGGTGGTAGGAAAAGTAAGATCGAAAGCCTACCAACATCAGAGGAAGGCGGTGTGCATCACAAAGCACTGGAGGAAGTGAAAGCCAAGATGACTCCCAACGAACATTCCAGTCGCGAAGATCAGCGAACATCCTGCGATACAAAGGCTCGCTCATCCTAGCTGTATGCAGAAGAAACTCCATGATGTGTCGCATAAGGTCGAGGCGACGGGTGTCAGGAAAGGGTAAGGAACAGTCAGCGAAAGACGCTCCCATAGCCAAACCTGATCATAAGAAGGAAAAGAAGTTCAGCTAGAGCAAAACAACTCCTAAAAAGCAAGAAAGGAAAGGTACAGAAAAGATACCTGAAGAAATGCACAGCAGCCGCAAAGGACACGAGTACGGCCCAGGGCACAGTCAGTCAGCCCATTAAACAGCTCGGCCAAGATGAGAGAAATGATCCCCTGCCGTCGGATAGCTCGGCTCATCACCTCAAAAAGCAAAGGAGTCTGGGACTTGCGCCATCCCGAGAACAGCACCTCAGCTATCAAACAGAACATCAGTGCGTTCCGAGCAAAGATGGAATCGGCCACACTCCGAGGACCCGAAAAAAGATCATATAGTAAGTCCAAGGAGAACACTACAGCATCCTGGCCGGCAGCTACAGGCCGAACAAGATAGGGGATCCCGAACCAATTCTGCGGTGTGGCAGTCTTCGGCGATGTCTTCGGCGAAAAATACTGAGCATAATCCCAAGGTAGGCCTGTCAAGCGTGCAAGCTCCTCCAAAGAGGGTCCCATCTCCATATCGTTGAACACAAACAAGTTCAACGAAGGGACCCAGTCAATCAATGCAGCTCCGAGCATCCTCCAGTCAATGTCAACTCTAGCCATATGGATCAGACTGCCGAAGCCATAGGACTCCAAATCCCGAATCTCATAAGTTGACAAACTATCAAGCCAAGCAAGCAGCCGTGGCAAGCAAGAAGGACGAGGAAGCAGTTGACAAGTCCTCACAGGTACCCCCTCCAGAACAAAAGGCCCAAAAATCAATGGCAACTCATCGAGGATCGGAAGATCAACAGGTGAAGGAGAAGGAAAAGCTGGAACCTCTGCAGACTCGACAGCTCCTGACCTGCCCTCAGTAACGGCTATGTTTGATATAGTCGCATCACTGTCTGAAACTGTCATAACCTCAGCCGCATGAGAAGACTCGCCCACCTCATGAACAGAGTGCGTAAAAGACCGACGATCAGGAGAAGGACGATACTCTCTAGCAAAAGGGCTATCAGCAAGGATCACACCACACATCGTGGCATCCTGGCCAATCTGACCGTCAAAAAATGCATCTGAACCATGAAGAAGGGTCCCGGCTACCCCGATCAAAGAATCAATGGTCAGATCTGAACCTGCGACCCTCTCCAACAGGAAATCGTGAATCCAGTCATCATCCTGGCCGATCAAAGGGATCATCGAGGCATCCACACCGTCTATCATCAGGGGGACATCATCAATGATCATATCAAGTCCACCCAAACAAGTATGCCGCACATCTTGGCCCTCATCAAGAGCATACAAACCGTCAAAGGTATCATCCGAACCATCCATCCCATCCAGACATGAGATCAGCCCATCTATGTCCATCATGGTCCCATCACCTCCATCAATCACATCATCCATGTGGCCCACACTCAAGGGACACATAGCCTCACTAATGGCTACACTCCCCATCTCATCCATACCATCCAAAATCCCATCATCTAATGCTCCATTCAAATCCAAATTTACAACCATCCCACCATTTATGAAGTCATTAAAAGCTCCACCAACCACCAAGCTTAAGTCTTCATCAATACCCCCTCTTAATGCCCCATCTACCCCATCCATTAAAGGCATCTCCCATTTATCAAAGCTCATTTGAAAATCTGAAGTGTGGGACCCATCATGAACAGTCCCCACAGCCCTTGAATCTCCACCGTCCATTGTTTGAGAGAGGACAAAGTGAGAAGAAGACAAAAGGAGAAGAAAAGATGAGACAAAGAGAGGAAACATAGCTGGAATCGAAAAGCCTAGTACAGGGAATGAGGAGACAACAACAGAAAGAAGGGGAGGAATGTCCGAACCAGAACCCGCACGGACCGCACAAGAGGCGAGTCCTGGGCGGCCCCTCTGGGCTGCCCGTACGGACACGCTCTCTCTCTCTCTCAGCGGGATTGGCTCCGTGGTTGTTGGTGGGTGAGGCTGACAGTCCACGTCAGCAGATGGCATTCTGAGGGCCGCCCAAAGCTCTAATCCATTCCAGATTTCGATTAAGGTTTATCAAAATCATTTGGAAGGTACCCCACCTATCTAATCACGAAGCACTGCGGCCAGAATGGGTCTGATCAAGTCAAAGGGAAGGAAAATTGATCAAGAGAGGCCCACAAGCAATCTGAGCCACTCAAAGGCTAGATCATCATGATCCAAACCATGGAAAAGCTCGCATGGGCCATCAAATAGCAACATCAAGGGTTCGATTATTAAGAAAGAAGGCCAGAGTTCAAGATCTGATCGTCAAGTGGGCCCACATGGCTAAAAAGAGCAATCTTAATCGTCTAAGTCATCATCCACACCATGGAAAGCCTTCTTAGCCTCACAAAACATTAAGAAAAGGTGCTCCAAAGCAAAGCTGCAGTCTGGAAAGGGCCTACAGGGCCAAATCAAGCAATTCGGACCACTCAAATCACAATCAATCCCGTCAGAAGCCAAACAAAATAAGGTAAGTATGCCCAACCATAAAAGCTTGGGTCCGAAGACCTTAAACTACGTCGGGATCGACATCCCGAGAGATTTTCAATAAAAACCGGCATCGGTCTTGATTGCTCGAGTCAAGATCCGACAACACTGGACATTTTTCAAAAAATCATAAAAAAGAATGTATTTTCAGCATGTACATATTTTTTGTCCGAAGACCTTAAACTACGTCAGGACCAACATCCCGAGAGATTTTTAATAAAAAATCGGCATCAATCCCAGCTGTTCGAGCCAGGATCTGATGACCTGGATCATTTCAAAAAAAAATGTGTGTTGCCCTATTCTGTACAAAGTTTTGGGTCCGAAGACCTTAAACTACGTCGAGAACAAAATCCCGAGAGATTTCCAATAAAAACCAGTGTTAATCTTGACCGCTCAAATTGAGATTTAACAGCCTGGAACATTTTTCAAAAAATCACAAAAAGAATGTACTTTCAGCATGTATATAAAGTTTTTTTGGGTCTGAAGAACTTAAACTACGTCGGGATCAAGATCCCGAGGGACTTTTAATAAAAATCGGCACCAGTCTGGATCGAATTAAGATCTGACGACTCCGGAAATTTTTCAAAAAATAAAAAAATATATGCTCTATTTGTACAATTTTGGGTCCGAAGACCGTAAACTATGTCGGGATCAAGATCCCGAGGGACTTTTCAAATAAAAACCAGTAGCAGTATGGATCGTTCGAATCAAGATCCGCTGACACCGGACATTTTCAAAAAAATAAAAAAATGTGTTTGCCCCGTTTTGTACGTAAGTTTGGTCCGAAGACCTTAAACTACGTCGGGATCAACATCCTGAGAGATTTTTAATAAAAACCGGCATCGATCCCAGCCGTTCAAGCCTGGATCTGATGACCAGGGTCATTTCCAAAATACCAAAAAGATTTTTTTGAGTTTTCCATAAAAACCAGTATTAATCTCAATTACTTGAGTTGAACTCTGGAACCTTTTCAAAAAATATATAAAAGTAAAAAAAAAAAAATCTCACCATCAATTTCACAAATTCATCCTCAATGGTCCGAAGACCTAAAACTACACTGGGATTAACTTCTCGGGGGCTTTCTTTCCTAACCTGTTCCACACATGGCTGACAATTGATCGTACGGGTGTCCGGAATCTTTTAAACAGGTAAAGGCTGAGGCGGGCAGAGCCCCGTAATCCTGTTCATGTTGAACGCACCGTGATAGACAAGCTTGATTTGGAAGTCGCTGTTGAATCTGACGGATGTTCCCTGTTCCTAAAACTCATGAAGGAGATTAAGGCTGTTGGGAGGTGGAGCGCACTCTCACGGAATTGTGAGCAACGTAAGGCCCCAAACTGGATTGACTAAGGGAAATGTGAGGATGTGGCTCATTTTGTGGCCGAAGGAGTCCGTCGGACGATACGTGGTCTATGTGCATTACACATGAGGAACAGGCAACTTTGTGGGTGTGTTGACTGAAAACCCTCAAAATCCCCTCATCCGAAGATGTAAAACTACGGCACTTAATTAACTGTGTGAGACTCGTCTTGCTCACTGACGTAAAATGGATCGGGTGCCTTATCAGCAGTAGAAGCTGGAAATGAATGAAAATTCCATAGTTTTCCTTGCATTTCAGAAAAATCCAACAAAATACCAAAACATTGCAAAATCACCTTTTCAAAAATCACAAAAATATTTCCCTTGCTTTCAAATCAAATATTTACAAAATCACAAAAAATATTTCCCTTGCTTTCAAACCAAAATATTTTCAAAACCACAAAAAAAAATATTTCATTTGTCTTCAATAACCGATCTCTATCCTGACCACTCAGGTAAAGATTCGGACCACATATTTGCAAAAAACACAAAATTTGTCACTATTCCCCAGCACTACACTTCAAGAGTCTTGAACTCCACTCTCTTCATGATTTGGGATGACGGATCCAATCGCCCGCAAATTGGAATCTTGACCAAAACTAGCAACCAAGCACCGTCCCAATCACATTTATGCCCAGAAGAACATCTTGAAGTCGGATAATATCCTCATACATTCTCATTAGCAAAGAAACAGCATCTTGGGACGATGGACCTGATCGATCACAGGTCGGGATCTTGACCAACCCGCTAACCAAACGCCCGTATAAAAAAGAAAAACCCCAGGGAAGCACAACCCTGCAAGCAATAAGCTCAAAATTCTCTGCATCTCCAACAAAAGCAAAATCATCAAAACTGAAAGAGAATGAGCCAAGCCATACATCCATCATCAAATATGCATTTCCATGCATCAGGATCCATCACATCAATCATCATGATTACCTGCTTTCAAAATAAAAGACGGTTAGCTAAAGACCCCACAAGCATCCCTAGTGGAGGCGCATGCAAACTAGATTTTCATTTCAAAAAGACAAAAAAAATATTTCTATTTGCAAATAAAAACCCCATGGAGTATCACTCCCCAGAGTGGGTATCTTTTAAAAAAAAAATCCAAAAATATTTTCCCAGTAAAGCGTTCTGCCTCTAAAACACCAGGAGATTTTCCATATCTCTAGGTAGGAGCCGACGCAAAAATCAAATAAGATCCGTTGTCTCGCGGTTTCCTCGGAGACCATCGGATCCAATGCACTCAAAGTACGGTTGAACTGAACTCCAGTGTCAGTGCGGTCGTACCACATGCCAAGATACAAAAAGATGAAAGTCAAAAGGCTCGGTCAAAGAAACCATTTGAATAGGTGGAAACGATGAATTGTAACCCAAGTATCAAAATCAGCAGATTGGGTGGAAAAAGACCACCGCACATACTTAGGCGTGGATGCCTGAAACACCTTGACTGAGTCCAAGTCGGTGTAGTAGAATCCCGTAAGACTACATGACGCAGGGCATCTAACCACTTTGACAGTCAAGCGAAACAAATACTCCTGGAGTGATCTGGGAAAACATCAAACATCACACAACCAATCTCAGGGTCAGTAATCTCGTAAGACTACGGACGCAGAGGCTTTGCTGTACCTTTCCGATGTTAGTACCGATTGGGAATGGAAGGGTTGCGATTGGGTACCCAAGTTGCAGCGCATGCAGGGACAATCACAACGTTTTCTCCAAACTCCCGCGGTATGTGCGAGTTATCAATTTCCAAACAATCAACTGACTCAGATACAAAGGACAACAAAGATTCCAGACCATAATTGAGGAAAGAATGAATTGCAAACCAAGCATCAAAACCAACAGATCGGGTGGAAAGAGTCCACCCGCACATACCTAGGCGTGGATGCCTGAAGTACCTTGACTGAGTCCAAGTCGGCATAGTAGAATCCCATAAGACTATCTAACGCAGGGCGTCTAACCACTTTGACAGTCAAGCGAAACAAGTACTCCTGGAGTGATCTGGGAAAACATCAAACATATAATCAATCACAGGGTCAGTAACCTCGTAAGACTAGCTACGCAGAGGCTCTACTGTACCTTTCCGATGTTAGTACCGATCGGGAATGGAAGGGTTGCGATTGGGTACCCAGGTTGTAGCAAACTGCAGGGACAATCGCAACGGTTTCTCCAAACTCCCGCGGTATGTGCGAGTGATCGATTTTCAGATGATCAGCTGGCACAGATGCAAAAGCAAGCAAAGATTTCAGACCATGATCTATGAATGACCGGGTTAGAAGTGGGGTGTCCACTCGCTTTGGCATTCGGTTGCACGCAACCTCTGCCAAAGAGGGGCATCTGTAGACACCCCACCTTCGGCTACATTGTTGGTAAAGATAGCTGGATGAATGGAGGACCATACCCCCAAATCATAAGTCCAAACTCAGCCAAACTCACCTTTGTAAGCCCCAATCCATAGCCCAACTCAAGCTTGAACCCAGTCAACCCACCCCTAAACATCAGCCTGAAAAAACCCCCTATAAGAAAAATCAGTCAAAAAATCCTAAAAAGGTCAAACTCACTGAGTCAGCCCGCTGAGTCAACCCGCCGAGTCAAATCACTGAGTCGACCCGCTGAGTCAACTCATTGAGTTAACCCACTGAGTCAAAACAGCAGCCTCGAGAAATGATCGTACCACTTGCTGAAAACCGAGGAACGTCCGTACGGGCGGCCCACAGCGGGCCGCCGAAAAATATTTACGGGTTCTGCCACTGCCCGCTGCTATAAATACCCCCCTCCCCTTCTCATTTCAAGACCATCCAGCCTAGAGAGAGCCCGTCCGTTCCGAGTTTCCTTCTCCACCCTTTAGCCCATTTTTCCACCAAGGAGAGCCCGAGTGAGGAGAGCTTAGCCCTGGTCCAGCCCAGCCTGACCACTGGCCCAAGTCTCCCAAGCCATCCAAGTCTTGATCCAGGCACTCGAAGCCAACCCTTGCGACACCTCCGTCCATCCAGCTACTCTTTTTCCAACATCATCTCATTTGCATCTAGCATAAGTGTAACATTTACTTTTTAACCCCCCTGCTTCACTGCAAGCACCTTGATTACTCAAACACACTGCATGCATCTCGCATAAAGCACCTGTCAGTTCGAGCGTATGCTCTGGGCTTGCCTGTTAGTGGAACCTGCCCATCAGAAACTCTTACTGTTCAGACCTGCATTCATACATCATGTCCTATGAGAATACACGAGGATTAAAACAGACTTTCAAGTGTTAGTTCGATTCTATGAAGTAGAGACCGTACTTCGGTACGGGCAGTGTGTAGGGTGCTTAACCTCTTCCCACCCTGTAACCATGATCCCTTACCTCGAATCTCTGGCCGCAGATCAAAAGGAGTCATTTTAGAGGAAGGAATCTTCGGATCCCCTTCTCTAACGCTTCTACGGGGTTTAGCCGACTGTAGATTCGAAGCAACTGGCTAGTGGCGACTCTGGTCCTATATAAACTCATTTAAACACATCCAGCTTAACACAACAACCAAACAAAGCCCTCGGGAACGAGGCAAGCCAGTGGCACAAACGGCGATTCGCACTCACGCATCCTCTCCTCCTTCCGAAAGGAAAGGGACGAGAACGTCGTGTGGGAGCGCGGGAACGGCGAGGGTCCACAACTCCCCAGAGTGGGTATCTTTTCAAAAATCTAAAATCATATTTTCCTATTTGCAAATAAAAACCCCACGGAGTATCACTCCCCAGAGTGGGTACCTTTTCAAAAATCCAAAAATATTTTTCCAGTAGAGCGTTCGGCCTCCAAAACACCGAGAGATCTTCCATATCTCTGGGTACGAGCTGACGCAAAAATCAAATAAGATCCGATGTCCGCGATTTCCCCAAAGGTCATCGGATCCAATCCACTCAAAGTACGGTCGAACTGAACTCCAGTGTCAGTGCAAACGTACTACATGCCAAGATACGAAAAGATGAAAGCCAAAAGGCTCGGTCAAAGAAACCGTATGAACGGTGGAAACGATGAATTGTAACCCAAGTATCAAAATTAGCAGATTGGATGGAAAGAGTTCACCCGCACATACCTAGGCGTGGATGCCTGAAGTACCTTGACTGATTCCAAGTCGGCGTAGTGGACTCCCGTAAGACTACATGGACGCAGGGCAGCTAACCACTTTAACAGTCAAGCGAAACAAGTACTCCTGGAGTGATATGGGACAGCATCAAACAATCAATCACAGGGTCGGTAACCTCGTAAGACTATGACGAACGCAGAGGCTCTACTGTACCTTTCCGATGTTAGTACCGATCAGGAATGGAAGGGTTGCGATTGGGTACCCAGGTTGTAGCACATGTAGGGACAATCGCAACGTTTTCTCCAAACTCTGGCGGTATGTGCGAGTTATCAATCTCCAAACAATCAACTGACCCAGATACAAAGGAAAACAAAGATTCTAAACCATAATCTAGGAAAGTATGAATTGCAAACCAAGCACTAAAATCAGCAGATTGGGTGGAAAAAGTCTACCCGCACATACCTAGGCGTGGATGCCTGAAGTACCTTGATTGATTCTAAGTCGGCGTAGTGGACTCCCATAAGACTACATGAACGCAGGGCAGCTAACCACTTTGACAGTCAAGCGAAACAAGTACTCCTGGAGTGATCTGGGAAAACATCAAACAATCAATCACAGGGTCGGTAACCTCGTAAGACTATGACGGATGCAGAGGCTCTACTGTACCTTTCCGATGTTAGTACCGATCGGAAATGGAAGGGTTGCGATTGGGTACCCAGGTTCAGCGCATGCAGGGACAATCGCAACGTTTTCTTCAAACTCCCGTGGTATGTGCGAGTGATCTATTTCCAGATGATTAATTGACGCAGATACAAAGGCAAGCAAAGATTTTGGACCATGATCTATGAATGACCGGGTCAGAAGTGGGGTGTCCACTCACTTTGGCATTCAGTTGCACGCAACCTCTGCCAAAGAGGGGCATCTGTAGACACCCACCTTCGACTACAATGTTGGTAAAGATAGCTGAATGAATGGAGGACCGTACCCCCAAATCCCATGTTCAAACCCAACCAAACTCACCAATCCATAGCCCAGCTTAAGCCTGAACCCGGTCAACTCACCCCTAAACATCAGCCCAAAAAACTCCATAAGAAAAATCAGTCAAAAAATCCTTAAAAAGTCAAACTTGGTGAGTCGACCCACTAAGTCAAATCACCGAGTCAACCCGCTGAGTCAACTCACTGTGTCAACCCATCTTCCAAACCCAGTCAACTCATCGAGTTCCAAACCGCAGCCTCGGAACAGGTCCGGAACTCTGAACCTGGGGATTTTCTGCTTTAGGTTCGGAGGCCATACGCTCCGAACCCAAAGCAAAACGACCGTACGGGCAGCCCCCAGGGTGCCGCCCAAAAATATTTACGCAAGCTACCTCTCTCCACTGCTATAAATACCCCCCTCCCCTTCTCATTCAACCATCCCTCGAGCTCAGAGCAATCCCGTTAGTCTGAGTTCATCTCCACCCTTTTAACCCATTCTTCCACCAAGGAGAGCCCGAGTGAGAACAGGCTAGCCCTGGTCCAGCCCAACCTGACCCTGGTCTAAGTCTCCTAAGCCACCCAAGCCTCGATCTAGTCACTCGAAGCAAACCCTTGTGACACCTCCATCCATCTAGCTACTTTTTACCAGCATCATCTCATTCGCATCTAGTATAAGTGCAACATTTACTTTTCTTCCAACCCCCTTGTCATGCCACTACAAGCACTTGGATTATTCAAACACATAAGCATTCATCCTGCATAAAGCACCTGTCAGTTCGAGCATATGCTCTGGGCTTGCCTGTTAATGGAAACCTGCCCATCAGAAACTCTTACTGTTCAGACCTGCATTCATGCATCAGTCACTACAAGCACTTTGATCATTCAAACACACAGCATGCATCTTGCATAAAGCACCTGTCAGTTCGAGCGTATGCTCTGGGCTTGCCTGTTAATGGAAACCTGCCCATCAGAAACTCTTACTGTTCAGACCTGTATTCATGCATCATATCATTCATGAGAATGTATGATGATTAAAACAGACTTTTAAGTAGTAGTTCGATTCTATGAAGTAGAGACCGTACTTCGGTACGGGCAGTGTGTGGGGTGCTTAACCTCCTCCCACCCTGTAACCGTGATCCCTTACCTCGAATCTCTGGCCGCAGATCAAAAGGAGTCATTTTAGAGGAAGGAATCTTCGGATCCCCTTCTCTAAGGTTTCTACCGGGTCTAGCCGACTGTAGATTCGAAGTAACTGGCTAGTGGCGACTCTGGTCTTATATAAAATCATCCAAATACATCCAGCTTAACATGACAATCGACAAAAAGCCCTCGAGAACGAGGCAAGACAGTGGCACAAACGACGATTCGCGCGCACGCACCCCCCTCTTTTCCGAAAGGAAGGGAGAACGTCCGGGAGTGCGGAATGGCGAGCGTCCACACTATCTAGGAAGATCCAAACTCTAGAGATCAAGAGGGGATGAAAGTCATCTTCTTCATGAGCTTGGAATGCTCCATTCTTATGTTAAAGCATAAGGAAGATGCCTTGCATAGGTTAGGAATGAGCCTCAAATGGTCTCCAACAGTGGTGGCTTTAATCCTCTCAAAATTCCTCCCACTTGCTCAAAAAACACCCCAAGCCTTTTTATAAAGAAGGTCCAAACGGACACAAAAAGGGTAAAAAATGGCTAGTCCCGACCTGTCCCGACCGGTCAAGACTGGTCGACCAACATCCAGGCAAGACAGAGAGCTGCTGTTTTGATTGGGGGGGGGGGGGGGGGGGTCGGTCTGATCAGTCAAGACTGGTCGGACTAGACCGGCCGACCGGTTAAGACCGGTCGGCCCAAAGGCCTGAGAACATAGCAGTTTGCTATTTAGTCTGGAAGCCAGTCCGACCGGTCATGACTGGTCGGTCCAGTCCGGCCGACCAGTCATGACCGGTTGGACAGACCATGCAATGTGCAGATGGGTATGGGCTTGGATCTCGCAGCACATGCAACCTCTTAGGCCGATGTTAGGTGATCTTTTGGGACACCTAGGGCCAATCTATGATGACTAAAGGTATGCCTAATATGGTCAAGGTCATCAAGAGGTTATGGTTTTGGTTTTGGTCAAAGTTCAAGGCTCACCAAGGCATCACTTTTACTTGTTTCTTCTTCCTTAATGCAAAAGGCCAATTGAGTCTTCTGTCTTCGTCTTCATTAAGCTTAACCGACACTAGACTCACTAACCTAAGTGATTGACAAACAAGGTACACTAGTATGCCACAGAAAAGTGCACTAAGACATTTAACAAATGAATCAGGTCCGGGTCGAGTCTGAATGGGTTGGGTTTGGGTACCCCCATTGGGTCTGCTGACCCATTTACAAGTCTAACAAGAAATTATGAGGAGAATGATGTCCACCATTGAAACCTTCCTAGGGCCGACAGTTATGTTTATTTGTCATCCAACCTTCTCTCTCTCTCTCTCTCTCTCTCTCTCTCTCTCTCTCTCTCTCTGTGTGTGTGTGTGTGTGTGTGTGTGTGTGTGTGTGTGTGTGTGTGTGTAAGTGTGTGTGTGTGTGTGTGTGTAACCGAGTCGAACGAGCGAGTCGAGTCAAGTCGGTCAATATTCGAGTCGAGTTCGAGTTCGAGTTCGAGTCGAACAAGGCTGTGATTGAAACCAACTCAATTTTTTTTCAAGCAGACTCTATGTGTTCGAACAAAGTTCGAACGCGAAGACTTTCTGTTCAAATAGAGTTTTACCAAGTCGATCCAAGTCAATCCGAACGATCAAACTCGGTTCGTGTCCAGCTCTATCTACACCATGATCATCATTATTCATGTCGATTTATATAATTAATCCCAAAATGAAACTGATCTTGATGGTCCACTGGATAGTCTAATCCACAAATACTATCATCAGTTCATATTTGATGTGAGGGATCAGATGTACCCATTCGGTCACACAAAAAATCAACTTCTAATCTAAGATGGGGTTGATGTGGCCCACTTGTAGATCAGATCGATCTGTGCTTCCTGGCCCTTAGATAGTTTGGCCTTAAGATTATTTGGATCTGTGTAGATCAGATCTGACCCATCCAGATGATCCCATCAGTCACTTATTTCATTTTAAGGGTTAGAATCTAAGAAACGGTCCATAGATTTGTATAATGGACTGACGGCCGATTGGGTCCATTCATTGGCTAGATCAGGGAATATTATGCTAAGTAAAAAGAAAAAGGAAGGTCATGCTTACCCGATCTAGGCCCCACAGTAAGATCTCTCTATTTATCCCTTCTTTCTTTCTCCCTTTTTCTCTCTTTCTTTTCTCTCCACTCCTTAGTTTCTCTACGAATGGTATCATTATCTCTACCCCTCTCTATTTATATAGAGAAATAGATAGGATGAGATAAGATAAGCTCTATCTTATCACAAATTTATAGTTTAAATTTATAGCTAAAAGCAAAAATTATATTTCTGCTAGAGGCAAGATTTAATCCCTGATTTTCCCTCTCACCTAAGAGAACCTAAATCACTCAACCTAAGTTTTATTTTTGTTTATTAATTCATAGATTAATTCATTTAACCTTGTTTTTATACTCAATCAAGTTTTAGACTACCAAAATTTTTAGGTCGTTACAGCTTGAGCTCCAACGACGAGGAAGTTAGAGGCATCATAACCCGACATCTTGTTTAAGGAGACGAACATGCAGATCCTGCTGAGAGAGAATACTGAGGTAAGACCGAACTTCCCAGCTTTAATGGACTATTATGTATAGAAGAGTTCCTCGATTAGTTGGCCAAGGTAGAGCGATATTTTAATTACATGGATGTGCCGGAAGGAAAGCAAGTGAAGTTGGTCCCTCATAAACTGAAATCTGGTGCGTCGGCATGGTGGGAGTAACTTTAGGTTTCCCTTACTCGATAAAACAAGGTGCTCATCCGATCATGGCCTCTGATAAAGCGTCTTCTAGACCCAATTCCTTCCTATTGACTACCAGCAAATTCTATTCCATTAGTACCAAAATTGTCGACAAGGGAGTCGATCCGTGGCCGATTATTTGGAAGAGTTTCAGCGTTTGGGAACGCGGAACAACCTAAATGAATCTGGATCATAGCAAGTGGCGTGGTTCATCAGCGGATTGTGGCCCTCAATTCAGGATCGGGTGTAGATGATTCTGTTTTAGACCTTAAATAGGGTCGTCCAATTAGCCATTAGGGCGGAGGCACAACTTACAAAGGTCCCTATGCAATCTTACTCTACGACGAGCCCGGCTCAAGATTCATCTCTGTCCAAGGGAAAGGAACACGTAGGTGATCATCATCAGCCCACTGTGGTTATGGCCCGTGCATCGAGAAGTGGCTTTACGAGACCACAATGTGCAATAATTGTGTCGAGCACGAGAAAGATTCCAAATCCATACGGTCTGTTGAGACTAGATAATTTCTTCCTGTGCAAACAGCCGGCCACCTATCAAACACATGCCCACAAGAACCATTGGCTAATTTAGCCATTGTCGAGGAAGAAGCGTAGGATGATTCGGAGATTAACAATGCTTAGCAAGCTGAGTATGAGGAAGAAAGAACTAAAAGGATTTTTAGAGATCAAGGTGTATCCTTGATCGTACAGAGGCAATCATCTACACCAAAACATATAAACCAATCCCCAGCGGCACATCTTCCGCACAAGTTGCAAAGTGGCTGGGAGGATTTGTGATGTAATAATTGATGGTGGTGGCTGTGAGAACATCATATCACAGGCGGTGGTTGAGAAATTGAAGCTTGAGACCACACCGCATCCCTTGCCATACATAGTTGGCTGGATTAAAAGGGAACGTGTGGCAACGGTTAAAAATCAATGCCTCATTTCCTTTTCAATTGGCAAGACCTATAAGGACCAAGTGTGGTGTGATATCGTTGATATGGATGCTTGCCACATGATACTTGGGCAACCATGGTAAATCGATCGAGACGCTATACATCGCGGGCGGGATAACACCATTATAGTTGTTAAGGATGGAAGAAAGATTGTTTTCACTCCCACAATCCTTAAGGAGGTCCAAAAAATGATCACGATTGAAGGACAATCCCTCCTTGTCTCACGCAACAAGGAACGAAAGTCCCGGTGGAAGAAGGAAGGGTGTAAGCCATATGTGTCGCAAGAGGAAGTTGCTACCACGCCCTCAACAATGAAGTAGAAGATGGATCGTGACCCAAAGCCAAAGCAAAACTCGAGGACGGGTTTCTTTCAAGTAGGGGAGTCTGATGTAGCGATGATGCCCCATAATCGAGGACAGAACAGGTGGTCCAAGGGAAGAACTAGAAGGAGTAGAAGAATCATGGAAACCTCAAGTCAACACTAGTTGATGACCGGTCGTCTGATCGGTCCCACGCCACCGACGACCGGTCGCTTGACTGGTCAAATTTCCACTGGAACATAGCCTAGATTGTTAGACTGTTTGAATGTTCCACGATCGATCGCCCGATCGGTCGAATATTCAAGCAGAACGGGGTTGGACTCTTAAAACAGTCGCGGCCCCCTGAGGACCGGTCGCAGCCCCTTGATGATTGGTCGCTCGAGGAACAGTTTGCACGTGTTTCTTGGCTTGTTTTGGATTTCGCAAGATTACTTTCCAAGTTTGATTCAAACTCTTTTCCATTACATTTTTAAGGTTTTTAGGCTTAGTTTCCTTTATAAATATAGACTTAAACTCATTTATGCTAAGTGATGTTTGATTAATACAATTTTCTTTGAGTTTATACTCTGTTAGCTTGTGGATTTGAGTGTTCATCGGTGGATTCGAAGAAGACTGGTTGAGGAATCCAGTACCTGGTGGGGCCTAATAATGCGATCCTAAAAGTGAAGCCCAATGGTAATCGGGCTCACTACCTGCCTCTACTGGCAAAAGTCTGATTGATGATTGGATTCACCCACAGTGAACTTTGGCTATGGTATTTGACACTAGAATATATTCTCCGGATGAAACGATGAGGGGCTTTGTTGAGAGAGTAGCTTGATACTTTTTTTGTTGAAAGTCCACTGGTGCATGTGATGCCCACCAATTAAGGAGGTGATGAACCCTGCGTGTATGACGATGAATCTAGACCATCTACTCAATTGGGCCAGTTCTAGGATGTACCATCACCCAAAAGTCATGCCGTTTGGAAGTGATAGCAGCAGTTCAGGGTTCACAAAAAAAGGGCCCTTAGAGCTCTTGGAGACATCCGATACCATGCATTTTTAGCATTGGCCCATCCATGGTTGAAATCGGCTCGTTCATTTAGATTCAGGTGTACGATCTGGTGGGGTCCCACAGAATGTGCTCCCTGGCCCAAAAATCTTTCCACAAGTAAGATTGTAACATCAGGAGATATGCGCTTCCTTTCACCATCCGATGTTGAATGTTAGTAAAGATTGTGGCCGTTACGGGCCTATCCACCCAGATATGGATCATGTTGATTTGGTGTTTGGCTTTTTTGAAAACAAAAGAGATCAGGGGAGAAAAAGCTCTTTTGCTTTTGCTCGTGGGAGTAGTCCGACCTTGGCGAGAGATGGGACCTTTTCTATAAGAGTTCTATATAGTGTGCCCAACTTATCGATGGCCTGGATTTGATACATGTGCCAAATACGAGTGTAGATTGATCAGTGGAACCCACTATAGTCATTATCTCCCATGAACAACAGATGGGTGGTGTGTCTAAACTATCAAGATACAGTGTTGTAGTTGGACATAGACTATAAGGAAATCAAATTCATGTAGAGCAAAGGTTGCAATGTTTTGATGAGTTTCAAATACTGCAACACACATCCACAATCCCTATTTAAGGGATACTGGGTCCCCAATCTGGAATACATATAGAGAACCGAATTCCCATATCCAGATTCTCTATACAGCAGCTCCAGGTGTGGAAGATCCAGATACAAAAGCAGGGATGGCCCACCAAACAGGTATGATTTATGTTTCAAATTTTTTAATCTACATACCTGATTCACCGCACGGTCGTATGAATTCCACAATATCCAGATATAACATTTTATCCCTTATTTATAAGTGTATTGGAATACCTTTTGTTGATCTATTGGGTATGTTATACTATGGACCACACACGTGCGCACGCACCATGTTGTGCTATGCTCGGGCTCGGGCCTTGTTTACATGATGAATTTTGTTTTTCCATTTTTATTTTTTCCTTTTTTTGAACGATTCTTGTGCAAGCACGTTGCACATTGTTGCAACATTATGGTAGCCGTTGTGTAACTAATAGAGATGTTGGAAGACACATTGACACCACATGTCACCACATGTCTATCCTGTCAGCCTTATTACCTACTATATATAGTAAGTTTCTGAGTCACCAATGAGAAAAAAAAAAAAAAAAAAACCCTAGTGTAGAAAGATAGCAAAATCTCTCTACATTATTATTTTTTTGGCAATCTTCTTTCTTTCAATATACGAGCATCATCTGCTTGCTCGAGAAGTTGGCAAGTCCTTGCTAGCTGGTGGTTGTATCCGAAGGGCTATTGCTGTTGCATAAGATCTATTTTAAGATCGGTTGAGAAAGGAGCACGAATAATCTTCAGGAAAGCATAATGTATCTGCGCCTTCATGATATGTCATCTTAATTTTGTCGTTATTTAGTTTCCTGATCTTATTCCATGCCCATTCAATCATACATATTTAAGAGCCATTTACTTTTGTTTATATAAATAATTATTGATTATTATATATAGTTCCTCAATTTGGATTATTAATTTCTGTACTCTTGGAACAAGAGAGCAGACAAATACCAAATTGCCCTTGGAAGCCGTTATCAACCAAGGTAGTTAAAATGTTTTTTAAATTCAAATTCTCCAACCGGGGCATTTCACTTCATCACCTCATCCAATGTCGGCATGGTAAAACTCTTGTGAGCTGTGAAGCCTCCATCTACCACCAGATTGTGACCACTCACATACTTTCCATCATCGGATGCGAGAAAGAGGGCCGCCTTGGCGATGTCATCCACCTCGCATTTCACACCTTTCAGCTCGCCGGTCCTATAAACGAGATCCTTCGCCCGTTCCAGATCAAGGCCTGGGTAAAACTCAAGCATCCCAGACACTGCCAGATGCGTCGGCAGACCAGCAGGCGAAATGCAATTCACCCGAATTCCATGTTTGCAGAGCTCTGAGGCGACAGACTTCACAATCCCCACAACTGAAGACTTGGAGACTGAGTAGGAATGGGGTGAAAGCCCGCCCAAGATCCCAGCCACACTCGCTGTGCAGAGTATGCAACCTGTTTGGCGTGGGACCATGACCCGGGCAGCATGTTTGATACCCATGATCACGCCACGAACATTAACATTCATGATCCTGTCAAATTCTGCCAAGTCAAGATCGAGGATTCCGGAGACGGCACTGCCCATGATACCGGCATTGTTGTACATGACATCAAGATGTCCGTGTTTTGAGACAGCGAAGTCGACAGCGCCAGAAACGTCGGATTCTTTTGTGACATTGCAATGAACAAAGGCGGCATTTGGTCCAAGCTCCGTCGCTGTTTCCTCCCCGAGTTTGCCTTGGAAATCAGCGATGACGACCTTGGCTCCGTTGCGGATGAATTCTGTCGCTGTAGCTTTTCCGACGCCAGTTGCTCCTCCAGTGATCAGCACCACCTTGTCGGCCAACCTGTCATGAGAAGCAACACAAAAAAAAGAAAAAAGGTGACTATATATAGTGTACACAGCCGGTCGATCTGAACCATCTGATCGCTGGCCCGCTTCTATAACTTGCGGTATCCGTCAAAAAATGGACGGGTAGGGATCATGGATCCATGAGGAGTGTGATCAGTACCAATCATTAAGTGGGTCCCTACTGTAAACATGATCCGACCCATAACTCAGGTCAAGTCACTCACCAAGTGGGCCACATCTGTGAGAAGAAAAATGACGGTCAGAAAGAAAATCACCATCCGCCAATATTTAACGTACACATGTGGTCCATCTGGTAAGTGAACCTGCCTGAATTTTTGGAACAAGTCGTGTTCTCATTGAGGCCACCAGATGCATGGCCTGGATTCTCTACACTTGTGCACAATGGGATGCATGTCCTGCGATTTACCTATTCAATTGCTCACGCACGGCTATAACACGTCCTAGTTGATCAAATTGTCAAATAGGCTGCATGGACAGAACAACATCATGGCGCGTGACATGGTGGTTCTTATAGCATGGATGACTCTAGATAGAAATGGATATATCCTGTTGCTAGAACGCGGATTCGGGGCGCCCAACTCCCCACTTGTACCCTACTTTTGCCCGGCATTATGAAAGCCAATTATGGGAGGACGCGTGTGATTATATGATCATATATAGTGGATATGTGAAGTGGCAGACGTAGATGTAGCAAGATTTGTGGTGACAAAACTGGTATTGATTAAGTGATGCCACGGCACCAGTAAACCTAAAGCAAGCAAGCAAACGTGGCTAAGCCAGCAAGACAGTTGCAGGGACAGGTGTCGACAAAGAACGATCCGAAAGACCAATCATGCTAAATGAAGTATCAAGAGTTTTAGGACGTGCGATTGACAAAGCCTATAAATAACGGAGAGCCCTCAACCCTATAAATAACGGAGGACCTCAATAGAGCAAAGGGTCCATCACCAAATCAAATCCAATCAAAACTTCAATTTATCTTTCAATTATCATGCACCTTAGCATTTTGGTATTTAATTCATTAGCATAATCAGCATCCTTAGTTTCATTTTCATTTCCATTAGCGTAATTCTACTCTTTACATTCCATAGTATAAGCTGTGAATTTACTGTCCATAGCAGTAGATCAATAACAGTAATCCAGTAGCTAGTAACTTTAGCTGTACTCGAAGTCTACGAACATACGCTGGACTTATCTTAATGCAGTGTTTCATTTGGAAAGGTGACCTACAACATGTTCCAAGCAGTCGACTGTAAATGTTTCCCATTTCGTATTTAGTTCTGTATTGAAAAAGTCATTTTGTACGGAAGGCAGAAGAGCAACCCATCATTGGAGGACAAACCCCACCCTCTAAATATCGTCTAATCTTTATTAAAACAACTGTGCAAGTGGCTGAATAGGCTACCGATTTGTACAGGTCTTGGTCATATACACCCGATTACGACGTATCTGCCTATCTTGTTACTTGGTGTCATTGTTGTTCAATTTTAATTGAGCTGTACATTTGATTCTAGTATGCCTGCACACACATTGCACGCATGACCAAAAAATTAAAGACAACATTTTTTGGCACGCCCAATGGGACCCTCCTTTGGTTCATTAACTGTTGTGACATTGTCAAAGAGAATATCAGTAGATGAAGTAATCGAGTGGTCAGGACTGAACTTGTAACCCCTACTCTACCACCTCTCGTGGAGGACGTTCCGGTCCATGCGGCCCCAAATTGAATTTAAATAGCAATCTGTCACTTAGCCCTAGCAATCAATCAGGACCATTATGTCCTAAGCGACATCGTTGGAGGACATAACGACTGGGCTTAGGGAAGTTCAAATGAATGTACAACACATTCAGGAACAGGAGAGAGCTCAGGCAAAGATGATACATACTCAGGCTGAGAACCTCCGCGTTCAAACTGAAAGTTTCAATAGGTGGATGGCCATGCATCACTTATTGAATGTTGTTACTGAAAGAACATCCGTTCCAACACAATATAATAAAGGAAGTTATGTCACTAATGCAGCTCAACCGCCACCAATGGCTCCATTACAACGGAATGTACAACCTACCTTAATTTTGGAAGGACGCAATATTATCACACTGTCTGAGTACAGGCGTTCGGAGAGAGTGGTTAGGAGCTTCATTCCGAAAGTGCGGAACTACGAGATGCTCGGTGGGCATTCGTTCCAGCCTGTCCTCATGAATCCACTTTTTAATGAGGGGCACAATCATGTGGGTCCAGACCCACCACTCGTTGTGGAACCCCACTGAGTGGATTATGACCAGATTGTGCATCTGGTTCAGGAAGTGGCTGGCTATGTCCTTGGCTGTAGAATTATCCCAGTTTATCATAAGCCCTACCCAGAATTGATCGACCAACAACAACTGTTGCTAAAAAACTATCGGCCGAATTTTACGTTGTTTTCAAGCGATTCAGGTCAATCCACTATTGAGCATGTGGGGGGCGATTCACTATGCAATCTGGCAAGCTGGCTAATAATGACTATTACAAATTGTAATTGTTCGGTCATTCATTCACAACTGCCATATTTACATGGTATTCAAACCTGTTGTTGAATTCGATCCGTTCATTGCAAGAGTTGGAAGAAAAGTTCACACCTAATTCTTTTGCAATGACCGAAAAATAACCATGGGTGATCTTGTACACTTTCGGTAACTTCCTGGAGAGTCTTGTGAAAGATATATTGCCAGATTTAAAAAGGCAAGGAGCCATTGTAAAGTGGTTATACTAGATCAGGCTGAATTTGTGCAGCTTGTACTAGACGATTTGGAATATAAGCTCCATAAAAAGTTTGTCGGTATGGAGTTCGCAAACTTGTGATTTGACTCGAAAAGTGTCCCGATATGATGAGGAACTTTTGAAAGAAGGCTTCAGGAAAAAGAATTCATTAATTGGGACATATTACTATGATCATAATTACGAGGTTGTAATTGCTGAAGTAGTGGCGAAGAAACCCCTTGTATGCTCTGTTAGTGCACTTTTCTGTGGCATACTATTGCACATTTTTATCAATTACGTAGGTCAGTGGGTCTAATGTCGGTTGAGCTTAAAGAAGATGAAGACCGAAGACTCAAGTGGACCTGCTGCATCAACGAAGAAGAAACAAGTAAAAGAGATTCCTTGGTGAAGCCTTGAACCTTGAAACAAGCAAAAATCCTAACCTTTCGATAACCTAACCCCATAGGCATACTTTTAGTCATCTTAGAATGACCTTAGGTGTCTCAAAAGGATACCCAAAGAATGGCCCAACAGATGGTTGAGTGGTTGTGAAAATACACAAGAAACAGCCAATTTAAAAAGTCTGAAGACCTATTTAAAGACCTGTCTTAGACCGGTCGTAAATGGCCATTTTTGGGTCAGCAAGCAGGTCTAGTCCCTGGCCTAAATTCAACTAGTCGACGACAGGTCGACAACTAGACATTTTCTAGTAGTTGGTGTTTTTGCTTTATATATTAATAACCCTATTTTTTAGGTTCTTAGAGGGAATTTAGTACATTAGAAGCCACCCCCATTGTCCATACCATTAGGATCCAATTCTAAGCATTCTAAGTCATCTTCCTTATGTTGAATCACAAGATAGAGCATTTAAAGCTCATATGAAGATGAACTTGTTCTCTCTTGATCTTTGGATGTTTTAGACATCTTGACCATAGGTAGATCCTTCGTTTAAACCTCTCTGAAGATCCTATTAGGTGAAATTTCTCTAGGCAAGCAACTCCAACTAGTTGTAGAGAATTCACACATCTCCTATCACCTTGAGCATCTTAATAGCATCACATACGAGGTGATTGATCGGTGGAGCTGAGGCATTGTCAATGCAGCGATAACACAATCGGGGGAGGATCAGAGAACTGATTGAAGCACAGGAAAGTGGAGATCAAGCAACCCAAGAGGCACTAAACAAGGAGCTCATCCGACAAGTAAGTGTCATATTGAGAGTCCGGTTACACTCATTTCTCAAGGAGGATTGAGTGTGAGAGTTTGGTATTCAAACTCGATCAAGTCTTCAAGGGGAGCCTCCGACGGGAGTGTACGCTAGGTTCTAGGATTAGAACTGAAAGGTTGGTAGAATCCTTGTCAAATTTCTAGGTAGGATGAAACCTGTAAACATCCTGGTTGAGAGATGAACCAGTAAAATCTTCGTCATAGGTTGGGAGGAACCTTGTCAAACTCCCCAGTATGGTGGAACCGATTTAAAACACCTAGATTAAGAGGAACTTGATTTAAACTTCCTAGTGAATGCCAGTGTGCTCAAGTGGTGAGTAGTTGAATCGGGAGTGGAGTAGACAAATAGTCAAACCACTATACATGCTTGTATTTGTGATTGTCATTTAAGCCATTTTATTTCATGTATTGTCTTTCAATTATAATTATATGAATGCTTGAATGGTTTGCATGCTATGTACTAGATTAGGTAGATTCACACACAAGATGTGTGTTCACTTGTTCTGTAGACTTGAGCTCATATGATCCATCCTTCTATAGTTTACATAGGTTACATATATTAGGTGCTTGATTAGTTTAATCTTTTGTTAATCTATGCATGCTTAGACTAGGTGGCTTATTTGTTTAAATCATATGCTAATCTTGTGATTGGACCCACTTAAGTTTGGAAGCTAAGTGTTCTTGTTTAATTACTTTATAATTGCTAATTAGTTTAATTAGACAAGAGATTTTTAAAAGAAATTTTTAAACTGTCCTAATCACCCCCCTCTAGGACTTGGCCATAGTTCTACAAGCTTCACTCTAAGCTTCCACACGTATAGCGCCTATAAGTGTGAGCCATAGGCACAATTTCAATTGGTATCAAAGCCAGATTACTCTGATGGAGCAAGTGTGAGTTGCTCTTACAGGACTTAGTTGTCTGGAGTAGATCCAAAGGAGCTATATATAGCATGATGTCTACCCATGCTTGCTGGAAGGTCCAGATACGAATATTTCTCATGTCCCTTGATCCAATAGTATGGGATATTATAGAAGAAGGTTGGACCGCTCCAGTGGAAACAGTGGATCAAGATGGAGTTCCGGTCACCCAACTCAAATCGATAAGAAATTTGAGTGATTGAGAAAATTTTCTTTGTGGCTACAATTCCAAGGGTCTCAACACAATCTTTTCTGTTATCTCACCCGATGAATTTAACCATATACGTAATTGTAAAACTAACAAATCATCTTGGGAGATCCTAAAGACCACTCGTTAGGGAATGTCTACCGTCAAACGTTTCAAAATGCAACTCTTCACAACACAATTTGTAAACATTAAAATGGGTGAAGATGAGTCTTTTATGGAGTTCTATGCTAGATTGAATCACATTTGTAACTCTCTATGTGGCTTAGGAGAACGGGTTCTAGATGAGAAAATTTGTAGAAAAATACTTAGGTTCCTCTCCGAAAAATTTAGCTCCAAATTCATTGCCTTAGAGGAGTGTTGAGATATAAATAACATGAAAGTAGAAGAACTCTTAGTTTTTCTACAAAAACATGAACTACACTTCAAAGCCATTCTAAAAGAAAAATATTGCTGTGAAGACTGCACATAGGCACTCACATAAGAAAAAGATAGTAGATAGTGAGTCTTTCGAAGATAGTGTTGAGAATGATGAGAAGGAGAACTGAACAAGAGATTTAAGAGATTCCTTAAATTCGAAAAAAGGGAAGAATTGTGACAAAAAGGACAAAAAAGAAAGAGAAATTCAAATGTAAATCTTCCAAATATAATCTCGTTTAGTGTTACAATTGTAATGGATATGGTCATGTTGCCAATGAATGCTAAGAAAAGTCCAAACGATGTGGTAAAAAAGCTATGGCAGCAACATGTGAGAATATGGAGGAGTCAAAATCTGAATCTAGTGACTCCATTAGTGATGAGAACAAAAATCAATGAGAATTCTCATGGCCTCTACTACTACCTCTCTTCCCCGTACTCTAAGAGAGGATCCTGACCATTTTTCCTTTTGAGATAAGGAGTTCCCAACCCCTTACCTCATGTTGCATTTTATAGGGAGTTGATTAAATTTGTTGTCCTTAGGAATAATAAACTAGAAATAGTTAGTGAGGGTATCTAGAAACTGAGCTTTATAGGTAAATATGAGGATTTCAGCCTCATTTTTGTACTTAGGAATATATTAGAGGATTCAAGCCCCATTAGCCCACCATTGGTAGTTTAGCCTAGCTTTGTTTTGATATCTTTGTTGTTAGACTATTATTATGTTTAGATTAGCTAATTTTACTGAATTTTATGCTTATTGTATGCTAATTTATGCTTTAGTCATTATGTTCTATGGTATGCACGAGGCTCGACAACACACATACTATTGGTGTGGTTAGCAAATTCCTTGCAATCCTGACAAAGAGCACTGAAAAACAATTAAATGGATTCTCAGATATCTCAGGAGTTCATCCAATGTGTGTTTACACTTTGAAGATGGTAAGCTTGTGTTAAAAGGCTACACAAATGCAGATATAACATGAGCCATTGACTCTACGAAGTCCACATCGGGATACATGTTTACTTGTATAAGAGAGCAGTCTCATGGCAGTCTAATTTACAAAAGTGTGTGGCTTTATTTACTATAAAAACTGAGTATATTACAGTGACAAAAGCCTATAAGGAAATGTTGTGGATAAAGAGGTTCTTTCAAGAACTTGGTTTTATACAACATAATTATATTGTTTATCATGGAAGTCAGAGTGTTATCCACCTCAATAAAAATCCAAGTCCTCATTTCAAATCCAAGCACATTAATGTAAGGTGTCATTGGATTTAAGATACCTTTAAAGAAAAATTTCCACAATTTGAGAAGATTGATCCATACCGACAAGAATGGTTCGGATATGATGACCAATGCCTTCTCTGGAGAAAAGTATAAGTTTTGTAGAAGTATGACAAATTTAGACATAGTGAAGCTCTCATCATGAGTTGGGAGGGGTGATTGTTGGGGGTCCCTCCTCATATGGAGGTGGGACCTACATGTGTGGGCTTAAGTATTATTTTATCCATGTGGCCCTATTGAGGGTATTTTGGTCATTTGGCCTTATCTTGTTTTAAGTAAACTAAAATGAGAGAAATTAAAAATGACTTTTTTTCTTAGAGAGAGTTCTATCAATAGTTGGGTTTTTTTCTTTCTTGGAGAAAAGTAGGAGAAAGTGAGAAAATAGGGTTTTGTAGAAGAAGAAGATCAAGAGCCTTCTAACATCGAAATCATCATATTTGGATTCGTGAGGGTCCATTCACAACATCAATTTCTTTAATAAGGATTGTGTTGGGGGTTTTGTGGAATCCCTAATTAGTAAGAATTTTTTTTTTAATTGTTGCTTGAAATCTACCTTTGGGTGATATATCGGGGTATCCAAAAAAATATTTCTCTTAGTAATTGTACTTTCATTATCTTTAACATAGTGAATTTGTGCCACACTAGGTCTTATAATTTTTCCTTCACATCTGAGGGTTTTCCACATAGAAATTCTCTGTCTTTTATACTCTACATATTTGATGATTTGTTTGCATATATTGGAAGTGATTATCATTCATTAAATCTTTTATATTGTTAATTCCACTAATTTATACATAGAAGGTAAAGTCTCGTGGTTTCCCAACAATCATAATATTTATTTGGTATCCAAGTCATTCATGGTCACACAAACCTAGATGAATGCATGGAAAACACAAAGATTAGCTTGATTCAAAACTTTAGTGCCCCTGGGAAGTTTTTAATGGTACGTGGGTGCTCAATCTCTAGTGGGTGCTTAATCTTTATTGTGTGGTCTACTTGAGCCATGAATGTGCCTCACTTTTAGCTCATAACCCAAAATTAATGAATGCAGGATAAAACTCATACATCATATCATGGTGGGCTCCAAAGAGCCCCTGCCTGGATCAATTCCGTCCAAGGCAGTGACACAATCCGCGTGCATCTGCAGGCCTGACTTACATGCAAACATGCCCTTAAGAATCCTAATCTCTGATTTGCCTACACTCGTTGAAAGAGGACAAATGAATACTCTTTTTTCTTTTCTGTTTTCTTCGTGTCCAACCATAAATATCTATCCCATCCGAATGATCAAATAGCTGTAATTTTTTTGTTTATGATCGATAATTTGCGTTCGAGTTACTTACCTCATATGCAATTTATAATTCTCTTTATCAAAAACTCCTAAGGGGCACCCATTTCCTGCGAAAGCCTTGCGCAGGAATTTCCTGCGCTGGGAACCATGGTGGGCCCACAGTAATGTTTTTTGATAAATCCACACCGTCCATCCATTTTGGGAGCTCATTTTAGGATATGAAAACAAAAATGAACTGGATCCAAGACTCAAGTGGGCCTCACTAAAGGAAAAGGTGGGTAGGTAAATTATTATCGTTGAAACCTCCCTGGGGTCCACAGTGATGTTTATATGACATCCATACCGTTCATAACGTCACTACTACTGGGATAAACTTGAAAAACAAATATTATCCTGATTTGAAACTCCTGTGGCTCCACAAATATTTCAACTGTGGACGTTCAAATCTCACGATTTCGGCCCACTTGAGTCTTGGATCCGGTTCGTTTTTGTTTTCATATCCTAAAAGGAGCTCCCAAAACGGATGGACGGTGTGAATTTATCAAAAAACATTACTGTGGGCCCACCTTAGTTCCCGGCTCCGAAAATTCCTACGGCAGGAAATCTGCGCGCAACTCCTAAAAAGAACCTCCAAACGTAACAAACTAAATTACACGTAAGCCAACTCCAACTCACGTGTGGTAAATGGTACACGTGACAATGATAGCTGTGCCACACATTTCACTGCCGCCAACTTGTGTGTAGGTAGGGAATCCGCGGACGTGGATTGCCTGCGAAAGGCTTTCGCAGGCATGTCCTGCGCTCGAAATCTAGGTGGGGCCCACTATGATGTTTGTGAGAAATCTATGCCGTCCAACCGTTTTGTGAGATCATTTTAGACGTTGTGACAAAAAATGAACGGGATCCTAGATTCAAGTGGGCTGAAAACGTGACGATTAACTTCATAGTAGAAATATTCGTGGGGCCACAAAAGTTTCGAATCAGGATAATATTTTTGTTTTCAGTTCATCTTAGTAGGAATGATATTATGAACAGTATGGATGACATATAAACATTACTGTAGACCCCATAGAGGTTTCAACAATAGTAATTTCCCTACCAACCTTTTGCTTTAGTGCGGCCCACTTGAGTCTTGGATCTCGTTCATTTTTTGTCGCAATGTCTAAAATGATCTCACCAAACGGTTGGACGTAGTAGATTTTTAACAAACATTATGGTGGGCCCCACCTAGATTCCTTGCCTAGGAGATGCCTGCCAAAGCCTTTCTCAGGCAATCGGCGTCCGGAATCCGCCACCCGCCAATGTACGGCCTGGAATTTTTAGTACACGTTTACCACATCGCGCGCATGACTTTTTTCGATTGCGATCGAAACCGCGGTAATAACGGACGCAGATTGCTTGCGAAAGCCTTTTCGCAAGCATCTCCTATCGCTCAGAGTCTAGGTGGGGCTCACTGTGATGTTTTTGAGAAATCTATGCCTTTCAACCATTTTGTAAGATCTTTTTAAGTGTTGCGACCAAAAATAAATGGGATCCAAGACTCAAGTGGGCTGAACTGAAGCAAAGGGTGGGTAGGGAAATTCCTACCGTTGAAACCTCTATGGAGTCCACAGGGATGTTTATATGCCATCCATATCGTTTATTATGTCATTCATACTGAGATGAACTGAAAACACAAATATTATCTTGATTCGAAACTTCTGTGGCTCCATGAATATTTCAACGGTAGGAGTTCAATCATCACGTTTTCGGCCCACTTGAGTCTTGGATCCGGTTCATTTTTTGTTGCAATGCCTAAAATGATCTCACAAAACTGTTGAACGGCGTAGATTTCTCACAAACATTACGGTGGGCCCCACCTACATTCCAAGTGCAGGAGATGCCTACGGAAGGCTTTAGCAGGCAATCCGCGTCCGGTAATGACGGTATTCGCTGGTGAAGTACACTGCGTCCTGCCTCTCGACGGACACCGTCCGGATAGGGGCTCTGTGGGGCCCACCGTAATCTATGGATTTTATCCACGCTGTTCGTCCATTTTTACAGGTTGTTTGAAGGGTATGCGCCTGAAAATGAGACAGATCCAAGGGTCAACTGGACCATACAGTCGAGATTCAACTCCCACCATTAAAAACTTCTTAGGGGGGCTACAAAAGGTTTGGATCAATCTGAAAATTGTGACCCTTTCAACAGGTTTGAATGCTAATGAACATCACGGTGGCCCTACGAAAGTTTCAACTGTGGGCATCATTAACCCAACTGCTTCCTCTGGAGTGATCCACTTGAGCCTTGGATCTGCCACAATTTTGGTTTCATGTCCTAAAATGATTTGAAAAAATGAATGGACAGCATGGATAAGACCCATACATAACGGTGGACCCCACAGAAACCCTGCCTGGACCGAGTCCGTCCAGGAGAGGGCACGGTGCAATCAGGTTCCATTCGCTGGCTGGTGCTCTCTTTGAAGTATTAACATGCCGGTCCTAAAATCGAGGCTGCCCCCCTCATTCGGTTGACCACACGTGGTGGGTTGAATTAGGTACATATTTTATGTAATTATTATTTGCCATCAAACCTGTTGACCAAGTCACGTAGACATGGATGAAGGGAAAGAAAGACAAATGTCAACTTTATCCAAAGCTTTCATTTTTTGGGCCTGTGCCCTAAAATTAACTGGCAGAATGGATGGATGGCGTGGATAAAACAAATGCATCATGGTGAGGTCCACATAGAAAAGTCCAATAGCGACTCAGACAATTCCCAATCCAGATGTAGTGTAAGAAATCCACTCCATTAATCAGTTTCTCCAGCTACTATCAGGACATATTTAAAAAATGAGCCACACCCAGAACTCAAGTGGACCACACTAACAACTAGCGGGGATGAAATGCCGTTTTGGATTAGGTACATATTTGTGTTAATGACTTTATGAGTGGAATTGGATGATATCTAAATCTAAACATGATGGTGGAGAGAATAGTTTCAATGGTGGGCATTTCTATCCTACTGTTTCTTGTAGTGTGGTTCACTTAAGTTTTGGATTTACTAACGATGAATGGGCGGGGCAGATTTTTTGAAGGTAGACTGTGCAGGAAACCCACACTACCTCCGTTGATGAAACTTCCGGTCAGGATTGATTGGACAACAATACAAATGGTCCAATTCATTTTAATGCATGAGCCGAAAGAAGCAGTATTGGATCCAAATCTCAAGTAAGAATCTGTGGGAATCCATGTTTTGCTCACTGAATGTCGACCACTAACTTTTTTTTTTTTTTTTAACATTCGTTTTGAACGCTACTGATTAAACGGTTTGATATGGACCAATAGATGGAAAGTCCCAATTGATGGACACTCCCCACCATATTTCCAGTTCTTGGCGTTATCTAAGGGCAGTATTACCTGGCAGACTCGGTTGAGAATCGCCTTGTCGTATTCTCCATACTCCATTCTTTCAAAGCGAGGTAACTTCTCCTGCAACAAATAACCCAGCTTCAATGATGATGATCTGGAAGAGCACTGGATCAAATTCAAAAGAGAAGAAGAAAAATCCAAAAATCTAAAATCTCATTTCCCCTTTTAGTAATAACAGAAAACGACATGTATAAGCTCAAAAGAATGACTGATTTCCATAAAGGGCAAAACAAGAACGTACTTCACTACAAGCCTCATCATTTTCTGATGTAGAGATAGATGCTCTTTTAATATCACAGAGAGAGAGAGATTTTTCTTTTCACTCCTTTCCTTCTCCTTCTTTTTCTTTGCTAGAGGTGTTAGGCTGGAAACTGAAGTGCTGGAGAATCTTTTCTCAACCTAAAAAGACCAGATATGCCTATACGAATTGGAGTTATTTGAACTCTTATAAAGCGTTATGTATCATACAAATGCACTCATGATTTGTACAAGTGTCATTTTCTTTTCTGCTTGGACTCATGTATCATGATATCAGATTAATTAATGTACATCGGATATTTGAAAAGTGGGAGTGGATTAGGTGAGACCCCGGATCCACCGAGGTAGGTAGGACCCCTGACTGTGGGGCTAAGAGTGATGTATGTGTCTTATATCCACACCGTTCAACCATTCTGAAAGATCAATTTAGGTACAATCCCAAAAATGAAGTTGAATCATATCTTAGGTGGACCACACCACATAAATAATCGTGATTGAATCTCTACAATTAAAAACTTCATGGATTCCAACGGAACTTTTATTTGCCATCCAACCTGTTGATAAGGTTACAAACACCTAGATGAAGAGACCACATAAATATCATCTTGATCCAAAGATTTTGTGGCCCACAGGAAGTTTTAATGGTCAATCACTCTGTTTCCCGTACTATGGCCCATCTGGGATTTGGAGCTGCTTCATTTTTTGGATCATGCCCAAAAAGTGAACTTTCAATACAGATGGACGGAGTGGATGTATGCCACATCTATACTTTTATGTGAATATGTACAAACATCATATTCCACTAGAGTACAGTTTTTCTCTTATGAGATTACACTCGAAAAATTCCCACCGCTACTGTATCCTCGTAAGAACCCCCTGCTAAAAAAATAATAATAAAAAAATAATCTAATTAGACAGTGGGATAATGAATTGTACGTGCATAACTCATGACTGGATACGTAAATTGCACTCCTCGTCCTCGAGATGCATGCCATAATGATACTATGTATTCGGCGCCATAATGATTGGGCGCGATTAGGTGTTACCCCGGGAACAGCTTAGTGGGTGTTACCCTAAACGTGTGAGACTCGTATTGATGTATGTTTTATATATCTAGGCCGTTTATCCATTTTTTCGTATCATTTTAGGATGTGATCCAGAACTATAAGAAGATCCAAATTTCAGATGGACCATACCACTACAAACAGTGATGAATAACCATTAAAAATGTTTTGTGGGCCACAAAAGTTTTAGATCAATTGATATTTGTATTTTCCCTTAATCAAGACCTTATTGACATTATCAAGAGCTTGGATTTCAAATAAAAATTATCAAAACCTTACTACAGGTTTTTTGAAAATTTTAATGGTGGAGCACTCAATCACACTGTTTCCAGTGGTATGGTCCACTTGAAATTTGGATCTGCATAATTTTTGGAACCTCATCCATTTAAACGGATGGACCGAGTGGATATACAAAATATCATCTATGTGGGCCATACGGGTAGGGTTAACACCCACTGAGCTGTTCCCGGGTAACATCTAATTCGCACCCCATAATGATACCATGTATTCGGCGCGTGACTAGGGTGAGACCCCGCAACAGCGATGTGGATGCCATGTATTCCACTACTTTACGTTAGAAACTGGCTGCTACCATAGATTCCCACAGTATACTTTCGGTTATGTTATGGTTATGGGTGGGTATTACTGGACCATTGCCTTGACCATACGCACCTCCATATCAAATGTCCTGCCCAGAATACCTTTGATATGGAAGTTGGGCTTAATATATCACCTAATTTACTATTTCAATTGGAGTCCGGTCCATCTAATACAACTGCTTGGAATGCACTGTACTCCAATTGTATTGTGAAAATCCTATTGAATACCTCGAAAAACATAATAATTATGGAAATACCAACAATTACGGAGGTTTTCATGACTCCAAACAGGCCTGATCTAAAACTCAAGTGCACCATAGTACAGGGCAACTGGAGATCGGGATGCTAAACCTTTTTTTGGACCCATCGAAATTTGGTTTGGCCCTTCATCTTGGGGCATCATCTTATTAACAGGTTTAATGACATCTACGTATATTGTATGCCTCATAAGGGCCCATTTAGCGCATGGGATTAAGAGCATGTTTGGATAGTTGACTTCTGTGGTAATAAAGTGAGTTTCGGTAAGTGAGTTTCGGTAATGAGTATGAATTCCCCGTAATTAGTTGGATTCACATCTGCCAAGACTACAATACAATATAGTCTTAAAATTTTTTTTGCAGCTTCTCCTAATTCCAACTATGACTGGATGTCGGTGGTTGGATAACACCAAAGAGGATGCATTGTGCTGACGATTCATAAACAATATGCTTGACCACCATATCAGTTTCGATTACTACCACTGTAGGCTGTTGCACTCCCGTAAAGGTCTTCAATACTTCCATCCTGCCACCAAAAATTTCCACATGCAGATATTTGCAAGATCCTCACTGTTCATCTGTTTCCATTTGATGCGAACATATACTGACCCAAAGGTTGGACCTATGCATACATACAACATGGTCATGGAGAACCTGACAAAATTGTATTTACAGTAGTCAATGACAATTGTCCACTGGATTCCACTGTTCCAAGCCAAAAAGCATTTTTAACAAAAATATTGTCAAAAAAATCCTCCAAATCAAAATGGCGACTTGGCCTAACGTTCCAAAAGAGAATGGATTTTAAACAACCGGATCAGTCCCTCAAGGCGGATTAAAGAAACATAATCATCCAATGACCCCAAAACTAAACAACACACAAAGTGACTATATATAGTGTACACAGCCGGTCGATCTGAACCATCTGATCGCTGGCCCGCTTCTGTAACTTGCGGTATCCGTCAAAAAATGGACGGGTAGGGATAATGGATCCATGAGGAGTGTGATCAAAGATGAATTGTGGGACGTGTGCAAACGTGGCAGTCATGTACGAGATGAGGACCAATCATTACGTGGGTCCCTACTGTAAACATGATCCGACCCATAACTCAGGTCAAGTCACTCATCAAGTGGGCCACATCTGTGAGAAGAAAATTGACGGTCAGAAAGAAAATCACCAACCGCCAATATTTAACGTACACATGTGCCCCATCGGGTGAGAGGACCTGCCTGAATTTTTGGAACAAGTCGTGTTCTCATTGAGGCCACCAGATGCATGGCCTGGATTCTCTACACTTGTGCACAATGGGATGCATGTCCTGACATTTACCTATTCAATTGCTCACGCACGGCTATAACACGTCCTAGTTGATCAAATTGTCGAATAGGCTGCATGGACCGAACAACATCATGGCGCGTGAAATGGTGGGTCTTATAGCTTTTGCATGATGGATGACCGTATATAGAAATTGATATATCCTGTTGCTAGAACGCGGATCCGTGGCGCACGATTCCCCCACTTGTACCTTACTTTTGCCCAGCTTTACGAGAGCTAATTAGGCGAGGAATTAGGGGAGGACACGTTTGATTATATGATCATATATAGTGGATACGTGAAGTGGCAGAGGAGGGTTTAGCAAGATTTGTGGTGACACAACTAGCATTGATTAAGTGATGCCATGGGACCAATAAACCTAAAGCAAGCAAGCGAACGTGGCTAAGCCAGCAAGACAGCTACAGGGACAGGTGTCGGCAAAGAATGATCTAAAAGACCAATCATGCCAAATGAAGTATCAAGAGTTCTGGGACATGCGATCGACAAAGCCTATAAATAACGGAGGACCTCAACCCTATAAATAACGGAGGACCTCAATAGAGCAAAAGGTCCATCACCAAATCAAATCCAATCAAAACTTCAATTTATCTTTCAATTATCATGCTCCTTAGCATTTTGGTATTTACATTCATTAGCGTAATCAACATCCTTAGTTTCATTTTCATTTCCATTAGCGTAATTCTGCTCTTTACATTCCGTAGTATAAGCTGTGAATTTATTGTCTGTAGCAGTAGATCAATAACAGTAATCCAGTAGCTAGTAACTTTAGCTGTACTCGAAGTATACGAACATACGCTGGACTTATCTTAATGAAGTATTTCATTTGGAAAGGTGATCTACAATATGTTCCAAGCAGTCGACTGTAAATGTTTCATTAACCGGTGTGACATTATGAAAGAAAATATCAGTAGACAAAGCAATCGAGTGGTCGGGGCCGAACTTGTGACCCCTACTCTACCACCTCCCGTGGAGGACGTTCCGATCCATGCGGCCCCAAATTGAATTTAAATGGCAATCTGTCAATTAGCCCTAGCAATCAATCGGGACCACTATGTCCCAAGCGACATCGTTGGACATAATGACTGGGCTTAGGAAAGTTCAAATGAATGTACAACACATTCAGGAACAGGGGAGTGCTCAGGCAAAGATGATACATGCTTAGGCCGAGCACCTTCGCGTTCAAACTGAAAGTTTCAATAGGTGGATGGCCCATCAAGCTGAGGCCATGCATCACTTATTGAATGTTGTTATTGAAAGAACATCCGTTCCAACACCATATAATGAAGGAAGTTCTATCAGTAATGCAGCTCAACCGCCACCAATGGCTCCATTAAAATGGAATGTACAACCTACCTTAATTTTGGAAGGACGCAATATTGTCACACCGCCTCAGTACAGGCGTTCGGAGAGAGAGGTTAGGAACTTCATTCCGAAAGTGCGGAACTACGAGATGCCCTGTGGGCATTCCTTCCAGCCTATCCTTAGGAATCCACTATTTAATGAGGCGCACAATCATGCCGGTCCAGTCCCACAACCCGTTGTCGAACTCCACTGAGTGGATTGTGATTAGATTGTGCATCTAGTTCAGGAAGTGGATGGTTAAGTCCTTGGCTGTAGAATTATCCCAGTTTATCATAAGCCTTACCTAGAATTGATCGACCGACAACATTCGTTGCTAAAAAACTATCGGCCGAATTTTACGTTGTTTTCAAGCGATTCAGGTCAGTCCATTATTGAGCATGTGGGGGCGATTCACTATGCAATGTGATGAGCTGGCTAATAATGACTATTACAAATTGTAATTGTTTGGTCATTCATTCACAACTGCCATATTTATATGGTATTCAAACCTGTTGTTGAATTCAATCCATTCATGGCAAGAGTGTGAAGAAAAGTTCACGCCTAATTCTTTTGCAAAGACCGAAAAATAACCATGGGTGATCTTATACAATTTTGGCAACTTCCTAAAGAGTCTTGTGAAAGATATATTGCCAGATTTAAAAAGGCAAGGAGCCATTGTAAAGTGGTTATACCAGATCAGGCCGAATTTGTGCAACTCGTACTAGACGATTTGGAATATAAGCACCATAAAAAGTTTGTCGGTATGGAGTTCGTAGACTTGTATGATTTGACTCGAAAAGTGTCCCGATATGATGAAGAACTTTTGAAAGAAGGTTTCAGGAAAAAGAACTCATTAATTGGGACATATTACTATAATCATAATTACGAGGTTGTAATTGCTGAAGTAGTGGCAAAGAAACCCCTTGTCTGCTCTGTTAGTGCCCTTTTCTGTGGGATACTAGTGCATATTTTTATCAATTACGTATGTCAGTGGGTTTAGTGTCGGTTGAGCTTAAAGAAGATGAAGACCGAAGACTCAAGTGGACCTGCTGTATCAAGGAAGAAGAAACAAGTAAAAGAGATACCTTGGTGAAGCCTTGAACCTTGAACCAAGCTAAAACCCTAACCTTTCGATGACCTAACCCCATAGGCATACTTTTAGTCATCTTAGAGTGGCCTTAGGTGTCCCAAAAGAATGCACAAAGAACGGCCCAAGAGGTGGTTGAGTGGTTGTGAAAATACACAAGAAACAACGAACTTAAAAGGTCTGAAGACCTATTTAAACACCTGCCTTAGACCGGTCGTAAATGGCCATTTTTTGGGTTAGCAAGCAAATCTAGCCCCTGGCCTAAATTCGACCGATCGACGACAGGTCGACAACTAGCCGTTTTCTAGTCGTTGGAGCTTTTGCTCTATTTTTTGGGTACTTAGTTATTTTGTGCATTAGTAGTCACCCTCATTGTTCATACCATTAGGCTCTAATCCTAAACATTCCAAGTCATCTTCCTTATGTTGAATCACAAGATATAGCATTCAAGGCTCATGTGAAGATGAACTTGTTCTCTCTTGATCTTTGGATGTTTTAGGCATCTTGACTATAGGTAGATCCTTCGTTTAAACCTCTCTAAAGATCTTATTAGGTGAAATTTCTCTAGGTAAGCAACTCCAACTAGTTGTAGAGAATTCACACCATCTCTTATCACCTTGGGCATCTTAAGAGCATCACATGCGGGGTGGTTGATCGGTGGAGCTGAGGCATTATCAATGTAGCGACAACACAATCAGGGGAGGATCAGAGAGCTGATTGAAGCACAGGAGAGCGGAGATCAAACAACCTAAGAGGCGCTAAACAAGGAGCTCATCCGACAAGTAAGTGTCATATTAAGAGTCCAGTTACACTCATTCCTCGAGGAAGATTGAGTGTGAGAGTTTGGTATTCAAACTCGATCAAGCCTCCAAGGGGAGCCTCCAACGAGAGTGTACACAAGGTTCTAGGATTAGAACTGAAAGCTTGGGAGGATATTGTTGAGCTCTTAATTGTGCATATTCTAACCCCAATTCATCACTCATTATGCATGGTTTACATATTTAAAGGACTAATCTAATGCATGATTTGTGATTGTAGGAACAAGATGGAGGTTTCACTGATTCAAGGCTAAATAGAGCACTTTACATACATTGAAGATCATAGAACCAAGCATGAAAGGGTGGAAGAAAGAAGCAAAGGAGAGAAGAAAAGAAGGAAGAAGGGGACACCCACGATCGGTCGTGCGACCGATCATTCATAGCCTAGGACCGCTCGTTCGACCGGTCTGACCACTCAACAGAAGAGGAGTGCTTTGCAAAGTTCACTAGACCATTTGCGACCGGTCGTGCGACCGGTCATCCACACCTCAGACCGGTCGTGCGACCGATCCTTGCATAAGAACTCTGGGTCTGAAATCTTGAAAACTCACTAGACTGTTTTCGCAGTTTTGCGACCGGTCGTGTGACCGGTCATCCAGGAGCTCAGACCGGTCGTGCGACCGGTCGTTAGCATAATAGAGCTTGTGTGTGAAGTTCCGATTTTCTCTGCGTAATTGTGTAATTCCTTGCGCAATCTGGAATCTTCTGCGCCAATCTATAAAAGGGACTTCTCCTCCTCATACTAAGGCATGCCAGGACGTAGGGATCATCAAGGAGGCTCAGGAGACGGATTCTACTTCAAGTTTTTCTAGTTTTTCTTCCTGTTTTAGTTGTTTTTATGGTTTTTGAGGCTTCTACTTTAAGGATGTTAGAGATGAACTAAAACCTCTTAGCTAGGGCTAAGAGGTGAAGCTTTCCTTTTGATGGATTGATGCAACCTAGGTTTCCTTTTTATGATTTAATTGAAGAAATTAGTTCAATATGAGTTTGAATCAGGTAATAGTTCAGTTTTACTTTGATCTCTTGATGATTCTAGGCTCATGTGATTCTTAGTGATTCTAAACTAAGTACTTATCTTTTGAGCATTAGTTATGCTTGTGTAATTCATTGATCTATCATCGACTCCGGGCATGGTAGACCCTTTGATTGCCTTGTGTACAATGGCCTGATTTTCATGTGGGAACTCATTCAACCAAAGTTCTTATCTTTTGTTATAATCTGAAATAGCTGTTTGCTGATTATTTTGATTTAATTAGAGTTCTAATCATTAGTCGTAATCATATCTAGTGAAAAGATTTGATGAAAGCTATGGTTGTGAATCTTAACTAGATTGAAAAGAGGCTTGGCCTACACAATTGAGTGTGCCCAAGGCTTGAGTATTGTTGTGGAAATCGAATCAATGAATAAGCAACTGTTTTGGATAATTGTTGATTTAACCGCTCTATATTCCGATCGGATAGAGATATGAATTCGATTCCGATTGAGTTATGAGAGACCTAGTTGTGTTGATGCATTGAAACTTATCAAAAGTGGATCCTTGGCGCTCTAGTACCTTTTTAGATTGATATTACCTTACACTTTCATTGTTTAAACCCAAATTACTATTTTCCAACTTTAGTTCTTAATAGGATCTTAATTATAAGTTGTTTGAGATAAATTTTGAGAATACCCATTCATAAATCTCTGTGGGAACGATACTCGGTCTTTCCGAATTATTACTACTTCGCAACCCTATACTTGGGGAGTGAACAAGTTTTGGCGCCGCTGCCGGGGAATTTCTATGTGGTATTTTTTAGAATTTTCTGAGATAGCTTTTAGTTGAGATTGTGTTAAGATAGGTTTATGATTCATTTTGCTTTCTAAGGTAAGTTTTCTTCTAAAATCATAATACTAACTTACTTTGTTTTGATTTTGCAGGATTCTAACATAGGTCTACAATTCAGGGATTTTTTAGGAAGTTGAAGAAGAAGTAGGCATCTTAAGTTCTTAAATCAAGTTTTATCCTTCTAACCTTACTCTTCTTCTTCTTCTATTCATTCCTATCATATTCATCTCTTGTAGAGTGGGTGGAGAGTCCTTTTGGATCTTTGATAGGTTGGCCTTATGCCGCCTTAATTCCTATTGGTCAGCACTGCCATCTTGGATTACCTTGTGCTAGAGATTTCTCTTCTCAATCCTATTCCTCTTCCTTCTTTTTCTGTACTTTTCTCAAAAGACTCAAAGAGTGGGTGGGGAGTTCTCTGAACCCCTATTGACCAGGAGAAATCGGTCTCTATCCTTGCTTCTGGCTCAACCATTGCAAGACACCTTGAGCTTCGGTCTTAGAGAGGAGTAAAGGAAGGAATGAAGAATTCTTTTTTATTTCATTCTTTTAGGATTTGCATGCCACATTGGGATCGAGATTCTAATAACCGACTCATTAGTGACGGAGTAATTGTTGAAGGGATTGATAGAGAGCCTCGTGCTAGAAAACATCAAAATCTTCCTCAAATTACTAGAGAGATGGCTGAAAATCAACCAAATCAAGGGGCTAATCAACATCGAAATCAAGCCCAAAACCTTACTGAATTGGATGAGAATGAAGTGGGGGATGTACCTCAACCTAGAACTTTACATGATTATTTACAACCAGCTAGGATGAGTACTCCCTCTTGTATAATTTTCCCTCACAATGTGGAAAATATTGATTTTAAACCGGGGTTGATCCAACTTCTTCCCAGATTTCATGGACTCGACTTTGAAAGCGCTTATCTACATATTAAGGAGTTCGAAGAGGTTATTGCCATAATAAACTATGACAATGTAACCAAGGGTACAGTAAAACTTAAATTATTCCCCTTTTCCTTGAAAGAGAAGGCCAAATCATGGCTTCATTCCTTAAGGCCAAGGTCTATTGGGACATGAGCTGAAATGACTTGGGAGTTTCTTAAAAAATTCTTCCCGACTCATCGAACCAATGCACTAAGAAGGGCCACAATGAACTTCACCCAAAAAGAAGAATAAACCTTTTTTCCAATGTTGGGAAAGGTATAATGAGCTATTAAACGCATGCCCACATCATGGCTACGAACGGTAGAGGTTGATTAGTTTCTTCTACGATGGACTAAACTCAACCATGCACCAATTTGTGGAGATGATGTGCAACGGGGAGTTCATGAATAAGGAAATGGAGGAAGCTTGGGACTATTTTGACATGTTGGCGGAAAACACACAAGCATGGGATACATCTAAGCCGACAGTTCAAAACAACCCCAAGTCAAGGAAAATGGAGAGATTTACGTTTTAAATGAGAAAGATGATCTAGGTTCTAAAGTGGCTAACCTTACACGAAAGGTCGAGGAGATGGAATTAAGAAAAGTGGACACAACCCAACAAAGGGGGATTGTTGAAACTATTTGTGGTATTTGTGCTTCCAATGTGCATCAAACGCCGGATTGTCCAACAATTTATGCGTTTCGAGAACTTTTATATGAACAATTGAATGCTTTGAATAGTTATCAACGACCTTTTAGTACTCCAAATCCAAACACGAACAATTCTAGTTGGAGAAACAATCCTAACTTCAATTGGGCGAATGGAACCAACCAAAGTAATCCTCAAAAGGGGCCCCCAATGCAATTTCCTATGGCCCCACCTCAAATGCCTATAGAGGATACATTGAAAGCATTCATGGAAGGCCAAGCTCAAATAAATCAATCAAACCATACGATAATGCTTGAGCTTAAAAATTCAGTGGAGGAAATCAAGGCTTGCTTAAACGCAAGGGAAGGGATTTTTCCGACCTAACCCCTACCAAATCCGAAATCACAATGCGAAATAAGTATGCCTAGTTCCTCTAACCAACACATGGAACATGCTAAGGCCATCATCACTCTTAGAAGTGGTAAAACTATTAAAAAATCTGATCCGGTGAAGGCCTCAACGCCTAATGATTCGGTATCTTCCAAAGAGGATGATGGACCTAGCACTGCCATGAATAAAAAGAACCATTGAAAGAATATAGGTCCGTTGCTCCATTCCCCCAACGCTTGATTTCAACCAAACCTCAAGATAAATATCAGGAATTTTTGAAGGTTTTTAAGCAAGTCAAAATCAACATCCCATTGTTGGATGCCATTAAACAAATATCGTCATATGCTAAATTTCTAAAAGACATTTGTACAGTAAAAAGAAAAATACATGTGCAAAAGAAGGCATTTTTTACAGAGAATGTAAGTGCCATTATAAATCACGGGATGCCTAAGAAATATAAAGATCCCAGTAGTCCGTTAATATCATGAATAATTGGAGACTACCGGGTGAAACATGCTTTACTCGATCTAGGGGCTAGTGTGAACTTAATCCCCTTTTCGGTCTATGAACAATTAGGTTTAGGTGAATTAAAACCCACCAAAACCACGTTACAACTCGCTGACCGATCGATTCGTATTCCGAGAGAGGTGATTGAGGACGTTCTTGTCCAAGTTGACAAAGTCTACTACCCGGTGGACTTTATTGCCTTGGACACACGACCCATGGTCAATATTGGCCCTCAAATTCCTATCATACTTGGCCGCCCATTCCTAGCTACATCAAACCCTATCATCAATTGTAGGAGTGGGGTCATACAAATGTCTTTTGGCAATATGATAATTGAGTTGAATGCTTTCAATATTGACAACCAACAAGAGGATGAAGATGAGGAGGTCCACGAAATAAACATTATCAATTGTATTGTGGATGATGAGTCCCTCTCACCTTTTTACTCCGGTCACTTAGACGAAGATGTGACTTACTCCCTTGATAAGAACGATGATGTGATAAAGGATATGGTCACACTTTTAGAGTCAGTATCGGCATATGACGTTAGCCGAAAGAAGGATGTGGAAACAATACTTTGTTGTGCTGAGAAATCAATTCATATTTCCACACCTTTGTGGATCATGCACACCGAACTTCACCAACCCTGGGATGATCCATACTTGCAATATCAATGCCCAGGAAAATCTGAATGGAGACATATTTTTTTATGACAAATATGATGTTGTCTCCTCTTATACATGTGGTGAAAACATCAAGGAACCCGCTGAAATTTCTTTTTGAGATTTTTAGTGGCTTATCTAGATCACTCACACACATGTATATTGTAAAGCAGGATATTGGATGACTTTATTGCAAAACCTATTGATCAATCTAATGATTTTGCTTGACTTTATGCTTTTGGACGAGTTGTTGGGATTAATCTCCTAGTCTGACGGAGGATAATTTTAAATAATTTTCCTAGAATGATATCCCATTAGGATTTGCTTTGATCAGTCGATTTAGTTGTGAAGTAATCCATCTCCAAAAGCTAATCTTCTCACTCTCTTTATTTTATAATTGCTCTCATGTGTTGCATCCATTATATATTTTCTAACATTGAGGACGATGTAAAGTTTTGGTTGGGGGGTGAGCGATTCCTCAGATGAATCCACTAGCTTTTGTGACATTTCAGGCAATGATGTAGAAATTTTTTGATTTTTTTCTAAAATTCAAAACTCTTTTGGAAAACTTTAGTTCTATGCATTTGAGATGATATGAGTATAAGAAGAGGAGACACGAAGTGAGTGAGGCTGCAAGCTTTGAACTTCCCTTAATATAATGGTTTTATATGTGAATTCCCCTATTTATATGATTGATAGAAAATTTAAATACTTTTACACCTAGTTCATATTACACGATTTTCATGATTTGAAAGGATTATGTGATTTGTGGATTACCTGGACTTTGATTTAAGGTGTTGAGAAACCAAGCCGGGGTACTTTGTCCATCCTTGTCCATGGGAAAATAACGAAAGATATGGATTTCTAAAAATCCTATCTAATGTAAAAGAAAAAGGAAAGGAAGGATGAAATTGGGAATGATGGAAAATGGTGAAAATTCTGAAAAGGGCTACCTATTACCAACAGGGGAATGGCTACTCGTAACCAAAGCTGGAAATGGGACGTAGGCCATCGGAAGGATGGTAAGGTAAATTCTTGTCATAGGCTTGTTGTTTCTCTATACACCTTGAGATCTATAGTTTAGTTGATCTATGAAGAAGATAATCCCGGAAACTCATGAGATGAGCTTTCACTATGCACACTAAGTTGAATTTGTTCGAATTCTTCTATTTATCAATCAATCAGTGGGAATTTCATATGAACACTTATTATGTTTTGAGAGTTTACGGTTTCAACCTCTATCACCTCATTTTTCTGACTTTTACACTTATGTGTCTTGGAGTGTATAGAAGAATAGTTTCTGAAGGAGAGTCGGATTTTGAAGAATGAGACTTGTTTCACGCATGTTTTGCTCGGGACTAGCAAAATGCTGGTTGGGGGTGTGTTGAGCTCTTAATTGTGCATATTCTAACCCCAATTCATCACTCATTATGCACGATTTACATATTTAAAGGACTAATCTAATGCATGATTTGTGATTGTAGGAACAAGATGGAGGTTTCACTGATTCAAGGCTAAATAGAGCACTTTACATACATTGAAGATCATAAAACCAAGCATGAAAGGTTGGAAGAAAGAAGCAAAGGAGAGAAGAAAAGAAGGAAGAAAAAGACACCTACGACCGGTCGTGCGATCGGTCGTCCATAGCCTAGGACCGGTCGTCCGACCGGTCTGACCACTTAACAGAAGAGGAGTGCTTTGCAAAGTTCACTGGACCATCTGCGACCGGTCCTTGCATAAGAACTCTGGGTCTGAAATCCTGAAAACTCACTGGATTATTTTCGCAGTTTTGCGACCGGTCGTGCGACCGGTCGTCCAGGAGCTCAGACCGGTTGTGCGACCGGTCGTCAGCGTAACAGAACTTGTGCTTGAAGCTCCGATTTTCTCTACGCAATTGCGTAATTCCTTGCACAATCTGGAATCTTCCGCGCCAATCTATAAAAGGGACTTCTCCTCTTCATACCAAGGCATGCTAGGACGTTGGGATCATTAAGGAGGCTTAGGAGACGGATTCTACTTCAAGTTTTCCTAGTTTTTCTTCCTGTTTTAGTTGTTTTTATGTTTTTGAGGCTTCTAGTTTAAGGATGTTAGAGATGAACTAAAACCTCTTAGCTAGGGCTAAGAGGTAAAGCTTTTGATTTTTTTTAATGGATTGATGCAACCTAGGTTTCCTTTTTATGATTTAATTGAATAAATTAGTTCAATATGAGTTTGAATCAAGTACTAGTTCAGTTTTACTTTGATCTCTTGATGACTCTGGGCTCATGTGATTCTTAGTGATTCTAAACTAAGTACTTATCTTTTGAGCATTAGTTATGCTTGTGTAATTCATTGATCTATCATCGACTCCGAGCATGGTAGACCCTTTGATTGCCTTGTGTACAATGGCCTGATTTTCATGTGGGAACTCATTCAACTAAAGTTCTTATCTTTTGTTATAATCTGAAATAGCTGTTTGCTGATTGATTTTGATTTAATTAGAGTTCTAATCATTAGTCGTAATCATATCTAGTGACACGATTTGATGAAAGCTATGGTTGTGAATCTTAACTAGATTGGAAAGAGGCTTGGCCTACACAATTGAGTGTGCCCAATGCTTGAGTATTGTTGTGGGAATCGAATCAATGAATAAGCAACTGTTTTGGATAATTGTTGATTTAACTGCTCTATATTCCGATCGAATAAAGATATGAATTCGATTCCGATTGAGTTATGAGAGACCTAGTTGTGTTGATGCATTGAAACTTATCAAAAGTGGATCCTTGGCGCTCTAGTGCCTTTTTAGATTGATATTACCTTACACTTTTACTATTTAAACCCAAATTACTATTTTCCAACTTTAGTTCTTAATAGGATCTTAATTATAAGTTGTTTGAGATAAATTTTGAGAATACCCATTCATAAATCTCTGTGGGAACGATACTCGGTCTTTCCGAATTATTACTACTTCGCAATCCTATACTTGGGGAGTGAACAGATATCCTTGTCAAATTCCTAGGTAGGATGAAACTTGTAAACATCTTGGTTGAGAGATGAACCAGTAAAACCTTCCTCATAGGTTGGGAGGAACCTTCTCAAACTCCCCAGTATGGTGGAACTGATTTAAAACACCTATGTTTGGAGGAACTTAATTTAAACTCCCTAGTGAATGCCACTGTGCTCAAGTGGTGAGTAATTTAATTGGGAGTAGAGTAGACAAATAGTCAAACCACTATACATGCTTATGTTTGTGATTATCATTTGAGCAATTTCCTTTCATGCATTGTACTCTTTCAATTATAATTATATGAATGCTTGAATGGTTTGCATGCTATGTACTAGATTAGGTGGATTCACGCACAAGATGTATGTTCACTTGTTCTATAGACTTGAGCTCATATGATCCATCCTTATATAGTCTACATAGGTTACATATATTAGGTGCTTGATTAGTTTAATCTTTTATTAATCTATGCATGCTTAGATTAGGTAGGTTATTTGTTTAAATCATATGCTAGTCTTGTGATTGGACCCACTTAAGTTTGGAAGCTAAGTGTTCTTGTTTAATTACTTTATAATTATTAATTATTTTAATTAGATAAGAGATTTTCAAAGGGAATTTTTAAACTGTCCTAATCACCCCTTTCTAGGACTTGGCCATAGTTCTATAAGCTCCGCTCTAAGCTTCCACGTGCATAGCGCCTACAAGTGTGAGTTATAGGCTCAATTTCAATTAGTATCAAAGCCAGATTACTCTGATAGAGCAAGTGTGAGTTGTTCTTGCAGGACTTAGCTGTCTGAAGTAGATCCAAAGGAGCTATATATAGCATGATGTCTACCCATGCTTGTTGGTAGGTCCAGATGTGAATATTTCTCATGTCCCTTGATCCAATAGTATGGGACATTATAGAAGAAGGTTGGACCTCTGCAGTGGAAACATCGGATCGAGATGGAGTTTCAGTCACCCAATTCAAACCAATAAAAATTTGAGTGATTGAGAAAATTCTCTATGTGGCTACAATGTCAAGAGTCTCAACGCAATCTTTTCTGTAATCTCACCCGATGAATTTAACCATATATGTAATTGTAAGACTAACAAATCAGCTTGGGAGATCTTAAAGACCACTCGTGAGGAGATGTCTACCGTCAAAGGTTTCAAATTACAACTCCCTACAACACAATTTGTAAACATTAAAATGGGTGAAGATGAGTCTTTTATGGAGTTCTATGCTAGATTGAATCACATTTGGAACTCTCTATGTGGTTTAGGAGAATGGGTTTCAAATGAGAAAATTTGTAGAAAAATATATAGGTTCCTCTCCGAAAAATTTAGCTCCAAAGTCATTGCCTTAGAGGAGTGTAGAGATATAGATAACATGAAAGTAAAGAGCTCTTAGTTTCCCTACAAACACATGAATTACACTTCAAGGCCATTCTAAAAGAAAAATATTGTTGTGAAGACTGCACATAGGCACTCACATAGGAAAAAGATAGTAGAGAGTGAGTTTTTCGAAGATAGTGTTAAGAATGATGAGGAAGGAGATGTGAACAAGAGATTAAGATATTCCTTAAATTCGAAAGAGGGAAGAATTGTGACAAAAAGGATAAAAAGGAAGAGAAATTCAAAAGTAAATCTTCCCAATATAATCCCGTCTAGTGTTACAATTGTGATGGATATGGTCATGTTGCCAATGAATGCTAAGAAAAGTCCACACGATGTGGTAAAAAGGCTACGGCAGTAACATGTGATAATATGGAGGAGTTAAAATCTGAATCTAGTGACTCCACTAGTGATGAGAGCAAAAAATCAATGAGAATTCTCATGGCCTCCACCACTACCTTTCTTCCCCCTAATCTAAGAGAGGATCTCGACCATTTTCCCTTCTGGTATAAGGAGTTCCCAACCCCTTACCTCATGTTGCATTTTATAGGGAGTTGATTAAATTAGTTATCCTTAGGAAGAACAAACTAAAAATAGTTAGTGGGGATATCTAGAAACTGAACTTTATAAGTAAATATGAGGATTTCAGCTTCATTTTTTACTTAGGTGTATATGAAAGGATTCAAGCCCCATTAGCCCACCATTGGTAGTTTAGCCTAGCTTTGTTTTGATATCTTTATTGTTAGACTATTATCCTATTTAGATTAGCTAATCTTGTTAAATTTTATACTTATTATATGCTAATCTATGCTTTGGTCATTATGTTCTATGGTATGCACGATGCTTGACAACGCACATACTGTTGGTGTGGTTAGCAAATTCCTTGCAATCCTAACAAAGAGCACTGAAAAACAATTAATGGATTCTCAGATATCTCAGGAGTTAATCCAATGTATGTTTACGCTTTGAAGATGGTAAGCTTGTGTTAGAAGGCTACACAAATGCAGATATAACAGGAAAAATTGACTCTAGGAAGTCCACATCAGGATATATTTTTACTTTTATGTGGAAGCAGTCTCATGGCAGTCTAATTTACAAAAGTGTGTGGCTTTATTTACTACAGAAACTGAGTATATTATAGTGGCAAAAGCCTATAAGGAAATGTTGTGGATGAAGAGGTTCTTTCAAGAACATGTCTTTATGCAAGATAATTATATTGTTTATCATGGAAGTTAGAGTGTTATCCGCCTCAATAAAAATCCAAGTCCTCATTTCAAATCTAAGCACATTAATGTAAGGTGTCATTAGATTCAAGATACCTTTAAAGAAAAACTTCCACAATTTGAGGAGATCGATCCATACCGACAAGAATGGTTCAGATATGATGACCAATGCCTTACTTGGAGAAAGTATAAGTTTTATAGAAGCATGACAAGTTTAGACATAGTAAAGCTCTCATCATGAGTTGGGAGGGGTGATTGTTGGGGGTCCCTCCTCATATGGAGGTGGGACCTACATGTGTGGGCTTAAGTTGTCCATGTGGCCCTAGTGAGGGTATTTTGGTCATTTGGCCTTATCTTGTTTTAAGTAAACTAAAATGAGAGAAATTAAGAATGGCTTTTTTTCCTAGAGAGAGTTTTATCAATAATTTGGGTTTTTTGGAGAAAAATAGGAGAAAGTGAGAAAATAAGGTTTTCTAGAAGAAGAAGATCAAGAGCCTTCTAACATCGAAAGCGTCATATTCAGGTTTGTGAGGGTCGATTCACAACATCAATTTCTTTAATTGTCTTCTCCAAGGATTGTGTTGGGGGTTTTGTACAATCCCTAATTAGTAAGAAAATTCATTTTTTTAATTGTTGCTTGAAATCTACCTTTGGGTGATATATCGGGGTATCCAAGAAAAGGTTTCTCTTAGTAATTGTACTTTCATTATCTTTAACATAGTGAGTTTGGGCTATACTAGTCTTATATTTTTCCTTCACATCTGAGGGTTTTCCACATAAAAATTCTCCGTCTTTTATACTCTACATATTTGATGATTTGCTTGCATATATTGAAAGTGATTATCATCCATTAAATCTTTTATATTATTAATTCCACTAATTTATACATAGAAGGTAAAGTCTCGTGGTTTCCCAACAATCATAATATTTATTTGGTATCCAAGTCATTCATGGTCACACAAATCTCGATGACTGCATGGCACAAAGATCAGCTTGATTCAAAAGTTTAGTGCCCTGGGAAGTTTTTAATGGTACGTGGGTGCTCAATCTCTATTGTGTGGTCTACTTGAGCCATGAATGTGCCTCACTTTTAGCTCATAACCCAAAATTAATAAATGCATGGATAAAACCCATACATCATATCATGGTAGGCTTCAAAGAGCCCTGCCTGGATTAATTCCATCCAAGGCAGTGATACAATCCGCGTGCATCTGCAGGCCTGACTTACATGCAAACATGCCCTTAAGAATCCTAATTTTTGATTTGCCTACACTCGTTGAAAGAGGACAAATGAATACTCTTTTTTCTTTTCTGTTTTTTTCGTGTCCAACAATATATATCTATCGATCGGATGGACGAATGATTAAATAGGTGTAATTTTTGGTTTATGATTGATAATTTGCGTTCGAATTACTTACCACATATGCAATTTATAGTTCTCTTCTATCAAAATCTTCTAAAAAAAACCTCCAAACGTGACAAACTAAATTGCAGGTGAGCTCAACTCCAACTCAATGTGTTGAATGGTACACTTGACAATGATGGCTGTGCCATAAGTTTCACTGCCGCCAACTTGTGCATAGGTAGGGAATCCGCGGACGTGGATTGCCTGCGAAAGCTTTTCGCAGTCATCTCCTGTGCTTGGAATCTAGGTGGGGCACACTGTGATGTTTGTGAGAAATCTATGCCGTCCAACCATTTTGTGAGATCATTTTAGGAGTTGTGACAAAAAAAGGGGATCCAAGACTCAGGTGGGCCAAAAACGTGACGATTAAACTTCCACAGTTGAAATATTCGTGGGGCCACAAAAGTTTCAAATCAGGATAATATTTTGTTTTCAGATCATCTCAGGAGGAATGACATTATGAACGGTGTGGATGACATATAAGCATCACTGTGGACCCTATACAGGTTTCAACGATAGGAATTTCCCTACCAACCTTTTGCTTTAGTGCGGCCCACTTGAACCTTGGATCCCGTTTATTTTTTGTCGCAATGCCTAAAATGATCTCACAAATTGGTTGGACAGCATAGATTTCTAACAAACATTATGATGGGCCCCACCTAGATTCCCTGCATCGGAGAAGCCTGCGAAAGCCTTTGGCAGGCAATCCGCGTCCCGAATCCGCCGCCCGCCAATGTACAGCCCGGAATTTTTAGTACACGTTTACCGATGCGCTTAAATTTTTACTGTAACTATTGCGATCGAAACCGCGGTAATAACGGAAGCGGATTACCTGCGAAAGCGGCTTTCGCTGGCATCTTCTGCTCTCCGAATTTAGGTGGGGCCTACTGTGATGTTTGTGAGAAATCTACGCCCGTCCAACCATTTTGTGAGATCATTTTAGGTGTTGCAACCAAAAATGATTGGGATCCAAGACTCAAGGGGGCCGAACTGAAACAAAATGTGGGTAGGGAAATTCCTACCATTGAAACCTCTATGGGGTCCACAGTGATGTTTATATGCCATCCATACCATTCATACTGAGATGAACTACAAACACAAATATTATCTTGATTCGAAACTTCTGCGGCAATATTTCAATTGTAGGAGTTCAATCGTCACGTTTTCGGCCCACTTGAGTCTTGGATCCGGTTCATTTTTGTTTGCAACGCCTAAGATGATCTCACAAAACGGTTGGACGGTGTAGATTTTTCACAAACATTATGGTGGGTCCCACCTAGTTTCCGAGCGCAGGAGATGCCTGCAGAACGCTTTCGCAGGCAATCCGCATCCGGTAATAACGGTATTTGCTGGTGGAGCTGACACTGCGTCCTGCCTCTCGACGGACTCCGTCCGGACAGGGGGCGCGAATTAGGTGTTACCCCGGGAACAGCTTAGTGGGTGTTACCCCTACCGTATGGCCCACATGGATGATATTTTGTATATCCACTCCACCCATCCGTTTATACAGCCAATTTTATGATAAGGTTCCAAAAATTATGCAGATCCAAATCTCAAGTGGACCATACCACTGGAAACAGTGTGATTGAGTGCTCCACCATTAAAAATTCCAAAGAGCCCATGGTAAGGTTTTGGTAATGTTTATTTGCAATCCAAGCTCTTGATAATGTCAATAAGGTATCGATGAAGGGAAAAATAAATATCAGATTGATCCAAAACTTTTGTGGCCCACAAAACGTTTTTAATGGTTATTAATCACTCTTTCTAATGGTATGGTCCACCTGAGATTTGGATCTTCTTAAGGTTTTCCATCATATCCTAAAATGATAGGAGAAAACAGATAGACGGCATAGATATATAAAAAATACATCACGATGCGCCCCACACGGTAGGGGTAACACGCACTACGCCAAAATTGCATTTTTGCGACGGCTTTTACGACGGACATTAACCGTTGCAAAAATTGCTTGGTTTAACGACGGACCTGGTCCGTCGTATTTTAAAATATTCCGTCGCTTTTACGAAATTAAGGTGGGATTTCGTCGCGGGATTTACCGACGGACATAGTCCGTCGCAAAATTTTAATTTCCGACGGACTTAGTCCGTCGCTATTTAACGAGGGATTTGGCCCGTCGCTAATCCCAGCCCGAAAAGATGCCCCCCAAATAAGGACCGTCGGAAAATAAAATTTAAGAAAAATGAGATATTGAAAAAAACTGATATTTTTTAAAAATTAAAAAATTTGATATTTAAAATAACAGATTTAGTAATTTGAAAGAAAATGTTAAGAGATTTTAAAAACAAAATTGAGAAATTTGAATAAAATTAATATGTTTGAAATTTCTTTTCAAATTTTCACAAAATTAAACATTTTGAAAAAGAAAATTGTGAAGTTAAAAAAGAAATTTGTGATTTTCAAACAAAAAAAGTTGAGAGGTTTGAAAATAAATTAACAATTTTTTAGTAAAATTGAGATTTAGAAAAATAATAAGATTCAAAAAATGAAGATTTAAAAAAAAATGACCATTTGAAAAACGTTGAGAAGTTCGAATAAAATTGATAAGTTCGTAAAAAAATTGAAATTTTTATAAAGAAATTAAGATTTTGTATTTCGAAAAAATTAAGAAGTTTGATTAAAAAAATGATATTTTCAAAAGAAATAAAAGTTGAGATATTTGATAAAAAAAAAAAATAGATTTTACCGGTTTTGAAAAAAAATGTTGGAAAAAAATTGTGGGTTAAATAAAAGCGAGAAATTTGAAATGAGTGGGCCAAATTTATTGGTGGACATTTATTGGATAGTTGAAAATGAAAAATTACACTCATTCAGTTAACTGGTTATCAGATTGGTTTATGCATACATACATGTTCATTGGTGCAAAAAATGAAGGCCCTAATATAATGATGTTAATTAATTGCAAGGAAAATTTATAATGATGAGATTGATCAAATTCTATGATCAAGTCATCCTAAACTTGATCTGAATGGTCAGATATGTTTAGAACGTGGTAATTATTATTGAAAACAAAATTAAGCCCGAATCATATCCGTATAAAAGACTCTTTAAATGTGTACAATCAGTTTGTCTAGAGCTAGACAAATTTTGGACGATCTGATTGGTCCAAATTGAAAAGTAAATGACTTTAGATGTTTAGATTAAATTTCACTCAAATCTAATGGTTAGGTTACAAGATATGGCCCATCATTGATCAATTTTATCTATTTAGTATCTTTCTCATCTTAAACTTGATCAGGGCAAGTGACCAGTCAAATCAAAGTTATTGATGAATATAATAGAGTGAATGGATTAGATTTCCAAATTAGGCCAAATTTTTAGGTCCAAATTGCGCTGTAACTTGTTGACCTCATGAAAACCTAATAAATGTATAGTCATTGGACCCCAAACTCTAATGTAGCCATTGAGAATTTGATCTTTTCTAATATTTTCTATTGCATCTTAAAATGATATAAAAGAACAGATGAATGGATTAGATATACATAAAATATATCAGATGGATTGGTTAGTGACCCTGCCACCAGTCAATGCCAAGTGATCGGTGCTCTGTGGGCCCCACCATGATGAATGTGTTTCATTCACTCTATCCATACATTTTCGTAGATCATTTTATGGTATGAGCCCAAATTTGAGGTAGATCCAAATCTCAAGTGGACCACATCACAAGAAACAATTTTAATTGAACACCCACTGTTAAAAACTTATTGAGGGCCACGGAAGTTTTGGAACAAGCTGATATTTGTTTTTTACCTACATCCAGGTCTGTATGACCTAATTAAGAGGTTGGATGTCAAATAATTAATATAGTGGGCCCTACGAGGTTTTTAATGGTGGACATTCAATCAATACTATTTTCCTGTGGTGTGGTCCACCTGAGATTTAGATTTGACTCATTTATTGGATCAAGCACTAAAACAATCTTCAGAAATGACTAAACAGCGTGGATAAAACACATACGTCATGGAGGGGCCCACAAAGCACCGTCCAGTGGCCCCATAGCCAAGGGGTGCGAATTAGGTGTTACCCCATGAACAGCTTAGTGGGTGTTACCCTAACCGTGTGGGGCCCATCTTGTTGTAGTTTTTATATATCAACACCATCTATCTCTTTTTTCATATCATTTTAGGATGTGATCCAAAATCCTAAGAAGATCCAAATCTTAGGTGGACCATATCACTAGAAACAGTGATGTATAACCATTAAAAATGTTTCGTGGGCCACAAAAGTTTTGGATCAATCTGATCTTTATATTTTCCCTTCATCAAGACTTTATTGACATTATCAAGAGCTTGGATTGCAAATAAACATTACAAAAACCTTACGATGGGCTCTTTGGAATTTTTAATTGCAAGCCACTCAATCACACTATTTCTAGTGTTATGGTCCACTTGAAATTTGGATTTACATAATTTTTGGAAAGTCATCCTAAAATGGGCTGTAGAAACAGATGGACGGCATGGATATACAAAATATCATCCATGTGGGCCATATGGTGGGGGTAACACCCACTAAGCTGTTCCCGGGTAACACCTAATTCACGCCCCGCCCTGGAAGCAGATTGCGTACTGGTAACTCCGCACGTGTGGAGTAAACTTTTGTGGGGCCCACAGTGAGTTACGTATTTAATCCACTCCGTCCATCCATCTTAACAGAAAATTTTAGGTATGGTGCAAAAAAATGAAGCATATCAAAATCTAAAGTGGACCACACCACAAGAAATGTGTGAACTGAATGTCTACCATTGAAAAATTCTTGGCGGACACAGAAGTTTTGGATCAAGCTGATATTTGTGTTTTCCCTTCATCCATATCCATGTGATCTAATGAACAGGTTGGATGACAAATAAACATCACTGTAGGGCCTGGGAAGGTTTCAACGGTGGAAATCATTATTCCCACTGTTTCCCGTGGCATGGTCCACTTGAGATTTGGATATGCTTAAATTTTGGGCTCAACCACTAAAATGAGCTGGAAAAACTTATGGACGGAATAGATAAAGCACATAGATTCTAGGTGGCCCCAACTGAGTTTACTCCCGCACGATAAGAGCATGCAATCCGATTCCCCGTCCCCTTACTTTGAAAAACCCCCCAAATCCCTCATTCCCTCTCACTCTCTGCCGTCTCCCGCCCCTCCTCTCTCTCTCTCTCTCTCTCTCTCTCTCTCTCCAAAAATCCAATGAGCAACAAGCAGGGAATTCAGTTTTTTTCTGGTTTAGGCTAATAAAAATCCTAATATTTTTATTAGGATTTTAATTTAGGCTTTCTGCTTTGAGTTTTCTTGATGGATTGGTATTTAGTTCAGGCTTTTGATTAGGTTTTTGGTATGGATATCCTTCATTGTTGGGTTATATGTTCGGTATTTGTGTTTGCAGGTAAGCAAGGTGCATGCACTCTGTCACTTTGATAAGTCATGTTCCATTTTCTAATTGGATTGTTGAAATTTTCTTAAGGTTGCTTCTGGTAGAGGATTTTACTTTTCTTTAAATGACTACGGACTGGTTCAAATGTGTTTGATGAAATTCCAATGAGCAACAAGCAGGCCACGTGTTTGATGAAATTTCTGAAACAAATGTGTGTAATTTCATTATCCTGTGAACAACAAGCATGTCACATGTTTGATGAAATTCCTGAAACAAATGTGTAATTTCATTACCTAGTGAGCAACAAGCATGGCACATGTTTGATGAGATTCCTGAAATAAATGTGTGAAATTTAAGACTTAGAAGGTTCAAGATTAGGGACCTGTGTCTTTGATGGACCACAGATCTTGAATTGGTTGTATCTGTAATACCATCCTTTATGCGTGAGGGTTTTATTGGCGTTTCTCCCTACATGCAACGGAGGGTAATTCTGGATCCTTAAACTGTGGCTTTCTTGTTTATGTTTTCCTGTTTTGGTATATCTCAGTTATTGTATTTCCCGTTTTCAGTTTTTTTCTGGTTTTGGATTTTCTTTTTGGATGTTGTACTGCTTCCTCTTAGAATTCCTACCTATTGGCTTTCTCTTTGATCATTCCTTTTTGTTTCTTTTGGACACCAAGGTTCCATGCCAAACATGGGAACCTTCTGTTTCTATGAGTTCTATGGTTCTTGATTAGATTCATCTGCAATTTCTTTGTTAAGAGGGGGTTTTGATGGTCATGGGTATGATCTCGCCTTTTGAGATCAGTCATGGTTATAGATATCTATTGTTATAACTTGAAGTTGCTTTCTAATCCAGATTGATTCTCTTGCAAACCCGAGGCTTCTCAATGCAAATAAGGTATTATTATGGGAATTGTGGGAGTGCGAAGGATGCCTCTCACGTGTTTGATAGAATGCCTGTACGGCACATGGATTTGGCATTTGATGATAAGTGGGTTTGTTATTTATGTGTTGATTTCGTTGGAATTTTGCTTTGTTTGTGATATAGATTTATCTGTTTTGGTGAGAAAGGGGCTTGATTAGATTTGGTGGTCTGAAAAGACCCACACACAGTTGGTGGACCCCACAGAGATGGGGCCACACAAGATCCATTAGAACAGATTTTCAGTTTTCATCTTGTGCAGAAATTAGCCGGGCCCATTTTTGGGTCCGATTCATGATCACATGGGGTCCACTCTGGGCGAGAGGATGTGACCTTTTGATAGCCCTATATATGGGCATCAAAACCCCTAAGGTGGGGCCCGCTGAAAGTGTGCCTAGAATTTATGGTGCAAGGCCCAATATGGGTACTTGGAATTTCTGCACAGTTTCTGCACAACTATTGCTGGTCCCATTTTGGGTGTTGTTCACTGATCACATGGGTTATCAACGAGCTAAAAGAACTATGGTCCATGGCGCTGCCGATCACAGCCATGAACTTGGTCATCTATGTCCGGGCTATGCTCTCAGTCTTCTGTTTAGGACGGCTCGGAAGCTTAGAACTCGCCGGTGGGGCCTTCGCAATCGGTTTCACAAACATCACCGGATATTCGGTCCTTTTTGGACTTGCTTCTGGACTCGAACCCGTCTGCAGCCAAGCATATGGGTCCAAGAACTGGGACCTGATCACCCTGTCATTGCATCGAATGATTGTGATCCTACTTATTGCAAGCATACCCATCAGCTTGTTATGGCTAAATATCACGATCGAAGATCATGGTTTTGGTGGGCCAGGACCGTGAAATCATGGCGATTGCTGCTACTTATTGTGTGTACTCTTTACCTGATCTAGTGATCAATGCATTTTTTTATCAAGTTTGTGCAAATTCAAGTTCAGTCAAGGCGAAATGACCAAATTGATCCTAGAATGTGTACAGTTAGATTGGATTTTTTTTTTTGGTACATATGAGGCACTTGAAGATAGATGATTTTATATTTAAGGTACTTGAAGATAACAGGTCGCACATATGAGTGCTAGGAAGGTGAGCACCAGCACATGTAACGACTGTGTGGGGGCACTTTATAAAAAGATGAATTATTTTCTCTCATTTTCCTCAAATTTTGAAAATGAGATTTCTTACGTACAATTCCAGAAAATGTACAAAAAAAAAATAATTTGGACGGATTCATTTGAGTTATTTGTATGCCACGTAAGCACTTTCTGTGTATTATGTATCCATGCCGTCCATATGTTTTCCCAGATCATTTGAGTTATATTGCTTGCTGCTATTTCTATATCAATACAACTTGATTCAGTTTCATTTTCAGTTGGATCAAATGTTTATCTAGATTGTTTGCATGTGATCTTGGTTTTGTTGAGCAACTACTGTCTTGCAAATAGCAGCTTTGGTCTTCATTTGGAAGACTTCTAAGTTACTGTATTTGACTTTTACAGGATTCCTATGCCATTCAGAGCTTTGAGCTTGGTATTGCTGCTCGCAATGGTGGTGCCTTTGCATGGGAAATAGTTCCGGTTAGAATTCTAGTTCTATGGTAAATTGGTAATTATAAGAAAGGGTTTTGATTTATAAGGATTTTTTTAATTTAATTACGATTACTTTTTTTAATCATGCAGGTTGAAGTTTCTGGGGGGAGAGGAAAGCCATCCGTGCTTGTTGATAAAGATGAAGGCCTAGAAAAAGTAATGACAGAAGATGATTGTGGAAGTAAATGTATTTTGGTTATGTTTCCATGCTTTCAACATTTTGGAGTCATGGAACTGTACTCTTCACATTTATTAAGGCATCAGTCTATAAAATTCTAGACAGTATATATATTCTAGTTGAGATTGTATGTCCTTTGATTCTTTCTGCATAGCTTTCTGTGCTGAAAGGATTTAATTATGTTTTTGTTTATTTCTTTATTACTATTGTTATTCAACAAGTCAGTTTAAGTGTTTAGATGTAAAATATTTTACAGAAGATGGGCATGTTGATGTGGAGTTTCTCAGCATATATTTTCTAGTTGCTTTTATAATTTTTAGAAGCTCAACTAATAATAATATACTGTGTTTGTCTGGCCAGTTTGATCCTGTAAAACTAAGGAAGCTCCGGCCAAATTTTAAGGAGAATGGAGGTTCCGTTACCGCCGGCAATGCCTCTAGTATAAGGTCTACTTTCATCTCCTGTGCTTGCTATTTGTGCGCTTTTGATATTGTTGCTGGCTGATGTCATGAGTGCGAATTGCACAAGTTGTCTGTGTTCTAGACAAGTTGTTTGTGTCCTAGACTGGTTTTACCTGGGTTGCTGGTCATAGGTGCTGAAGCCTGGTCATGGGACACGATCTTGGGTCCATTTCCAAATATTATAGATGGTTACATATTCTAAAATGAGATGATGTTTGTTGTTGTTATTATTATTATTATTATTATTATTATTATTATTATTATTATTATTATTTTTTAAAGGCTGTTCAGTCATTTCAACTTGACAATGCGAATGCTGAAACATCTAAGCATCTGGGCAAAATTGACAGACTGCACTCGAAATTCTGTAGTGGATAAAATAGCCCCTTAAACTATATTTAGAAATGGTCCCTATATTTTGTTTAAGACCTCTCTATGACTTTGTATTATTGCATCATTATTTTCAAATTCAGGCCATTCTTAATTCTCATTAGATGAAGGGTGATCCTCTCCCATCCTTTTGCAATATGCTAGATACTTTTCCCATCTCCTGGTTCCATTCTGAGTCTCAGATGTTCTTTATTTATTCTTCAGTATGGTGAGTGATGTGACTGATAACTGATAAGAGGTGCAAGTTCAATTTTTTTTGCTAGTATTTCACATCGATTTGCATTCGAAGCTTTATTATTATTATTTTCCTTTGGACAGTGATGGTGCTGCTGCATTAGTGTTAGTGAGTGGAGAAAAGGCACTTGAACTAGGACTGCAAGTGATTGAAAAGATCTCAGGATATGCTGATGCAGCTCAGGTATTTTGTTAATGATTACTAAAGCTCTCTCTCTGGAAAATGTCACAAACCATCTGAACACCAGAAAGTGATGGAAATTTTCCTGAGTCCATTTGAAAGTACTTATGGCATGGCAGTTCTCATGATTATTATGCTAAACAAAGGACATTTCCTTTCAGAGGAATCAGGCATTGCCATTCTGTAACCTAGGAACTTCTTGTTAATTTCAATCTCTTCTGCTTTCTTTCTTTCTTTCTTTCTTCTTTTCTTTTGGGAGGGGTAGATTGGCTTTAGGAAGTCCAACTGGATGCTGAAATAGGATTCTCCATGCAGGCACCTGAGTTATTTACGATTGCTCCAGCACTTGCAATACCGAAAGCCATTTCAAATGCTGGCCTGGAAGCTTCTCAAATTGATTACTATGAAATAAATGAGGCATTTGCTGTATGTTTTCATGCTTTGATTATCAATTTCAGAATCATATGCTTCTCATTCAGCTTCAAGTGGAATCATATTTATAAATTTCATGATCATGTTTAAGCAAAACCTTTTCTGCAGGTTGTGTCTGTCGCAAATCAGAAGCTGCTTGGAATTCATCCTGTGAGTATTCCAAATTCCAATTACCTTAAGAATATGCTTTTTGAATATCATACTCATTATCTTTCTAACCAGGGTGATGCACTGCTCCCAGTCCACTTTAGGATATCAAAATCTAGATGCTCAGGGTCTTAAAGTAGCTTATTCTACACCTTTTATTCCTTTCTATCCTGTCCTGTCTATTCCCATCGTAGAGCCCTCTGAACCAGTTACGCCATGCAAGCGGAATGTCCAAAATTTGTTTTATTTAGCTGTTTGGTTTTCAAATACCAGAAGTTTGGATATCCTAGTTTCCATTTAGCTGTAGAAGAATTCTAAATTTATTTTTTGCCATGTGCCTGTCAAAATTGATATTTAAATCAATTATGGGTATGCGGCACCCATGCCCATAAAACTTTTGTCATAATCTAAACTGGAGGAGAATGGACAGGTTATGAGTCTTGTGACGTAGTTGGAATTGAGTACTGTGAATCAGGAATTCTAGTTGGCTGCTGAACCATTTTGCTCAAGAGGGATATTTGTCTGGTGCCTGTTATCGCATGCTATAATGTGTAGTAACTGGCAAGAACAAAAAAGAAATATATTTGAAGGGGTCTCCTGTCCTAGGGAGCAGCTATTTGAGAAAATCAAATCAAATATGGCCTCCTAGGGTCCTTGCAGCCAAACGTCTCTCGGTGCCAAGGTATCCACCATAAACCTTTCCTCGTTTGAACCTCGCCATTAACGTTAAGGCTATGTCATCCTAAGGTGCTGCTAAATGGAAGGATCTTATCAACATCCATGAATGATAAATCATAGATCGGACTGCCGAATTGGAACAATTGGGTGCTATCTTGTACCTTTGTATTGGCTAAGGTAACGAGCTGGAGATAAGCGGACTCGAACTGCTGACATCCACCACAGGGTAAACCACTGCCTCTCGGGCCTCCTCGACTGATTCTACCATAGAAGCCAATGATAGACAATAAATTTTGTGGAGTCTCTCCTTTGGACCTCTTGAGGAAGTGGGTGGAGACCATACATGATTTGAGCAGAAAGCCCAAGGTCTGTGTGCGTGGAGCACTGGTGGAAGTTAAACACCAATGGGTGTTCTCTTGGTAACCCAGGGCAGTCATGCATTGATGGGGTTGCTATCTTCTGGGCCTCCACCTCTTGCAAGCCTGCTTAGAAAAGATGGTTTGTCCTGTCTCGCTGTTGGAGATGTTGATGAATGGTCATGAAATCTTGGCCGTCCATGTGGTACCATGGACAACCCATTTATTGAAAACCACACCAATTGGAAGATCCTAACCAATCTTGTGAATGGAATTTTGTTTTTGATTGTGTCCCGTCCATTAATTTGAAGGCTGTAGATAGATAGGATAGGATTGCTCGAACGATGTGATTTTTCTACTGAGGGAAATTCAACCCCACCTGGTGGATGGTTTGGATTCACCAACTGTACTGCAGCCACATGTACAGTGGTGAATCTTGGTGAACCAAGATGAGTTCATCACAGAGGCAGAGACATCTATTAGAATAGAATTGTACAAAAGAATGTGATCCAACAACATTCAGCGGCCTTTTTGTTGATTGGATGATGAAAGGTCACAAATCAGGACAGGTCATCATCCCTGATTGTGTAAAAAATGATATTGTCTTATGATCTATGATCTGATTTATTCTACTTTTTGAGTTTCCCAATAGCTCTATGCCAACCTTGTCTCAATTGCAATAGTGTTTCGCCCACTTGATATCAAATCAGACCATTCACCATTCCTTTTTGTTTATTGGATGATGAACAGTCACAAATCAGGATCAATCATCATCCCTGATTGTGAATAAATGATATTATGTTATGATCTATGATCTGATTTGATGATTCGATTATTCAACTTTTTAAGAACATTGATCATAAAAATTCTCATTTGAGTTCAGAAATGATCTATGCTAGCCTTTTCCTCAATTGTGATTGTCTTTTGCCCACTAGATGTTAAATCCAGACCGTTCATCATTTTGTATTGTTTGGATGAGGAAAGGTCACCAAATCGGGACTAGTCATCATCCCTGATTGTGAAACAATGATAGTTTCTTATGATCTATGATCTGATATTCTGATTTGACTATTAAACTTTTTCGAAAAATTGGACATAGAAACTCTGTTTTGACTTTGGCAATAGCTCTATGCCATCTTTGCCTCAATTGCAGTAGTCTTTTGTCCACTATATATCAAATCCAGACTGTTCATTGTTCCGTTTTGTTTGTCGAATGATGAACGGTCACAAATCAGGACCGGCTATCATCCCTGATTGTGAAAAAAGAAAAAGAATAGGATCTTGTGATCTATGATCTTATTTTTTATTTGATTATTCAACTTCTTTTAAAAGATTGGTCCTAGAAAGTCTTTTACCTACTGGATATCAAATCCTATATATATATTACAGACATATACTTACAATAGTTTTGTCACTCCACTAACGAAATACTCGGTGTTTGAGATTTTTAATTTTTAATTTTAACTTGCCTGATTCTAAATATTCCAGGATATGCTTGTGTGTGCCCAAACGGGACTATAGGCGATGTTTTTAAACTGAGAAATGGATGTCATAAGCCATTTCCACTGCCCCAAGCTATCCTAGGTTAGAGATAACTCCCATTCCTTCTAATTAATCATCGCTGTGAGGATTTAACCAAGTAAATAGAATTGGAGGCCGTATACAAGGTGCATGCTGATTGACGTTTTCCAAATGGCATCTATCCTACTCACAAGATTGACAAATATGTTGATCAATCTGGACCCAACAACTAACAGACCACCCCATGGAGAAGCCAATGGTAAAAGTGCAGCAGGAGTTGGCTTTTCTGGACATTCAGCCCCAATAGCTACTTTTCAGACCATTGCTTTAAAATTTTCTCAAATATTCGAAAGTGGGAGGTGGGTAAAAGAGATATGAACTTAAAATCAGTGCAATTTTGGGGATTTTGTTCTTCTGATAGTTGGTTCACTAATCAGACACTCCAGATCCATCACCAAAGTGTACAAATCAGAGTGAGCACACAAGACATTAAACTTAAGAATTTTGGTAAATTAGGAGAAGCCTTAGTAGCCCAGTATTATAGATTCATATTCACAACCAGATGTTGCGCTTCAAGCGTCCATCTTGAATGGACTTCCAAGAACATGCTCTTGCTGTGAGTAGCGAGCACCCCCTCCTTGTGGCATACTCACCATGCAGTTCGAATTTAAGTTTATCTCAAATCACCAATTTGCAGAATCCCATTTGTACAACCACTTAACACACTCGATGATCTTCTTTTCTTCTTCCCTTGCAGCAACCTCCGCATTTATTGTGTTTTGGATACCATGTCTCACTTTTTCGTACTGGGTTCGCAAGAAGAAAAACGAAACAAAACTCAAAGGCAAGTACTATCAACAAAATGGAGGCTTCTTGTTAAAATAATGTTTCTTTTCTAGCACGGGTACCTCTAGGAAAAGCACTAAGAGCTACAAATACAAATTTATGATTATCTTTTTCACTACACGAAGATCAAGGAAAGCCCGATTAAGATTTTGATTCTTAATCACATATGTGAAGAAAACATTATGTATGTTTCATATAATACTGATACTCTTTATGTTTTATATTCTGGATTTTGCAGGTGGACCAGTTGATGGATTTGCTAACGTATGAGGTGGAAGTAGCTACACAGGAAAGATTAGAAATGAAGGCTAGCTTCACGTATGGTCAAGAGATTGGTTTCAATATTGGGAACAAAATAAAGCCTAGTTGCTCATTCTATGGAGAATGGTTCACTTCAATGTGTAGATTTGTAACAAATATTAATATTATTTTTCACTAGAAATGTAAGGACTTTAAGTTTCATATATGATATAATTATGATTTGTTAGGTTTTAAATTTTCTTTTGTTTTAAATAATTTGGATGACTATCAGGTGCAATAGATTCAAAAATAAATTCAAACGTAATAGGTGTGCGTTCAGAAAACTTAGCGACGGACCAAACCCGTCGCTAAAATTCCTAAATAAATGTCGCCCATAAATTTAACGACGGACCAATTTACGTGGCAACAATTTTGTACGACGGACCGATGTCCGTCGCTAAATCCGTCGCTTTACATAATTTAGCGACGGGCGTAATCCGTCGTTTAAAAGAGACGGACATAATCCGTCGTTTAAAATTTGCCACATAGTAAACTGCGACGGCTCATGCGACGGACCAAGTCCGTCGCTATTATAGATTTGCGACGGACTTGGTTCGTCGCAAAAATGCGATTTTGGCGTAGTGACGCACTAAGGTGTTACCGGGGTAACATCTAATTCGCCACCGTAATCTATGAATTTTATCCACGCTGTTCATCCATTTTCACTCTTTTCCTTCTTCTTTTTCTTTGCTAGATGTGTTAGGCAGGAAACTGAAGTGCCGGAGAATCTTTTCTCAACCTAAAAAGACCAAATATAGGTAATGATTACTTATATATATATATATATATATATATATATATATATATATATATATTACTCATATTGACGTTAAATCAATAGTGCATGGCCGCAGAATGTACAGTGCAACAACCGGGCCCCACATACACTGTGGTAAATGAAGTGCCCACAACGTGGTCGAGAAAAACTACGGTTATTGTAAAAACTGCGGCTACCCAATGTCTATACAAACAGCTCGACCACCATGCACCGAGGGGAATAGGAAAGATTAACAAGCCAGGGAGAAGTGAGAGTGGTTGTGAGAAACAAAGAGTAGAAAAAAAAAGAGCTAGAGATTTAGAGAGAGTGATGAAAGAATACAAATAGAAATCGAGGGTAGGAGTTCCTATGAAGCTGTTGGCCGAAGTACTTCAGAGCTTCCCGACATACCAATATGCTGCTTGATATAGGAGACGAAAAAGTCATTTAAAGAAGTCATCGAAGTTAAGAAATTTTCTACTCCTATTCAAATCGCATTCCACTCCACACATTCGAAGCACATCAACTGCATTCATATTTCCTTCTATCTCACTTTATATTATTCTCTCTCTTCTATTTTCTTTTACTTTATTTGCCTACCAGGATCTTAAATCTTGAGAAGCAAGGCTAGTTTATACACCATCTTATTTACTGCATTTTCATTTTGTGAGCCTACCCGGGGCCACTTGGCTCTGCGATGTAAGGCTAAATAGTTTTTATTTTTATTTTTTCTTGCCCGTCCTTCACGGGTTATGCGAAGCATGGTCACATACAAAATGTCAAAATTCTACTGAATCTCCAAAAATTACAAAATCCTGTAAAGTAGAGACAACACATTGTGTGGGTGGAAAATGGTACTTAATCTCTTCCTTTTTCGTCACCGATGCCCTTAATTAGAATCTAAGGTCGCAGATAAACCACGGGAGTCATTCGAGTTGGGGAATCGTGAGATTCCTTGACCCCTTAATAGATCCTACAATTTCTAGCTGGCCGTAGATTTTAAGCTTTATTTGGTTAATAGCGACTCCAAATCAAATTCATTTTTACCAATAAATCAACACTGAAGCCAATAAAGTGAGGACACCACCACGCTCGCGTATGGGGGACATTCATAGACCTTAATGAACAGTTTGGATGGACAATAAATATCATGGTGACCCTAAGAATGTTTTAACGGTGAGAAAATGCCTATTGTGGTGTGGTCTACTTAAGATTTTGATATGATTCATTTTTTTGTATCATGCCCTAAAATGATCTCGTCAAATGGATGGATGGTGTGGATACATTAAATACATCATTGTGGCCCCACAGAACCTTCATCTTTTTTGGAACCTTTGTGTTAGTGCACTTTTTTGTGGCATACTAGTGCACCTTGTTTGTCAATCAGTTAGGTCAGTGAGTCTAATGTCGGTTGAGCTTAATGAAGACGAAGACCGAAGACTCAAGTGGCCCTGCAGCATCAAGGAAGAAGAAACAAGTAAAAGTGATGCCTTGGTGTGCCTTAACCTTGACCAGAACCTTACCCTTAACTTCTTTGATGACCTTGACTATATTAGGAAACCTTTAGTTATTATAGATTGGCCCTAGGTGTACCAAAAGACCATCCAAACCTTGGCCATAAAGATGGGTTGTTAAAGAGTTGGGTCAGTAAACTGCTGAGCTGAACCTAAGCCTGTCCGACCGGTCATGGCCAGTCGGCTGGACTGGACCGACTGATCAAGACTGGTCAGACGAGTTTCCAGACCAAATAGCAGCCACTGTTGTGTGCAGGCCCTTGGGCCGACCGGCCGAGACCGGTCACGACCGGTCGAACAGGCATCCCCTCTAGACAGTAAACTCTCTATCCATTCTTGGCTGTTGGCCAACTGGTCAGGACAAGTCGGGACTAGCCGTTTTCTGCCCGTTTTCTATCCGTTTGAACATCTTTTATAAAGGAGCTTGGCTCATTTTGAGGGGTAAGGAGATGGATTTTAAGAGGAGTGAAGCCACCATTATTGGAGACCATTTGAGGCTCATTCCCAACATATGCAAGGCATCTTCCTTGTGCTTTAACACAAGATTGGAGCATTTCAAGATCATAAAGAAGATGACCTTCATCCACTCTTGATCTCTAGAGTTTAGATCTTCCTTGATAGGAATATCCTTATCCAAATCTCTAAGATGAGATCGTTGTAGGTGAGCAACTTTAGGCAACCCATTCCCATTAGTTGTAGAGTTCTCAAACCTATCCTCCTATCATCTTGGGCATCTCAAAAGCATCATAAGCAAGATGATTGATCGAATGTAGCTGAGGCATTGGCGACGCAACGACGACACAATCGAGGGAGCAAGGGAAGCTAATTGAAGCACAGGAGAGCGGAGATCAAGCAACCCAAACCGGCGCTGAACAAGGGGCTCATCCGACAAGTAAGGTTGTCTTTATTGAGACTCCATCCACTCAATTCCTTGTGGGAGTTGAGTGTAGAGTTTGTTTGTCAAACTTAAACTAGGGACGTTGGCCGTTCCTTGACCTGTTTGTCGGCCTAAAGATTAGGGGTTGTTTGGCACTCCTTGGCTCGTTGGCCGAGCCTAAACAAAGTCTCCAAGGGGGAGCCTCCGACATAGGAGTGAACGTGCGTCGGGTTAAGAGTTAGCCTATGTCCAAAACTTCGTTTGGGTTGAGAGTTAGCCCTTTGTCCAAAACTCCGGTTATGGTTGAGAGGTGAATCGGTAAAACCTCCATGTAAAGGTTGAGAGGTGAACCTAATTTAAAACCTCCGATAGTGAATGCCGGTGTGCTCAAAGGAGTTGAGTACTTGAACCGGGAGTGGAGTAGACCCAAAGTCTAACCACTATACATGCTTGTGTTTGTGATTGATTGAGCACATTGATATCTTAGCATTGTATGCTTAATTGTTTAATTATAAATGCTTGATAAGGATGTATGCTAGGTACTAGATAGGCACATCCACACACAAGATATACTTTCACTAGTAGTGTAGACTTGAGCTCACTGATCCATTCTCATAAGTCAACATAGGTTGCATAGATTAGGAGCTTGATTAGTTAAATCATTTTATTATTTATGCATGCTTAGACTAGGTTGTTTATAGCTTAAACCATATGCTAGTCTTGTGATTGGACCCACTTAGGCTTGGAAGCCGAAGTGTTCTTGCTTAGTTTAATTTGTTAAACTGTGTAAGTAGCCGTGAAAAGAATTTCAAAAGGTCCTAATCACACCCCCCCTATAGGACTTAGCTATAATTCTAGTCGCTCTTTAAGCTTCCGCACATATGAAGGTGTCGTGTTAGACTACCGACGTAATTTCACTTTGTACATTCACGGTGCTCGAGGATTGATGCCCTCACCTGCGTCCACCACTATCTACACCAGTTGGTGTAGGATTCACCAGCCAATCCACTTCCTATTCAACACGTGATTTTGGTGAGACCCCAAAACCAACGATGTGGATACCATGTATTCCACTACTTTACGCTAGAATCTGGCTGCTACCCTGGATTCCCACTCTATACTTTCGGTTATGGTTTGGTTTTGGGTGGGTATTACTGGACCATTGCCCCGACCATATGCACCTCCATATCATATGTCCTCCCAGAATACCTTTGATATGGAAGTTGGGATTAATGTATCACTTAATTTACTATTTTAATTGGAGTCTGTTCCATCTAATACAACTATTATAATTGTACTGTTCTGTATTCCAGTTTACATTAGTTTATTTAATTCCCATCCTATATAACTTATTATTCCAGTGTGCATTGGTCCCTTTCTTACTCTCCTACCATTTACATCTTGCACTGAACCCTTCATTGTAATAAAATAAAAAAAAAAGAAGAAGATAGAAGGGCAGGACATTCTGCAACCATTGCACCTAGAAATCAACTGCAGGCTCGCCGCCTTACGCATTCTGCAATCATTGCACCCAGAAATTGATTGCAAGTTTGTCGCCCTGCACGGTCAACACATACTTATCAGAGTATCATTCGAACTTGCACACAGGAAGCAATGTCGGACCAGGGTGACAATCCGTCAGATTCGCCAAGGCTACAAGACTCAGCCGGCCACGTCCACTTCTTTGACGACCAAACTTGCTTGCGGTTTGAGCAGGTTAGAAGAAATGTTAAACCGAATCAACACGGGAATCGCATTGTTCATGCAGAACATTCGACAGCCGAGCGTCCAAGTAGGTCTCTCAGACCCGACCGTTAACCAATTCCAGTCTGTTCCCCCTTAGATTTTCCAATAAAAGCATAACTAGCTACCCTCGCTAACCATGAGAGATTAAAAAGCCAAAGGGTAGCAAAATTCCACAACACCCTCATAGAATGTAGCATGAGGTGAGGGGTTTGGAACTCCTTCTCCTCCTAGAAGGGATAGCGGTTGGGATCCCCTCTTAGATAATCTGGTAGAGGGGTCGTGATGGAGGCCGAGAGAGCAAGATCTTTATGTTGGCTCTCATCACAAGCGGAGTCACCAGATTCGGACTCCTCCGTATCATCCCAAGTAGCAGCCATAGCCTTTTTACCTTTCGGTTTAGGCCCTTCCGGACATTCCGGGGCAATATGGCCACGGCGACCGCAACCGAAACAACAGACGGATGAGGATATGGATGATTTTCCTTTACGTTTATCACCCTTCTTGTCCTTCTTGTCACGGCTATTCCCTCTATCAAATTTGAAGAATCTCTTGAATTTTTTGTTCAATTTCTCTTCCTCATCATCCTCATCATCGCTATCTTCCTCCGACTCACTCTTGATTTTCTTATGTTTGTGAGAGGACTTAAAAGCGATGTTTTTATTTTTAGAGGGGGCTTTAAAGCCTACCTCAAAGGTTTGTAGGGAACCTATGAGTTCTTCAACTTTCATTATGTTAAGATCCCTACATTCTTCAATGGTGGTGACTTTAGAAGAGAACTATTCCGGAAGAGATCTCAGAATTTTCCTACAAAGCCTATGTTCCGGAATCGGATCCCCTAAGCCCCACATATCATTTGTGATTTTGTTCAGTTTGGTATAAAATTCAGTAAACGTTTCATCCTCCTCCATAGTAATATTTTCAAATAGAGTGGAGAGGCACTGGAGTTTAGAATTTTTAACGACATTTGTACCTTCATGGGTAACTTCAAGAATATCCCATGCTTGTTTATTGGTAGTGCAGTTTTCAATCCGACCAAATTCTTCTCTAGATACTGAACAAAAAATGGCATTCAGGCCTTTGGCATTATTAATACGTTGAGCTTTTTCATGATTAGTCCACATAGCCTTATCTTTTGGCCTAAGAACATCCGGTTCACCTTCCTTAGAAATAATGTCCATTGGGGGTTCATATCCAAAATCAACCATGTCCCTCACATCCGAATCAATGGATTCCAAGAAGATGCGCATTCGGGCTTTCCAATATGGATAGCTTGACCCATCAAAGAAAGGAGGTTTAGTGACGGATGAAGAGTCCTCTCTAGACATATTTTCAAGTTTCTCTTAGGATCTCACTCCGGGTTTTTAAACCTGAGCGGAGGAACCCGCTCTGATACCAATTGAAAGTGCGGTTTTACCGCTTGTAGAGACACTCGGAGATATGTCTAAGGACCTAGAGGGGGGGGGGGGGGGGTGATTAGGACCTTTGAAATTCTTTTCGCCTACTTACGCAATTCAACAAATTAAGCTATGTAAGCAAGAACACTTCGGCTTCCAAGCCTAGGTGGGTCCAATCACAAGACTAGCAAAAGATTAAGTAATAAACAATCCTAGTCTAAGCATGCATAGGTAAGTAAAAGATACAACTAATTAAGCTTCTAACCTATGCAACTTGTGTAGACTTATGAGAGTGGATCAATGAGCTCAAGTCTACACAACTAGTGAAGGTACATCTTGTGTGAGGATGAGTCTGAAAAGTGCCTAGCATACATTCCTATCAAGCATTCATAATTAAGCAATTAAACTAACAATGCGAAGAGATAAATGTGCTCAAGAACATTCACAAACACAAGGATGTATAGTGGTTCGACTACGTGTCTACTCCACTCCCGGTTCAAGTACTCAACCCCTTTGAGTACACCGGCATTCACTATAGGAGGTTTTAAATGAGGTTCACCTCTCAACCTTTACACGGAGGTTTTGTCGGTTCACCTCTCAACCGTACCCGGAGTTTTAGACATAGGCTAACTCTCAACCTAACGCACGTTTACTCCTGTGTCGGAGGCTCCCCCTTGGAGACTTAGTTTAGGCCCGGCTGACGGGCCAAGGAACGACTAACGTCCCTAGGTCGAGTTCGAAAAACAAACTCTAAAATGGACTCTCAAATAAGACAACCTACTTGTCGGATGAGCCCCTTGTTTAGCGCCGGATTGGGTAGCTTGATCTCCGCTCTCCCGTGCTTCAATCAGCTTCCCTTGCTCCCACGATCGTGTTGCCGTTGCGTCGCCAATGCCTCAGCCACATTCGATCAAACACCTTGCATGCGATGCCTTGAGATGCCCAAGGTGCTAGGAGGATAGGTTTGAGAGCTCTACAACTTAGTGGGAAAGGGTTGCCTAGAGTCTCTTACCTACAACGATCTCATCTTAGAGTTTTGGACAAGGATTTGCCAATCAAGAAGCTTCCTAACTCTAGAGATCAAGAGGGGATGAAGGTCATCTTCTTCATGAGCTTGGAATGCTCTAATCTTGTGTTAAAGCACAAGGAAGATGCCTTGCATAGGTCAAGGAATGAGCCTCAAATGGTCTCAAACAATGGTGGCTTCACTCCTCAAAAATCCCTCTATAATGCCCAAAACCAGAGCTCTATATGTAGGAAAAGAAGGCTCCAGCGGTCATAAAACGGCCATAAAACGGCCATAAAACGGCTATAAGCCGACCTGTCCCGACCGGTCATGACCGGTCGGACTCCCCTGCTGAAGGCTATCAAGTGCACAAGCCCAATACATAGGCCGACCGGTCATGACCGGTCGGACCCCCTTGCTGGATGGCTGAAGTACATACTGGCCGACCGGTCTTGACCGGTCGGCCCACCTTGCTGGACAAAGGAAATTTCCAGGCCGACCGGTCATGACCGGTCGGCCATGCTTACTGTCTTCCCTGGTATGAGAAGGCTGACCGGTCATGACCGGTTGGCTGTCCACTTGCAATAAGCAGCAAGGCTGCTGGCCGACCGGTCATGACCGGTCGGACCAGTCTTGTTCCCTTCTTCAATATGCTGTACTCCTCAAGCATCAGCCTATCTATTTTGGCCAAGGATAGGGTGATCAATTTGGACACCTAGGGCCAATCTTAGATGACAAAATGTTCTCTAATATGTTCAAGGCCATCAAAGAAACAAAGGGGTTGGGTTTTGGTCAAGGCTAAGGCACCAAGGCATCACTTTTACCTGAAACTCCTTCCTTGATGCAGCCGGTCCGTCTTGAGTCTTCGGTCTTCGTCTTCAATGGGCTCAACCGACACAAGACTCACTGACGTAAGTGATTGACAAACAAGGTGCACTAGTATGCCACGGAAAAGTGCACTAACAGGATGATACTTTAGATTGGTACACGTCCCTCAACTATCATAAAATCAGAACCAGCTGGGAACAACTATCCCAAGCATTCGTTGATTGCTTCGGGTACAATCTAAATGTAGCACCCTGAAGGTTGGACTTGGCTGCCCTTAGGCAAAGAAACGATGAAACACTGTCAGCCTACGTTGGGCGATGGAGGGCTATGGCTGCACGAATGAAAATGTCAATTGATGAAGAGGAACATATTTCAATGATTATTTAGCCGGCCAACTCGAGCATACCGGGATATCTAATTTCATACCCCTACGCCAATTTCGCTCAGTTGATCCGGGCTGAGGAACAAGTGGAAACTGGTATAAGAATGGGAACAATCGCGCCCTGGCCCCATCAGTCAACTTCTGTTTAAAAAGCTAAACCCGAAGAGAAGGAGGTACGAAATTAGAAATAGAGATACAACCGCTCCTCGCCCGACAGAGACCAACAATGTGGTCGCTTCAGCATAGGAGGTACCAAGTGCTCCTCCGCAGGAACAAAAACCACCATAGCAGCAGTCTAGGTGGAACCTGTGATAAATAAACTAGAACAGGCAAACGAGTGAGGCACCGGTGCTTAGTCAATTCACTCATTTGGCCCAATCATATGCTGATATCTTGGCCACACTTATCCAGAGGCATCTCTTGACGCCTCTCCAGCCTAGGCCGCTGCCGAATCCGTTACCTGTGAACTACAAAGAAAATGAGTATTGCGCATTCCATCAGGGGCGGGGGCACACCATGGAGCATTGTTTCTCTTTGCAACACGCGGTCCAAAACCTGATTGACCAAAACAAGATTACGGTCTCATCCCGAGAAACCACTGCTGTCAACAACCACAACATACTCGAAAACCCCCAACCACAGCATTAAGCTGGTCCAAGTACCTCCACCACACCTACAGTCAATGCCATCTAGGGAGACTATCCCCATGTTTGCCAAGTAAGCTCAGCCCTGAGTTACAGTTAGGAGCTTCCACCACTCATCTTGCAAGGGGCACCAACTCCTCTGCCATTGATCCTCCGAGTGAAGGTTCCTGAGCTGCACTCTAGCCCTGCTTACCACATGCCACCAACATGGGACCAACCCTTGGTCATACAAGAAGAATCCTGGCACCATTTCCAACCTGCAGTTACAGCCATCTAGAAGCTTACCAGCTAGTGGTCCTTATGGGGAGGGCCCCAGAGACCTCCATCACTAGCCAAGTCACATACCATCCACCCAGCTTCATACAGGAAAGATGTTCCTCCCTGTTCTCCATGACACATAGATCAGATGTGTCTAGCCAGACACCCCAGGTAAGTTTTCCAGCACAGCCACCTCTGACACTCCAAGGGGCACTTCCAACCCCTCCATCAAGTCCTACAAATCCCATCACTCACTTTCCACCACCTCTAGCATCTTAGGTCCCTCTGGTTCTCCAAGGAAGGGTGGAGCCAGTCTTAAACAACAAGGCGGTCCCATAGCATTACCTAGAATGCTCTGAGGTGGGACATATGCAACCAAACGGGAGGTGCTTCCGAAGAGAAGTAATCAGAGGAGACCCCAAGGGTCCTTTGACCGGGGAACATCCAAGACTGATGCCACATACGACATAGCAACCCAGCTCAAGTCCATCCCGGCACAGATATCCATTTGGGAGCTCCTCTGCACCTCGCAAGCACACCGAGAGATTTTCGTGGAAACCCTAAACGATGCACATATCTATCAGGAAGCACCTCCTAAAATGGTTGCACACATAATAGGTTAGCTCCTCGCACCCTGAGCTATCACTTTTTCAGATGACAAGCTACCTCTAGAAGGACGTGACTATGCAAGGTCAATAAACATAACCGTCTGTCACAAAGACTGCAGTATCCCACTTATGTTAATTAACAATGGCTCAAGTTTAAATGTTTGTCCACTTCGGACTACCTTGTATTTAGGACTAGATCCATCTATGTTCAGGCCAAGTAATATGAACGTGAGAGCATTTGACTACTCCCGCAGACAAGCTCAAGGAGAGGTTGACATTGACTTGCAGATCGGTCTAGACACATCAATCATTACTTCTCATGTCTTGGGCATTCCATCTTCGTTCAACCTCCTCCTTAGGCACCCTTGGCTACACAAGGTTGGGGTTGTACCATCCACTCTCCACCAGAGAGTTAAGTACATTCTCCGGGATAAAGTGCACTCCATCCTAGCAGACCCTGAACAACTCTTCCCTGTAGAAACAAATCATTTAAGGGAGCCCGATATCCCAGTCATTAACATTTGGCACCCAAGGAGAGGCAATAGCTTTCAGTATGAGGTATGAATCACGTACCAACAATTTGCCCTGTAGAATCAAGTAACGTCTTCACTCCAGCCGAACGTCAAATCGTAAAATACCGGCTTGAACATCAAGATACTGCTAAGGTAATTGAGGTTCGAGAAAATGTAGGAAGGACAGCATTGGGATACGAGTCTCCCCTACAGCAAGAACCAGAAAAGTTGAATCCTGAGAGAAGATGGAAAGGAGGAGAGATAGGTTGTCCCCTCCCTTTCGCACCCATCCAATTCATCAGTGCCAGAGTCATCAATCCAGTTCAAAACCCGAATCACAACCCACTTGGTCACAGTCATGTTTCCACCCTTGCAACGTCACCCAAGTAGCATCTGGGCAAGGGGCAAGAGTTGCCCCACCTTGATTGGACCACAACAGTGGTCCCACCAGAGCTACAATGGCCAGAAGAACTCCATGACTCTGGGAATGAAGCAGAAAGGTCCGATGAATCTGATGCCGAGTCAGAACCCATCCCCCGCTACATCATGATGATTGGGCATAATAGAATAGGTCAGTCCATTGTGCCCTCAAGCCTTGCCTCCCAAGGGGAGGGAGCGTGAGGCTCCCATTGGTTCACCACCCCCATGATGGTTGAAGCAGCAGGCCAAACATCTCAAAATGTCGGTCTAAAAAAATGCCCATGTAAATAGCCATTGGAACCTGAGCAAGGTCGGGAAGAGTGTTGGTTTACGACACCCACTTGCTTAGTGTTCAACAAATCCAAAATTCAAAATAATCTTAAAAAACAAAAAACAGTAGAAATTTTTCAGAAACTGAAAACAACAGAAAATCTTCAAGAACAAAAAACAACAGAAAATCCAAAAAAAGCCAAAAACATAAAAAAAAATTCAAAACATTAAAAAATAAAAAAGATTTTCAAAAACCAAATGTAATAAGGTGCCAGACTTATCTGAAGAGCTGCGTGAAGATGAAGTCGACATCTATGACTTTGACATAGAGTTGGACTTCGAACTCATGGGTTTGGAAGAGGTCAAGGATGAGGGAAATGATGATCCGACTCCCGAACTTGAGGACATCCTTAATAAGTTTGATGAAAAAACCAACGTTACACTTGACGATTTCGAAGTAGTTAATCTCGGAACTCCCAATGATCCTTGGGAAGTACGCATCAGAAAGACCTTATCTCTTGACAATAGGCAAAAGATGATCAAGTTCTTGAAACCACGGTTATCAAACTTTGCCTTTTCGTACAAAAACATGCCTGGGCTCGATGAAAAATTTGTCGTGCACCATTTACCTACCAATCCTGAAGTCAAGCCGGTCAAACAGAAGCTGAGAAGAATGCGACCTGAATGGATCTTGAAGATACGGGAAAAAGTAATCAAGCAGTACAACACAAGCTTCTTGGTAGTATCCAACTACCCAGAGTGGCTTGCCAATATCATTCCCGTCCCTAAGAAAGATGGAAAGGTCTGGATATGCATCGACTTCCGTGACCTCAACAAAGCCAGCCCGAAAGACGACTTTCCACTGCCCCACATCGACACCTTGGTCGACAACACGACAGGACATAAAATCTTCTCTTTCATAGATGGCTTCTCTAGCTATAACTAAATTAAAATGGCCGAGGAAGACCGTGAAAAGACATCTTTCATTATGCCGTGGGGGACCTTCTGCTACCAAGTCATGCCATTCGGGTTAAAGAACGCCGGAGCAACATACTAGCGAGCCATGACTGCCCTATTCCATGACATGATGAACAAGGAGCATGAAGTATATGTGGATGATATGATCATCAAGTCTCAAAGCATCGAGGGCCACTTCAAAGACCTTGAAAAACTCTTCGACCGAATGGAAAAATTCAAGCTTCGTCTCAACCTGTAGAAGTGCCTCTTTGGGGCAACCAGGGGCAAGTTACTCGGTTTCATTGTCAGTGAAGATGGCATTCGAGTTGACGAATCAAAGACCAAAGCAATCCTCGAAATGTCACCTCTCAAAATTGAGAAAGAAATACGAGGTTTCTTGGGACGAATACAGTACATTAGTCGCTTCATCGCCCAACTCACACCCATATGTGAGCCTATATTCAAGCTGCTCCGCAAGAACACGCAGAAAGAATGGAATAAGGACTGTCAAGAGGCCTTCGACAGAATAAAAAGGTACTTACTAAATCCACTAGTGTTAATCCCGCCAGTACCCGGACGGCCATTGCTACTCTACATTTCAATAGCCGCAAATGATATCGGATGCATCCTTGGCGAACATGGTGACACAGGAAGAAGGGAGCAAGCAATTTACTATCTCAGCCGCCAATTCACAAAATTTGAGTCTCGATACTCGCCAATTGAAAAGACATGTCTCGCCCTCATATGGGCCACTCAACGTTTATGCCAATACATGATCGCTTATCCAATCCTCCTGCTCGCACAAATGGACTCGTTGAAGTACTTGTTTGAGAAACCGACTCTAACTGGAAGAATTGAAAAGTGGCAATTGCTTCTTTCTGAATTTGACATCACCAATGTCACGTAGAAACCAATCAAGGGGTAAGCACTGGATGATCACTTCGCAGTACACTCTTTGCCCGATTATCAGCCGTTGAAGACGTTCTTCCCTGACGAGGACATCCTGTTCCTAGAGGGCGAAGAAGGGCCAGAAGCATATGAATGGACATTATACTTCGATGGAGCAGCCAATGCCAAAGGAAGTGAAGTAGGGGCAATACTCTACTCTTTAGATGACGTCTCAATTCCCATCTTAAGGAGATTGGCATTCGAATGCACGAACAATATTGCTGAATACGAAGCATATATTGCCAGTTTGAAAGAAGCAATCATCCTAGGAGTAAAGAAGCTGAGGGTCTTCAATGACTCTCAACTCATCATTAATCAGACCAATGGTGACTGGAAGACGAAGTACGAAAAACTGATTCCATATCATGTTCATCTCGAAAATCTTGTCGAAGAATTTCACCAAGTCACCTTCAAATATATGCCACGTGCCAAGAATCAATTTGCGCACGCTCTGGCTATACTAGCGTCCATGCTAGAAATGCCTAAAGGAGCAGATCAATGGGAGCTCACAGTCGAGCTTCAGGAAGACCCAGCGTTCTGCCTACAGATTGAAGAAGTTGAAGCTATACCCAATGAGCAACCTTGGTACGCTGATATCAAGAAATATCTAGAAGATCGTGTATACCCAGAGAGTGCCTCATCGATGGATCGTCGCATGATTCAACAACTAGCCACACAATTCACTATTAATGGTGGTGTTCTATGTAAACGGTCCTTTAACCAGGTCTTGCTATGATGTGTGGATGAGACAGAAACTGAGAAAATCATGTCAGAAGTCCACGAAGGGATTTGCGGCCCACACATGAACGGACACATTATGGCCAAGAAGATCCTACGGCTAGGATTCTATTGGCTGACCATGGAAACAGATTATTGCCAACACATCAGGACGTGCTTCAAATATCAGGAGTATGCGAACCATATCCATGCACCTGCTTCTGAATTATACAACCTGACGACACCATGGCCCTTCTCGATATGGTGAATCGACATCATTGGCAAAATTAACCCCAAAGCCTCCAATGGCCACGAGTACATCCTGGTGGCAGTTAATTACTTCATCAAGTGGGTGGAAGCCGCATCATACACCACCATAATGACTGCTCAAGTAACACGGTTTTTGAAGAACAACATTATCAGTCGTTATGGAGTCCCACATGCCATCATAACAGATAATGAGATGCCCTTTGTAAACTGAAAAGTGGATCAATTTCTCGAACAATTCAAAGTCAAGAGGCATCGATTAAGCCCTTATCAACCACAGATGAATGGAGGGGTTGAGGCTACTAACAAGACGCTCATTCACATCCTCAAAAAGATGGTGAAAACATTTCACAATTGGTCAGAGAAGCTTCCATAGGCACTCTGGGCTTATCAAACATCCGTACGCACAGCGACGGGCGCCACTCCATACGAGCTTACATATGGAATGGAGGCTGTCTTGCCAGTCGAGATTGAAATTTCCTCACTACGCATACTCTTGGAAAGCGAAGTTGAAGATGGAGAATGGTTACAAGCTCGCTACGACCAGTTACACTTGACAGACGAAAAGCGCATGTGAGCGTTATGTCATTCACAGACTTACCAGAAGAGGATCGCACGAGCGTACAACAAACGAGTCCGCACAAGAACATTGAGAGTAGGTGACATGGTAATGAAGAAGATCTTACTACTCACTTGCCCGATCCCAGGGGCAAATTCAAGCCCACATGGGAAGGTCTGTTAGTCGTTTAAGAAGTACTCACAGGAGGCACACTCTGCCTCACTAGTATGGAGGGTGAAGATCTCCCCGAGCCTATCAACGTCGACCACATCAAGGTACACCATGGGTAGATGAAAGGCTAAAGGAATGCCAGTCGTCCGAGGTAGGATCCCACATCTCCCAGTTTGTTTGCCCACAACAAAAACACATAAAAAAGAGAAAAAAAAAACCTATGTACAAAAATGAGTTAAACCGCCCAAATTCTGAAAAACAATAAGTGCATAGAAAAAAAAAACAAAAAAAAAAAAGAAAACACAAAAAAAAAGAAAAAAAAAGAGAAAGATAGAAAAACTGAGGGCAAACCCTATCAACCACTATAATCCCTGAAAAATAACAACCTTAGGCCATGTATCCTGAAGCCTCCCTCTACCCACGAAGCTACGAACAATAGGCAATGATGGGATTCTCAGAAAAAAAATAATAAAAAAAGAGTGTCCAAAGCAGAGAGGGCAAGGTGAAAACCCGCAAGGGCGCCTTGAGTAAAAACAAAGGATGCACAGCGGACCTTGTGAAAACCCGAAAGGGCGTCAGCGGCAAAAAGGCAAAGCTGCCAAGGGGCAAGCAAGAACAAATCCCCGGGACATGGTAAAAACCTGAAAGGGCACTGTTGGGGTCCCAAAATGTAAGGTCCCTTAAAGCAAGCAAAATAGCCACACAGCTCCAAAAGAACCCCATGAAACGCCTCTCGGTGCACGCAAAACGGAGATTTACAAAAGTTTCCTTAGCCAATTTTGACTAAAACCTCCGGCGGGCCCCGCAAATCACTACGATCAGAATCGCCCAAAATCGAACTCATAGCTTGATTATGATTTATAATGAACAATGCGTGTGCTTTCATCATCGAACGAGCCCCACAAGCCAATCAAAATTCAAAACCCAAATGGTGGAGTTCAAAAGTCTGTCCCAGGCATCTATTAATTTGGATTCCCACGCACCCATAAATTTAGGTACCCACGCACCCGAAAAATTAGCAAAATCAAGGAACTCATTTATGGGTGCATGGAGTCCCAAGCATTGAAAAAATGGGTCCACGCACCCATAAATTCGACAGATTCCAGAAACACCATTTTTAAGGTGCAGGACGTCCCACGCACCCATAAATTCAACAGATTCCATGAATGCCATTTTTAGGGTGCAGGACGTCCCACGCACCCATAAATTCAACAGATTCCAGGAATACCATTTTAGGTTGCAGGACGTCCCACGCACCCATAAATTCAGCTAATTCCAGCATCGCCATTTTAGGGTGCAGGAGGTCCCACGCACCCATAAAATCAGGGTCCCACGCACCCATAAATTCAGCAAATGACAAAATGCATTTTTGAGGTGTGTTGGATCCCTGCGCGTCGATTTTGAGGTGCGTGTGAGGTATTTTAAGGGTGCGTGGGACGTGGCAGCTCCTGATTGGCCGAATTCTGGTATTTTTGGGTATAAATACCCCGTCAGACTATTCATTCTACGTTTGAGAAGAGAGAGAGAGCGACTACCCTCTGAGTATTTGAGATTTTCACCGGAAAACCTTCGCCAAAAACCCTTTCCGATCACCGGAAACCCTTCTCGGTCACCGGAAAACCCTTTCCGATCGCCGATATCTTCCACTGGAAGACCACCCCGACCAAGATTACTGCAGGTCTGAATCCTGATTTTCACAAGTGTGGGCACGCACCCAACAATTCGGTCTCACACACCCGAGAAAGTCCCACGCACCCATAAATTCGACGAAGTCCAGATTTCCATATTCGGTCCCACTCACCCAAAAATGCCCCACGCACCCCTAAATTCAACAAAAAATTAGGCATTTAATTTCAGGGTGCGTTGGAGCCCACGCACCCATAAATTAAGTCCCACGTACCTAAAAAATCAGCCAATCGCGGAACATGTTTACAGGCGCACCGGACTCAGTTTTAAGTGTTTTCAAGTTCCGTTTGAGCCTATTTTGGGTATTTCGAGCATTCCGAACGCAATGGAATGGTCAAGTGGACGTTCTGGGATCTCTAAACGAGTGAAATTATGCACCTTCGAGATTCGACCCGATTCGACGTGTTGAATGAAATGACTTCTCGAAAAGAAACCGCCAGCATCCAGAATTATGCAAATATGTCATCATTTATATCTGTTGTAAAGATGTGATCCGATTTGGGTCAAAAGCTAGGCAAATGGGACTATGGTCTATCATGATAAACCATATCAAAGAGTTTCAATTCACTACAGAGCAATTGTTATGAACCGCCACAACACAACAGTCGATGCCCTACCCATTCAAACGGCATCCGTCGGTTGGGCTACGCAGGTACACACAACTGTAGATTGGACTTCTCGAGGTCACCTGTCCATACATGACAGGCACGGGCCCAGAGTCGTCATTCTCAGCAATAAACCCTGATAGTCTGAGCTCGGATCTCCGGTAAAAAACATGGGACATAGACATCTGGCTAATACAAAGATGGTTCAGTACACAACAAAATAAATACAGGTCTCTACGACCACAAACTCTAAGACCATAGTCCCTGCTGGCTAGTCTTCTGTTTTTTAATCAAGGGTCATCGATCATTCGATGTAATTAAGGGCTCGTGCCAGATCACGGCCTGGAATGTACAAGATCTCAGGATCTCTAGAATAAAATTCGCCTTGCAATATCTCTTCTTGTGTACCTTTTGTGAATGCTTGTGATTGTCTATGAATATTTCTATTACTCAGAACCCCAGAGCAACAAAACACCCAGAAAATGTCTTCGTATCCATTTTCTAGTTCTAACAAACTGGCGACTCTGCTGGGGATCAAGCCATACCAGAATCTCTGGTTAGCTCTGAGTATAGAAGCGCTCTAAGATCAATCATTCGTAAACACGAATGTGTACGCAGGAAATCTATCGCAAGGCATAATGTTTCGGCGCCCTTGGGCGCCAAACTGGCGACTCTCAACGGGAATGTTCTTCCCTTCATCTTCATGGCAATAGACAGTAAATTAAAGGTTTTCAAACCCACAAACTTCCATAACCACACGTATTTGTCTTCTTCTTGCTTATTCCTATTAGTTTATGAACCACGATCGATGGGTTCACGCTCCCAGCCACATTTGTGAACTGTTCTAATAATTTTCTGACCACCACAGAATTAGCAAGATAGTAAATCAGACAGAAGAAATGGCATGCTCAATGACAAGTTCGTGCACCTTCCTTGCTGCCGGAGGCTTCAGCTTCCCCCGTTTCATCGCAACCGCAAATCCAAGCTCAGAATGGCAGTTGGTTGAGACCCGAAGGCAGAAGAAGGAACAGAAGAAAGCTGTCATCGTAGCAACAATAGGAAGGCGAACGTTGCAAGACCTCGCCCCGTGATCAGGAAACAGTGGCAGCCGAGGCAGGGGCAGAAGATCCCTCTCAACGACCAGGTCATATCAGCCAAACCAACAGGTAATGCTAGGTTCAATCAAGATAGTCAACGTATACTTGGATCAATTATGGTAATGCTAGAGATCGAAGAACTGATGACGAAAGTAACATGTCAGATGATTGACGCCATGACAACATACAACCTCCTTTTAGGAAGGCACTGGCTCCATCAAAATCGCATAATCCCTTCGACGTATCACCAGTGCTTCAAATATAACAGAGATGGGGTCCAATACAGGTTAGCGGCAGATCCGAAGCCATACATGATAGCTGAGTCATTTTTAGCCGATGCAAAATATTACAACCCGTCCGATAGCGGTAAAACCAGCAAAAAGCCCGATGTAATGAAGAAAGGGCAAGTGGCAAAACCTTGGGTTGAGAAGTTTGTGCAGAAAAGTAAACCTCAGCCCATCACTCAGGGAAGAGCCCAATATCAGCCGAAAAATCAACCTCAGCCGATCACAAAGAAATTTTATGTGGTACCACAACATCTGCGTCAACCGGGGTAGTCTGTGTTAAAACTGATCTCAGATTAACAAATGAGTGTACTTAAGTCCAGCTTCAATATGCCAATACCCAAGATAGGAAGAACCAAGTCATTTCTGAAAGCTCCAAGCCAATTCATTTTGCCATCAAGAGATATCACCCAGAAAGATATCAAGTTTCACTCAGGGCCAAGTCAGCCAGCACCATCAGAAGAGAGAGAGAGAGAGAGAGGAGGGAAGAGGATCTGCCCAACCTCGACCGATAGAAGAGAAGGGATATAGCAGAGCCAGCCGAAAGATTATGAGGAACATGGGATTCTTCGGTCAAGGTGCAGACACAAAGAAGAGATTGCTAGCTCCATTTGAAGAACATAAGCAAGTATATAGAAATGGAGAAGGTCTAGGAGCCAAGGCAAGCGTAAACATGGTGACCATTGGCCCGGTAGAAGAAATTCAGTTACAAGATTCTATCGATATTATCCAGCCAAGTGTCGTACCCGTGCAATTAGAAGACGGTGGGCAGCCGACGGTTGACGAACTCCAAGAGGTGAATTTGGGCACCCTCGAAGAACCCAGGAACACATACTTGAGTAGAAATGTTCTGGAAAATGAAAGGGGGAGATACATACAGTTGTTGAAGGAGAATAAGGACATCTTCACCTGGACATATTCAGAGATGTCAGGGCTCAGTCCGACAATCGTCATACACAAGCTAAGCATCATGAAGGAAAAGAAGCTAGTGAAGCAACCTCAACGACGATTTCATCCTGATATTGTACCTAAGATTGAAGAAGAAATCAAGAAACTAATTCAGGCCGGATTCGTTTGAGAGGTGAAGTACCCTCGATGGATCTCAAACATCGTACCGGTCAAGAAGAAGAGTGGACAGATCCGAGTTTGCGTTGACTTCCGGAATCTTAATGAAGCCTGCCCTAAAGACTATTTTCCCTTGCCGATTCCAGAATTATTGATTGACAGCACAACAGGATATGCAGTAATGTCCTTCATGGACGGGTATTCGGGATACAATCAAATTCGCATGGCCTCGGAAGAAGAAGAAGCTATGGCCTTCCGCACAACTCTCGGCATCTACTGTTACCGCGTAATGCCCTTCGGATTGAAGAACGCAGGGGCAACGCATCAGCACGCAATGCACGTTATATTTCACGATATGATGCACAAGCACGTTGAGTGCTATGTAGATGATTTGGTTGTGAGGTCAGCGGATCATGAACAACACAGGGAACATCTGAGACAAATATTCCAGTGACTGCGCAAGAAGAGTCTCCGTATGAATCCGCTGAAATGCGCGTTTGGGGTTGCATCCGGTAAATTTCTGGGCTTTGTTGTCAGGCACAGGGGTATAGAGATCGACCCCGCCAAGATTAAGGCCATCAGAGAAATGCTACCACCGAAAAATCTAAAACAATTGAAGAGTTTCTAGGGCCGCGTGGCGTATCTGAGAAGATTCATTTCGAACTTGGCTGGTCATTGTCAGCCATTTTCCCGCCTTAACAAGAAGGACGTTAAATTTGAATGGGACGACGCTTGTCAAAAAGCTTTTGATTCACTAAAAAAAATGCTCGAAAATTCTCCAGTCCTCGCCGCCCCAATCAAGGGAAAGCTGCTTATTCTATACATCGCGGTAGGTGATAACTCACTAGGAGCACTCCTGGCACAGAAGAACGAAGAAGAGAAGGAGAATGCTCTATATTACTTGTGCCGCACTCTTGTGGGGGCCGAAATCAACTACTCGGCAATCGAGAAGTTATGTCTTGCTCTCATTTTCGCCATGAAGAAACTTAGGCATTACTGCCTCTCGCACCAAATAACGTTAATATCCAAGGCGGACCCGATCAAATTCCTTATGAACCGGCCTATGCTGTCTGGGCGCTTAGCTAAGTGGGCCCTTCTCCTCTCTGAATTCGACATCACATACATCCCGGCCCGACCCATTAAAGGATAGGCAATCGCAGATTTTCTCACTGCACATCCGGTCCTGAGCAGCGAAGAAATCGAATGTGATCTCCCAGATGATCAGGTTATGATGGTCGGAGAACCACGACTCTAGAAGATGTACTTTGACGGAGCCTCCAGGTCGACAGGGGCAGGAGCAGGGGTTATATTTATCAGCCCGCAGGGAGATTTGCTGCCCTACTCATTTACGATTGTGCCAGCTTGCACTAACAATGAAGCAGAATATCAAGCCCTTATCATCGGACTACAGCTCGTATTAGAGATGCGAATCAAGGCGATACAGATCTATGGTGACTCCAGGCTAGTCATCGGACAGTTGATGACAGAATATGAGGTCCGCAAACCTGAGTTGTCACCTTTCTGCCACCAAGCGTAGTCACTGTTCGACCAGTTCCATAACAACAACATCTCACATATACCAAGGCAGGAGAATGTACAGGCCGATGTGTTGGCTAGTCTGGCTGCTGCTCTAGCTAATCCCGGGGGCAGCCCACTTCAAGTAACAATCGAAGAAAGAAGGATCCTACCGACAGCCATACTGCGTGGTGGTGAATCAGGCGTGAACCCCATTTGCTGCTTCGAAATCACAGAAGAAGACGACTAGAAAAGGCCGTTCATCGACTACTTGAAATATGGATTCTTACCAGAAGAGCCCAAGATGCGCATGCAGGTCAGGAGACGCGCTGGTTCGTTTATAATACAGAATGACGTCCTTTACAGGCGCTCATATGAGGGAGTGTTGTTACACTGCTTGGACCAAGATGAAGCATATGCCACATTGAAGGAAGCTCACGGAGGAGACTGCGGTGCTCACCAAGGAGGCAAGAACTTACATCACCGTGTCTGACACATGGGGTATTATTGGCCCACGATGACAAAAGATACGATAGAATATGTTAAGAAATGTCATCAATGCCAGATCCATGCAGATATAATACACTCGCCACCGGAAGAGCTACATCAATCAGTAATATCTTGGCCTTTCGCCGCCTGGGGCATGGACGTGATCGGACCGATTAGTCCGCCATCTCTCAGGGGCATCAATACATTCTTGCCGTAACTGATTATTTCTCCAAATGGGCTGAAGCAATTGCCCTGAGAAATGTGAAAGCCAGACATGTCGAAAGTTTCATTCGTCATGCTATATTATATCGACATGGTGTTCCTAAAAGAATCACCACCGACAATGGAACACCCTTAAAAAATGCCACTATCGATAAGCTGTGCGCAAAGTTCAAGATCAAGCATTGTTATTCATTGCCTTATTATCCTCCTGCGAATGGGTTGGCTGAGGCATTCAATAAGACTATCATGAAGATTCTGAAAAAGACAGTGGCAGAGAACAAGAAGGACTGAGACAGATGGTTACCCGAAGCATTATGGGCATACAGGACCACACACCGCACAGCCACTCGAGCTACACCCTACTCGCTAGTGTATGGTATGGAAGTGGTAATCCCGATGGAGATACAGGTTGAGCCACTACGGGTCGCACTCCGACACTCCCTAACAACTTAGCACAATGCCAAGATCAGAATGGCCGAGCTTAATAATCTAGACGAAAAGAGGCTCGCCGCTTAGCAAAGGCTCGGAATGTATCAGAAACAAATCTCAGCCTCATACGATAAACAGTTCGCGGTAGGTCGTTCAAAAGGGGCGACCTGGTTCTAATGATGAAATGTCTGGTACTAGCTCAAGGTCCCAAAAGTAAATTCGACCAGAAATGGGATCCGGTGTGTATAATTGTTGACCTCTTAATTGTGCATATTCTAACCCCAATCCATCACTCATTGTGCAAGATTTTCATGATTTAAAGACTAATTGAGTGCATATTTTGTGATTGCAGGAATAAGAGTGGACTCCGCCTAATTGATGATAAAAAGACCTCTTTAAGAACCTTGGATGAAGACCCAAGGTGGACCAAAGAAAGAAGGAAGCAAGGAAAGAAGAAAAGAAGAAAGAAAATACAGAAGAAACAGGCCAAGACCGGTCGTGACCGGTCGGCTAGATATCCCAGACATGCTGAACTCTCTGGACAATGTTCATAGACAGTCCGACCAGTCGTGACCGGTCGGCTAGAGAACTTTCCAACTCAGAAGCTTGTTGGACTGTTTTATAGTGAGGCACGACCGGTCGCGACCAGTCGGCCAGCCTCTCAGACCGGTATTGCGACCGGTCGGCCATGCGTAAAGTTGCTTACTTTCTATTTTGGCGTTGAAATTCTCTGCGCATTGTGTAAGCTTACGCAAATTCTGAAATATTCTGACGTTGCGGAGCCTCCCCACTATAAAAGGACACCTAGGGATCGTTCCTAGGGTATCTTAGAAGAGTTTGAGCAAGGTTGGAGGCGGCGGAAGTGGATTTCGGAGTTCCACAACTCCTTCTAGTTTGTTTTACTGTTTTATGCTTTTCTTAGTTTTTTCATGTTTCCTTGGATCATGAACGGCTAAACCTCTTGGCTAGGGCTAAGAGGTGAAGCTTGTAGTGAATCTAAGATGTTTCAATTCGTTTTAAGTTGGTTTTAAGATTGGATTTCATGTTTATGAGCAATGGTTTGAAGTTAATACAAGTACTTAAGTAGTTTTTCTTAGTCTTATGATGACTCATGGATGTTTGGGAGAATTACTTAAGTTCTTAATTGCTTTGTGTTAGTCTAGACCTGTATGATCCGAGGAATTGGAGTACGCTCTAGTACTATGATCTTCATGTGGGGACTTCCTACCAAAGTTCTACTTTTCTGGTTTTCTGAATTATGTATGGGACTGTGCATGTGATTTGAATCAAGTTCAAATCATAATCCAACCTTGTCTTGTGACTAAACTTGAGGATGGTTATGATTGTGATCTTATCCTATTGGAATTGGGACTGACCTATGCAGTGAGCATGCTCATCCTAGCTTGCATTGAGTAAATCATGTACATTGGACTTACATAGGACAGATTGTTTGGTTTAATAGCTCTACCATCCGGCTAGATAGATCTTAATATCGATTCTAGTTGAGAAAGTGAGAAACCACATCGAATTGAGCATCAAGGATTGCTGCAAGTGGATCCTTGAACCCCTAGTGCCTTTTTGTAATTGTTTACCTTCAATTTAGTTCAAAGTTGTTACTTATATCAATCTCATACAAAATCTGATTGTTAGCTTCTCAATAGAAACTATTGGATGTGTTTGTGAATTCCTACATAAGTCCCTGTGGATCGACCTCGGTCTTACCGAGATTATTACTACATCACAACCCTACACTTGGGGAAGTGAACAATAATTGATGATGTATATTCCAACGGAGCCTATCGGGTAATTGATTGCAAGGGGCAGGGCATCAGTTCGTTGGTGAACGATCGATTCTTGAAGAGATATTATACTTGACATAAGCTTATTATTGTAATTTGTAAGCACCCCATTAGAGGGAAAGTGTAACGAAGCAAACACCAAGAGAAATGATACCACACAATAGTTAAATCAAAGTACTAATCATCTATTTTTGTGCTTCCACAGGTATCAGAAAGTCATTAAGGCTCAGGACATGTCATGTACGTCATCCTCCCCTTTTCAAGGCCATCGAGAATCAGGATAAGCCCGTAACTAAGACTCGATCACGTCCTTGTTCACATAAGCATAGGTTTGAGTACCAGCAGGGGACGCTCTTTCCTGAATAACTTAATCAGTTTGCATTCAAATTCAAGTAAAATGGCAAATAGGCTAAGAACACGACTTAGACCCAAAACTACAATAGTATACATATTGATACAATATCTATTACAACATATTCTAAGATTACAAATGAAGATTATTACAGTTCAACCGTGTAAAGCTTTCAGACACTGGTCTAACAAGTTTGCTGCAGATTCTTCAATCACCTTCTGTGCTGTTTTAACCTCAGCTAAAACTTGGGTAGGGTCAGGAATGTCTTGGAGAGACCGCTCCAACTCTGCACCTTGAGCCTTCACGACATCACGCTCCGCTTCTTGTTGGTCAATGGAGAACTGCAGACGAGACTTCTGACCACTAAACTTCAAAAATTTAAGATGGAGGATCGAACGTTCAGCTTGTAGCCGAGCCATCCCATTGTCGATCTCCACAAGACGATCAGTGGCCGCTCAGCACCCAATATCAGCAACCTGCCAATCCTTCCTCACTGCAGCTATGCCTGCCTCGCGTAACTCAAGTTTTGGAATAAGGGATCGCAGATGATCGCGCTTTTCCTCGACAGAAGGGTCACCTCAGAGATTCTTTGCCTCATTTACTCGAGCCACCCCCTCCTTGAATTGAGCCACGTGACTGACTATTGTTGAGCTCTTAATTGTGCATATTTTAACCCCAATTCATCACTCATTATGCATGGTTTTCATAATTTAAAGACTAATCAAATACATGTTTTGTGGTTGTAGGAATGAGAGTTACTTTGCCCAATTGATGACCAAAAGAGCTGATTTAGAACCTTGGATGAAGACCCAAGGAGGGCTGAAGGAAGAAGGAAGCAAAGAAAGAAGCAAAGAAAGAAGAAAATAGAAGAAAGAAAGGAAGAAAACAAGAAGAAAAAGAGACCGACCGGTCTTGACCGGTCGGCCAAGGAAGCCCAACCGGTCTTGACCGGTCGGCCATGCTTGCTGGAGTAATGCCAAAGAGGGCCTGACCGGTCGTGACCGGTCGGCCAGCCCTGTCCGACCGGTCGTGACCGGTCGGCCATGCAAGTTTCAGATTCCAGATTCTAAAACAGCAATGTATTCCCGCACCTGATTTTTCCGACCAGTTTTCTGGGCCGATCTTGATGATATTTGGAAATCCAACACATCCATGTTGAAGAGGAACTCGACGCCGAACTAACCAAAGTGGTTTCGTGTCGATCGGAGTTACGGATTGATCGTGGTGACCAAAACAATACGAACTGTCCAGAAAGTTCCAGATTTTACTGTTCCACTCTGGGCCGGTCCAGGTGGCCCATCATTGAAGATATGAAAAATCTACTTTGACCATATTTTAGACCACATTCATATATGAATAACCACAAAAGTTTCAGATCAAAAGGGTGTGTGGTTTGATCGTACCGGTTGAAGAAAGATGGACCATCCAGAAAGCTCCAACTGCGCAGAGTTTATAAAAGCCCTAATTGTTCTAATTTTCGGACCACATTCTGAGATCTTTTTGGACAATCTAATCCTTCTATCACGTAGAGGAGGAAGTTTTCTACTCATGTTCAAAATTTGAGATCAATCCGACCTCTGTACACTCTGGAGCGTTGAAAGAAAGATGACTGGTTCTGAAGGTACCCGAAGTGGGCGATTTTGAGAGGCGGTCGGTGATGTGATAGGTGGGCCCATTCAGAGGATAATCTTGGAAATCTAAATCATCTATGAGGAAGATCACATTACAAGGAAGCTACAAATCAAATTTGAAGGCAATCCGACCATTGGTTAAGCCGTACCAAGCGAAACAAATTCTGCTATATTGCTGTACTAGTGCTGCACTATAAAAGGAGGTGCTCTCTTCTATTCCAGGGCAACCAAGGACGTGGGGAGCAAGGAGTTCAAGTCATAGGAGGCTTCCTAGCCTCCTCCAGCTAGTTTTTCTTCCTTTTCTTAGTTCTAGTTCTAGTTTTTAATATGCTTTTTATTAGCTAATCTCTTAGCTAGAGCTAAGAGGTGAACCTTATAGTTTTCTTAGATTGTTTAATTCGTTTTATTGGTTTTTAGTTTAGAATTCATGATTATGAACTCTGGTTTGAAGTTTATACAAGTTTTTAAGTAATTTTTCTTAGTCTTGTGATGACTCATGGATGTTTGGATGAATTACTTATCTTCTTAATTCGTTTGCAACAGTCTAGACCTGTATGATCCGAGGAATCGGAGTGCGCTCTAGTACTAAGTTCTTCATGAAGGGACTTCCTACCAAAGTTCTAGTTTTCTGTTTTTCTGAATATGTATGGATTGTGCATGTGATTTGAATCTAGTTCAAATCATGATCTAGCCTTGTCTTGTGAGAGGACTTGAGGATGGTTATGATTGTGAACTGGACCTTTTGGAAAGGGGAATGACCTATGCAATTGAGCATGCTCAGCTCAGCCTTCATTAAGTGAATCCTATGCATAGAACTTACATATGACAGACTGTTTGGTTTAACAGCTCTATCATTCGACTAAATAGACAGGAATGTCGATTCTAGTTGAGAAAGTAAGAAACCATAGCGAATTATGCATCTGAGAAGAGCTATAAGTGGATCCTTGATGCTCTAGTTATCTTTTCATTATTAGATTTTCTATTTTATATTCAAAACCAATTTCACAAACCTCTTTGATTCTAGTTATTAGGATAATTGGAATTGTTTACTTCCTTCCCTGTGGATCGACCTCGGTCTTACCGAGTTTATTACTACATCGCAACCCTACACTTGGGGAAGCGAACAACTATCAAGGATAGATTAATCCTGAGCCAGGTAGCGTTGAGTTCTAATGCCTGCAATGCTTCGTCCAAGATAGACCATTCATCCCTGTTCTTTAATGTGTCAGCGATATCAGACAGAAGGCTCTTTAGAAGATTCGCCTTAGTCCTTGACAAGCCGCGAAGAGATGAAATGAGTACCTCGGGCAAGACCACAGGTACTGAGGCGCTGGCAGGAGCAATTACTGGCAAAGAAATATGATAAACATTAACATGCAAAAACCACAGAAGAAAGAAAACAAACAGAAATAGCAAAAACAAATGATATACCAGTGACTTCAAGAACACCAACGGTAGGTGTACTAGATGAGGCAGCAGGCACAGATGACACTGGGGCAGGTTCGATTACTTTTTCAATCAATGGTTCAGGTAATTTTGGAGAAGATAGCACCACGACCTCAGGAATATTGGCACTAAGTGCTGGTCCAGCGACGGGAGGGACTTCAATGACAAGCTCAACCGATGGTGGCAAGACAGCGGGAGATACATGCACTGCAAGTTCAGTTGATAGTGGATCAATAGGAGGAGCCTCCACAATAGGTTCGGTCACTGGTGGCTCAGCAGTGAAAGGAGCTCCCACGGCAAGTTCAGGCGCACTTGATCCGATATCAGGAGCTATAATCCCTTCTGCTACGGCAGTAACAACCATTTCGGAAACCATGCTCTGACTAGCCTCAGCCCCTGCCACAGGAGAATCAGGAGGAAGGATGGATTCAACAGGTACATCATCATCATCATTTAGATCCATAAAAATTGCTCCTGTGTTTTCCTCAGGGACAGATCTCTCAAATACTGGCTCATCATCGTTACTCTCCCTGGTGTGGCGGTCTTCACTTAGATTTGCTTGAGAGCTTAATTCACCCTCTTCCCTGGCCTCTCCCGCACTATCAGCCGGAGCATCACCACTCTCTTTGGAGAGTGGTTTCTGTGAACATTCGGCTTTGTGTAATTTCCACATATCTTTTATCTTCTTGCCCCCACAAGTGGCAGGAAGGCTAGTGGCAGTTTTCACCCGGGGGCCAACTCGTTCAGGCAACATTTCATCACCACTGTCCCCATGGCTAGAACATCTGGGCAAATCCCCTTGGCCCCTCTGGTCACTTGCCGATACAATCCCTGCTGAACTACCCTCATCACCGTCATCACCATCATCTCCACCGTCTCCATTAGCGCCATCATCATTGTCGCCATCATCAGCACCATTGCCTTCACCACCACCACCACCATCATCTCCATCATTACCTTCACCACCAGCACCACCATCATCATCATCAGCACCATCATCTTCACCGCCTCCATCACCACCGTCACCACTGTCATTCCCGGTGCCCTCTCTGAGAATATCCTCTTCTTCAAGCACTTCATCCAAGGGCCCGAGGGGCGGGAATTCTGGCCCCTCCAATGTTACATTCCTCTCTCCGTGAGCAATCCAACCCTCCAAAGTGTGTTCGGGCTTCTCATGGTCGATCACCACGTTCAGAGAAGTTGTCAGCCTCTTCGTACCTTGTGCGGCAGGCTGATATAGGTGCTCCGCTACATAGCCAAGCCCATCGGCTGGAGTAGGAGTAACAACCGGAGGTGTGACGAAAATGGGCTCGCTAACAAGGAAGTTATTTCTGACCATCGTATATTGGTGGGCCCACCACCTGATCCATCCAAATGAAGCCCCAGTGCAATGTTGTGTCCCCGGAATGGCAAAAGAGCACCCAGTCCTGGTCAACATGAGTTGCCGCCACATCCACTTCCAATGAATGGGCCCGACACCATATTCTCATTGCTCACGGGTCATCGGCTCTAAGTCTCGGGCACCCCTTGGTCATACCCGAACTGACGAGCGAAGCAGTTAGGGTAATAAGGCTCCCTCCAGAATTTCAGCCCCTCACACAGCGGCAGCGATGATGGGCGAATCGCTATCAGGAACGAACGTTCATAGTAATCGATGCTGTCATCATCCATGCATAGGATGGACTCTCCTTTACGGGTGCCCGAGAAGTGGAAGAAGTGGACATCATCGTACCGAGCAATCTTGGCTTCAATAGTTGTCAAGTTCTGACCAACCATTCTCTTCTTCTGGAAGAAATACAGCGGAACCTTCCCAGGTTGGATGCAATCTCCGTATTCTGCCCCGTAGACCCAGGGAAAATATACTCCTAGCCAGCCAGAGAAGAAGTGCCACCCACAATAAACCGAATTCATCCCATAGGCGGCACATTCCTTGTTGCTGATGACATAGCCGAAGGCCCGGTAGATAGAGCACAGAACCACTGGAGCCAGTGCGTACCGGTGACTATTCGCTAAAGCTCCCGCAACGGCAAAACATGATACCCATACATTGTCTGCTTGCTTAGAGCTCGGCAATGCTACACAACTCAGCCAATAGGCCAGAAAGCCGGCTAACTCGCAAGTGGAAGATAGTTTATTAGGACGGGGGAACTTCTCCTTCATCCTCCTCTCCAAGAAGATCTTGTTGCCACGACCTTCGTCAAAGGCCTCTAATCCAAGCTGAAAAGAGAAAACACGACGTCAACAGAAGGAAAGAAAAACGAAATAGAAACGACGATATGAATCTTACAACAGAATACTCACTTCAAACCATGGCTGAAATAGACCAGCCAATCTTCAAATGGGAGTTTATCTTTGAAACCCCAGAGCTGTGGGAGCTCAGCAAAAAGCTCATAGCAGGCTTCAGAGAAGAAACCCTCGTCCACTCCCTTCTTCTTCCGAGACAGTTCCTCATCGCTCAGAACCCATTCATCATAAATCCTCCCACGGATCGGAAGACCTGCGATTCAATTCATATCCCACAGACAGATGCTCATCTCTCCGTACGGTAGGTGGAAGGAGTTGGTGATAGAACACCAATGGTTAAGGAAGCCCTTGTAAACCCACGGCTCCCTATGAAAATAACTCGATGTCGCTTCGATGGCCTTGTACAGACCTACCGCTCGCTAGGTGGCCCTGTGTTGTTTTAGAATGCGACGGGACCATGCTTCATATCCCGGATGAGGAATCAGGTGACCTCGGGTCTGGAATGCGCCAGATGGCCAGATCTCGACATCCCCCAGATGATGAAATCTCTGGCGAAGAGTCTCGAAATAGTGCGTGGGGAAAGGTTGGTGAGGGTCGTGATTTGGTTCCAGAAAGATCATGCCCTTCGTACCGAGGACAGACTACCGCTTCCTGTTATCAGACAGAGAACAACTCAGGAATGGTGCTGGACCAGACGTCCTCATACCCACACCGAAGAAAGAATTATTGTGGCATACATCGGAAGGTTCGATCTCCGGAAGAGAACGTTGCCGCTGTCGAGTGAAAGGGTTTTTGATCTTAAGAGGCGCTGTCACTAACTTGACCGTGGACCAAGTAATCCTCATCTTGTCAGACTTTGATTTGGCCTGATTCTCCAAATATACCTGCTTGGCACCTTTCCCTGCCCTTTTCGGGCGGCCGCGCCTCATAAGCTGGGCAGGTACGGTTGGGCTCACTTCACCATCTTCAAACCCTACGGTCCCGTCCGACTGAAAACTGCGTAAGGGAGCGTACCAAGCATCCCATTGCTCTTGTGTGCCCCTATCCGGAGGGGGTGGCACGACCTATCGCAAAGGATTTTCTTCTATATATCCTTGGACAGTGTTAGGATGCGTTCGTAAAAGTTAAAGGTTTCTGGAGGCACGAACCATTGAGGATTTTGATCAGACGGACGATTGACCCTCTGTGGACCTGCCCGTTTATGCTTTGATGGAGTTAGTGGTTGACCTGAAGGCCCAGCTTACGAGGGATCACTAGCCATTACAATCTGCAACGGCATGTGAGAAGCTTAGATATAGCTCAGAGTAAAGAAAAGAAAAATACGCGCAGAAAGAAATCAACATTCACAAAGTCCAAAGGAATACAAAGCAGCAGGTAAGAGAAAATGAATCAAGACCTCGGTAAAATGCATCCAAACCAGCAAAGAAGGAAATAATGCGACAACATTCACGCCATGACATCATCATCACATATACAAAATGAAGACAATTCCAAAATGTTTGGATTGTCATATCAATTGTTTAAATGTTAACAGTTAATGTTTGTTATAAGATGACACAAAATTGTGGGGCCCTCGCCCCATGGTCAGAAAAAGATCTCAATCCTGCAGCAGCGGAAGAACCCGAGCCTTCAACTCATCCACCTTCGCCTGAACCCGGGCTTCTTTAGAAATCAGGTCCATTAAGTAGGAGATGCATTGCTGCATGAAATCGAAGTTCAAGTATTCGGAGTTGGTCCAGTTCCTCGTGATAGAAATGTCGACCGCCAGTCTGTCACGTTCCCTCAAGCCCTCCCTGGCCATCCTCTAGATTCTGGCGCTACGGTCTGGAAACTTGGCCTCTGCCAGCAGGAGAACCCAAGCAAGGAATCGTTCATTCTTCCTGTTTTCCTTCTTTAAGGAGTGAAGTCGCTCAATAAAGCCAGGAAAGAAGCAACCAAAGGGGGCTCCGCCGCTTCAAGGATCGCCAACTCTTCCGGAAAAGAAGAATCGTCGATGAAGTCAAGGATAGTGTCCTTATGCCCGCCAGAAATGGAGGCCATGAGGGAGACATTCCGGATAGTCTTCAGGATAGGGTGAGAGTCTGCGTGTTAAACCTCCAATTTATACATTGCATTGCCCACTAAATGACATGGTATGCATGGTTTTCGTGATTAAAAGGCCCATCTAATGCATGTTTTGTGATTGTAGGGATGAGAGCGGACTTCACTCAATTAGAGACCAAAAAGGGGCCATTTGGAGCCTTTGATGAAGGCCCAAGGTGGACCAAAGAAAGAAGAAAGCAAAGAGAGAGGAAGGAGAGAAGAAAAGAAAGAAGAAAAACAAGCAAAACTGGGTCCGATCGGTCAAGACCGGTCGGCCAAGAAGGCCCGACCGGTCATGACCGGTCGGCCAGCCCTGTCCGACCGGTCGTGACCGGTCGGCCATGCAAAGTTCAACTTCCAGATTGCATACAGCAGGCCATTCCCGTTTCTAATTTTTCAGACCACTTTTCTGAAGCCATCTTGAGGATATTTGGAAATCCAACACATCCATGTCGAAGAGGAGCTCGACGCCGAACTAACCCAAGTGGTTTCGTGTCGATCGGAGCTACGGATTGACCGTGGTGGCCAAAACAATACGAACTGTCCAGAAAGTTCCAGATTTCGCTGTTCAACTCTGGGCCGGTCCAGAGGACTCATCATTGATGATATGAAGAATCTACTTTGACCATCTTTTAGACCACATCCATATATGAATAACCACAAAAGTTTCAGATCAAAAGGATGTGTGGTTTGATCGTACCGGTTGAAGAAAGATGGACCATCTAGAAAGATCCAACTGCGCAGAGTTTATAAAAGGGCTGAGTGTTCTAATTTTCGGACCATATTCTGGGGTTGTTTTGGACAATCTAATCCATCCATCATGTAGAGGAGGAATTTTTCTACCAATATTCAAAATTTGAGATCAATCCGACCTCTGTACACTCCGGGGCGTTGAAAGGAAGATGACTGGTTCTGAAGGTACCCAAAGTGCGCGATTTTGAGAGGCGGTCGGTGATGTGATTGGTGGGCCCATTCAGAGGATAATCTTGGAAATCTAAATCATCTATGAGGAAGATCACATTACAAGGAAGCTACAAATCAAATTTGAGGGCAATCCGACCATTGGTTAAGCCGTACCAAGCGAAACAAATTCTGCTATGTTGCTGTACTATTGCTGCACTATAAAAGGAGGTGCTCTCTTCTATTCCAAATCAAGCAAGGACGTGGGGAGCAAGGAGTTCAAGTCATAGGAGGCTTCCTAGCCTCCTCCAGCTAGTTTTTCTTCCTTTTCTTAATTCTAGTTCTAGTTTTAATATGCTTTTCCTTAGCTAACCTCTTAGCTAGAGCTAGAGGTGAAATTTGTAGTTGGTTCCAATGCTTTAATTCTTTTATTTCAAGTACCCTTTTCTTAATTTTGGATTTTGAAGTTCTAGTTTGAATAAAGTTTGGATTTTTAGATGAATTATGAGAGTTTGTGTGCTCCGGACATGAGTTCCTTGCAATTCTCTGAAATTACCATGATTGGGTTGTTTGAATTCGAATTGTAGTAACCCTTGAGCATGCCATAGTCCATAGGCATGGCTGTTACTCCGAAGGCTACAAGTTCAAGTTCTATGTGCTTCATTAGAACTAGAAATCTGATTTCCAGATTTAAGTGGGATTGTTGTGCTTAAATGTTATATCTTCCAATTAGATGAGAGATAGGACTTTGATTCTAATTGTGTTGTACTTAGATGAATGGATTGGCATTGGACTACTACAAGTGGATCCTTGATGCTCTAGTTCTTCTTAATTTCAGATTTTCCTATTTCATGTGAAAAACTACTTTCTTAAACTTCTTAGATTCTAGTTATTAGAGTAGTTGGAATTGTTTACTTCTTTCCCTGTGGATCGACCTCGGTCTTACCGAGTTTTTATTACTACATCGTAGCCTTACACTTGAGGTGAGCGAACAAGTTTTTGGCGCCGCTGCCGGGGAAAAAGTTAAACGGTTTTAATTGTTCTAGTAGCTATAGAGTAATCTTAGTTAGGTAGGATTTTCAGTTTTTATAGAAGTAGATTTTCTGATTTATTTATTTTTTTTTTTTTTAGATTACTAACAAATTTTTTTTGGTTTTGTAGGACATTGTTGCTGACATAGATCTCACTCTATTGGGTAACATCTCCCCATCTCCCTTCTTTTTGTTCTTTTTTTTTATATTAGGGTAGTTTTCAATTTCTTAAAATTTCATCATGTATGATTGGACGAATGGTGCATATAAGCATCTTTTGGAAGATGAGATGTCAGACCATGAAATTGAAACTCTTTATGATTGGAACCATTATAAGCATAAGTATTTTTCTAAGACTCAATCTACTTCTAATACTTCCCCACGTAAGACGATGCGTGATTACATTAATGAAAACAATACACATATTGAGGCACAACGTAAGACAATGGGAGAGTATCGGAAAGAGATGAATAATGTTCCACCGGTTAGGACAATGTATGATCACTTGCATGGCTACACATATCAACAACCATCTAAAAGCCCAACATATGACATGCATAATCCAAATTGGTGGGAGCATCAAAATTTCAACTTGAAAGATGAGCCAACCATGGATGCCAACAACTATCCTCAAGAGTTTCTTTCTCATGAGTCGCAACCGACACGAACTCTTGAGGATGTGCTGCGAGAGTTTATGGAAATAACTGAGCAATGCATACAAAACCTCTCGCCATCTCAAAATCCTAAACCCGACATTGGGAACACCAAATCATTCCCCAACAATGAGGAGGATGAGGCTATCCAAGCCCAACCCTCTTCTGATTTAATGACTAAACTTTTAAGGGATGTAGATCTCAGTGATCCCACCATTACTATTGATTATGGTAAATCAACTATCTCTTTTAGCTATTCCGATTTGAATGATGAAGAGATTTCAAGGACGGTTGACGAACCCGAGGAATCTACAAAATTTGAAAGTGATAGTTTGATTACCTACAATGAGGGTTTGAAAGATGATTGTGAGTCCATGATTTCTTCTTCCAAAGGGCATAATGATTATGAGTCTCCAGAGGATATGCATGCTAGAGAGATGGCCGAAGTCGATCTTTTTTAGTCCTTCCACCAACAACACATGCCAAATTTTAGTGTGGTAGACCTCCCTTTGATTGAAAATTCTATTCCTTTGGATGATGAGGTGGCACAATTTGAAATTTTCAAAGATCAAACAATGTTAGATAATGTGCTTACCACTGAATCTGAAGAATTCTCTTTGGAAGACCTCCTCTCTATAGAGGAGGAATTCCTTACCATTGAAACAGAATTTCTTCAATCATTAAGGGAGGATGAGGACCCTTCATCCGACTATCTCGATTTCCTAGAGGAATGCTTGGCCCACTCTTATGATCTTGATGATGAGATGATTAAGGAATTCGATATTTTGTTAGACACGGTGTCGGTGCCTGAAGAACACCTTTCCACTGATTTACACTCTTTACCATTGTTTATGGAAACACCGTACAATTCTGAATTTGTGGAAGAGACAACTTTAACTAATGAAAACTTGATGAATGTCTCTCCATCGTCATGGGTCCTTCAGCCCATTGAAAATTCTGATTGGGATGACCCATTTTTAATCAATCATAACCCAAATCAGAATTTGAGGAGATATCTTTTTGCTGCTCTTATCTCCTCCTTTTATGCATGTGGTGCACAATATGATTGGACTTCAATGATAAGAAGCACACATGTTTACTGTCGAGCAGGACTTTGGATGGTCCTCATGAGAAATTTATTGAAATTCATGAAGATCCTGCTCAACTTTGATCATGTAGTTGATCGGACTAATCAAAAGTAGGTAGGTAGGTTAGGATTTATTTTTCTGCAATTAGGATTGAATAAGTCTCATCGAGACAATGGAAGATGCTAGAATTGATCAACTTGCTATCTCAGGTACTATTGTTCTCACTCTCTCATATTTTACCATTGCTCTCATGTTCATGCTAACTGCATATCTTTTTACATTGAGGACAATGCAAGATTTGGTTGGGGGGTGAGATGAGATTTCTCATCTAGCATGTTGCAACATTTCGAGCCTCACATGCGCAATTTTTTTTGAAATTTCTAAAATTTCAAAACTCTTTTAGAAAACCTTATTTCCATGCATTCGAGATGATATGAGTATAAGAAGAGGAGATACGAAGTGTGTGATGTCGTCATCTTGAATTTCTTCCAACATAATGGTTTTATATGTTAATTCCCCTATTGTTGTGATTGATAGAAAATTTGAACACCTTTACACCAAGTTCACATTACACGATTTTCATGAGTGACAGGGTTATGTGATTTGTGGATTAGCTAGACTTTGATTTAAAGGTGTTGAGCAGCCAAGCCGGGGTATTTTGTCCATCCTTGTCCAGGGAAAATAACAGAAGATATGGATTTTTAAAAATCCTATCTAATTTTAAAAGAAAAGGGAAAGAAAGGATGAAATCGGGAATGAAGGAAAAATGGTGGAAAATTTCGAAAAGGGCTACCTATTACCAACCGGGGGATGGTCGAACCGTAACCAAAGCCGGAAATGAGACGTAGTGTGAAAGCCGTCGGAAGGACGGTAAGGCAAATTCCTATCATAGGCTTGTTGTTGCTCTGTTCACCTTAAAATCCTTGGTTTACTTAATCTATGAAGAAGATGATCCCAAAAACTCATGAGATGAACTTTCACTATGCACACTAGGTTGAATTTGTTCGAATTCTTCTATTTATCACTCAGTCAGCGGGAACTTCATGTAAACACTTCTTATGTTTTGAGAGTCCAAGGTTCAGCTTCTATCACCTAATTTCTCCAAATTTTATACTAATACATCTTGGAATGGATAGAAACATGATTTCTGGAAGAGAGTTGGGTTTGGAGGTTTGAAATTGTTTTACGCATGTTTTGCTCGGGACTAACAAAAAGCTGGTTGGGGGGTGTGTTAAACCTCCAACTTATACATTGCATTGCCCATTAAATGACATGGTATGCATGGTTTTCGTGATTAAAAGGCCCATCTAATGCATGTTTTGTGATTGTAGGGATGAGAGCGGACTTCACTCAATTAGAGACCAAAAAGGGGCCATTTGGAGCCTTTGATGAAGACCCAAGGTGGACCAAAGAAAGAAGAAAGCAAAGAGAGAGGAAGGAGAGAAGAAAAGAAAGAAGAAAAACAAGCAAAACTGGGTCCGACCGGTCAAGACCGGTCGGCCAAGAAGGCCCGACCGGTCATGACCGGTCGGATGCACTCCCTGAAGCAAGGCCAGCTTTGTCCGACCGGTCATGACCGGTCGGCCAGCCCTGTCCGACCGGTCATGACCGGTCGGCCATGCAAAGTTCAACTTCCAGATTGCATACAGCAGGCCATTCCCGTTTCTGATTTTTCGGACCACTTTTCTGAAGCCATCTTGAGGATATTTGGAAATCCAACACATCCATGTCGAAGAGGAACTCGACACCGAACTAACCCAAGTGGTTTCGTGTCGATCGGAGCTATGGATTGACCGTGGTGGCCAAAACAATACGAACTGTCCAGAAAGTTCCAGATTTCGCTGTTCAACTCTGGGCCGGTCTAGAGGACTCATCATTGATGATATGAAGAATCTACTTTGACCATATTTTAGACCACATCCATATATGAATAACCACAAAAGTTTCAGATCAAAAGGATGTGTGGTTTGATCGTACCGGTTGAAGAAAGATGGACCATCTAGAAAAATCCAACTGCGCAGAGTTTATAAAAGGGCTGAGTGTTCTAATTTTCGGACCATATTCTGGGGTTGTTTTGGACAATCTAATCCATCCATCATGTAGAGGAGGAAGTTTTCTACCAATATTCAAAATTTGAGATCAATCCGACCTCTGTACACTCCGGGGCGTTGAAAGGAAGATGACTGGTTCTGAAGGTACCCAAAGTGCGCGATTTTGAGAGGCGGTCGGTGATGTGATTGGTGGGCCCATTCAGAGGATAATCTTGGAAATCTAAATCATCTATGAGGAAGATCACATTACAAGGAAGCTACAAATCAAATTTGAGGGCAATCCGACCATTGGTTAAGCCGTACCAAGCGAAACAAATTCTGCTATGTTGCTGTACTATTGCTGCACTATAAAAGGAGGTGCTCTCTTCTATTCCAAATCAAGCAAGGACGTGGGGAGCAAGGAGTTCAAGTCATAGGAGGCTTCCTAGCCTCCTCCAGCTAGTTTTTCTTCCTTTTCTTAATTCTAGTTCTAGTTTTAATATGCTTTTCCTTAGCTAACCTCTTAGCTAGAGCTAGAGGTGAAATTTGTAGTTGGTTCCAATGCTTTAATTCTTTTATTTCAAGTACCCTTTTCTTAATTTTGGATTTTGAAGTTCTAGTTTGAATAAAGTTTGGATTTTTAGATGAATTATGAGAGTTTGTGTGCTCCGGACATGAGTTCCTTGCAATTCTCTGAAATTACCATGATTGGGTTGTTTGAATTCGAATTGTAGTAACCCTTGAGCATGCCATAGTCCATAAGCATGGCTGTTACTCCGAAGGCTACAAGTTCAAGTTCTATGTGCTTCATTAGAACTAGAAATCTGATTTCCAGATTTAAGTGGGATTGTTGTGCTTAAATGTTATATCTTCCAATTAGATGAGAGATAGGACTTTGATTCTAATTGTGTTGTACTTAGATGAATGGATTGGCATTGGACTACTACAAGTGGATCCTTGATGCTCTAGTTCTTCTTAATTTCAGATTTTCCTATTTCATGTGAAAAACTACTTTCTTAAACTTCTTAGATTCTAGTTATTAGAGTAGTTGGAATTGTTTACTTCTTTCCCTGTGGATCGACATTGGTCTTACCGAGTTTTTATTACTACATCGCAGCCTTACACTTGAGGCGAGCGAACACTGCGCATAGCCTGGTCAGAGCCTCGGCCACCTCATCATGCTGAGCGTTGACAGATGACCAAGCCTCAGGATGATCGAGGGAACTAAGAAGCCGCCGTAAGCAATCCCGGGCCGCGCGCAAGGAACCACAGGTTACGACCATTGTCTATGGGAAAACAAGACTAACAACCCGATCTGAGAACCATAGCAACTCAACAAAAAAAGGAGGAAAGAGAGAAAGGGTATAAAGTCATTCACATCGTCTAAAGTCAGAAGAGGCATGCAAATGTACGCTCAAAACATCACTCAAATTAATCACTAGAATTACACCTTTAACCTAACATGATCTAGAAATCTTTTGAGTGTACGAGACCCTACACCTCCTCAAAATAACTGTCACATATACGCAAATGCCAGATGAAGGTATAGGGCCTCATACCCTTTAGAAATCTAGTACAACAAGAACTATGAAACGGGATTTCATAAATTTTCAAGAATTACAAGTCCTATAATTTGGGTGCGTGAGGCTCCACGCACCCCAAAATGCCCAGGGTCCAATTTCTGGGTGCCTGAGGTCCCACGCACCCTATTAATCGTAAAAGTCCTTAAGTAGGTACGTGGACCCCCACGCAGCCCTAAAACTTGTCCAAAACCCAATTCTCAGGTGCGTAAGGGGTAAAACCCAATCAACTATTCACGAAGGGTGCGTGAGATCCAACGCACCCCCATAAGCATCAAAATTCACCAAGTCTATTTATTAGATGCGTGGACTCGCATGCACACCTAAAACTTGTCCAAAACCCAATTCTCGGGTGCGTAAGGGGCAAAACCCAATCAACTATTCACGAAGGGTGCGTGAGATCCAACGCACCCCCGTAAGCATCAAAATTCACCAAGTCTATTTGTTGGATGCGTGGACTCGCACGCACCCTTAAAAGATGTCCAAAACACAATTCTCAGGTGCGTCAGAGGCAAAACCCAACTATTCATGAAGGGTGCATGAGACCCAACGCACCCCTAAAAGGGAGCAACGTAATCTTTTACGAAAGTCCAATTCTTGGATGCGTGGACTCGCACGCACCCCTAAAACTCATCCGAAACCCAACTGTAGCGTGATGAAGGGTGCGTGAGGTCCCATGCACCCCCTTTACTACTTGGGATATTCGACGAAGGGTGCGTGGACTCCCACGCACCCATAAAAGATTCAAATAACCGACGTTCGATTTTAAGGATACGTGCCGGCCCACGCACCCTTAAATTCACATTAACTTGAATAAAAGGGTGCGTGCGGAGTAATTGGGTGCGTTGGAGGGATTAATTGGGTGTGTTGGAGAATAATAGGGTGCTGGGAAGGTAGGGCAAATGCCCAAAGAAAAATGAGAAATGACGGAAAATCGGCTATCTTCTCTATTTATAGCCAGGACCCAAACGGTTCAGTGCGCCGCACCGGACGATCGTACGTCCCTCGCGACCAACCGGAGGGGCATCTATTGGGGTCCCAAAATGTAGGGTCCCTCAAAGCAAGTAAAACAGCCACACAACTCCAAAAGAACCCCACGAAATGCCTCTCGGTGCACGCAAAATGGAGATTTACAAAAGTTCCCTTAGCCAATTTTGACTAAAACCTCCGGCGGGCCTCGCAAATCACTAGATCAGAATCGCTCAAAATCGAACTCATAGCTTGATTATGATTTATAATGAACAATGCTTGTGCTTTCATCATCGAATGGGCCCCACAAACCCATCAAAATTCAAAATCCAAATGGTGGAGTTCAAAAGTCCGTCCCACATACCTATTAATTCGAACTCCCACGCACCATAAATTTGGGTACCCACGCACCCGAAAAATCAGCAAAATCAAGGAACTCATTTATGGGTGCATGGAGTCTCACGCACCCAAAAAATGGGTCCATGCACCCATAAATTCAACAGATTCCAGAAACACCATTTTTAGGGTGCAGGACGTCCCACGCACCCATAAATTCAACAGATTCCATGAATGCCATTTTTAGGGTGCAGGACGTCCCACGCACACATAAATTCAACAGATTCCAAGAATACCATTTTAGGGTGCAGGACATCCCACGCACCCATAAATTCAGCTAATTTCAGCATCGCCATATTAGGGTGCAAGAGGTCCCACGCACCCATAAAATCAGGGTCCCACACACCCATAAATTTAGCAAATGACAAAATGCATTTTTGAGGTGCGTTGGACCCCCGCGCGTCGATTTTAAGGCTCGTGGGAGGTATTTTAAGGGTGCGTGGGACGTGACAGCTGCTGATTGGCCGAATTTCGATATTTTCGGGTATAAATACCCCGTCCGACTATTCATTTCTACGTCTGAGAAGAGAGAGAGAGAGCGACTACCTGTTCGCTCACCTCAAGTGTAAGGCTGCGATGTAGTAATAATCTCGGTAAGACCGAGGTCGATCAACAGGGAAAGAAGTAAACAATTCCAACTAATCTAATAACTAGAATCTAAGAAGTATGAGAAGATAGTTTTTCACATAAAATAGAAAAATCTGAAATTAAGTAGAATTAGAGCATCAAGGATCCAGTTGTAGTAGTTCAATACCAATCCATTCATCCAACACAACACAATTAGAATCAAAGTCCTATCTCTCATCTAATTGGAGGATATAACATTCAAGCACAACTGTCCCACTTAATCTGGAAATCAGATTTTTAGTTCTAATGAAGCACATAGAACTTGAACTTGTAGCCTTCGGAGTAACAGCCATGCCTCTGGACTATGGCATGCTCAAGGGATGCTACAATTCGAATTCAATCAACCCAATCATGGTAATCTTAGAGAATTGCAAGGAACTCATGTCCGGAGTACACAAACTCTCACAAAACTTATAAAAAAACCAAACTTTATTCAAACTAGAACTTGAAAATCCACAATTGAAGTAAAGGGTACTTGAAGGACGAATTAAAGCATTGAAACAAACTACAAACTTCACCTCTTAGCTCTAGCTAAGAGGTTAACCAGAAGAAAACATTAAAAATTAGAAACTAGAACTAGAAGAAAAAGAAAACTAGTTGTAGAAGGCTAGGAAGCCTCTTAGGTCTTGATCTCTTTGCTCCCCACGTTGCTAGATGCCCTAGGAATGAGGTGGAGGTCTCCTTTTATAGCTTTCATACCCCACAAACGAAGAATCTTAGAGAATTTGCGTAGAATTTTCGCAGTACGCAGAGAAAATCGGAGCCAGACTTGGAAATTTCTAAACTGGGCGCATTGTCGATTGATCGCTCAGACCGGGCGATCAATCGCTAGTTCAAATAACTGTAAAAACTGCCTTTTTCGGATCTGGCAATTAATTGGCTGGCTGAGAGATCAATCGGTCACTTCTGGCGATCAATCGGAGGGTGAAAAAAGTGTCCAGAGAGTTTTCTCCAAATTTCTTAAAATCTGCATTCTGGCGATTGATCTATGGGATGGGCGATTAATCGCTCAGGTTGAACGATCAATCGCTCAGGTTGGGCGATCAATCGTAATTCTTCACTTCACTCCAGCAACAATTTTGTCAAATTTCTGCTGTGAGCGATCAATCGCTCAAGTCTGTCGATCAATCGCTCAAGCTGAGCGATCAATCAATGGATCAATCTCTGGATCAATCTTCAGAAACTGCAACTTTCTGTATTTTACTTTTATGGCCCTGCAGCTCTACACTTTGATTTTTTTAGCCCTGGCAGGTCTTTTAACATGATTTCTTCTGTGCGTTTCTTTGTTTTTCAACTCCATCTTCCATAACTTCTTTCTTCCATTCTTGGGCTTTCTTCCTTTGATCCTCAAGGTGTCTAAAGTGACTCTTTTAACCATGAATTGGTGAAGTTTCCCTCTCATTCCTACAATCACAAAAACATGTATTAGATGAGTCTTTTAAACATGAAAATCATGCATATAATGTGATGTAATGGGTTGACAAATGTATAAATTGGAGGCTCAACACACCCCCTAACCAGCTTTTTTTAGTCCCGAGCAAAACATGCGTGAATAAGTTCAAACCTCCAAAACCAACTCTCCTTCAGAAACTATGTTTCTATCCACTCCAAGACATACAAGTATAAAATTTAGAGAAATTAGGTGATAGAAGTTGAAACCTTAAACTCTCAAAGCATAATAAGTGTCTACATGAAATTCCCGCTGATTGATTGATAAATAGAAGAACTCGAACAACTTCAACCTACTGTGCATAGTGAAAGTTCATCTCATGAGTTTCTGGGATTATCTTCTTCATAGATTTACTAAACTATATATCTCAAGGTGTACAGAGTAACAACAAGCCTATGACAGGAATTTATCTTACCGTCCTTCCGACGGCTTTCACACTACGTCCCATTTTCGGCTTTGGTTATGGGTAGACCATCCCCCGGTTGGTAATAGGTAGCCCTTTTCGGAATTTTCCACCATTTTTCCATCATTCCCAATTTCATCCTTCCTTTTCCTTTTTTCTTTTAAATTAGATAGGATTTTTAGAAATCCATATCTTTCGTTATTTTCCCATGGACAAGGATGGACAAAGTACCCCGGCTTGGTTTCTCAACACCTCCAATCTAAGTCTAGTTAACCCACAAATCACATAATCCCTTCAACCATGAAAATCGTGTAATGTGAACTAGGTGTAAGAGTGTTCAAATTTTTTATCAATTACATAAATAGGGGAATTTGCATATAAGACCATTATATTAAGAGAAGTTCAAAATTTGCAACATCACACACTTCGTATCTCTTCTTCTGATACTCATATCATCTCGAATGCATAGAAATAAAGTTTTCCAAAAGAGTTTTGAATTTTTAGAAAATTTGAAAAAATTTACACATATGATGCTCGAAATGTTGCAAACTGCTAGATGAGGAATCTCATCTCACCCCCAACCAAAATCTTTCATTGTCCTCAATATAACAAGATATGCAATAAGCATGATATGAGAGCAATGAAATAAAACAAAGGAGAGTGAGAACGAGAGTACCTGAGGTAGCAAATTGATCAATTGTAGCATCTTCCATTGTCTCGATGAGACTTATTCAATCCTAATTGCAGAAAAAAATAAATCCTAACCTACCTACCCACCTTTGATTAGGCCGATCAACTACATGATCAAAGTTGAGCAGGATCTTCATGAATTTCAATAAATTTCTCATGAGGACCATCCAAAGTCCTGTTCGACAGTAAACATGTGTGCTTCTTATCATTGAAGTCCAATCGTATTGTGCACCACATGCATAAAAGGTGGAGATAAGCGCAGCAAAAAGATATCTTCTCAAATTTTGATATGGGTTATGATCGATTAAAAATGGGTCCTCCCAATCAGAATTTTCAATGGGCTGAAGGACTCATGATGGTGGAGAGACATTCATCGTGTATTCTTCAGTTAAAGTTGTCTCCTCCACAATTTCAGAATTATATGGTGCTTCCACAAACAATGGTAAAGAATGTAAATCAGTGGAATGATGTTCTTCAGGCACCAACACCGTGTCTAACAAAATGTCCAACTCCTTAATCATCTCATCATCAAGATCATAAGAGTGGGCCAAGCAGTCCTCTAGAAAATTGAGATAGTCGGATGAAGGGTCCTCGTCCTCCCTTAATGATTGAAGAAATTCTGTCTCAATGGCAAGAAATTCCTCCTCTATAGAGATGAGGTCTTGCAAGGAAAAATTTTCAAATGTAGTGGTAAGCACATCATCTAACATTGGTTGATCTTTTAAAATTTCAGATTGTGCCACCTCAGCATCCAAAGGAAAAGAATGTTCAATCAAAGGAAGGTCTACCACAATAGAATTTGGCACGTGTTTTTGGTGGAAGGTCTCAAAAAGATCGACTTCAGCCATCTCTCTAGCATGCATATCCTCTAGAGACTCATAATCATTATGCCCATTGGAAAAAGAAACCATAGGTTCATAAGCATTCACCAACCCCTCATTGTAGGGAACCCCACTACTGCTTTCAAATTTTATGGATTCCTCGAGTTCGTCAACCGTCATTGAAATCTCTTCATCATTAAGTTCAAAGCATCCAAAAGAGATAGTGGACTCACCATAATTGATGATGACATTGGGATCATCAAAATCGATCTCCTCTAAAAGTCTATTCATTAAATCCGAAGAAGGTGGGACTTGGGTAGCCCCATCCTCCTCATTAAAGGGGATTGATTTGATGCCCCCAATTTCAGGCTCAACGTCTTCACAAGATGGCGAGTAAGCTTGATTTGATTGTTCATCTACATACTTATTCCATATTTCCTCAAGTATTTGTGTATACTTATCATCACAAGAGGAAGACGTTTTAGGGTGATTGTTAATAACCATGGTAGGTTCCTCCCTTGAACAAGGAGAATGGTGGTTTTCCCAATTAAGACCGTACACATTGTAGGATGAAAAGTTATATGATGGTAGATAGGCATATCCATACATGTAATCACACATTGTCTTAACTGGTTGGTTACTATTCACCTGTTCCTTTTGTTGTTACACACCTCCTACCATAACCGGTGGAACACTCATGTTATTTTCAATCCAGTAATCACGTAATGTTTTTCCTAGATGATTATTCGATTTTGCTTCGTTTCGGTATTCCCCCATCGTATTACATCGTGTCTCAATATGTATATTGCTTTCATTAATGTAATCACGCATCGTCTTACGTGGGGGGGTAGTGGAGGTTCTTTGAATCTCAGAAAAATACTCATGCTTGGAGGGATCCCGATCACAATGAGTTTGGGTCCCCCAATCCGATGTCTCATCCTCTAAAAGGTACTTGTACGCACCATTCGTCCAATCATACATGATGAAATTTTAAGGAATTGGAAACTACCCTAATCTAGAAAAAAAAGAACAAAAAGAAGGGAGATGGGGAGATGTTACCGAATAGAGTGAGATCTATGTCAGCAACAATGTCCTACAAAATAAAAAAAATAAAAAAAAATTATTAGTAATCTAAAAAATATTAGAAAATCTACCTCTATAAAAACTGAAAATCCTACCTAACTAAGATTACTCTATAGTTACTAGAACAATTAGAACCGTTTAACCTTTTCCCCGGCAATGGCGCCAAAAACTTGTTCGCTCGCCTCAAGTGTAAGGCTGCGATGTAGTAATAATCTCGGTAAGACCGAGGTCGTTCCACAGGGAAAGAAGTAAACAATTCCAACTAATCTAATAACTAGAATCTAAGAAGTATGAGAAGATAGTTTTTCACATAAAATAGAAAAATCTGAAATTAAGTAGAATTAGAGCATCAAGGATCCAGTTGTAGTAGTTCAATACCAATCCATTCATCCAACACAACACAATTAGAATCAAAGTCCTATCTCTCATCTAATTGGAGGATATAACATTCAAGCACAACTGTCCCACTTAATCTGGAAATCAGATTTTTAGTTCTAATGAAGCACATAGAACTTGAACTTGTAGCCTTCGGAGTAACAGCCATGCCTCTGGACTATGGCATGCTCAAGGGTTGCTACAATTCGAATTCAATCAACCCAATCATGGTAATCTTAGAGAATTGCAAGGAACTCATGTCCGGAGTACACAAACTCTCACAAAACTTCTAAAAAAACCAAACTTTATTCAAACTAGAACTTGAAAATCCACAATTGAAGTAAAGGGTACTTGAAGAACGAATTAAAGCATTGAAACAAACTACAAACTTCACCTCTTAGCTCTAGCTAAGAGGTTAACTAGAAGAAAACATTAAAAACTAGAAACTAGAACTACAAGAAAAAGAAAACTAGTTGTAGAAGGCTAGGAAGCCTCCTAGGTCTTTATCTCTTTGCTCCCCACGTTGCTAGATGCCCTAGGAATGAGGTGGAGGTCTCCTTTTATAGCTTTCATACCCCACAAACGAAGAATCTTAGAGAATTTGCGTAGAATTTATGCACTGCGCAGAGAAAATCGGAGCCAGACTTGGAAATTTCTAAACTGGGCGCATTGTCGATTGATCGCTCAGACCGGGCGATCAATCGCTAGTTCAAATAACTGTAAAAACTGCCTTTTTCGGATCTGGCGATTAATTGGCTGGCTGAGAGATCAATCGGTCACTTCTAGCGATCAATCGATCAGTGTCCAGCGATCAATCGGAGGGTGCAAAAAGTGTCCAGAGAGTTTTCTCCAAATTTCTTAAAAATCTGCATTCTGGCGATTGATCTATGGGATGGGCGATCAATCGCTCAGGTTGAACAATCAATCGCTCAGGTTGGGCGATCAATCGCAATTCTTCACTTCACTCCAGCAACAATTTTGTCAAATTTCTGCTGCGAGCGATCAATCGCTCAAGTCTGTCGATCAATCGCTCAGGCTGAGCGATCAATCTCTGGATCAATCTCTGGATCGATCTTCAGAAACTGCAACTTTCTGCATTTTACTTTTATGGCCCTGCAGCTCTGCACTTTGGTTTTTCTAGCCCTGCCAGGTCTTTTAACATGATTTCTTCTGTGCGTTTCTTTGTTTTTCAACTCCATCTTCCATAACTTCTTTCTTCCATTCTTGGGCTTTCTTCCTTTGATCCTCAAGGTGTCCAAAGTGACTCTTTTAACCATGAATTGGTGAAGTATCCCTCTCATTCCTACAATCACAAAAACATGTATTAGATGAGTCTTTTAAACATGAAAATCATGCATATAATGTGATGTAATGGGTTGGCAAATGTATAAATTGGTGGCTCAACACTACCCTCTAAGTATTTGAGATTTTCGCCGGAAAACCCTCGCCGGAAACCCTTTCCGATCACCAAAAACCCTTCCCGGTCACCGGAAAACCCTTTCCAATCGCCGATATCTTCCACCGGAAGACCACCTCGACTAAGACGACCGCATGTCTGAATCCTGATTTTCACAAGTGTGGGCACGCACCCAACAATTCGGTCTCACGCACCCGAAAAAGTCCCATGCACCCATAAATTCGGATAAGTGGATTGGTGTCCCACGCATCCAAAAAATGGTCTATGCGCCCATAAATTCGCGTCCCATGTGCCCATTAATTTGACAAGTGCCTCGGACTCCCACGCACCCGAAAATGGCCCACGCACCCATAATTCGGGTCCCATGCGCCCATAAATTCGACGAAGTCCAGATTTGCATATTCGGTCCCACGCACCCGAAAATGCCCCACGCACCCCTAAATTCAACAAAAAATCAGGCATTTAATTTCAGGGTGCGTTGGAGCCCACGCACCCATAAATTAAGCCCACGCACCTAAAAAATTAGCCAATCGTGAAACATGTTTACAGGCGCACCGGACTCCCTTTTAAGTGTTTTCAAAATCTGTTTGAGCCTATTTTGGGTATTTCGAGCGTTCCGAACGCAATGGAACGGTCAAGTAGACATTCTGGGATCTCTAAACGAGCAAAATTACGCATCTTCGAGATTCGACCCGATTCGACGCGTTGAATGAAATGACTTCTTGAAAAGAAGCCGCCAGCATCTAGAACTATGCAAATATGTCATCATTTATATCTGTTGTAAAGATGTGATCTGATTTGGGTCAAAAGCTAGGCAAATGGGACTATGGTCTATAATGATAAACCATATCAAAGAGTTTCAATTCACTACAGAGCAATTGTTATGAACTGCCACAACACAACAGTCGATGCCTTACCCATTCAAACGGCATACGTCGGTTGGGTTACACAGGTACAAACAACTGTAGATTGGACTTCCCGAGGTCACCTGTCCATACATGACAGGCATGGGCCCAGAGTCGTCCTTCTCAGTAATAAACCCTGATAGTCTCAACCCGGATCTCCGGTTAAAAACATGAGACATAGACATCTGGCTAATACAAAGATGGTTCAGTACATAACAAAACAAATACAGGTCTCTACGACCACAAACTCTAAGATCATAGTCCCTGCTGGCTAGTCTTCTGCCTTTTAATCAAGGGTCATCGATCATTCGATGTAATTAAGGGCTTGTGCTAGATTACGGCCTGGAATGTACAAGATCTCAGGATCTCTGGAATAAAATTCGCCTTGCAATATCTCTTCTTGTGTACCTTTTGTGAATGCTTGTGATTGTCTATGAATGTTTCTATTACTCAAAACCCCAGAGCAATAAAACACCCAGAAAATGTCTTCGTATCCATTTTCTAGTTTTAACAGGCGCACTGGACAAAAATGATGGGCAAAAACCGGACGTAGTGAAATTCCGCAAAGGCGTTACGGGTAAAAATGGTGAATATAATAAAAAAAATAAAAAAGAAAAAGAAAAGGGGGAATGCATGCCGGAGTAGGGGATCTCGACCTCAAGCATGAGTTCGTCTTTCAAAGCAAACACTACGCCAATATTGCAAAACAACGACGGACCAAGTCCGTCGTTAATCGTCATTAACGACGGACGAATCACACGTTCTTTTGCAAGTCGTTAATCATAAACGACGAACCAAATCCGTCGTTAAATTACGACGGACCTTATCCGTCGTTAAATAAACGACGGACCTTATCCGTCGTAACCTCCAAAACCATCATCGTTCCAGCAACGGATTCTATTCGTCGTTGTAAAAAGAACGACGGATCAAATCCGTCGATAATACTAGGATCTGTCAGTTTTCTTGTAACATCATCGACGGATATGGTCCGTCGTTAATGTTTAAAAAATAAAAAAAAATCAGCATGCATTTGTTGCATTTTGAATTTCTTACACCTGATATCATCGAAGCAATACAAACCAATTCGATACATAAACTAAACTAACCATTTCTAATTCACACATCCATCATTTATTGCATATTGAATTTCTTACATCTTGCGAACTAGCTGCAAACATCTTAAATATCCAATTACATCAGCAAGAAACTATATTAGTCTTTCAATCAACAATGCAGCAACAAAATCTTTTGAAACCCTCCAGTTAAGCTGTCTTTCTAAAACAGCAAGGCTTTTAGTGTGCATGGGAAAATTGTGGGACGACCCCGTTCGAATGAGGAATTCCAAGCAAACCGCAAAGCAGAACCTGAAATCATGATTTTGAAAGAACTAATTAAGCTATTGATAAAATAACGACAAGAATGGAGTTTACATAAATGCATTGGCGATATTCAAAACCAGACATATACCATGAACCCAAGAAATAAAATGTCATGTTGATAAGCAGGCAAGTTTTTTATATTGAACTACCTCCGGTTGAGCCAGCTGTGAAGCTATGCTGTGATTGAAAAACTAAAGGCTGTACAGCTGGTATTATGATAGCAATGATGTAAACTGGTGGAACTTGCATCATATCCTGCAGTTTCAGCACATGAAGCAAACAATTAGTAAAATAGCGACAAATGCTTGCATAGAAGGTTTCAATGGTTGGCATTTCTATCCCCACTGTTTTGTGAAGTGTGGCCAACTTGAGTTTGGGATCTCCATCGTGTTTGGGCTCAGATCCTAACACAAATGTCATGGTGGGTGCCACAGATCCTAACACCGGGTTACAAGGTGAGATCCATCCTATCAATCCTTGTCACATGGCTGTGCAGCCGAAAACTCTATGAGGACCACCATGATGTCCACCTGACATCCGATCCTTCCATCATTTTTGGGAGATCCAAAATTCGAGTAAGCCACACCATAGAAAACAATAGGAATGGAAACACCAACCATTAAAAATTTCCTGAGGCCCACGGTCATCCTTAAATACCATCCATTCCTGATCCAAAACTTCTATGGGCCCCAATGAAGTTTTGATGGTGGATGTTCAATTCCCAACAATTCTTGTGGCATGGCCTACTGAGTTTTGAATGTTACACAGACATGTGGTGGGCCCCACAGAGTTTTAGCTTACACGAGGGACGCGGATTAGCTACTGACAGGTTGAGTAGCTACCTCCCTACACCAACTTATGTGGGCCCCACCATGATGTATGTTTTGTATCCACACCGTCCATCCATTTGGAGAGATCATTTTAGGACATGAACCAAAGAATGAAGCAGATCCAAAGCTCCAGTGGACCTCACCAAAGAAAACAATGGGGATTGATCTCTTACCATTAAAAACTTCTTGGGGCCATAGGAGTTTTCGATCAAGCTGATATTTAAATTTTCCCTTCTTCCATGTCTGTGTGAACTTATGAACAAGTTAGATCTCAAATAAAAATCATGGTGGGCCCTACGAAGGTTTCAACGCTCAGCGTTACTGTCCCCACTATTTTCTTTTGTGGAGTCCACTTGAGAATTTTGGCTTACACGAGCACCATGTAAGAAGGTTGCGCGCAACTAGTGTCCTGCTTTAACATCTCCTCACCATCAAAGATAAGGAGAACAAAATCATCGCTATGAAGGTAAAATATTATCAAAATCTCAGTAATATCAAAGTGCTCTTACCTTTGAGATTTAGGGACCCATTGAGCCAATTATCTCCCAAATCCAAAGCCTCCAGCTTGCTCAAAATTGCCAATTCTGCCCAAATTTGAAAAATAATAAAAGCATTAAAGGGGGAGTTTGTAAATGTGATTGATGCTATCCATGGCAAAAGCTAATATAAATGGTAGATTGAAACCAGCAATAGAGCCAAAACCTTCAGAAAATGCACACGATTTCGAAAATCGAGCCAAACGGACCAAAAGAAACGCCAATTTTGCAAGAAACAAAATTGAGCCATGATGCATGCTACTGTATGTTTCTCCATTTTGATAAAATCTTTGCATTTGGATATATTTATCTCTGTTTCAGAAAGCAGCAGACAACACTAAAAACCAAACGGAGAAATAGTTCACTCATTAACAGAAAAAAGGTGTCAAGAAGCATACATTGATGGACCAACTGTTTAACAGAAAAAGGTGTCAAGAAACAGTTCACTCATTAATAGTTCACACATTCAAATTCCTATATTTCAGTTGAAATGTTAGCAATTCAAACCAAATCCAAAAGGCAAAGTTCAAATTTTGAGATGAAAAGGTTAATTTGTAATGTTTCTTATTGTTGTAAGTTGATGATTTTTACCTTTTTTCTATTGGGTGAATATATCTGGTTAGGTGAAGACAGCTTTGAACTATCATTGTCTTGGACAAATCTTCTGCGTCCAACCTACAAACACCACAAGATTCAGCCCAAGAATGAAAAAAAGAAGAGCGATTATTTTACAAACATTTAAAACCATATCAATAAGCCTACCTTCTTAATGCATAAGGATATAAGTTGTTGTGTAGATTCTCCTAAACCAACCGAAAGACATCAATGGGGTGGCCGCTGAAACATTTCTCGTCTGAAGTCGATTTGCATTTCACGCTCACGAACTTGGGATTTGCATTTTAGCATAATACATATGTATGATTCATGTGTCAACAAGCTCCCAGTCTAGAGATCCCAAGTCTGTCTGCATCTTGTTTCCAAGCAGATCCATGCCTCTGATGCTAAGATTGCCTGAACCAGCTGATTTTTCTGGCTTGATTTGGACCATTGTCCAACTTGTTTTGTAAGGACTTAGTTTTATCCTGCAACAAAGCGACTATTAAAGCACTTCATTGATAGTAAAGGAAAAAAAAAATCCATGCATGAATTCTTTTTCAGCACTCCAGAAATGCATGCACATGTGCGTCTACATGTGCATGTAGGTGTGGGTGTGGGTGTGCTTGCATGTGTATGCATGCATGAGTGCATGGACCTGTGGTTGGGTGCGGATGTGTGTGGGTGGGCGGGTGTGTGTGTGTGTGTGTGCACGCATGTTTTCGATGTGCGCATATCTATAACAAGCTAACAACATAAAATTAAACAAGAGGAAGAGTTATCTTGAAAGATTTGGCATCAATTTCAACAAGGTTATAATCATGAGGAAGAATGGGAGATTGGAGACGAGATAATTTTTATAAAGGAAACAGTTACATATAAAGGAAGATAAGAGCCCAATATAGTGATCAGAAAGAAATAGTACTTGCAATGCAAATGTAAGATGTATGTTTTCCTCGATTATCTCTTGTCTATACGACCGAGCTTTTGATGCGGCCTCAACAAGGTCTTGCTGCTGCTGATCAAATGCCTGATTGCAAACATTCAATTCAAGAAGCTCATTAATTAGCCAAGAAAACTAATAGCACATAATAGAAATTCCACTTACCATGCGCATATGAGCGATGCATTTTTCCAAAATGTATTTCTCATTGCGTATTTGTGCTTCCTATTTAGTAATCAGAATGGAGGCATTCAATTAATGTCTAATTATAAAGAAGAAGAAGAAGAAGAAGAAGAAGAACAGTGGATCAAGGAAATGATGCATATCCATTCAGGCAGAAAAACAAGTTCAGATACGATTTCCCTGCCTTCATAGAATAGTCAGCAAGATGTTTCCGAAGCAGCACAATTTCCTCTTCATGTTCTCTGACTTTGAGTACGAGATCCTGCATCAAAGGAAGCATTTGGTCCAACACACAGCAAGCAATTGAATGGAAGCGCATTGCCATTCTGGCTGGTACCTATACCAATAACACAGTAAGAAAATACCTGCTTCAAAATATTGTTTGAATTATTTACTTCAGACATTTGCATCAGCCCATGGCCTGATAAGCCAAACTTAGGATCATATTTCCTTCCTTCTGGTACCTATACCAACAACATCAGAAGTTAATAATGGCTTCCTCATGTTAGATAGTCAATGAATGTCTTATCAACTCAAGTTGATGTCCAGCCGGGTTGGGTCAACTTGAAGACCTAGTCCAATCCAACTTGTTGAATGGTATCCACATGTATTCAGATAAAGTCGGATCAGAGTTAGACCCTGCATCATTTCTCATAAATGATACAAACAACAAAGCTCTCAAAATAAATGGTTACATAAAACTCATACTTCCACTACCAGAACGAAAACCAGCTGCAGTGGTAATTAGAAAGAAACTCTCAATAAGAATGAAGGAGATAATGGAATGATTTCTCTAAGCAGTAATTAAATGTCTTTAAGAAATTCTTTTTTACATTTTAAAGATAATTTTCACCTGAAAATGCACTGAACAGTTGCCATGCAATGTTGGGTGAATGCTAATTGTTTTATACTGAGCTGCATATTTTTTTGTTTTTGTTTTTCTATTTTTTTTCTTTTTCAAGTGTTATGATTTTAGTAGGACTCATTTGTTGTTGGTCAACATACCTTCGCAATTTCATGTTTCAAAAGTTTAAAATTAATAGGATAATCTTTCCTACATTACAATCATTGTCACTTCTTCTATGTCAAAAACTATTCCCTATTGTTATCTAATTATTGGAATGAATCCACAATAATGGAAAATTTTGAGATACCTAAATGACAGAGTATGGAAGAGAGCCCAATTTATAGGCATCCAAACAACCCCTTCATGATATGCAGCACCATCCAACAGGAAAAAAAAAAAAAACAGATTTTTTACCTTATTTATAAAACCATTTGAACAGAGCTGGACTCTGCTTAAATCAAGAGATACAAAAAAACCTACCAAGGAACTTCAACGATAAACCTAACAAAAAAATCTGCAATAAACCTTGATACCAACTTTTGAAAGTAAAAAGAATAATAATAATATTAAAATAAAAACTCATTGATAAAATCCATAGCACCCATGCTAGTGGGTCCTATCCAGATCATTCATTTGATGTGCCCCACCCTAGATGGGCAATAGGCCCAATCATTTACCCAAAGAATCACAAGTAACTGACATTGGCGCCTTTTTCCATTGCAGGCCCAGAATATGATGGTAGGATTATCCAACAGAGGAGCTTTATGTAGCAGAGAGAGAGAGGAGAGAGGCATGCCTACAAGAGAGCCATGCTGCGGATGGCAGCGAGAAATGGGAAAGGAGAATGCGTGAGTGAAGTGCTGCTACCAATGGAGAGAGAGAGAGAGAGAGAGAGAGAGAGAGAGAGAGAGAGAGAGAGAGAGAGGGTGAGAGGGCGATAGGGTTTTGGGGCGGGGGGAACGGATTTGGGGATTTTGGTTTCCCTCTGTCCACGGATTTGGGGACGTGATTTGGCTAGTGACGCTGCCACTAGCCAGGTGGCTAGTGGTCGGTGCTCTGTGGGCCCCATCAAGATGTATGTGCTTTATCCCTCTGTATGCATTTGTTGTATCCACGCCGTCCATCCATTTAGCGAGATCATTTTATGGCATGATACTAAAAATCAGGCAGATTCAAAGCTTAAGTGGACCTAGAATAGAAAATAGTGGGAATTAAACGCCAACCATTAAAAAATTCTTGGGGGCCACCTGAGCTTCTGATCTGCCTCATTTTTGGTATCATGCCCTAAAATGATCTCTCAAAATGAATGGACGGAGTGGATACAACACATACATCATGGTGGGGTCATTACTACACCCGGTGTAGCTAGCATAGCTAACTCGTGGGTGTATGCGCGGATTTCCAGTGAAAGCCTTGCGCAGGAAGTAACTCCGCTGGGAACCAAGGTGGGGCCCACAGTGATTATTTTCATAAATCCACCCCGTCCATCTGTTTTGGGAGCTCATTTTAGGACATGAGAACAAAAATGAACCCGATCCAAGACTCAAGTGGGCCGAAAATGTGAGGATTGAACGTCCACAGTTGAAATATTTGTAGAGCCACAGGTGTTTCGAAACAGGATAATATTTGTGTTTCCTGTTCATCCCAGTAGTAGTGACGTTATGAACGGTATGGATGTCATATAAACATCACTGTCAACCCCAAGGAGGTTTCAATGGTACTAATTTACCTACCCACCTTTTCCTTTGGTGAGGCCCACTTTAGTCTTGGATCCGGTTCATTTTTGTTTTCATGTACTAAAATGAGCTCCCAAAACGGATGGACGAGGTGGATTTATTGAAAAACATCACTGTGGGCCCCACCTTGGTTCCCAGTGCAGGAACTTCCTGCGTAAGGCTTTTGCACGAAATCCACGCCCCCTTTGGAAGGGGCGCGTCTTCGCCGAACCCGGTATCCACCGAGGTCGGTGGATCCCTTACCGTGCCGTCCACGGTGTGATGTTTGTGTGTTACATCCACGCCGTCCATTCATTTTGAAAACACATTTTAGAGCATGATTAAAAAAATGAAGTACATCCAAATCTCAGGTGCACCATAATACAATAAACAATGGTACTCAACCATTAAAAGCTTATAGTGAGTCACAAAAGTTTTGGGTCAAGCTGATATTTGTTTGGTATCTTCATCCAGGTCTTTGTGACCTTTTCAACAAATTGGATGGAAAATAAACATTCCAGTGGTCCCCATGAATTTTTTAATGGTGGGGATTCAATTACTACTATTTCATGTGGTATGGTCAACCTAATATTTGATCTTCCTCATTTTTTGGGTAATGCCCTAAAATGAGCTTTCAAAATGCATGGATGGTGTAGATGTAAGGTACATACATCACAGTGGCCTCACAATTGGGAATCCACCAACCTTAATTAGCGGATCCAGGGATCCACCCAAACTGCGCCTGGATAAAAGGCTTGCGTATTGAGTAAACTCTGTGGGGTCCACACCTTGATTGTGGGGCTTACAGTGATATATGTGTCTTAAATCCACAGCATCCAACCATTTTGAAATATCATTTTAGGGTATGATACCAAAAATGAAGCTGAGTCAAATATTAGGTGGACCACACCATAGAAACAGTTGTGATTGAATCTCTACACTTGAAAACTTCATGGATTTCACCGGAATGTTTATTTGCCATTATTTTCCATCCAACCTATTTGTAAGGTCACAAACACCTAGATGAATAGACCACAAAAATATCATCTTGATCCAAAGCTTTTGTGACCCCACAGGAAGTCTTTAATGGTCAATCAGCACTGTTTCCTCTACTATGTCTCATCTGGGACTTAGAATTGCTTCATTTTTTGGAACACGCCCTAAAATGAACTTTCAATATGGATGTACGGCATGGATGTAGTCACATTCATCAGAGTGGCCCCACGTTCAGGGTTCCCACTCACCAGGATTGGGGTTCTTACCTTTTTTTGTATAATGTCCTAAAATTATCTCACAAAGTGGATGGACCGGTTTAGATTTCTTAAAATATCTATTTTGGTATAATGTCCTAATGTCCTAAAATTGTTAATTTTTTTTAAATAATACAATTTTATTTTCAAAATCACATTTTTTAATAAACTTGTCAACTTTCAGAATTCAAAATGTCAAACTTTTTTTATCAAATTTCTCAAAAATTTTCAATATACAAAATCCTATTTTATTTTAAAAATTGTAATTTTTTTTCAATTTTTTTTCACACTTATAAATTTTATTCTATCTTCGTAGTTTTTTTTTAAAATCTTAATTTTTTAAGAATGACAATTTCTTTTTGGTTCTTTGTAAATTCCGAATTTCTTTTCAAAATCTCGTTATTTTAAATCTTAATTTTTCTTAAACATTATTAGTTTTATTACAATTTTTTTTCAAACTTCTTAATTTTTTCTCAAAATCGCAATTCAATACATAAACACTTTTTTTAAAATGTCAATTGTTTTTTCAACATTTCATTTTCTATCAAATTTCCCAATTTTTTTTACAAAATACAAGATCTAAATTTCTTTTTAAAAATCACAATTTCTATTTTGAAAATATATTTTTTCAAACCAATAAATTTTATTCAAAATTCTTGATTTATGTCAAAATGCCAACTTTTTTTAAATCCTTTTAAATCCTAATTTATGTCAAAATTCTTTCAGATTTTTCGTTCTTTTTTAATCCTAATTATTTTCAAAATTTTGATTTTTTCTACATTTCAATTTTTCTTAAACATTATTAATTTTATTACATTTTTTTTCAAACTTATAAATTTTATTCAAGATTAACTCAACATTTTTTCAAAATCACAATTTTTAAAACTTTCCGATGTTCGTTTTCAAAATGCCAATTTTTTGAAAATCTAATTTTTTTTTATCAAAATATGTCAATATCTTTCAAACTGCAAAACCTCAATCTTTCTCAAAGTCTACATTATTTCAAACTTATACACTTCATTCAAACGTCTCAATTTATTTCAAAATGTCAATTTCTTTCAAAATTCTAGTTCTTTTTTAAATTTAGAATATTATTTTCAAAATCTCGAATTTTTCCAAATCCCATTTTTTCTTAAATATTGTTAATTTTTATTAAACTTGTCATCTTTTTTTCTAAAAATTCAAAATTCTTGATTTATGTCAAAATGGCAACTTTTTTTAATTCCTTTTAAATCCTAATTTATGTCAAAATTCTTTCAGATTTTTCGTTCTTTTTTAATCCTAATTATTTTCAAAATTTTGATTTTTTCTACATTTCAATTTTTCTTAAACATTATTAATTTTATTACATTTTTTTACAAACTTATAAATTTTATTCAAGATTAACTCAACATTTTTTCAAAATCACAATTTTTTAAACTTTCCGATGTTCGTTTTCAAAATGCCAATTTTTTGAAAATCTAATTTTTTTTATCAAAATATGTCAATATATTTCAAACTGCAAAACCTCAATCTTTCACAAAGTCTACATTATTTCAAACTTATACACTTCATTCAAACGTCTCAATTTATTTCAAAATGTCAATTTCTTTCAAAATTCTAGTTCTTTTTTAAATTTAGAATATTATTTTGAAAATCTCGAATTTTTCCAAATCTCATTTTTTCTTAAATATTGTTAATTTTTATTAAACTTGTCAACTTTTTTTCTAAAAATTCAATTTTTTTTTTAAACTTATTAAAGAAACAAATTTATATAAAATGAATTGCGAGATGTATAGTTTTCAATTTACGACGGACTATATTCGTCGTTAAATCCAAGAAGGTCCGTCGATAAATCCCAACGTCCCGTCTCCGGACGCAGAATTTTACGACGCAGGAAATCTCCCTTGAATACATAACATTACGACGAATTAAATCCGTCGTAATAGTAACGACGGACTATATCCGTCGTTAATTCACAGTTATCGACGGATTCTGGTCCGTCGTACAATTTTGTCGATTAAACACGCCAGAGCCGGAGGTGGTAGTAGTTAGCGACGGACTGTTTTCACCTTAACGACGAATGTAGTCCGTCGTTAATCTTAACGACGGATATAGTCCGTCGTTATACCAAGCCTTTTTAACGACGAACCAAGTCCGTCGTTAAACCAAGCTTTTTTGTGTCGTTTTTTCACTGTTTTGGCGTAGTGAAGGTGTGAAAACAGCGATGTTTGCAGAACTGGAAGTCTCTTCAAACTCAGAACAAGGTCTTTGAGGCGTATTTCTGATAAACTTCAAAACCCTCAAAAACCAGCTCGAAACTTGTCAAGTACGAACAATGGAAAGGTAAGTGTCTGATCCTGTCATCCAACACCAAAATACAAACCATGCTCATAAAGGTTAAGACTGGCACAAAAAAGTGATTTACTTTCATTCTTTGCATTTCTGTGAACGCACTTGTTTTCTTAAAAAAAAAAAAAAAAAAAGAGGGTTGGGTACACATGTAAATAAATAAACCACACCCCAGCATAAAGCACACACACCACAATTACCAAAGTTTAATTAATTTGTGGGTGTTTCCCATGTGGGACTAATGGATCAAAGCTCTTGGAAAGATGGACCCCCAAACTATCAACTAACCCCCTTGGCCTGGGCAACGACACGATCTTTCTTTCTGTCTCTCCCTCTTTTTACAGGTTCTCTCTATCCATGGAAAAATCATCCAGCTCTCTCCAACAAAATTCTCCTCACACATATGCTCCACGCTAAGGACCTTGCTTACATAAACGCCTCACCCTTCACGATCATCATGAGGCCCACCAGGTCAGGTATCCGAAAACTTATTATGAAAGTTCCGCTGTCCTGTTCTTGTTGAACTCACCGTGATAGACGACCTTGATTGGAAGTCGCTGTTGAAACCGGCAGACATTCTTTATTTCCTAGAAGTCATAAAGGGGATTAAGACAACTAGCCGGTGAAGCGCACACTCATGGTATTATAAGCAGTATAAGACCCTAAATTGAATTAATCATAGGAAATGTGAGGATGTGGTTCATCTTGTGGCCGAAGGAGTCTGTCGGATGATACGTAGTCTATGTGCATTGCACCAAGGGAACATGCAACTTTGTGGGCATGTTGACTGTAAACCCTTGATCAATTCATCCGAAGACGTAAAATTACAACACTTAATTGTGTGTGCTTCTCTTGCTCCTTGACGTGAAACGAATTAGGTACCTTATCTGCAGCGAAAGTTGAGAGTGGATGGAAATTCCACGCTTCCCTTATAAAGAACCTAAAAGTGGGATGATAGACTGGATCACTAAAAAATCATGCCATAAATTCGATCCTGACCATTCAAAGCTCTGATCGAGGCAATGTGATGTTGGATGATGGATCGGATCTGCCAAACCACATCGATCATCCTTAATATCGACCGTCCAACTTTTGATTAGAATAAATTGGACATCGGATGATGGATCAGGTCCGTTCCATCTCATCACCATAATCCGATCTTGACCGTTCAAACCTTTTATTGAGGCGATTGAACGTTGGATGACGGATCAGATCCGATAAATCACATTAATCAACCTTGATCTTGACCGTCCAAATTTCAATAACATATTGGATGCCGGACGACAGATCAGATCCATTACATTTCATCAATCAAATTTGATCTCGACCGTCCAAGGCTCTAATCGGGGCAATTGGATGTTGGATGACGGATTGGATCCACCCAGGTCCTCATGCAAAAAAAAAATCGAAGGTCAAAATAAAAACTGCCTGATGACGCCCACCCGCAAGATCAGGTGGAAATTTCAAAATAAATAGCTTAGAAAAAATCATTTCAAAAAAAAATCTTAAAATCCAAAAAATCCCCAACGGAGTTGTACTCTTCTAAAAAAATGTGTTTACAATAACACCCCATGGAACTATGTTCTACAGGTGGGGATCTCTTGAAGAAAAAACCCAAAGAATTGAAAAAATCTCAAAACTTTTAAAAAATCCTACGCGCATGACACCCGAGGCATTAGGAGGTCTCCCATACCCCTCGGTGGGTGCCGACTCAACACCAATAATTGATTTTAGTTTTCTCCGACTTATCGGTGTAGACACCCCACCTTCAGCTACAATGTTGGTAGAGATAGCTAAATGAATGGAGGTCCATACCCCCAAATCTCATGTCCAAACCCAGCCAAACTCACCCTTGTAAGCCCCAATCCATAGCCCAATTCAAGCCTGAACCCAGTCGACTCACCCCTAAACATCAGCCTGAAAAACCCCCATAAGAAAAACTAGTAAAAAATCACAAAAAGTCAAACTTGGTGAGTTAAGCCGCTGAGTCAAATCACCGAGTCAACTCACCGGGTCAGTCCAGCCCCTGCACCTAGTGAACTCACCGTGTCAATCCATCTTTCAAACCCATTCAACTCACCTGGTTCTGAGCTACAGCTTCGGAGTAGCTCAGAACCTCGAGCCTCGGGCTTTTCAGCTTCAGGTTCGAGGGCCACCCAAGCTTATTTACACAAGTCGCAGCTATAAATATCCCCCCTCCTCTCTTATTTCAGCATCTAGAGAAAAAATCCACTTCCCCTCTCTTCAACTAGAGAGTTTAGAGTCCACCTCCACCCTCCTTAGCCCATTCCTCCACTAAGGAGAGCCCGAGTGCAAAGAGACTAGCCTTGGTCCAGCACATCCTAACCCTGGTCCAATTCTCCCAAGCTACCTAAGTCCCAATCTTAGTCACTCGAAGAAAACCCTTGCGACACCTTCGTCCATCTAGCTACTCTTTTATTAGCATCATCTCATTTGCATCTAGCATAAGTGCAACATTTACTATTCTTCCAACCCCTCTGCTTATCATCCACTGCAAGCACTTTGATTAATCAAATACACAACATGCATCCCGCATAAAGCACCTGTCAGTTCGAGCGTATGCTCTGGGCTTACCTGTTAATGGAAACCTGCCTATAAGAAACTCTTACTATTCTGACCTACATTCATGCATCATATCATTCATGAGAATGTATGAGAATTAAATCAGACTTTCAAGTATTAGTTCGATTCTATGAAGTAAAGACCGTACTTCGTTACGGGCAGAGTGGGTGCCTAACACCTTCCCACCCTGTAACCGTGATCCCTTACCTCAAATCTCTGACCGCAGATCAAAAAGAGTCATTTTAGAGGAAGAAATCTTTGGATTCTCTTCTCTAACATTTCTACGGGGTCTAGCTGACTGTAGATTCAAAGTAATTGGCTAGTGGCAACTTTGGTCTTATATGAACTCATCCAAACATATCCAGTTTAACACGACAATCGAAAAATCCCTCTAGAACGAGGTGACCCAGTGGCACAACGGCGATTCGTGCATACCCCTTTTCGAAAGGGAGGGTCGGGAGCTCGAAAAGGCGAGCGTCCACAGTCGGTATTCTCCGAGATCATAAGTGGAACATGGGACGACCGGCCTGAACTTTCAGTGTCACTACAATTGTCTCAGAATGCAAATTGAATATGTCTGAGTTAGCGTAACCGCAATTCAAGTCGTGGAAAAGTCTGTTACAACCATAATGCAAAAGTCAAAAAGTTGAATAGTGAAGAAATAACTCAGAGTGAATCCAGTCTGAGACACCTGTCAGCCTAACGCATTGTAATGCAGGAGATCCGTAAAGCCACAAAAAGTGCAAGCAACTGCCCGTTACAATGATTAGTCTTATAGGTGATCCTAGGGGATTGTGCAACATCGATAACTACTCTTCCTGATCAAAGTGCATTAGGCGGATCCCCATAAGGCCGTAAAAAGTGCAGGGGCACTAACCACCCAAAATCCAGACTTGCAACCACCCTTAATGTAAATTACCAATCACGACATGAAAATGTTATGATTTGATGCCCCATAAAGCAACAAAATGTGCAAGAACAAATCACAATGTTTTCGTCAAACCTCGGGGGACACCTCAATTACTCCTTAACTAATCAAGTCTTTCAACAATGGCACTCCAGTGGGAATAGATTATATTACGTCTATATCTAACTTTGAAGGTGGGTTGTCCACTCGCTTTGGCATTCGGTTGCTCACAACCTCTGCCAAAGAGGGGCATCTGTAGACACCCTACCTAAAATGAACCCAAACCGTTCTTTGAGCTTCAGTATAACTTCAAGAAAATCGTCTCCTATCAGTTTAAAAATCCAAACGGACCAAGTAAGGAGCGACATCAGCACGTCCCGCAGACAGCCAATGGACTTGATTGGCAAACGCCAAAGTCAGTAATGATTTGGTCACGACCGTACAATCAAACTCCAAAACCTCAAAATCTCTCTGTATGTGGAAACCAACGTGCGAAAAAAGGATAAAACAAACTCTCTCTATCTAAGGAACACTCTATTTTGTCACTTAGTCTCTCTGGATAATCTTGTGTTTCACATCTTCAAGATTAAGGAAAGTACAATCGTTCTTGTACACAAAAGTGGTCATAACAGTACAGAGAACGAATCTTGACCGAGTAAGGTGATTTATGGTTCATTAGAAAGGTGATCAAATGATTTTCCTAACGAACTTAAGTTTTCCCTAATCTAAGCCAAAACGTGGAAGATCCGGTGTTCACTCCCCAAGTATAGGGTTGCGAAGTAGTAATAATTCGGAAAGACCGAGTATCGTTCCCACAGAGATTTATGAATGGGTATTCTCAGATTTTGTCTAAAATAACTAGTAATTAAGATCCTATTAAGAACTAAAGCTGAAAAATAGCAATTTGGGTTTAAACAGTGAATTGGTAAGGTAATTTCAATCTAAAAGGCACTAGAGCGCCAAGGATCCACTTTTGATAAGTTTCAATGCATCAACACAACTAGGTCTCTCGTAACTCAATCGGAATCGAATTCATATCTCTATCCGATCGGAATATAGAGCGGTTCAATCAACAATTATCCAAAATAAATGCTTATTCATTGATTCAATTCCCACATTAAAGCTCAGGCCTTGGGCACACTCAATTGTGTAGGCCAAGCCTCTTCCCAATCTAGTTGAGATTCATAACCATAGTTTTCATCAAATCCTGTCACTAGACCTGATTACAACTCATGATTAGAACTCTAATTAAATCAAAATCAATCAATAAACAACTATTTCAGATTACTACAAAAGATAAGAACTTTAGTTGAATGAGTTCCCACATGAAAATCAGGCCATTGTACATAAGGCAATCAAAGCGTCTACCATGCCCGGAGTCGATGGTAGATCAATGCACTACACAAGCATAAACAATGCTCAAAGGCTAAGATACTAAGCTTAGAATCACTAAGAATCACATGAGCCAGGAGTCATCAAGAGATCAAAGTAAAAACCAAAATAGTACTTGATTCAAACTCATATTAAACTAAAATTCATCAATTAAAACATGAAAGGAAACCTAGGTTGCATCAATCCATCAAAAACGAATCAAAAGCTTCCCCTCTTAGCCCTAGCTAAGAGGTTTTAGTTCATCTCTAACATCCTTGAACTAGAAGCCTCTAAAAACATGAAAAATAACTAAAACAGGAAGAAAACTAGAAATTCGAAGTAGAATCCGTCTCCCAAACAATCCCCACGTCCTAGCATGCTTTGGTATGAAGGGAAGACGTCCTTTTATAGCTTGGAGGTGTCATTTACGCAAGAAAGTTCCAGATTTCGCGTAGAGTTACGTAATTGCGCAGAGAAATCCGGAACCCGAAATAGAAAGATCCTGTTTTCGCATGGCCGACTGGTCTGGACCGGTCGGACCTCATTGAGAATTACTCCAGCAGCTATGGCCGACCGGTCTTGACCGGTCGGACTGGGCAGTCCATCTGTCCAGTGCATTCTCTTGGCAGGTAGTGGGTGGCCGACCGATCTTGACCGGTCGGGCTTCCTTGGCCGACTGGTCAGCCGACCGGTCTAACCCTTTTTCTTCTTTCTTTCTTTCTTTCTTTCTTTCTTCTTTTCTCTTCTCTCCTTGCTTTGTCTTTTTTTGGTCCTTCTTCAACCTTCATCCAATGAACTTCAATGCTCGTAAAGAGCTCTATTTAGCCTTCAATTGGTGAAATCTCCATCTTGTTCCTACAATCACAAATCAGGCCTTAGAATAGTCCCTTAAACATGTAAACCGTGCATAATGAGTGATGAATTGGGGTTAGAATATGCACAATTAAGAGCTCAACACACCCCTCAACCAGCATTTTGCTAGTCCCGAGCAAAACATGCATGAAACTAGTTTCATTTTCCAAAACCCAACTCTCCTCTAGAAACTATTCTTCTATACATTCCAAGACACATAAGCGTAAAAATCAGAGAAATTCGGTGATAAAGGTTGAAACCTTAAACTCTCAGAACATAATAAGTGTTTATATGAAATTCCTGCTGATTGATTGACAAATAGAAGAACTTGAACAAATTCAACCTAGTGTGCATAGTGAAGGTTCATCTCATGAGTTTCTGAGATTATCTTCTTCATAGATCAACTAAACTATAGATCTCAAGGTGCATAGAGCAACAACAAGCCTATGACAGGAATTTGCCTTACCGTCCTTCCGACGACTTTCACACTACGTCCCATTTCCGGCTTTGGTTACTGGTAGACCATCCCCCGGTTGGTAGTAGGTAGCCCTAATCGGAATTTCCGCCATTTTCCCATCATTTTTCCATCATTCCCAATTTCATCCTTCCTTTTCCTTTTTCTTTTACATTAGATAGGATTTTTAGAAATCCATATCTTTCGTTATTTTCCCATGGACAGGGATGGACAAAGTATCCCGGCTTGGTTTCTCAATACCTCGAATCAAAGTCTAGCTAATCCATAAATCACATAATCCTTTCAAATCATGAAAATCGTGTAATGTGAACTAGCTGCAAAAGGTGTTCGAATTTTCTATCAATCATAAAAATAGGTGAATTCTCACATAAAACCATTATATTAAGAGGAGTTCGAAGCTTGCAACATCCCTCACTTCGTATCTCATCTTCTTCTACCCATGCTATTTCGAAGGCATAGAATCAAAGTTTTCCAAAAGAGTTTCGAATTTTAGAAAAATTGAAAAATTTCTTCATCTTTGCTCGGAATGTCACAAAAGCTACCAGATTCATCATCTAAGGAATCTCTCTCACCCCCCAACCAAAACTTTACATTGTCCTCAATGTAATAAGATATGCAATATGCATGACATGAGAGCAATGACATAAAACAAAGGAGAGTGAGAAAGAGAGATATCACCTGAAGCATATATTTCATGGCAAGATTAGCTTTTGGAGATGGATTACTTCACAACTAAATCAACTATCAAAGCAAATCCTAATGGGAAAGCATTCTAGCAAATTATCCTCCGTCAGACTAGGAGGTAAATCCCAACAACTCATCCAAAAGCATAAAGTCAAGCAGAATCCTTAGATGGATCAAAAGGTTTCGCAATAACGTCATCCAATATCCTGCTTTACAATGTACATGTGTGTGAGTGATCGAGATAAGCCACTCAAAATCCCAAAAAGGAATTCCAGCGGGTTCCTTAGTGTGCGCACCACATGATCCACAAAGGTGTGGAAATATGAATTGATTTCTCAACACAACTAGGTATTGTTTCCACATCCTTCTCTTGGCAAACGTCATATGTGATAAGTACCTAATATTGTATAATTAACCCTGGTTGTTAAGGGCATTATCACTGTTTTTTCGGTTAATTATCTCTTATTAGGTGAATTTTCTGTCTTCAGGTGATCAGGAGAAGTTGGACAAAATCTGAGTCAATCAGGACGATTTAGTGCCCAAAAGTAATCAACATCAAGTGTGTGACAATCCTGAGGGAAATCAGGGCGTAAAGATCGAAGAGTGAACCATATTCTGTGGTGGATCTAAAGTCTCAGAGGGCCTCATCAAATCGACATATTTTGGAGGTCCATCTGAGACATGTTATGATGCTCGTGATCAAGGCCTTCACAAAAAAATGGATGATCATGCTTGGATGGTCAAGATTGGATGTCCACATAAGGGACCAACAATGCATCAAGGCGGGCCACACTTTCATGAGCATCAGATCAGCTAACGTGGACCCATCAGCGTCCAGCTGATTCTGATCATCCAGCAAGAATGGACTTCCACTCCTCACACGTGCTGCAAGCACATCCCAGCTGCAGCAGTTGAAGTCATCTCCACCATCCAGTGAGGGAGTCATCTCCATCGTCCATGCCACGTGTGGCTCCAATGAACAACAGCTGATAGAGGGCTAATCTTCAGCCCTTCATCCATCTGCATCAAATGGCCAGCATGCTTGGCCAATCCACCGTCCAGTGGACCTCACGTTCAGCAACAGCAGCTGCTAGCAAATCCCAGCCGTCCAGCAAGTGGCCACCGTCCACATCCATCCTTCCTTCATCTCCATCATCGGCCAGCATGATCTCCACCGTCGAACAAAGATGAACATCTTCCAGCCCACACGTGCAGTCCACTCCACCAGCATCCATTAGCAGCCGTCCATCATCAAGGCCAACACCGTCCAGTGCTTCAAGATCAGTAGCCATCCAATCCACCTTCAATCACCAGCCGTCCATCCTTCATCACCGTCCAACTGTCCAATCCATCAATGTGGAGCCCACGTCCATTCATCATCCAGCGTCCGTCCATTTCAACCTGCTTCCACAGCAGCCCACTCTCCACACGTGCCAATGGAGGAGAATTCAATTTCCAGCAGATGAATGGCCCAGAGCCCACGCCCATCCAGCAGGACCTTCCATCTCCAGCAGGACTGTCCATCTCCATCAATGCCATCCATCAAGCAGGTGGACCCACCTTCATCCAGTCATCCAACACCTGCCGTCCATCAGATGGACCACCTCCAGCAGCCTTCAAGGCTCCAACGTGAGCAGCAACTGCTCTCCATCCCAGCTTCACGTCCTTCACAGTTGTAGTGGACCCAATCCATCCACCGTCCACCAGGGCTGGACGTCCAAAACCAACTCCATTCCAGCCGTCCATCAGTTCAGCAAATGGACCCCACCTGCAACAGGGCTAGACGTCCAAGGAGGGACCCCACACCTGATGATGATCCAGCGCCCCCACAGCTTGCACGTGCAGCAGTAGTACTCCAATCTCCACCGTCCAAGCAACGTTCATCAGCCCTCCTCCTTCAGCAACCGTCCAACCATCATCTAGCAAGGTGGGCTGCACCATCAATGCCAGCAACTGGAGAAGCTCCATCACATGAAGCAAGAGAGGAGCTCTCTCTCTCTCTCTCTAGCTCTCTCTCTCTCTTGCTCTCATCCCAACACATGTCCTTCTCCCTCTCTCTTGCTCTCATCCCAACACATGTCCTTCTCTCTCTCTCTTGCTCTCATCCCAACACATGAAGTGCCACCGAGGCTTGGGTGCCACCTAGGCTTGGGTGCCACCCAGGATTGGGAGGAGGCTTGGGAGCCTCTCAAAAATCTATAAAAGGAGGTAATCCCTTCTCATTCTCATCATCCCATTCTCTACAACTCCTCTCCTCTTCTTTAGTTTTCTTTCCTTCTTTCATTTGTAGTATAGAGTAGTGTAGAATTTTCTCTTTTGTAGAGAGTTTTAGTCTTCCATTGTAGCATGGTTGGCTAAACCTCTAGCTAAGGCTAGGGGTGAAGCCTTTGAAGAAATTTGCAAGCTATGGTTCTTTTGGTTCAACATTGTGTGGTGTAAATGTTGGAGTTCTCTTTGGTTGATAGGTTTGGTTATCTGCCTCGGCAGACGCTATTGTTGTGCAAGCCCCTTGATCCATCGTCGACTCCGGGCACGTTGGATGCTTGGGATCCCATGCACACCAATTAGCTAGTTCATGATCGATAAAGTCCTTTGATCCATCGTCGACTCCGGGTACGTTGGATACTTTGGATTCCCTACGGTCATCGAGCTAGTGCAGGTAAAGTCATCGATCTGTAAAATCCCTTAATCCATTGTAGACTCCGGGCACATTGGATGCTTTGGATTCCCTGTGATCGATAGACGAGATCTTAACAGTTGGATCGGTCAATCAAAGCCTCCTATCTTGTAAGTATGCATTTGATTGTGTGAATTGTGATCTTATCGGTTGACTTGTTGGCAAAGTTGTTGATCTGTACAATTCCTTGATCCATTGTCGACTCCGGGCACAGTGGATGCTTAGAATTCCCTACGATCAACTAACGAGTGCTTCATGGTCAAATCAATCGATTCAGATCACTATCTTTTATGAAATATGCAAATGGTTTAACTGTTTCATCTTCCGATTGGAATGAATCTTTATTCAATTCCAGTTGAGTTATAGTGGACCAATAAATCAAATCTTGTGAATGAATCAAAGGTGGACCCCTGATGCCTTAGCCCCTTTTTTATTTCTGTCTTTCACCACACACAACTTGCTCCACTCTTGTGGATTAAACCAGATTTCATCTCTCCCACCTAGACTAATTCCTCTAAGTGTTCTTAACCCCAATCCCTGTGGATCGACCTCGGTCTTACCGAGTATTTTACTACTTCGCTACCTGCACTTGGGTGTGCAATCTTCGGATTGTAGCAAGTTTTTGGCGCCGCTGCCGGGGATTGGCATCGGTTTAAGAATATTTTTGGAATAGGTTCATGTATATATATTGTCAATAGTATACTAACTTCTTTTATTTTGTTGCTCTCAGGAATCACTCATACCCAAGTGTTCTTCTTTCCGGGTAACCTCTTTCCTTATCTCCTTGTTTACTGTTTATGCGTAAGTGGACTCGTGATCACATAAGACGTCTTCTAAGCGACGAAATTTTGGTTGAAGGTCTATCCAATCACTGTGTTAGAAAACTTCCTGATACTTGTGAATTAACCATAAACATGGCTGAGAATGAAAATGAATATGATCAAGATGAGAATGAAGTACACAATGAGCCACCATTTAGGAGTTTACGTGATTACTTGCAACCTGCAAGAACGAGTACTCCTTCTTGTATGGTTTTTTCGGTGAATGCAGGCAACATTGATTTCAAATCTGGAGTGATACAGTTACTTCCTAAATTTCATGGACTCGACTCTGAAAGTCCCTATTTACATTTGAGGGAATTCGATGAAGTAATCGCTACTTTGCATTACGACAACGTTTCTGATGACATGGTTAGGTTAAAACTAATTCCTTTTTCTTTGAAGGAGAAGGCCAAGTCTTGGTTGCACTCCTTAAGGCCCAGAACCATAGGGAGATGGCAAGAGATGACTAAGGAATTTCTAAAAAAGTTTTTCCCTATTCATAAGACCAACACCCTGAAACGAGATATAATGAATTTCTCCCAAAAGGAGAATGAAACTTTTTTTCAGTGTTGGGAACGTTTCAAGGAACTTTTACTTGCTTGCCCACATCATGGCTACGAAACATGGCGCTTGATTAACTTCTTCTATAATGGATTAAGCCCAGTCATGCGCCAATTCGTAGAAATGATGTGTAATGGGGAGTTCATGAGCAAAGGTTCTGATGAGGCTATGGAATACTTTGACTTCTTAGCAGCAAATTCCCAATCTTGGGACACATCTGACAAACCCGCTAAGACCAAGCCTAGGCCCAATGAAAAAAGAGATGTTTATCTTTTAACCGAGGATGACAATGTCAATGCAAAGATAGCAGGGCTCACACGTAAAATAGAGGCCATGGAATTAAGGAAGATCAAAACTATTAAAACCAGGGAAATTGAAAGTGTTTGTGACATTTGTAAGAGTGATGCACACTTTACCAAGGGTTGTCCTACAATCACATCTTTTCAAGAATTATTGCATGATCAAGCCAATGTCATGAATACTTATCAAAGGCCTTTCAATGCCCCAATGTCAAACTCGTATAATCCTAATTGGCGGAACCATCCCAACTTCAGTTGGAGAAACGGACAAACTGCCAATGTAGGCAATAATCCTCAAGTGCCTTCCACTGGCACACCATATGTGCCCCCACCAAGGAAGACCCTAGAGGATACTTTGCATACATTCATGGAGGGACAAGCTCAAATCAATCAGAGACAACATCAGAACATCACGCACATCATGCAAACCCTCCAAGAGCTCAAAACTTCCGTTGAAAGAATCGAATCACGACAGATGTTAAGGAGAAAGGGACCTTTCCGGCCCAACCTCAACCTAACCCGAGGGGACAGTATGAGGTGAATGATTCGGGTTCTTCCAACCCTCATGTTGAGCACGCTAAATCTGTCACCACCCTAAGAAGTGGTAAGGTGATTGAAAAAGATATTCCTAGGACAATTGATAAACCTAAGGAATCGTCAAAGAATGATGACAGATCTAGTGATGATCAACTTGAGGAGGAGACAGAGCATGTTTTCGAACCAGTGGTCCCGTTTCCCCAACGCCTACTCTCATCTAAAGCAATGGTTAAAGCTCAAGATGTCTTGGAAGTTTTTAAACAAGTGAAAATCAACATAACTTTGTTGGATGCAATCAAGCAGATACCTTCATATGCCAAGTTTCTAAAAGATCTTTGTACTATTAAGCGCAAGCTCAATGTACAAAAGAAAGCCTTTTTGACTGAACAGGTCAGTGCTATCATTAACCAGAACTCTCCCCCAAAATACAAAGATCCAGGTAGTCCTATTATTACTTGCATAATAGGGAACTTCCGGGTCGAACAAGCACTTCTTGACTTAGGGGCGAGTGTCAATCTTATACCTTTCTCGGTGTACGAACAGTTGGGACTCGGTGAATTGAAACCCACTCTCGTGCATGATACAAACCAGTGGAGGCCCCATTTTGAAAAACTCTCTCTAAATGATTCACGACCTCTACCATCAAGAATTGAAGCACCAAAGCTTGACCTGAAGCCATTACCTTTGGAACTGAAATATACATACTTAGGTCAAGGCAATACTTTTCCTGTGGTTATTTCATCTCACCTTGATAAAGACCAAGAGGACAAATTGATCAATGTTCTCAAGGAACACAAGGATGCCATAGGTTGGACAATTGCTGACATCAAGGGAATTGATCCCCTGATTTGTACCCATAGGATACACCTCGAGGAGAATGCTAAACCCTCTAGACAACCACAAAGGAGATTGAATCCAAACATGACTGAAGTGGTTAGAGCCGAGGTCCTCAAGCTATTGGATGTGGGTATCATCTACCCTATTTCAGATAGCCAATGGGTAAGTCCAACCCAAGTGGTACCCAAAAAATCTGGAGTTATCATAGTTGCAAATGCAGACAATGAGTTGGTACCAACTAGAGTCACTACTGGTTGGAGAATGTGTATCGACTATAGGAAACTGAATACTGTTACTAGGAAGGACCACTTTCCTTTACCATTCATTGATCAAATGTTAGAAAGGTTAGCTGGTCACTCATATTACTGTTTCCTAGATGGGTCTGGATACAACCAAATAGAGATTGCCCTAGAAGATCAAGAGAAAACCACATTCACTTGTCCATTTGGCACCTTTGCGTACAAGAGGATGCCTTTCAGACTGTGTAATGCTCCTACCACTTTTCAGAGATGCATGCTCAGCATTTTCTCTGACATGGTTGGACATTTCTTGGAAGTCTTCATGGACGACTTCTCGGTATTTGGTTGTTCCTTTGATGAATGTTTGAACCATTTACAATTGGTCTTGACAAGGTGTGAAGAAAAGAATCTTATTTTGAATTGGGAAAAGTGTCATTTTATGGTTCAAAGGGGAATTGTTCTTGGACATAATATTTCGTCCAATGGAATAGAAATAGACAAGGCAAAGATCAAATTAATTGCCAACCTACCAGCCCCCATAAGTGTACGAAACATTCGTTCTTTTTTGGGTCATGCAGGATTCTATAGGAGATTTATAAAGGACTTCAGTCATATCTCTCGTCCATTATACAATCTCCTGCAAAAGGATGCTCCATTCGAGTGGACCAATGACTGCCAAGAAGCTTTCACCAAGCTTAAAGGCATGTTGACCAGCGCACCGATAATGCAACCACCCGATTGGACTATACCTTTTGAAATCATGTGTGACGCAAGTGACTACGCTGTTGGGGCAGTTTTGGGGCAAAGAAAAGACAAGAAGCCCTATGTTATATACTACGCAAGTAGAACCTTGAACAGTGCACAAGTAAACTACTCTACTACGGAAAAGGAACTCCTTGCCGTAGTCTTTGCACTTGACAAGTTCAGGTCCTACTTGATTGGGTCCAAAATTGTGATTTTTACTGATCATGCGGCTCTCAAGTATCTTCTTTCTAAGAAAGATGCTAAGCCTCGCTTGTTCAGGTGGATCCTTTTGCTCCAAGAATTCGACCTTGAGATCCGAGACAAAAAGGGAGTAGAAAATGTAGTGGCTGATCACTTGTCTCGCCTAGTACTCTCTGATTCCGTAGAGACGACACCGATAAAGGACACTTTCCCTGATGAACAGTTGTTTGAAGTCTCTTGCCAACCTTGGTTTGCTGACATTGTTAACTATCTTGCTGCAGGAAGAATTCCGACTCATTGGACCCCACAAGATAAAAGGAGATTTTTCACAGAGGTACGCAACTTTTTCTGGGATGATCCGTATTTGTTCAAATACTGCCCAGATCAGATCATAAGGAGGTGTGTTCCAGATAATGAACAAACCAGTGTCATCTCCTTTTGCCATTCTTATGCATGTGGTGGTCATTTCTCTTCTAAGAAAACCGCTGCCAAGATTCTCCAGTGCGGTTTCTACTGGCCTTCAATATTCAAGGACACCCATGTTTTTTGCAAAGCATGTGATCGTTGTCAGAAGTTGGGAGGAATCTCTCGTAGAAATATGATGCCTTTAAATCCGATATTGATCATCGAAGTTTTCAACTGTTGGGGCATCAATTTCATGGGACCATTCCCTTCCTCATTTGGATATCTGTATATCCTATTGGCTGTCGATTATGTCTCCAAATGGGTTGAGGCAATCCCGTGTAGAACCAATGATCACAAAACGGTTCTACGATTTCTAAAAGAGACTATTCTATCAAGATTTGGGACGCCTCGAGCCATTATCAGTGATGGGGGTACACACTTCTGTAACAAACCTTTCGAGGCTTTGATGAAGAGATATGGTATCACACACAAGGTGAGTACGCCCTATCACCCACAAACAAGTGGTCAAGCAGAAGTTTCCAACAGGGAAATCAAACACATCTTGGAAAAAACTGTGAATCCAGACCGCAAAGATTGGTCTCTAAGACTAACCGATGCGTTGTGGGCTTACCGTACAGCATACAAAACCCCGATTGGAATGTCTCCTTATAGACTTGTCTATGGGAAAGCTTGCCATCTGCCTGTGGAGTTGGAGCATAAAGCCTATTGGGCTATAAAGAAATTTAATTTCAATCTTGACAAGGCCAGCTCGCTTCGCAAACTCCAGCTGAATGAGTTGGAGGAAATCCGGAATGAGGCTTATGATAATGCCAGAATATACAAGGAACAAACGACGGTATTCCATGACAGAAATATCCTTCGAAGATCTTTCGAACCATCTCAGAAAGTTCTATTGTACAATTCTAGGCTACATCTGTTTCTAGGAAAGCTGAAATCTCGATGGACCGGCCCGTTTGTAGTCAAAACTGTTTACCCTCATGGGGCTATCGAGATTGAGAACCCTAAAAATGAAAATGTATTTAAAGTGAACGGGCAGCGTTTGAAGCCCTTTCTTGAGGAATTTGGCCCAGAGGAGGAATCCACCCCTCTGAAAATCCTGTTTATCAGGATTGATCTCCTAGTCTGACGGAGATCTCCTTTTGTATACTAGTAGGTTAGTTTGTTTGTTGTATTTTGTTTTGGCAACTTGGAAAATTCTAGCGCTTACAAGTATTCATCCTCTCAGGTACTCTTTACCCTCTATTCTTTACCATTTTGCTCTCATGTTGCATTTGTCTATGCATTCATTTTTCAACATTGAGGACAATGTTACATTTAGGTTGGGGGGTGTGGAATTCCTGTGAAAAATCTTTCCAATTGTCTATCTCTTTGCTATTTTTGTGAAAAATCTTTCCAATTGTCTATCTCTTTGCTATTTTGCCTATCTCTTTGCTATTAAAAAAAATTAGGTTTTATTGGAAACATCCTATTCGTGTTGAACGCACCGTGATAGAGAACCTTAGTTGAAAATCGCTGTTGAAACAGACAGATATTCCCTGTTCTTATAATCATGAAGGGGATTAAGGCAGCTGGGAGGTGAAGCACACTCTCATGGTATTATGAGCAGCATAAGACCCCAAACTGAATTGATCATGGGAAATGTGAGGATGTGGCCCATCTTGTGGCCGAAGGAGTCTGTTATATGATACGTGGTCTATGTGCATTGCACAAAAGGAACAGAAAATTCTGTGGTTGTATTGACTATAAATTATTATTTCTTTAGCCTTAAAAAAAATTCTATGAATTTATGTGATTTTGAAATAATTTGAATAGTAGAATGAAAAAGCATTTAGTGATGACAATGTTAAAACTTAGAGTTTGCTTGCTTCAGTAAATTTTAAAATTGAGTTCTTTCCATTAATTTTCTATTAGAAAATGATAAACATTGATTGAGTCATGAATTTTCACAAGTTCACATCTAGCTTGCGTTGCCAGGAATTGAGTTTGATACTATAATGTTGACTTGATGATTGTTGAGAGTGATAGACACCAAGCCTGGAGATCCTTGTCTACTTTGGTTAAAAAAAAGGTGAAAAAAAGGAATATTCACAGTAATTTGGGGCAAGGATTTTCATCCATTGTCGTTACCATTACAAAACATTACCATAGTACGAAGTGAGCCTGTTGGAGTCTTCGGCTATCAGTTCTTGGTTCAAAATTTAAAAAAAAAAAATCAATCAAAAGTTGAAAAAAACAGTAGCAAGGTTCGGAATCAGTGACTTGATTGATTTGACAATTCTCTTCAATCATCAGTGTTAATATGAAAGTAGAAGACTGAACCCCTAGTTGTGTTAAGGCTAGACTTCACCGTGCACCATGGAACTCAATGTTTAGAATGATTCTATTGAATGATTAATGCTTCGAACTCAATTAGGCTGTTTACTAAGCAGTTAAATCTGGGTTTATATATTCTCAAAACTATATACCTTGGAAATCTCTAATGTTTAGATAACTTGAAGGATCACATAAAGACATTGATTTTTTTTTTTTTTCTGTTTATCTTGGTTTCACTAGAAAATAACAGGAAGTCTCGAGATGATTTCGATTGATGAAAACTGTCGAGGATAAGATTGATTGTAGTATTTTGAAAAATCCTTCGATGATTTTCGCATGTTTTGCTAGAGACTAGCAAAATGCTGGTTGCGGGGTGTGATAAGTACCTAATATTGTATAATTAACCCTGGTTGTTAAGGGCATTATCACTGTTTTTCCGGTTAATTATCTCTTATTAGGTGAATTTTCTGTCTTCAGGTGATCAGGAGAAGTTGGACAAAATCCGAGTCAATCAGGACGATTTAGTGCTCAAAAGTAATCAACATCAAGTGTGTGACAATCCTGAGGGAAATCAGGGCGTAAAGATCGAAGAGTGAACCATATTCTGTGGTGGATCTAAAGTCTCAGAGGGCCTCATCAAATCGACATATTTTGGAGGTCCATCTGAGACATGTTATGATGATCGTGATCAAGGCCTTCACAAAAAAATGGATGATCATGCTTGGATGGTCAAGATTGGATGTCCACATAAGGGACCAACAATGCATCAAGGCGGGCCACACTTTCATGAGCATCAGATCAGCTAACGTGGACCCATCAGCGTCCAGCTGATTCTGATCGTCCAACAAGAATGGACTTCCACTCCTCACACGTGCTGCAAGCACATCCCAGCTGCAGCAGTTGAAGTCATCTCCACCATCCAGTGAGGGAGTCATCTCCATCGTCCATGCCACGTGTGGCTCCAACGAACAACAGCTGATAGAGGGCTAATCTTCATCCCTTCATCCATCTGCATCAAATGGCCAGCATGCTTGGCCAATCCACCGTCCAGTGGACCTCACGTTCAGCAACAGCAGCTGCTAGCAAATCCCAGCCGTCCAGCAAGTGGCCACCGTCCACATCCATCCTTCCTTCATCTCCATCATCGGCCAGCATGATCTCCACCGTCGAACAAAGATGAACGTCTTCCAGCCCACACGTGCAGTCCACTCCACCAGCATCCATTACCAGCCGTCCATCATCAAGGCCAACACCGTCCAGTGCTTCAAGATCAGCAACCATCCAATCCACCTTCAATCACCAGCCGTCCATCCTTCATCACCGTCCAACTGTCCAATCCATCAATGTGGAGCCCACGTCCATTCATCATGCAGCGTCCGTCCATTTCAACCTGCTTCCACAACAGCCCACTCTCCACACGTGCCAATGGAGGAGAAATCAATTTCCAGCAGGTGAATGGCCCAGAGCCCACACCCATCCAGCAGGGCCGTCCATCTCCAGCAGGACTGTCCATCTCCATCAACGCCGTCCATCAAGCAGGTGGACCCACCTTCTGAAATTGCGGTTTTACCGCTTGTAGAGATACTCGGAGATATGTCTATGGACCTAGAGGGGGGGTGAATAGGACCTTTTTAAAATTCTTTTTGCCTACTTATGCAATTCAACAAGTTTAAGCTAGGTAAGCAAGAACACCTTGGCTTCCAAGCCTAGGTGGGTCCAATCACAAGACTAGCAAGAGTTAAGCAATAACCAACCCTAGTCTAAGCATGCATAGGTAAGAAAATGATTCAACTAATTAAGCTACTAACCTATGCACCTTGTGTAGACTTATGAGATTGGATCAATGAGCTCAAGTCTACACAAGTAGTGAAGGTACATCTTGTGCAAGGATGCCTAAAAAGTGCCTAGCATGCATTCATATCAATCATTCATAATTAAGCAATTAAACTAACAATGCAAAGATATCAATGTGCTCAATAACAATCACAAACACAAGGATGTATAGTGGTTCGACTACGTGTCTACTCCACTCCCGGTTCAAGTACTCAACCCCTTTGAGCACACCGGCATTCACTATCGGAGGTTTTAAATGAGGTTCACTTCTCAACCTTTACACGGAGGTTTTATCGGTTCACCTCTCAACCGTATCCGGAGTTTTAGACATAGGCTAACTCTCAACCTTATCGCACGTTTACTCCCGTGTCGGAGGCTCCCCCTTGGAGACTTAGTTTAGGCCCGGCTGACGGGCCAAGGAACGGCTAACGTCCCTAAGGCGAGTTGACAAACAAACTCTAAAATGGACTCTCAAATGAGACAACTTACTTGTCGGATGAGCCCCTTGTTTAGCGCCGTATTGGGTTGCTTGATCTTTGCTCTCCCGTGCTTCAATCAGCTTCCCTTTGCTCCCTCAATCGTGCCGCCGTTGCGTTGCCAATGCCTCAGCCACATTCGATCAAACACCTTGCATGCGATGCCTTGAAAAGCCCAAGGTGCTAGGAGGATGGGTGAATCTCATACATGGGATGTGTAGGTTGTTCCAACTAGGAGATTCACCTAGAGAGTCTTCTAGAGGTCTTGGACAAAGGATATACCTATGTGGAATAGTGTCACACCTCTAGATTTGAGAGAGGAATCAAGTCATCTCTTGATAGCATTTGAATGCCCATACTTGTGTTTGAAACACAAGGGATATGACTTGAAAACCTCCTCTTTGAGGCCCCAAATGATGTATAAGATGAGTATGGAATGGGCTCTCAAAAACTTCTCACATATGCCCAAGAATGGAGCCCCATATATATAGAATTGAGGGCTCCAACGGCTCTAAAACGGGCAGAAAACGGTCATAAACGACCTGTCCCGACCGGTCACGACCGGTCGGAGTCCCCTGCTGCCAGAAGCCACAAGCACAGGCCATATTCACTGGCCGACCGGTCATGACCGGTCGGTGCCCTCTGCTGGCCAAATGGGATATCCAGGCCGAATACACTGGCCGACCGGTCATGACCGGTCGGCCCTCCTTACTGATCTCCTTCTATTATGAAGGCCGACCGGTCCTAACCGGTCGGCTGGCCTTGTAAATGCAGCAGGAATGCTGGCCGACCGGTCTTGACCGGTCGGACCAACCTGGGTCCCTTACACATATGCTGAATCACCTCTTTCTTCAGCTGAAGTTTTAGGCCAAGGTGGGGATGTTCAAATGGGACACCTAGGGCCTATCAATGATGCCTAATGGGTTCTAATTATGGTCAAGGACATCACAGATACAAAGGGGATTGGTTTTGGTGGAGCTTAAGGCATCAAGGCATCTCATATACCTGAATCTTCATTCTTGATGCAGCCGGTCCGTCTTGAGTCTTCGGTCTTCGTCTTCATTGGGCTCAACCGACACAAGACTCACTGCTGTAAGTGATTGACAAACAAGGTGCACTAGTATGCCACGGAAAAGTGCAGTAACAATCTCCCCCTTTGTCAATTACTTACAAAAACTTAACCTACCAAAACAAACAAATTACATGTTCAAGATATTACATTGATAAAGCATAAATTACAGGACTCTTAAACTATGCTGCTCCGCTTCAGTTTGCTCCCCCACAACCTGTCAATCCCTGCATCACAAAACATAGCAAACTAGTTTTGGTGGGATTTGATCTTTCTCCCCCTTTTTGTTAGCAATTGACAAACTATTCTCTCCCCCTTAATGATATACCAATGAAGTTAAGGTAAGAGGAGATAGTGTGTCGCAGTTATAACTATAAGCACATGCTAAAAGAAGAGTGTAGGGTGCATGAATCATAAATACATGGAGCATGCTAAGAAAAACATGATTAACAGGAAGATATAACTATCTAAGCGTAGGTAATCATGCAATATTGGTCAAGGACATACATTTGCAATGAAGCACAAAGGGCTTATAGCCCAATCAACCAACCTCCCCTAATGGTATATCAAGACCAATACTAAGCAAAGATTAGCATACATGAAGCATAAAACTCAAGATGGTTAGCTAATCTAAGCAGGATGATAATCTAGCAAGCAAATGTATCAATAAAAGCAAAGCTAAATCATCAAAATTTGGGCGAATGAGGCTTGAATCCTCTGATTTGCCCATATACACAGAAATGAGGCTGAAATCCTCAGATTTTCCAATAAAAGCATAACTAGCTACCCTCTCTAACCATGATGAGATTAAAAAACCAAAGGGTAGCAAAGTTCCTCAACACCCTCATAGAATGTAGCATGAGGTGAGGGGTTGGGAACTCCTCCTTCATCTAGAAGGGATAACGGTTGGGATCCCCTCTAAGATAATCTGGTAAAGGGGTCGTGATGGAGGCCGAGAGAGCAAGATCTTTATATTGGCTCTCATTATCAGATTCGGACTCCTCCGTATCATCCCAAGTGGCAGCCATGGCCTTTTTACCTTTTGGTTTAGGCCCTTCCGGACATTCCGGGGCAATATGGCCACGACGACCGCAACCGTAACAACGGATGGATGAAGGTATGGATGATTTTCCTGTACGTTTATCACCCTTCTTGTCCTTCTTGTCACGGCTATTCCCTCTATCAAATTTGAGGAATCTCTTAAATTTTTTGTTCAATTGTTCTTCCTCATCATCCTCATCATTGCTATCATCCTCCGTCTCACTTTTGATTTTCTTGTGTCTGTGAGAGGACTTGAAGGCGATGTTTTTCCTTTTAGAGGGGGCTTTAAAGCCAAGCTCAAAGGTTTGTAGGGAACCTATGAGTTCTTCAACTTTCATTGTATTAAGATCCCTACACTCTTCAATGGTGGTGACTTTAGAAGAGAACCGTTCCGGAAGCGATCTCAGAATTTTTCTACAAAGCCTATGTTCCGGAACCGGATCCCCTAAGCCCCACATATCATTTGTGATTTTGTTCAGTTTGGTATAAAATTCAGTAAACGTTTCATCCTCCTCCATAATAATATTTTCAAATAGAGTGGAGAGGCGTTGGAGTTTAGAATTTTTAACAATATTTGTACCTTCATAGGTAACTTCAAGAATATCCCATGCTAGTTTACTGGTAGTGCAGTTTTGAATCCGACCAAATTCTTCTCTCGATACTGAACAAAATATGGCATTCAGGCCCTTGGCATTATTAATACGCTGAGCTTTTTCATGAGCAGTCCATAATACCTTTTCTTTTGGCCTGAGAACATCCGGCTCACCTTCCTTAGAAATAGTTACCATTGGGGGTTCATATCCAAAATCAACCATGTCCCTCACATCCGAATCAATGGATTCCAAGAAGATGCGCATACGGGCTTTCCAATATGGATAATTTGACCCATCAAAGAAGGGAGGCTTAGTGACGGATGAAGAGTCCTCTCTAGACATATTTTCAAGTCTCTCTTTAGGATCAACCTCTAGGCAATTAAGCCCTTAAAGAGGAACCGGCTCTGATACCAATTGAAATTGCGGTTTTACCGCTTGTAGAGATACTCGGAGATATGTCTATGGACCTAGAGGGGGGTTGAATAGGACCTTTTTAAAATTCTTTTTGCCTACTTATGCAATTCAACAAGTTTAAGCTAGGTAAGCAAGAACACCTTGGCTTCCAAGCCTAGGTGGGTCCAATCACAAGACTAGCAAGAGTTAAGCAATAACCAACCCTAGTCTAAGCATGCATAGGTAAGAAAATGATTCAACTAATTAAGCTACTAACCTATGCACCTTGTGTAGACTTATGAGATTGGATCAATGAGCTCAAGTCTACACAAGTAGTGAAGGTACATCTTGTGCAAGGATGCCTAAAAAGTGCCTAGCATGCATTCATATCAATCATTCATAATTAAGCAATTAAACTAACAATGCAAAGATATCAATGTGCTCAATAACAATCACAAACACAAGGATGTATAGTGGTTCGACTACGTGTCTACTCCACTCCCGGTTCAAGTACTCAACCCCTTTGAGCACACCGACATTCACTATCGGAGGTTTTAAATGAGGTTCACCTCTCAACCTTTACACGGAGGTTTTATCGGTTCACCTCTCAACCGTATCCGGAGTTTTAGACATAGGCTAACTCTCAACCTTATCGCACGTTTACTCCCGTGTCGGAGGCTCCCCCTTGGAGACTTAGTTTAGGCCCGGCTGACGGGCCAAGGAACAGCTAACGTCCCTAAGGCGAGTTGACAAACAAACTCTAAAATGGACTCTCAAATGAGACAACTTACTTGTCGGATGAGCCCCTTGTTTAGCGCCGTATTGGGTTGCTTGATCTTTGCTCTCCCGTGCTTCAATCAGCTTCCCTTTGCTCCCTCAATCGTGCCGCCGTTGCGTTGCCAATGCCTCAGCCACATTCGATCAAACACCTTGCATGCGATGCCTTGAAAAGCCCAAGGTGCTAGGAGGATGGGTGAATCTCATACATGGGATGTGTAGGTTGTTCCAACTAGGAGATTCACCTAGAGAGTCTTCTAGAGGTCTTGGACAAAGGATATACCTATGTGGAATAGTGTCACACCTCTAGATTTGAGAGAGGAATCAAGTCATCTCTTGATAGCATTTGAATGCCCATACTTGTGTTTGAAACACAAGGGATATGACTTGAAAACCTCCTCTTTGAGGCCCCAAATGATGTATAAGATGAGTATGGAATGGGCTCTCAAAAACTTCTCACATATGCCCAAGAATGGAGCCCCATATATATAGAATTGAGGGCTCCAACGGCTCTAAAACGGGCAGAAAACGGTCATAAACGACCTGTCCCGACCGGTCACGACCGGTCGGAGTCCCCTGCTACCAGAAGCCACAAGCACAGGCCATATTCACTGGCCGACCGGTCATGACCGGTCGGCACCCTTCACTGGACAGCCAATACTCATTAGGCCGACCGGTCATGACCGGTCGGCCACTCTATCTGGACAGGCTGTGGACTCCAAGCCGACCGGTCATGACCTGTCGGTGCCCTCTGCTGGCCAAATGGGATATCCAGGCCAAATACACTGGCCGACCGGTCATGACCGGTCGGCCCTCCTTGCTGATCTTCTTCTATTATGAAGGCCGACCGGTCCTGACCGGTCGGCTGGCCTTGTAAATGCAGCAGGAATGCTGGCCGACCGGTCTTGACCGGTCGGACCAGCCTAGGTCCCTTACACATATGCTGAATCACCTCTTTCTTCAGCTGAAGTTTTAGGCCAAGGTGGGGATGTTCAAATGGGACACCTAGGGCCTATCAATGATGCCTAATGGGTTCTAATTATGGTCAAGGACATCATAGATACAAAGGGGATTGGTTTTGGTGGAGCTTAAGGCATCAAGGCATCTCATATACCTGAATCTTCATTCTTGATGCAGCCGGTCCGTCTTGAGTCTTCGGTCTTCGTCTTCATTGGGCTCAACCGACACAAGACTCACTGCTGTAAGTGATTGACAAACAAGGTGCACTAGTATGTCACGGAAAAGTGCACTAACACCTTCATCCAGTCATCCAACACCTGCCGTCCATCAGATGGACCACCTCCAGCAGCCTTCAAGGCTCCAACGTGAGCAGCAACTGCTCTCCATCCCAGCTTCACGTCCTTCACAGTTGTAGTGGACCCAATCCATCCACCGTCCACTAGGGCTGGACGTCCAAAACCAACTCCATTACAGCGGTCCATCAGTTCAGCAAATGGACCCCACCTGCAACAGGGCTAGACGTCCAAGGAGGGACCCCACACCTGATGATGATCCAGTGCCCCCACAGCTTGCACGTGCAGCAGTAGTACTCCAATCTCCACCGTCCAAGCAACGTTCATCAGCCCTCCTCCTTCAGCAACCGTCCAACCATCATCCAGCAAGGTGGGCTGCACCATCAATGCCAGCAACTGGAGAAGCTCCATCACATGAAGCAAGAGACGAGCTCTCTCTCTCTCTCTAGCTTTCTCTCTCTCTTGCTCTCATCCCAACACATGTCCTTCTCTCTCTCTCTTGCTCTCATCCCAACACATGAAGTGCCACCTAGGCTTGGGTGCCACCAGGATTGGGAGGAGGCTTGGGAGCCTCTCAAAAATCTATAAAAGGAGGTAATCCCTTCTCATTCTCATCATCCCATTCTCTACAACTCCTCTCCTCTTCTTTAGTTTTCTTTCCTTCTTTCATTTGTAGTATAGAGTAGTGTAGAATTTTCTCTTTTGTAGAGAGTTTTAGTCTTCCATTGTAGCATGGTTGGCTAAACCTCTAGCTAAGGCTAGGGGTGAAGCCTTTGAAGAAATTTGCAAGCTATCGTTCTTTTGGTTCAACATTGTGTGGTGTAAATGTTGGAGTTCTCTTTGGTTGATTGGTTTGGTTATCCGCCTCGGCAGACGCTATTGTTGTGCAAGCCCCTTGATCCATCGTTGACTCCGGGCACGTTGGATGCTTGGGATCCCATGCACACCAATTAGCTAGTTCATGATCGATAAAGTCCTTTGATTCATCGTCAACTCCGGGCACGTTGGATACTTTGGATTCCCTACGGTCATCGAGCTAGTGCAGGTAAGGTCATCGAGCTAGTGCAGGTAAAGTCATCGATCTGTAAAATCCTTTGATCCATTGTAGACTCCGGGCACATTGGATGCTTTGGATTCCCTGTGATCGATAGACGAGATCTTAACAGTTGGATCGGTCAATCAAAGCCTCCTATCTTGTAAGTATGCATTTGATTGTGTGAATTGTGATCTTATCAGTTGACTTGTTGGCAAAGTTGTTGATCTGTACAATTCCTTGATCCATTGTCGACTCCGGGCACAGTGGATGCTTAGAATTCCCTACGATCAACTAACGAGTGCTTCATGGTCAAATCAATCGGTTCAGATCACTATCTTTTATGAAATATGCAAATGGTTTAACTGTTTCATCTTCCGATTGGAATGAATCTTTATTCAATTCCAGTTGAGTTATAGTTGGACCAATAAATCAAATCTTGTGAATGAATCAAAGGTGGACCCCTGATGCCTTAGCCCCTTTTCTATTTCTGTCTTTCACCACACACAACTTGCTCCACTCTTGTGGATTAAACCAGATTTCATCTCTCCCACCTAAACTAATTCCTCTAAGTGTTCTTAACCCCAATCCCTGTGGATCGACCTCGGTCTTACCGAGTATTTTACTACTTCGCTACCTGCACTTGGGTGTGCAATCTTCGGATTGTAGCAATATGCTGATACCGACTCAAAAAGTGTGACCATATCCCTTATCATATCATCGTTCTCATCAAGGGAGTGAGTCACTTCTTCGTCTAAGTGATCGGAGTAAAAAGGTGAGAGGGACTCATTTTCCACAATAGAATTGATCATATTGATTTCGTGGACCTCCTCATCCTCATCCTCTTGTTGGTTGTCAATATTGAAAGCATTCAACTCAATTGTCATATTGCCAAAAGACATTTGGATGACCCCACTCCTACAATTTATGATAGCGTTTGATGTAGCTAGGAATGGGCGGCCAAGTATAACAGGAATTTGGGGGCCAATATTAACCATGGGTCTCGTGTCCAAGACAATAAAGTCAATCGGGTAGTAAACTTTGTCAACTTGGACAAGAACGTCCTCAATCACCCCTCTCGGAATACGAATCGATCGGTCAGCAAGTTGTAATGTGGTTTTGGTGGGTTTTAATTCACCTAAACTCAATTGTTCATAGACCGAAAAGGGAATTAAGTTTACACTTGCCCCTAGATCAAGTAGAGCATGTTTCACCCGGTAGTCTCCAATCACACATGATATTGTCGGACAACCGGGATCTTTGTATTTCTTGGGCATCCCATGGTTGATAATGGCACTCACATTCTCTGTCAAAAATGCCTTCTTTTACACCTGTATTTTTCTTTTAACCGTACAAAGGTCTTTTAAAATTTTTGCATATGACGGTATTTGTTTAATGGCATCCAACAATGGGATGTTGATTTTGACTTGCTTGAAAACCTCCAAAAATTCCTGATATTTATCTTGAGGTTTGGCTGGAATCAAGCGTTGGGGGAATGGAGCAACAGGCTTATATTCTTTCAATGGCTCTTTTTCATTCATGGTGATGCTAGGTCCATCATCCTCTTTGGAAGATACTGGATCATTAGGCGTTGAAACCTTCACCGGATCAGATTTTTTAATGATTTTACCACTTCTAAGAGTGGTGATGGCCTTAGCATGTTCCATATGTTGGTTCGAAGAACTAGGCACACTTATTTCGCATTGTTGTTTTGGATTTGGTATGGGTTGGGCTGGAAGCATCCCTTCCCTTGCGTTTAAGCGAGCCTTGATTTCCTCCACCGAATTTTTAAGCTCAAGCATTATCGTATGGTTGGATTGATTTATTTGAGCTTGTCCTTCCATGAATGCTTTCAAAGTATCGTCTATAGGCATTTGAGGTGGAGCCAATTGCATTGGGGGCCCCCTTGAGGATTATTTTGATTAGCCGTGTTTTCATTCGCCCAATTGAAGTTAGGGTTGTTTCTCCAACTAGAATTGTTCGTGTTTGAATTTGGAGTACTAAAAGGTCGTTGATAACTATTCAAAGCATTTGATTATTCAAATAAAAGTTCTCGAAACGCATAGATTGTTGGACAATCCGGCGTTTGATGCACATTGGAAGCACAAATACCACAAATAGTTTCAACAGCCCCCCTTTGTTGGGTTGTGTCCACTTTCTTTAGTTCCATCTCCTCGACCTTTCGTGTGAGTTTAGCCACTCTAGAACCTAGATCATCTTGCCCATCTAAAACATAAATTTCTCCCTTTTCCTTGGCTTGGGGCTGTTTTGAACTTGTTGGCTTAGATGTATCCCATGCTTGTGTATTTTCAACCAACATGTCGAAATAATCCCAAGCTTCCTCCGTTTCCTTGTTCATGAATTCCCCATTGCACATCATCTCCACAAATTGGCGCATGGTTGAGTTTAATCCATCATAGAAGAAACTAATCAACCTCCACCGTTCATAGCCATGATGTGGGCATGCGTTTAATAGTTCATTATACCTTTCTCAACATTGGAAAAAAGTTTCTTCTTCTTTTTGGGCGAAGTTCATTATGGCCCTTCTTAATGCATTGGTTCGATGAGTAGGGAAGAATTTTTTAAGAAACTCCCTAGTCATCTCAGCCCATGTCCCAATAGACCTCGTCCTTAAGGAATGTAGCCATGATTTGGCCTTCTCTTTCAAGGAAAAAGGGAACAATTTAAGTTTTATAGTATCCTTGGTCACATTGTCATAGTTTATTGTGGCTATAACCTCTTCAAATTCCTTAATATGTAAATAAGCGCTTTCAGAGTCAAGTCCATGGAATCTAGGAAGAAGTTGGATCAACCCTGGTTTAAAATCAATATTTCCCACATTGTGAGGGAAAATTATGCAAGAGGGAGTACTCGTCCTAGCTGGTTGTAAATAGTCACGTAAAGTTCTAGGTTGAGGTACATCCCCCACTTCATTCTCATCCAATTCAGTAAGGTTTGGGGCTGGATTTTGATTAGCTCCTTGATTTGGTTGATTTTCAGCCATCTCTCTATTAATTTCAGGAAGATTTTGACGTTTCCTAGCACGAGGCTCTCTATCAATCCCTTCAACAATTACTCCGTCACGATTGAGTCGGTTATTAGATCCCCGAGCCCAATTTGGCATGCAAAACCTAAAAGAATGAACAAAAAGGAAAAAGAATTCTTCCTTCCTTCCTTTACTCCTCTCTAAGACTTAAGCACAAGGTGTCTTGCAATGGCTAAGCCAGAAGCAAGGATAGAGACCGATTTCTCCTGGTCAATAGGGGTTCAGAGAACTCCCCACCCACTCTTTGAGTCTTTTGAGAAAAAGTACAGAAAAAAAAGAAAGAGGAATAGGTTGAGCAGAGAAATCTCTGAGCACAAGGTGATCCAAGACGGCAGAGCCGACCAATAGGAATCCAGGTAGCACAAGGCCTACCTTTCAGAGATTCAAAAAGGAGTCTCCACCCACTCAACAAGAGATGAATATGATGAGAATGAGTAGGAGAAGAAGAAGAATAGGGTTAGAGCGATAAAACCTGATTTGTGACTTAAGATGCCTTCTTCTTCTTCAACTTCCTAAAAATCCCTGGATTAAACCTATGTTAGAATCCTGCAAAAATCAAAATAAAGTAAGTTAGTATTTAGAAGAAAACTTACTCTAGAAAGCAAAACAAATCCTAAACCTATCTTAACACAATCTCAACTAAAAGTTATTTCAGAAAATTCTAAAAATACCTCATAGAAATCCCCGGCAACGGCGCCAAAAACTTGTTCACTCCCCAAGTATAGGGTTGCGAAGTAGTAATAATTCAGAAAGACTGAGTATCGTTCCCACAAAGATTTATGAATGGGTATTCTCAGATTTTGTCTAAAATAACTAGTAATTAAGATCCTATTAAGAACTAAAGCTGGAAATAGCAATTTGGGTTTAAACAGTGAATTGGTAAGGTAATTTCAATATAAAAGGCACTAGAGCACCAAGGATCCACTTTTGATAAGTTTCAATGCATCAACACAACTAGGTCTCTTGTAACTCAATCAGAATCGAATTCATATCTCTATCCGATCGGAATATAAAGCGGTTCAATCAACAATTATCCAAAATAAATGCTTATTCATTGATTCAATTCCCACATCAAAGCTCAGGCCTTGGGCACACTCAATTGTGTAGGCCAAGCCTCTTCCCAATCTAGTTGAGATTCATAACCATAGTTTTCATCAAATCCTGTCACTAGACCTGATTACAACTCATGATTAGAACTCTAATTAAATCAAAATCAATCAATAAACAACTATTTCAGATTACTACAAAAGATAAGAACTTTAGTTGAATGAGTTCCCACATGAAAATCAGGTCATTGTACACAAGGCAATCAAAGCGTCTACCATGCCCGGAGTCAATGGTAGATCAATGCACTACACAAGCATAAACAATGCTCAAAAGCTAAGATACTAAGCTTAGAATCACTAAGAATCACATGAGCCCGGAGTCATCAAGAGATCAAAGTAAAAACCAAACTAGTACTTGATTCAAACTCATATTAAACTAAAATTCATCAATTAAAACATGAAAGGAAACCTAGGTTGCATCAATCCATCAAAAACGAATCAAAAGCTTCCCCTCTTAGCCCTAGCTAAGAGGTTTTAGTTCATCTCTAACATCCTTGAACTAGAAGCCTCTAAAAACATGAAAAGTAACTAAAACAGGAAGAAAACTAGAAATTCGAAGTAGAATCTGTCTCCCAAGCAATCCCCACGTCCTAGCATGCTTTGGTATGAAGGAAAGACGTCCTTTTATAGCTTAGAGGTGTCCTTTACGCAAGAAAGTTCTAGATTTCGCGTAGAGTTACGCAATTGCGCAGAGAAATCCGGAACCCGAAATAGAAAGATCCTGTTTTCACATGGCCGACCGGTCTGGACCGGTCGGACTGGGCTGGCTGACCGGTCTTGACCGGTCGGACCTCATTGAGAATTACTCCAGCAGCTATGGCCGACCGGTCTTGACCGGTCGGACTGGGCAGTCCATCTGTCCAGTGCATTCTCTTGGCAGGTAGTGGGTGGCCGACCGGTCTTGACCGGTCGGGTTTCCTTGGCCGACCGGTCAGCAGACCGGTCTAAACCTTTTTCTTCTTTATTTATTTATTTCTTTCTTCTTTTCTCTTCTCTCCTTGCTTTGTCTTTCTTTGGTCCTTCTTCAACCTTCATCCAATGAACTTCAATGCTCGTAAAGAGCTCTATTTAGCCTTCAATTGGTGAAATCTCCATCTTGTTCCTACAATCACAAATCATGCCTTAGAATAGTCCCTTAAACATGTAAACTGTGCATAATGAGTGGTGAATTGGAGTTAGAATATGCACAATTAATAGCTCAACATCCGGCTTGTTTGCTAAAATCATACATTGCTGAGCGATCAAAACCGTAAAACCTTTGGCTACACTTTTTACTAGTCAAACGGGATTCAGTTGAAGTGATTTCAGTCCCATTGAAAAGCTTATTAGAGGATCTTTCCAATGAACCCATAATCATCGATCGAGAGCGGGCAATCGATCAAATTGCAGATGGCCGATTTTCATACATCAAACGGTTGTACTTTCATTAAGTCAAACGAAGTCCGATCGAAGTAATTCTAGTCTTGTTAAGAAGCTTATTGTTAAGCTCTTAAATGTGTATATTTTAACCCCATTTCATCACTAACTATGCTTGAAATACATGAATAAAGACTCAACTAATGCATGGTTTTGTGGTTGTAGGAATGAAAAAGAGAATTCATCAATTGAAGGCTTAAAGACGTTGTTTACAAGTATCGAAGATTAAAAGACCAAGCGCCAAAAGGTGGAAGAAAGAAAGTAAAGGAGAGAAGAAGGAAGTGCAGAAATTTTGCACTAAAGACCGGTCGTTCGACCAGTCATCCATAGCCCAGGACCGGTCGTCCGATTGGTCCGAACACTCAACAAAAGGGCCCCCACTACCAACATTGCTGGACCAATCACGACCGGTCATTCGACCGGTTGTCGACTGTTTAAACGGGTCGTTTGACCAGTCGTTGAATTAAAACATGGGTTCCAATTTTCAGAAAACTCTCTCGATGTTTTTTGACCTTTTACGACCGGTCGTCTGACCGGTCGTCCATGGGCTCCGACTGGTTGTCCAACCGGTCGGCTGCGTAACAGAGCTTCTTCTACAAGCTCCGAATTCTGTTGCGCAAAGTGCTATTTTTGCGGGATTTCTCGAAGTTTCTTCACACCTAGGGCTCCAAACATATAAAAGGACTCCTCTATCTCATTCCTAAGGCATCCTAAAAGAGAATTACCATGGTGGGAGGCAGCGGAAGTCGGATCCGGAGCTCTACAACTCTTCCTAGTTTGTTCTTCTAGTTTTATATTTTTCTTAGTAGCTTTCATGTTTCCTTGGATCATGAACGGCTAAAAATCTTAGCTAGGGCTAAGAGGTGAAGCTTGTAGTGAATCTAAGATGTTTCAATTTGTTTGTTTTGGTTTCAAGTTGGATTATTAGTGAAGAACAATGGTTTGAAGTTGAATAAAGTCTAAGTAGTTTTTCTTAATCTTATGATGATGGCTCATGGATGTTTAGAAGAATTGCCTGAGTTCTTAATTACTTTGAATGGTTCTAGACCTGTACGCTCCAAGGAATCGGATTCAATACACTCTAGATCTTTGATTCTCATGTGGGAACTTCATGCCAGGAGTTCTACTTTTCTGAATTTCTGAAATGTGTGTGATTTTGTAAGTGATTTGAATCAAGTTAAAATCATGATCTAGTTTTGCTTTGTGACAGAGTTTAATGATGATTATGATTGTTATCTTAATCTATTGAAACTAGGATTGATCTATGCATGCAATTGGGTGTGCTCAACTCCTAACTTGAGTTGAGGGAATCATGTAGTTCAATCATACATATGATAGATTGTTTGTTTTAATTGCTCTATCATCCGACTAGATAGGATTTAATTTTGATTTTAGTTGAGTACGTGAGAAACCAGAGTGAATTAAGCATTAAGGATTGCTACAAGTGGATCCTTGAACCCCTAGTGCTCTTTATTATTGATTACATTCAGTTTTAGTTCAAAATACCTATCTACATTTAATTATAAAAATTCTGTTTAGTTAGTTCTCAATTAGAAACCGTTAGAAGTGTTTTGTGGGTTCCTACACAAGTCCCTGTGGATCAACCTCGGTCTTACCGAGATTATTACTACATCGCAACCCTACACTTGGGGAAGCAAACAAGTTTTTGGTACCGTTACTGGGTACTTTGACGGTTTTTCACAAAATTTCTGAAAATAGTTTCTACTTGAGATTTTTAGGAGTCCTTCACTAACTTAGTTTATTTGCTTTATTTTATTTTTACAGGGATTCTAAGAGTCGAAGTAGTCACTTCAAATCAGATTTTTCTAACCCTTTTTCTTTTATTTTCTGAGATTTGCATGCCACATTGAGTTCGGGATTCTAATAACCGACTCATTAATGAAGGGGGAATTGTTGAAGGGATTGATAAGGAGCCACATGCTAAGAAACGTTTAAATTCTCCAATTTTGTCTGAAAGTATGGCTGAAAATCAACCTAACCCTATGGCCAATCAAAATCTGGGCTAAAACCAACCGAAACAGGAGAGAATGAGGTTGAGAATGTTCCCCGACCTAGAACACTACCTGATTACTTGCAACCTGCAAGAGCAAGTACTCCCTCATGCATAGTTTTTCCACATAATGCAGGGAACATAGATCTTAAACCGGGAGTAATCCAACTCCTTCCCAAATTCCATGGACTAGACAGTGAAAGTGCCTATCAGCATCTTAAGGAATTTAATGAGGTGATAGCCACAATGCACTTTGCAAATGTAACAGATGATGTAGTGAGACTTAAATTATTTCCTTTTTCCCTTAAAGAGAAAGCTAAGGCTTGGCTTCATGCATTAAGGTTAAGATCAATTGGCACATGGACTGAGATGACTAGGGAGTTCATTAAAAGTTCTTCCCTACTCACAAAACAATCATGTTAAGGCTCCTTATAATGAATTTTGCTCAAAAAGAGGATGAGACCTTCTTCCAATGTTGGGAGAGGTTCAAGGACTTGTTAAATGCATGCCCACATCATGGCTACGAAATTTGGCGGGTAATAAGCTTTTTCTATGAAGGACTGACTTCACCCATGCGCCAATTCGTAGAGATGATGTGCAATGGAGAAATCATGAATAAGGAAGTTGAGGAAGCATGGGATTATTTTGATGAATTGGCTGAGAATGCACAGTCTTATGTTCGCTTCCCCAAGTGTAGGGTTGCGATGTAGTAATAAACTCGGTAAGACCGAGGTCGATCCACAGGGACTATGTAGGATCTCACAAATTCATCCACAAGTGTCTATTGAAGTCTACTAATCAGATTGTTGTATAAAGTTGATGTGAGTAACAAAAGCTGAATTAAATCGAGAGTAATTAATTATAAGAAGGTACTAGGGTTTCAAGGATCCACTTGTAGCAATCCTTGATGTTCAATCCGCTGTGGTTTCTTATTCTCTCAACTAGAATCGACATTCCTGTCTGTCTAGTCGGATGATAGAACTGTTAAACCAAACAGTCTGTAATATGTAAGTTCTATACATAAGATTCACTCAATCTAGGCTGAGCTGAGCATGCTCAATTGCATAGGTCATTCCCCTTTCCTATAGGTCCAGTTCTCAATCATAACCATCCCCAAGTCCTCTCACAAGACAAGGCTAGATTAGAATTTGAACTAGATTCAAATCATCAGCACAGTCCTTACATATTCCAAAAAATCAACAAAAATAGAACTTTGGTAGGAAGTCCCTTTATGAAGAGCTTAGTACTAGAGCGCACTCCGATTCCTCAGATCATACAGGTCTATACCGTTGCAAACAAATTAAGAAGATAAGTAATTCATCCAAACATCCATGAGTCATCACAAGACTAAGAAAAATTACTTAAAAACTTGTATAAACTTCAAACCTTAGTTCATAATCATGAATTCCAAACTAAACCACTTAACTACGAATTAAAACATCTTGGATTCACTATAAGCTTCACCTCTTAGCCCTAGCTAAGACGTTTAGCTGCTCATGATCCAAGGAAACATGAAACAACTACAAAAAGCATGAAAACAGCAAAGCAAACCAAAAGGAGTTGTGAAACTCCAATCTTCACTTCCACAGCCTCCAACCTCGCTTGAACCCTTCTAGGATACCCTAGGAACGATCCCTAGGTGTCCTCTTATAGTCTGGAGGCTCCACAACGTCGGAATAATCGGGAATTTGCGAAACTCTTACGCAGCGCAGACAAAATCGGGAAGAAATTAGAAGCTTCTAAGTCAGTACGCATGGCCGACCGGTCAAGACCGGTCGGCCTCAAGTGAAAACACTCCAGCAAGCATCTCCGACCGGTCATGACCGGTCGGGCCTATTCATCCTTGGTCCAGCAAGCATGTCTGACCGGTCATGACCGGTCGGATGCCTTCAGTAACTCTCCAGCAACAATGACCGACCGGTCATGACCGGTCGGTCCTCTTCAGTAGTGCCCAAACATGCATGGCTGACCGGTCACTGACCGGTCTGGCTTCCATGGCCGACCGGTCACGACCGGTCAGCTTCATTTCTTCTTATTTTCTTCCTTTCTTTCATCTGCTTTCTTCTCTTCTTTAGTTCTTTCTTTCTTTTCTTCTTTGGTCCTCAAACATTCTTCATCAGAATGATCCCAAGTGAGCTCTTTATGTCTTCAATTGAGTAGAGTCTACCCTCAATCCTGTAGTCACAAAACATGCATTGAATTAGCTTACAAACCATACAAACCTTGCACGATGAGTGATGAATTGGGGTTAGAATATACACAATTAAGAGCTCAACATCTTAGGATACATCTAGACCAACAAATCCCAAGCAAGATAACAAAAGGAAAAAGGAGGAATTTATGTCCTCTCAGAAGAAGATAACATAAGTGCACGTGTGGCTAGTCTCACAAGAAAAGTCGAGGCCATGGAATTGAAGAAAGGAGAGATGATTAACTCAAAGGATGTTGAAATTGTTTATGGAATTTATGCCGGAAATCAACATGCAACACAGGATTGTCCCACAATTTCTGCATTCCAAGATATCTTACAAGAATAAGCAAATGCCATAAAGAGTTATCAACGGCCATTTAGTGCTCCAAACTCATACACGTATAATTCTAGTTGGAAGAACCATCCCAACTTCAGTTGGACGAATGACCAACTGCAAATACAAACAACACCCCCAAGCTTAACCCTTACTAGGTCCATCCCTAGAAATCACACCAAAAGCTACGCTAGAGGAGATGTTGGGTGCATTCGTATCAGTTCAAGCTGAATATAACAAGATTAATTCTCTGAAAATTGATGGGTTCATGCAAGAGCCACTGAAATTCAATCAAAATTCATCTCAAGCCATTAATGACTTGAAAACCTCAATGGCTAGAGTTGAATCTTATCTCAGTGTTAGGGAGAAAGGCACACTTCCTGCCCAACCTCTCCCTAACCCAAGGACTCAATTTGAGATACAAGACACAAGCTCATCCTCTCACCACACGGAGCATGTTCAAGCTATCACCACTTTGAGGAGTAGAAAAATAATCGATAAATCTAATCCAGTGAAGGCCCCAAAGCTTAATGATCCAAAAATTTCTAAAGAGGATGATAGCCCAAACAACACTCCACATGAGAAAGAATCGGAAAGGAATACAAGCTGGTTGCCTCGTTTCCCCAAAGGTAATTTCACCCAAACCTTTAGACAAAAACCTGAAAATTTTAGAGGTTTTTAAGCAAGTGAAGATCAACATTCCATTGTTGGATGCTATAAAAAAAATACCATCCTATGCCAAATTTCTAAAGGAATTGTGTACAGTCAAAAGGAAACACAATGTTCACAACAAAGTACTTTTGACTGAGAATTTGAACGCTATTATCAAACAAGAGGTACCCCAAAAATACAAGGATCCGGGTAGTCCAACCATCTCATGCATCATAGGTGACTACCGGATCAAACAAGCCTTACTCGATTTAGGGGTAAGTGTTAACCTCATCCCATACTCGGTTTATGAACAACTTGGGTTAGGTGAATTGAAACCCATCAAAACCACACTCCAACTTGCTGATAGATCTATTCGTATACCGAGAGGAGTGATTGAGGATGTCTTGGTACAAGTTGATAAATTCTACTACCCAGTGGACTTTATTGTCTAGGATACACATCCCGTGATAGGTACCGGTGCTCAAATTTCATCATACTTAGCCGCCCTTTCTTAGCTACTTCAAATGCAATTATTAATTGTAGAAATGGGCTTGTACAAATGTCCTTTGGAAATATGACACTTGAGCTGAATATATTTGATTTATGCAAACAACCACGGGAAGTTGATGATGAAGTCCACGAAATAAATTTAATTGAATCATTCATGGAGAATACATCCCCCTTAGCATTCTATTCCGACCCTTTGGAGGCATGCTTGAACCACTCTCATGAGATTGATGATGACACGATACGAGAGATGGATGCCATTTTGGATGTTATGCCGGTACTTGATAATAAAAGATGGAAGGCATTATTTGAGCCTTTGCCCTTAAGCGAGAACAAGCCCCTTCCATCTAATATCAAGGCACCGAAGCTTGACCTAAAACCATTACCCACTAATTTGAAATATGTTTATTTAGGTTGAGATGAGACATATTCGGTGGTGATTTCTTCCCACTTGGATGAGGAACAAGAGAGTAGGTTAATAGCTACTCTAATAGAACATAAGAGCATCATTGAATGGTCAATTGCGAATCTCAAAGGCATAGAACCACTGATTTGTACTCATCGCATACACCTTGAGGAAAATGCCAAGACATCTAGGCAACCACAGAGACGCCTCAATCCAAATATGAAGGAGGTGGTTAAGGCCGAAGTGGTGAAACTATTGGATGTGGGTATTATCTATCCAATATCCGATAGCCAATGGGTGAGTCCAACTCAAGTGGTGCCTAAGAAATCCGGAATAACCATCATAGCCAATGCCAATAATGAACTCGTATCAACCAGAGTCACTACCGATTGGAGAATGTGTATTAACTACAGGAAGCTAAACACAGTCATGAGGAAAGATCACTTCCCCCTACCATTTGTTGATCAAATTTTAGAAAGGTTGGCGGGTCATTCCCATTTTTGCTTCCTTGATGGGTATTCAGGGTATAACCAAATACAGATCACCCTAGAGGACCAAGAGAAGACAACATTTACATGTCCATTTGGCACTTTTGCTTATCAAAGGATGCCATTTGGACTATGCAATGCCCCTGCCACTTTTCAGCGTTGTATGTTGAATATTTTTTCTGATATGGTGGGGACGATTCTTGAAGTCTTTATGGACGATTTCTCTGTATTTGGTTGTAACTTTGATGAGTGCCTTATGCACTTAAAAACTGTTTTAAAAAGATGTGAAGAAAAGAACCTCGTGTTGAATTGGGAGAAATGTCACTTCATGGTTCAAAAGGGAATAGTACCTGGCCACATCATCTCACAAAATGGAATCGAGGTGGACAAAGCTAAAATTGATCTTATCTCTAACCTTCCACCACCCAAGAGCGTAAGACATTGCGGTCCTTTTTGGGACATGCTGGTTCTATAGACGGTTCATAAAGGACTTTAGTTCACTCTCTCGTCCTTTATGTAACCTCCTTCAAAAGGAAAACTCATTCGAGTGGACTAAAGAATGTCAAAATGCCTTTGACAAACTAAAATGTATGTTGACTTGTGCTCCCATAATGCAACCACCTGATTGGAGCCTTCCTTTTGAAATTATGTGTGATGTGAGGGACTACGCTATTGGGGCTGTGTTAGGCCAGAGAAAAGAGAAAAAGCCATGTGTCATCTATTATTCAAGTAAAACCTTAAAATCGGCTCAAGCTAACTACATTACTACAGAAAAAGAACTTTTGGCCGTAGTTTTTTCTTTAAACAAGTTTAGGTCCTACTTGATCGGATCCAAGATTATCATATTCACCGACCACGCCGCGCTTAAGTACCTTCTCTCCAAGAAGGATGTTAAGCCACGCTTGTTAAGATGGATCCTCCTACTCCAAGAATTTGACATAGAAATACGTGATAAGAAAGGAGTAGAAAACGCAGTGGCTGACCATCTCTCTAAACTTGTTCTCATCGATTCCCCTGAGATGACTGTGATCAATGAAATTTTTCCCGATGAACAACTCTTTAAAGTCTCCCAATTGCCATGGTATGAGGACATTGCTAACTATCTTGCTACAGGTACAATTCCAACACACTGGAACAAGCAAGATAAGGATAAGTTTTTCAACCAGGTGAGAAAATTCTTGTGGGACGACCCGTACTTATTCAAGTGTTGTCCCGATCAAATTATAAGGAGATGTGTGCCGGATGATGAACAACTAAGTATCATCTCCTTTTGTCATTCTCAGGCATGTGATGGCCACTTTTCGGCTAAGAAGGCCACAGTCAAAATTCTGCAATGTGGATTTATTGGCTCACCATATTCAAAGATACCCATGAGTTTTGTAAAACGTGTGAGCCTTGTTAGAAATTGAGAGGAATATCCCGTAGAAATATGATGCCACTCAATTCCATCTTACCAATCGAAATTTTTTATTGTTGGGGCATCGATTTCATGGGTCCATTCCCATCTTCTTTTGGAAATTTATATATTTTGCTTGCCATCGATTATGTTTCAAAATGGGTCGAGGCAATTCTATGTTGGAACAATGACCATAAAACAGTCATTCGTTTCTTAAAGGAAAATATCCTTTTCCGGTTTGGAACACCTCGAGTCATTATAAGTGATGGAGGGTCTCATTTTTGTAACCGCCCGTTTGAAGCTTTAATGAAGAAATATGGCGTAAATCACAAGGTGAGTACTCCGTATCACCCACAAACAAGTGGACAAGCTGAGATATCCAACAGGAAAATTAAACATATTTTGGAGAAAATCGTGAACCTTGATTGCAAAGATTGGTCACTTCGACTTACCGATGCACTTTGGCTTACCGTACTGCTTTCAGGACCCCCATTGGAATGTCTCCCTATAGAATTGTCTATGGGAAAGCTTGTTACTTACCCGTGGAATTGGAACATAGGGTATATTGGGCGATAAAGAAGATGAATTTTGATTCTGATAAAGCAAGCTCGTTGCGCAAACTTCAATTGAATGAACTTGCAGAACTCCAGAATGAGGCATATGAAAACGTGAGAATTTACAAGGACAAGACGAAAGTGTTCCATGATAAGAACATCCTTCGTAAAACCTTCACGATTAATCAAAAGGTCCTTATGTATAATTTTCGGCTACATTTATTTTCGGAAAAATTAAAGTCTCGATGGATCGGTCCCTTCATTGTGAAAACTGTTTATCCATATAGGACCATCAAGTTGTTGAATCCAAGGAACAGTAATATCTTTAAAACGAATGGTTAACGATTAAAGCCGTTCTTTGAGAATTTTTCTTTAGAAGGTATGCCCATACCTCTGACTGATCCTGTGTATTAGGATGTTTGATCTCCTAGTCTGATGGAGGTATAGAGTAGTTAGGATTAGGATTTTGTTACTTTTGGCTTGCTTTTTCGTAGGTTTGTTAGAAGGAGGTAGAATTCAAGTTTTTGTTCTCTCAGATACTCTCATTCCTCACTCCCTTTATTTTATTATTTCTCTCATGTTTTGCTCATTGTATATCTTTTACATTGAGGACAATGCAAGATTTAGTTGGGGGGTGTGGGATCACTAGGATGAATCTAGTGTTTTGTAACATTTCGAGCAATTATGTAGAAAATTTTCAATTTTTCTACAAATTCAAAACTCCATTGAAAAACTTTGTTTCTATGCATTTGGGATGGTATAAGTATAAAAAAAAAGGAGGGGCAAAGTGAGTGAATGATTTTGTAGTGATCTTACAAAGTGAGTTGAAAATATGGGAATGATTGAAAATATGGTGAAAAATCTTTAATCATGTATTTCCTTTCCTTTAATCATGTATTAGTATAAAAAAAAGGGCTACCTATTACCAATTGGGGGATGGTCTGCCCGTAACCAAAGCCAGAAACGGGACTAGTGTGAAAGCCATCGGAAGGACGGTAAGGCAAATTCCTGTCAAGGGCTTGTTGTTGATCTATACACTGTTAAATCCATACCTTAGTTAATTCATGAAGAAGGTAACCTCGGAAATCAATAAGATGAGCATTCACTGAGCACACTAGGTTAAATTGTTTGGATTCTTCTATTTATCAATCAATCAGCGGGAATTTCATATGAGTACTTGGTATATTTTGAAAAATTCAAGGTTTCAACTTCTATCACTGGGCATTTCAGAATTCTTTACACTTGTATATCATTAAGTATATAAAAACATGGTTTTTAAAGGAGAGTTGGGTTTTGAAGAATGAAATTTGTTTCACGCATGTTTTGCTCGGGACTAGCAAAATGCTGGTTGGGGGTGTGTTAAGCTCCTAAATGTGTATATTTTAACCCCATTTCACCACTAATTATGCTTGAAATACATGATTAAAGATTCAACTAATGCATGGTTTTGTGGTTGTAGGAATGAAAAAGAGAATTCATCACTTGAAGGCTTAAAGACGTTGTTTACACGTATTGAAGATCAAAAGACCAAGCGCCAAAAGGTGGAAGAAAGAAAGCAAATGAGAGAAGAAGGACGTGCAAAAATTTTACACTAAAGACCAGTCGTCTGACCGGTCGGAACACTCAACAGAAGGGCCCTCGCTGCCAACGTTGCTGGACCAATCACAACCGGTCGTCTGACCAGTCGTCCCCTGCTCAGACCGGTCGTCCAACCGGTCATTGAATTAAAACCTGGGTTCCAATTTCCAGAAAACTTTCTGGACATTTTTTTACCTTTTACGACTGTTTTTGTGGGATTTCTCGAAGTTTTTTCGCACCTAGGGCTCCAAACCTATAAAAGGACTCCTCTAACTCGTTCCTAAGGCATCCTAAAAGAGAATTACTATGGTGAGAGGCGGTGGAAGTCAGATCTAGAGTTCTACAACCCCTTATAGTTTGTTCTTCTAGTTTTATATTTTACTTAGTAGCTTTCATGTTTCCTTAGATCGTGAACGACTAAACCTCTTAGTTAGGGCTAAGAGGTGAAGCTTGTAGTGAATCTAAGATGTTTCAATTCATTTGTTTTGGTTTCAAGTTGAATTATTAGTGAAGAACAATGGTTTGAAGTTTGAATAAAGTCTAAGTAGCTTTTCTTAATCTTATGATGGCTCATGGATGTTTAAAAGAATTGCTTGAGTTCTTAATTATTTTGAATGGTTCTAGACCTGTATGCTCCAAGGAATCGAATTCAATACACTTTAGATCTTTAATTCTCATGAGAGAACTTCATGCCAAGAGTTCTACTTTTCTGAATTTCTGAAATATGTGTGATTTTGTAAGTGATTTGAATCAAGTTCAAATCATGATCTAGTTATACTTTTTGACAGAGTTTAATGATGATTATGATTGTGATCTTAATCTATTAGAACTAGGATTGATCTATACAATTGGGTGTGCTCAAGTCCTAACTTGAATTGAGGGAATCATGTACTTGAATCATACATATGACAGATTGTTTGTTTTAACTGCTCTATCATCCGACTAGATAGGATTTAATTTTGATTCTAGTTGAGTAAGTGAGAAGCCACAGCGAATTAAGCATCAAGGATTGCTACAAGTGGATCCTTGAACCCCTAGTGCTCTTTATTATTGACTACATTCAATTTTAGTTTAAAATACCTATCTACATTTAATTATAAAAATCCTGTTTAATTAGTTCTCAATTAGAAACCATTAGAAGTGTTTTGTGGGTTCCTACACAAGTCCTTGTGGATCGACCTTGGTCTTACTGAGATTATTACTACATCGCAACCCTACACTTGGGGAAGCGAATATTTATCTTATTATCTTTCCAACAAGACTAAGATCATCGAAAATGGATGGGTAATAAATAAGATACAGACATTTGAACCGTTTATAGAAAAAAAAAATTAAATATATAAACGTAATGATAACGTTTCTTATATACGAATTATATATAAATAAAAATAAATAATCGTTACATTTATTATAAAAGTCATCATTACCTTACTTTTATATAATATATATAAATATAAATATAAAAGTAATCATTACTTTTATAAAATATAATATATAAATTATTATTTTCTTTTATAAATATAGGTAATCATTACCTTATATAATATTTACATTACTCATACAGACGTAAAATCAACCGTGCATGAGTCGTAGAATGTACAGTGCAACAAGCGGGCCCCACATACACTGTGGTAAATGAGATGCCCACAACGTGGCCCGAGAAAAACTACGGCTATTGTAAAAACTGTGGCTGCCCAGCGTCTATATAAATAGCCTGACCACCATGCACCAAGGGGACAGAGGAAAGAGTAACGAGCTAGGGACAGGTGAGAGTGGTCGTGGGAAACAAAGAGTAAAAAAAAGAGCTAGAGATTTAGAAAGAGTGAGGAAAAAAGATAGAAATCAAGGGTAGGAGTTCCTGTGAAGGCGTTGGCCGAAGTACTTCGGAGCTTCCCGACATGCCGATATGCTACCCGATATAGGAGACAAAAAAGTCATTTAAAGAAGTCATCAAAGCTAAGAAGTTTTCTACTCCTATTCAAATCGCATTCCACTCCACACATTCGAAGCACATCAGTTGTATTCACATTACCTTTTGTCTCACTTTGCATTATTCTGTCTCTTCCATTTTCTTTTATTTTATTTGCCTGCCCAGGATTTTAAATCCTAAGAAGCAAGGCTAGTTTATACCCCATCTTATTTACTGCATTTTCATTTTGTACACCTACCTGGGGTCACTTGGCTTTGCGATATAAGGCTAAATAGTTCCTTTTTTTGTCTGCCCACCCCTCACGGGTCATGCGAAGCATGGTCAAATACAAAATGTTAAAATTCTACTGAATCCCCAAAAATTGCAAAATCCTATAAAGTAGAGACCGCACATTGTGCTGGCGAAAATGGTGCTTAATCTCTTCCTTTTTCGTCACCGAGGCCCTTACTCAGAATAGGTCACAGATAAACCACGTGAGTCATTCGATTTGGGGAATTGTAAGATTCCCCGACCCCTTAACAGATCCTACGGTTTCTAACCGGCCGTAAATTTTAAGCTTTATTTGGCTAGTGTTGACTCCGAATTAAATCCATTTTTACTAATAAGTCAACACTGAAGCCAAGAAAGTGAGGGCACCACCGCGCTCGCTTGGGGGGGGGGGGGGGGGGGTTCACAGACCTTATAAATAGTTTGGATGGACAATAAACATCATGGTGAGCCCTAGGAATGTTTTAACGGTGAGAATCATTGTCCCCACTGCCTATTGTGGTGTGTTCCACTTAAGCTTTTGATATGATTCATTTTTTGTATCATGCCCTAAAATGATCTCGTCAAATGGATGGATGATGTGGATATATTACATAAATCATTGTGGCCCCACAGAACCTTGATCTTTTTTGGAACCTTTGTACATTCACGGTGCTCGAGGACTGATGCCCTCACCTACGTCCGCCACTACCTACACCAACTGGTGTAGGATTCACCAGCCAATCCGCTTCCTATTAAGCATGTGACTTAGGTGAGACCCTGAAACCAGTGACATTGATACCATGTATTCCACTACTTTATGCTAGAAACTGGCTACTACCCTGGATTCCCACTGTATACTTTGGGTTATGGTTTAATTTTGGGTGGGTATTATTAGACCATTGCCCCGACCATACGCACCTCCATATCATACATCCTGCTAGAATACCTTTGATATGGAAGTTGGGATTAATGTATCACCTAATTTACTATTTTAATTAGAGTCCGGTCCATCTAATACAACTACTTGGAATGCACTGTACTCAAATTTTATTGTGAAAATCCTACTGAATATCTTGAAAAAATAATCATTATGGAAATACCAACTATTAAGGAGGATTCCATGAATCCAAACAGGCCCCTAAAGGGCTGATCTAAAACTCAAGTGTGCCATAGTACAGGGCAACTGGAGATCGAGATGCTAAACCTTTTTTTGGACCCATCAAATTTTGGTTTTGCCCTTCATCTTGGGGCATCATCTTATTAATAGGTTTAATGACATCTAAGCATATTGTACACCTCATAAGCGGCCGTTTAGCACATGGGATTAAGTGGGATTAGATGGTATTAAATTGAAAATACCACCATTTAAATCCCACGTCATGTTTGTTTTCTCCAACAATTACTAAGTTTATATGCTTTGAAAATGAGCCTTGTATTAAAAAGGGTGTCACGCCCTGGCCAGGTGTTGAATGTCTTTGGGTGTTACTAGGGTATTTTTTATTTATTGTATGATGCACGAGTTCCTACACGTTTCTGCAACCCGGACACTTAGAATCTTAAGCGGAAACCCTAACCTTTAAAATTTGTAGTGAGACTAACTATGGGACACAGATCAACGGATCCCTTGTTCATTAATCCTAGGATGTTCAAATAGGAAGAAAATGCATCAAATCGTCGAATCGAATGTTCAATTTATTCGTTATCCCATCTAGTCCATTCGATCGGATCCTCAATTTTTGTAGCGTTTGAGGTCTCGATAACCCTATCCCTAGATCCATAGGTCAACTAATAGAGTAGGAAGGTTAGACCTTGGGGCCTCAGAGTGGTAAAATGCCCAAATTGCTAATGGAACCATGTTCATTCGGTGCAACCGATGACCCTGTTAGTCCGACCAATCTGTGTAGCCTAAAGACCTGAGAAAATTGTGTTCTATTGCTTCGACTAATAGAACTGCAAGTCCCAGTCGATTTGACTGACATACCCTGTCGGCTCCCCACTTGGAGACTAGATTCGACCCTATAACCGGATTTAAGTCCTACCGGGAATAAAGTGGAATTGGACTCTTACAATTGAAAACTTACTTATCGGATTGAGCCCGTTTGTTGTGCCGCTTTGGGTTGTTTAATATCCACTCTCCCATGCTTCAATCAACTACCCTTGTGCTCTCCCGATCTTTGATGTTGTTGCGTCGCCAATACTCCAGCTCCAAGATCAGCTACCTTGCATATGATGCTCCATTAGAGATGCCCAAGGTGGTATGAGGGTAGGTTTGAGATCTCTACAACTAATGGGAATGGGTTCCCTAGAGAGTCTCACCTACAAGGATCTCATCTTAAAGTATTGGATATGAATATCACTATCAAGAACAATCCAATCTCTAGAGATCAAAAGAGGGACAAGTGTATCTTCATCATGAGCTTTGAATGCTCCATACTTGTGATGAATCACAAGGAAGATTACTTGTTTGGGTTAGGAATAGAGCTCCTAAAAGTAAGCAATGGTGGAGCTCCTAAAAGTAAGATCACTTGTTTGAATGCTCCATACTTTTAGGAATAGAACTCCTAAAAGTAAACATAGCCCCACCTGATTTGAGGTGGGGCCATGTTTGGTATAGCGTTTTGCATAGGTGGCCCCCCTTGAAGATTTGTGGAATTGGTCGTAGGACCATTCCTCCACCTAAAATTTGGGTGGTTTCTCCAATAAGAATTGTATGTGTTACCCATTGGTTCATTGAAAGGCCATTGATAAGTGTTTGTGACATTTGCTTGCTCTCGTAACACCTCTTGGAACGCAAGAATTGTAGGACAATCCTGTGTGAGTGTACATTAGTGGCACAAATACCACACACGTTTTCAATAGTTTCATTGGATTTTGAGGATTCACCTTTCCTAAGTTCCATAGCCTCAACCTTCCTTGTGAGGCTAGCTATCTTAGCATTCACATCGTCTTCTCTGAGGATGTACATTCCTTACTTTTCTCTTTGTTGAGAAAGCTTAAGATTACTTGATTTGTCTGAAGTATCCCATGATTGGGCATTCTCGTCCAACATATCAAAGTAAGCTCATGCTTCCTTTAAGTCTTTACTCATGAACTCGCCATTGCACATCATCTCTACGAATTAGTACATGTTGGAACTCAATTCATTGTAAAAAAAAAGCTTATAATTTGCCAAGTCTCGTAACCATGGTGTCGGCAAGCGAGTATGAGGTCCTTAAATCTCTCCAAACTCTTTAATGTTGAACCTCCAATTTATACATTGCATTGCCCATTCAGGACAAGGTTTGCATGCTTTTCATGGTTTAAAGGCCCACCTAACATATGTTTTGTGATTATAGGGATGAGAGCGGACTTTATTCAATTACAAGCCAAAAGAATGCATTTGGAGCTATTGCATGAAGTCATAAGATGGACCAAAGAAAGAAGAAGAAAGAAGGAGAAAAGAGGATGAAGAAAAGAAGAAAAAGCTGAAGAGAAACAAGGCAGACCGGTCGTCCGACCGGTCAGCCACATCAAAGGATCAAGTGGAAGACAGGCCGACCGGTCATGACTGGTCGGCCACATGATGGCTGTTCACATTGAAGACAGGTCGACTGGTCAAGACCGGTCGGCCATGCACACTGGATGGTTGATAGATCAGCCCGACCGGTCATGACCGGTCGGGTATGTTTGCTGGAATGAATGGACAGGTCTGTCCGACCGGTCTTGACCGGTCGGCAGTGCTCCCTGGAATGCTCAAAAGATTAGTCCGACCGGTCACGACCGGTCGGCTCTGCGTAAGAAGATCCCTTTCTAATTTAGGACTCCGAAAATTGCTGCGCAATGCGTAGTCTTTCGCAAAATCCGACGCAAGGAAGGTTGTTTGCTATAAAAGGACACCTAGGGGTTCTTCCTAGGGTATCAGAGAGGCTAGGGAACGTGAGTTTGGCGGGTGAAGGCGATTGTGGAGCGTCTGCAACTCTCCTATTCGGGTTTTTCTATTTTTATGCTTTATTTCAGAGTTTTTAGTTGTAGCATGACTATGCTCGGCTAAAACCTCTCAGCTAAGGCTGAGAGGTGAAGCTTGTAGCTAATACTATGTTGATTTCAGTTTAATTCAAGTAATTTACATTCAAGTTTGGATTTTTGCATGGTTTAGTTCCAAATAATGGTAGTTTGAGATGTTTTATCTGAGTTTATGTGCTCCGGACATGAATTCCTTTTAATTCTCTGAGATTATCATGTGGTTTATCTAAATTCGGATTATAGTAATCCTTGAGCAGGCCATAGTCCAGAGGCATGGCTGTTACTCCGCAGGCTATAGTTTGAGTTTTGTATTGATTGAATGGAACTAGAACTTGGAAGTTCAACTTGAATGTGATGGAATGTGTGTGAATGCTTTACTTTCCAACTAGATGAGAGATAGGACTTCAAATCTAGTTGTGTTCTCTATTTGGATTGACTGAATTGACATAGGATTGCTACAAGTGGATCCTTGAAAGCCTTAGTACTTAGTATCTCTGATTTTTCATTAAATTCCTGTTTTAAGTAAGCACTCTTTTAAATCTGATTTCCTTTAAAAAGCCGAGTTGCTGGAGTGATTTGGTAGCTGTTACTATTTCCTTGTGGATCGACCTCGGTCTTACCGAGATTTATTACTACATCGCAACCTTACACTTGAGGCGAGCGAACAAGTTTTTGGCGCCGTTGCCGGGGAAATTAGATAACGGTTTTCAAATAATTTCAGTGGCTGTAGAAGTAGAAATAGTTAGGCTTTTTTATTTTCTTAGAACTAACAAGTTTTTCTGTTTTGTAGGAGTTTTTCTCTAGTTCAAGCGCATCAGGTGATACCCTTCTAACTTAGCTTCTGCAGAATATTCTTTCAGTTTCAGATTTTAGTTTTCTAGAATAGGATTAGTTTCAGTTTCTGGTTGAGTGGTTTATGTCCTGTTGGGAACGTAATCATTCAAATCGTCTCCAATCTGAAGGTGGTTTAGTTGGGCCATTGTCAGTCCATAGACGAGTCCGGAATTATCAAGAGCATTGTGAAAGTTTGGGGAATATGGATCAAACACCCTTAAGGAATCCTCCCCCCCTACTCCAACCACAAACACAAATCAGGAAGGAGTAGGAGAGAATGAGGTACATAATGTTCCTCCAATGAGATCACTACGGGATTACCTACAACCTGCTCGTACAATTACACCTTCTTGCATAGTTCTACCAGCTAACGGTGGGACCCTTGACATAAAACCGGGAGTAATCCAACTTTTACCTAAATTCCATGGGCTAGACTCTGACCACCCATACTTACACTTGCAAGAATTCGAAGAAGTGTTGGCCACCTTGCATTATCCCAATGTTTCTGGGGATACAATCAGACTTAAACTTTTTCCCTTCACTTTGAAAGAAAGAGCCAAAGATTAGCTTCACTCTCTTAGACCACATTCGATTGGGTCATGGGTTGAGATGAACCGGGAATTCTTGAAAAAGTTCTTCCCGGCTCATAAAACAAACACTCTTCGAAGGGCCATAATGAATTTCTCAGCTAAAGAGGGTGAATCATTCTTTCAATGTTGGGAAAGATTTAAGGAACTCCTGCTTGCTTGCCCACATCATGGCTATGAGAGTTGGCGAGTTATAAATTTTTTCAATGATGGATTAAGTTCCAATATGCGCCAATTTGTGGAAATGATGTGCAATGGCGAGTTTATGAGTAAAAATCCAGATGATGCTTGGAGTTACTTGGACATGTTGGCAGAAAACGCCCAATCTTGGGATACCTCGGATAAACCCAAGAACCCCAAGCCTACTCAAGAGAAAGGAGGGATATATGTCCTTAAAGAGGAAGACGACGTGAATGCAAGGATAGCCAACCTCACAAGGAAGGTTGAGGCCATGGAACTTAGCAAAAATGGAGTTTTCAAGTCCAAGGAAGCTGTTGAAACCACATGTGGGATTTGTCTCACCGACTTACACGCTACGCAAGATTGTCCCACAATTCCTGCATTTAAGGAAGTACTACAAGAGACAGCCAATGCCACATATGGTTATCAACGGCCCTTCAATGGACCGGTAGGTAATACATACAATGAGAGTTGGAAGAACCACCCGAATTTCAGTTGGAAGAATGCTCCTACGGGCAATCCTAACAACTCCCAAAGAGGGCCACCCATGCAAAATATGGCCCCACCTCAATTCTCATTGGAGGATACCTTGAGAGCGTTTATGCAAGGGCAAGCGCAAATAAATGAATCGAATCAGCAATTGTTCCAAGAGCTGAAAGTCTCGGTTGATGAGATTAAGGGACGCTTGAATACTAGGGAAGGGACCTTTCTGGCCCAACCTCAGCCCAATCCAAAGCAAGTACATGAAGTAAGCATCCCTAATTCTTCCAACCAAAACATGGAGCAAGCTAAATCCATTACCACCCTTAGAAGTGGTAAACAAATTGACAAAACTATTCCGGTGAAGGCCGATGAGCCTAATGATCCGGTAAATTCTGAGGATGAAAATGGATCTAACTTAGCCCCACAACAACCGGAACGCATTTACAAGCCCATAGCACCATTCCCATCGAGATTGGTTGCCCCAAAATCTCTCCCAAATTCTCAAGATATTCTAGAGATTTTCAGACAAGTCAAGATCAATATCCCTTTGCTTGATGCCATCAAACAAATTCCCTCTTATGCCAAGTTTCTAAAAGACCTATGCACAACAAAACGCAAATATAATGTGCAGCAAAAGTCCTTCTTAACTGAGCAAGTTAGTGCCATCCTCACTCAAAAGACTCCCCCAAAATTCAAAGATCCCAGTAGTCCCACCGTCTCATGTATCATTGGAGACTACCGGATTGAACGTGCCTTGTTAGACTTGGGGGCGAGTGTGAACTTGATCCCACACTCGGTATATGAGCAATTGGGCCTTGGTGAATTAAAACCCACCAAAACCACATTGCAACTCGCTGATAGATCTATCCGTGTACCGAGGGGGATAGTTGAGGATGTTCTAGTCCAAGTTGACAAATTCTACTACCCGGTAGATTTTATAGTTTTGGACACACAACCGGTTTTGGATGCTAGCACCCAAATACCGGTGATATTAGGCCGCCCATTCCTTGCCACATCAAACGCAATCATCAATTGCCGGAATGGGGTGATGCAACTATCTTTTGGAAACATGACACTAGAGGTAAATGTGTTTCATTTGGGCAAAAGACATAGGGATGTCGATGATGATGAGTTCTTCGATGTGAACATGCTCGAAACTTTTGAAGAAGAAGAACTCCTCCAACTTGAACCACTAGAAAGCTTGGAGACATGCTTAGCACATTTCATGGATTCCGAAGATCCCATCATTAGTGAGATTGTGCAGGCATTAAATATAGAAAGACCGGTAGTTGATACTAGCCGGTGGAGGCCCCACTTTGAAAAATTGCCACCAACCACATCAAGGCCTCTACCGTCTAACATCAAACCACCAAAGCTTGACCTCAAACCGCTGCCATCAGAGCTTAAATACGTATATTTGGGTCAAGAGGAAACGTTCCCAGTTGTCACTGCCTCCCACCTAGAGAAAGACCAAGAGCTCAAGTTGATTGAGCTACTCAAAGAACATCGGGAAGCCATAGGTTGGACAATAGCGGATCTCAAAGGGATAGATCCTTCGGTTTGCACTCACCATATCCACCTTGAAGAAAATGCAAAAACGTCTAGACAACCTCAAAGAAGGCTAAATCCAAACATGATGGAGGTTGTCAAAGCCGAGGTGTTAAAGCTATTGGATGTGGGTATCATCTACCCCATCTCAGATAGCCAATGGGTGAGTCCCACCCAAGTTGTCCCCAAGAAATCCGGTATTACCATCATTGAAAACACCAACAACGAGCTTATACCGACTAGGGTGACCACCGGTTGGCGTATGTGCATTGATTATAGGAAGCTCAACACGGTTACTAGGAAAGACCACTTCCCTCTCCCATTTATGGATCAAATTTTGGAGAGGTTGGCAGGCCATCCCTATTATTGCTTCCTAGATGGCTATTCCGGATACACCCAAATTGAGATAGCTCCGGAAGACCAAGAGAAAACCACATTTACATGCCCATTTGGTACCTTCACTTACCGAAGGATGCCATTCGGGTTATGCAATGCACCCGCCACATTCCAACGATGCATGTTGAGTATTTTCTCGGACATGGTAGGTGAGTTTCTTGAGGTGTTCATGGATGACTTTTCTGTTTTTGGTTGTACATTTGATGAGTGTCTCGACCACTTGAAGTTGGTCTTGATGAGGTGTGAGGAAAAGCAACTTGTATTAAACTGGGAAAAGTGCCATTTCGTGGTACAAAGAGGAATAGTCCTTGGACATATCATCTCATCCAATGGAATAGAAGTAGACCGGGAAAAAATTGACATAATTTCCAATCTACCACCACCCAAAAGCATACGCGATGTGCGGTCCTTCCTTGGACACGCCGGTTTCTATCGAAGGTTTATAAAGGACTTTAGTCACATCTCAAGGCCTTTATGCAACCTTCTACAAAAGGAGAACCAATTTGAGTGGAGTGCCGAATGTCAATTAGCTTTTCAAAGCTAAAAGACATGTTAGCAACCGCTCCTATCATGCAACCACCAGATTGGTCCACTCCTTTTGAGTTGATGTGCGATGCAAGCGATTTTGCTATTGGGGCGGTGTTAGGCCAAAAGAAGGATAAAAAGCCCCATGTCATCTACTACGCAAGTAGGACCTTGAATCCTGCCCAAGTTAACTATTCGACTACGGAGAAAGAGCTCCTAGCTGTCATTTTTGCCTTGGACAAATTCAGGCCATACTTAATAGGATCCAAAGTTATTGTTTATACAGATCATGCGGCGCTGAAATACCTTCTTTCCAAGAAGGATGCTAAGCCCCGTTTGCTAAGATGGATCCTACTCCTTCAAGAATTCGATTTGGAGATCAAATATAAGAAGGGGGTAGAAAATGTGGTGGCGGATCATCTATCCCGTCTAGTCCTACCAAATTCCATTGACGAGTCACCTATTGAGGACTCATTCCCTGATGAGCAACTCTTTGTTGCTACGCATCCACCATGGTACGCTGATATAGCCAATTATCTTTCCACAGGTGCGATGCCGATTCATTGGACTGCGCAAGACAAACGTAAATTTTTAAGGGAAGTGCGCAGATTTTTCTGGGATAAACCTCTATTGTTTAAATACTGCCCAGACCAAATTATAAGGAGATGCGTCCCCGATGATGAACACAATTCTGTCATCTCCTTTTGTCATGATCAAGCATGTGGGGGTCATTTTTCAGCCAAGAAAACAACTGCGAAAATTCTGCAGTGTGGTTTTTATTGGCCCACGTTATTTAAGGACACCCACGAGTTTTGCAAAGCGTGCGAGCGCTGCCAGAAGTTAGGAGGATTATCCCATCGAAATATGATGCCTCTCACCCCAATCCAACATCTTGAAGTCTTTGACTGTTGGGGCATCGATTTCATGGGACCATTCCCCTCATCTTTTGGACATGTCTATATTCTGCTTGATGTAGACTATGTGTCTAAATGGATAGAGGCTATCCCATGTAGAACCAACGATCATCGTACGGTTCTCAAGTTCCTCAAAGAAAACATACTTTCTGGATTTGGGACGCCTCGAGCCATTATTAGTGATGGTGGTTCTCACTTTTGCAATAGACCTTTTGAAACCTTAATGAAGAAATATGGTATTAGGCACAAAGTGAGTACCCCATACCACCCACAAACAAGTGGGCAAGTTGAAATCTCCAATAGGGAAATCAAGCAGATTTTGGAAAAGACGGTGAGACCGGATCGCAAGGATTGGTCCCTAAGATTAGATGATGCACTTTGGGCTCACCGTACTGCCTACAAGACACCCACTGGAATGTCCCCTTATAGACTTGTCTATAGGAAAGCTTGCCACTTGCCTGTGGAGATAGAACACAAAGCCTATTGGGCAATTCGGGCTCTAAATTTTGACATTGACAGGGCTAGCTCGCTTCGCAAACTTCAATTAAATGAGCTTGATGAGATCCGGAACGATGCATATGAGAATTCGAGAATTTACAAGAGCAAGATGAAGGCCTTTCATGACAAGCATATCGTAAGAAAATCTTTCCATGAAGGACAGAAAGTGCTCTTGTATAATGCCCGCCTTCATCTTTTTCTGGGAAAATTACGATCTCGATGGACCGGCCCATATATTGTCAAAGAAGTTTTTCCTCATGGGGCTGTTGAGATTGAGAATGTAGTGAATGGTGACTGTTTCAAAGTTAATGGACAACGCCTTAAACCATTTGTTGAGAAATTTGATTCAGAGGACATGTCCATCTCCCTGAATGATCCTGTCTATCAGGATGATTGATCTCCTAGTCTGATGGAGGTATAGCATAGGTAGGTTTTATTTAGTTTTACTGTCTTAGTAGGATTTAGTTGCTGTAGTTGCAGACTTCCATGATCGCTCTCCCAGGTATTATTGTTCTTACTCTCTCATATTTTACCATTGCTCTCATGTTCATGCTACTTGACTATCTTTTTACATTGAGGACAATGCAAGATTTGGTTGGGGGGTGAGATGAGATCCCTCATCTAGCATATTGCCACCTTTCGAGCTTCATATGCACGAAATTTTTTCGAATTTTCTAACATCTCAAAAATCCTTTAAAAAATCTTATTTCTATACATTCGAGAGGTTATGAGTAGAAGAGGAGGAAAAACGAAGTGTGTGATGTTGTAGTTTTGAATTTCTCCGAACATAATGGTTTTATATGATAGTTCCCCTATTGTTGTGATTAATAGAAAAGTTGAACACCTTTACACCAAGTTCACATTACACGATTTTCATGAGTGACAGGTTTATGTGATTTATGGATTAGCTAGACTTTGGTTTAGAGGTGTTGAGCAGCCAAGCCGGGGTATTTTGTCCATCCTTGTCCATGGGAAAATAACGGAGGATATGGATTTCTAAAAATCCTATCTAATTTTAAAAGAAAAAGGAAAGAAAGGATGAAATCGGGAAGGAAAGAAAAATGGTGGAAAATTCCGAAAAGGGCTACCTATTACCAACCGGGGGATGGTCGAACCGTAACCAAAGCCGGAAATGGGACGTAGTGTGAAAGCCGTCGGAAGGACGGTAAGGCAAATTCCTATCATAGGCTTGCTGTTGCTTTGTGCACCTAAAAATCATTAGTTTACCTAATCTATGAAGAAGATGATCCCAGGAACTCATGAGATGAATTTTCACTATACACACTAGGTTGAATTTGTTCGAGTTCTTCTATTTATCAATCAATCAGCGGGAATTTCATGTAGACACTGCTTATGTTTTGAGAGTCCAAGGTTCAGCTTCTATCACCTAGCTTCTCCAAATTTTATACTTGTACATCCTGGAATGGGTAGAAACATAGTTTCTGGAAGAGAGTTGGGTTTGGAGGTTTGAATTTGTTTCACGCATGTTTTGCTCGGGACTAGCAAAAAGCTGGTTGGGGGGTGTGTTGAACCTCCAATTTATACATTGCATTGCCCATTACAGGACAAGGTTTGCATGCTTTTCATGGTTTAAAGGCCCACCTAACATATGTTTTGTGATTATAGGGATGAGAGCGGACTTTATTCAATTACAAGCCAAAAGAATGCATTTGGAGCTATTGCATGAAGTCCTAAGATGGACCAAAGAAAGAAGAAGAAAGAAGGAGAAAAGAGGATGAAGAAAAGAAGAAAAAGCTGAAGAGAAACAAGGCAGACCGGTCGTCCGACCGGTCAGCCACATCAAAGGATCAAGTGGAAGATAGGCCGACCGGTCATGACCGGTCGGCCACATGATGGCGGTTCACATTGAAGACAGGTCGACCGGTCAAGACCGGTCCGCCATGCACACTGGATGGTTGATAGATCAGCCCGACCGGTCATGACCGGTCGGGTATGTTTGCTGGAATGAATGGACAGGTCTATCCGACCGGTCTTGACCGGTCGGCAGTGCTCCCTGGAATGCTCAAAAGATTAGTCCGACCGGTCACGACCGGTCGGCTCTGCGTAAGAAGATCCCTTTCTAATTTAGGACTCCGAAAATTGCTGCGCAATGCGTAGTCTTTCGCAAAATCCGACGCAAGGAAGGTTGTTTGCTATAAAAGGACACCTAGGGGTTCTTCCTAGGGTATCAGAGAGGCTAGGGAACGTGAGTTTGGCGAGTGAAGGCGATTGTGGAGCGTCTGCAACTCTCCTATTCGGGTTTTTCTATTTTTATGCTTTATTTCAGAGTTTTTAGTTGTAGCATGACTATGCTCGGCTAAAACCTCTCAGCTAAGGCTGAGAGGTGAAGCTTGTAGCTAATACTATGTTGATTTCAGTTTAATTCAAGTAATTTACATTCAAGTTTGGATTTTTGCATGGTTTAGTTCCAAATAATGGTAGTTTGAGATGTTTTATCTGAGTTTATGTGCTCCGGACATGAATTCCTTTTAATTCTCTGAGATTATCATGTTGTTTATCTAAATTCGGATTATAGTAATCCTTGAGCAGGCCATAGTCCAGAGGCATGGCTGTTACTCCGTAGGCTATAGTTTGAGTTTTGTATTGATTGAATGGAACTAGAACTTGGAAGTTCAACTTAAATGTGATGGAATGTGTGTGAATGCTTTACTTTCCAACTAGATGAGAGATAGGACTTCAAATCTAGTTGTGTTCTCTATTTGGATTGACTGAATTGACATAGGATTGCTACAAGTGGATCCTTGAAAGCCTTAGTACTTAGTATCTCTGATTTTTCATTAAATTCCTGTTTTAAGTAAGCACTCTTTTAAATCTGATTTCCTTTAAAAAGCCGAGTTGCTGGAGTGATTTGGTAGCTGTTACTATTTCCTTGTGGATCGACCTCGGTCTTACTGAGATTTATTACTACATCGCAGCCTTACACTTGAGGCAAGCGAACATTTAACCGAAAAATTCATTATGGCATGTCTAAGGGTGTTTATTTTGTGAATCGGGAGAATTTTTTCAAGAATTCCTAGGTCATCTCAATTCATGTTCCAATAGATTGTGGTCTTAGAGAGTGAAGCCATACCTTAGCTTTTTCATTCAAAAAGAAGGAAAACAATTTCAATTTGATCACATCCTTAGTGATATTGGCATATTACAAGGTAGCTACTACCTCATCAAATTCCTTTAAGTGTAAATATGGTCTCTCAAAATCTACCCGATGGAACTTTGATAAAAGTTGAATCACCCCTGGTTTAAAACTAATCGTTTCGGCATTATGGGGGAATACAATGCATGATGGTGTAGTTGACCTAGCCAGTTATAAGTAATCATGTAAAGTTATGACCAGAGGGTTGTTTTGCACCTCATTCTCTCTATATTCCTCTTGATTTTGATTTTAATTTGGATTTGGATTAAGATTAGGAGAATTCCTTAGAGCTTTTTATTGATTGTCAGCCATGACTTCCGAACTCTCAACAACCTCTATGTATTTTCTAATACGTTTCTGGATTTTAAGTCCTTTAACTAGACCTCCTTTAATTTGGAGACACTTGGTGTGCTCATGCTCCCAATGGGACATAAACAACATTAAGTTGTCAATCTAAATTAAAACCTAAGTCTTAAAAAGTAAAAATTTGAAAAACTAAAATTAAAGAGACTTAGTTAGAAGGATGTTACCAAAGTTGCTGAACTAAGTTAATATAAATCCTATAAAACAAACAAGCAAACAATGTTAGTTCTAGAAAAATGTAAAAAACATAATTCTAGAAAATAAGAAATCCTACCTAAATAAGTTAGAAACTAATCTAAAACTATTAAAACTTTTAGAGCCATTTAACCTACAAAAATCCCTAGCAACGGTGCTAAAAACTTGTTTGCTAGCCCCAAGTGCAAGGCTGCGAATAATCGATCGTGAGACCGAGATCGCCCTCGGGGATTATGCAACTAACTCGATTCTATAAATTCTAACAAAGTTAAACTAGGATTCTCAACAATTTAGAATAAAGCATAAACGGGATAAGAAAATCTTAAAATGCAAGCAACTAGAGCGCCAAGGATCCACTTGTAGTAATCTTAATGTTAATTTATTTAACATTCACAATCATAAAATTGGAATCGAAGTCCTATCTTTACCCAATCGGAAGATATAACATTCAAAAGCACATAACAAAACCAAACTTAAATTTGGAACTTCAACTTCTAATTTTACTCAAGTATGGAGAAGTTGAACTTGTGAAACTACGAAACATCAACCATACTATTGAATAAGGCTAATCTAGGGTTTCCATAGCTCAATTCTCATAAAACATGTTGATCAATCTAAAAAATTCTTAAGTAACTCATGTACTTGGCACACAAGCTCTCAAAATTGTCTAAAAATATCAACTTTATTCAAACTAAAACTTGAAAAATCTAAAATAAAAGCTTATAGTACTTGCATGAATGACTTAAATATTAAAACCAACTACAAGCTTCACCTCTTAACTCTAGCTAAGAAGACTAGCCAATCAAAGACATGATTGAACTAGAAAATAAAAGAAAAACTAGAAAAACATGAAAAACTAGAAAGTGGATGTGTATTTTTATAGAAAGTGGATGTGTATTTTTATAGAGAAAATCTGCCACTGACCTTGAATTCCGTAACCCTTTGACACTTGGAAGGTGGTTGATGACCGGTCGTGGCTTAAATAGCAACGAACTTAACAGATTTTGAACATTTGGATCTTCATGGATGACTAGTCCGACGATCGGTCGCGGGTGCACAAAATTAGTCCATCAAGCTCTGAATGAAATCACCTCCTATTCTGAATTTCAGACCGGTCGGTCGATCAGTCTTGGCTACTTAACGATCGGTTGTGCGACTAGTCTTGGGATGTTATTCGCTCGCCTCAAGTACAAGGCTGCGTTGTAGTGATAATTCTCGGTAAGACCAAGGTCGATCCACAGGGAATTAGGTAAACCAATTCTAAATATTCTAGCAACTTCGAATTCAATTAACTTAGAAGTTCAAGTTCATAAACTAACTTAAAACAATAACTTGTAAAATATATAATTTAAAAGAACTAAGGCTTTTAAGGATCCACTTGTGATAGCCCTCATGTGAATTCATTCATCCAAGCATAACACAACTAGAATTGAAGTTCTATCTCTCTTCTAGTTGGAAGATATAGCATTCAAACACAAACAATCCCCACTTAAGTTGAAGAATCAAATTCTAGTCTTAATGAAGCACGCAGAAGTCGAATATGTAGCCTTCGAAGTAACGACTATGCCAATGGACTATGGTACATTCTAGGGTTACTACAATTCGAATCTAACCAATCCAAACGTGATAATCTCAGAGAATTACGAAGAACTCATGTCCGAAGCACATGAACTCTTATAAAAACATCCAAAAATACCAACTTTTATTCAAACTAGAATTTAAAATCCAAACTTAAAGCAAAGTACTTGAATTAAAAAGAATTCAACATGATAACTACTCACAAGCTTTACCTCTTAGCCATAGTTAAGAGGTTCTAGCTGAACATTATCATGCTTCAACTAGAATTTAAAGAAAAACTAAACAAAAACATAGAAAACTAGAAAAAAAAAACCCTAGTTGGAGGAGTTGCGGTCGCTCCACGATGATCTCCCTTGTTCCCCACGAACTTAGAACTCTTCTATAATACCTTAGGAAGGATGCCAAGGTGTCATTTTATAAGAACAACCACCCACTGCCTTGGATTGCGTAAAGATTTACGCACTTACGCCGGTCGTCGGGCGCCCGGTCAGGTGTTGGTCGGGCGCTTGACCATGCTTCAATCTGTCCAGTGTGTTTTTTATAAAACCAATTTTGAATATCGGGCGCTCGACCATGTGATGGTTGGGCGCCCGGTCAGGTCCAGAAACGTCCAACGGGCTTCAGCATATTTTCTTCGAATTTCAAGCCCTCGGCTATGTGTTGGTCGGGCGCCCGGTGGGTGATTTTTGTGTTTGCTGATTCTTGTCTTCTTCTAACCAATCCAGGTCTTTTTGAAGTGATTCTTCAAGGCCCCTTTTCAATAATTTTTCCTTGATCTTCAAAGTGTCTAAATGCATCCTTTTGTCTTTAAATTCATAAACTCTTGCTCTCATTCCTACAATCACAAATATGCATTATATTAATCTTAAAATTATAAGAATCATGCATTATGTGTGATGAATTGGGGTTAAAATATGTATAAATTAAGGTATCAACAGAGGTAAAAAACTGTCCAACGAGTTCAGCTCCTGTTTTTTGAATTTCAGACCGGTCGGACGATCGGTCTTGGGTAACCGATGATTGATCGTCCGACCGGTCGTGAAAGACAATTTTTTCTTGAATTTTTCTTTTCTTCTTCCCTTCCTTCCTTGCTTCTTTTGTCCACTTCTTGGATCTTCTTCCTTTGTTCTTTAAAGTGCTTCAAAGTAGTCCTTTTACCATGGAATTCATGAGGTCTCTCTCTTTCCTACAAACACAAATACACACATAAGTAGGTTCTTTTAATAGCTTAGACAATGTAAATGTGTGATGAATTGGGGTATAAATATTCACAATTTAGCACTCAACAATCGCCAAAAGATAGGCTTGATTGAAGCCTTGATTACCAAGAAACAAGGACTGACGACTGGTCTTTGCAATTAGAGGACAGGTCGTGTAGGTCCTCAAATAGGCAAATAAAAAGTGTTCTTAAAATGGTCTAATTAGATCGGTCGCAGACCAGTAGTGGGCAACTGGCCGACCAATCCTTAACCGGTCGCCGAGGGCATAAAATGAGACAGCAAGTCTTGCCCTGTGACTTATTAATTAGGACCGGTCTTAGTCTAGTCGTGGACCGATTGTGAATGGTTGTTTTCAGTCCAAAGTTTTGTTTCAAAAAATCTTTCTGCTGGGCTTCTGTCAGGATTGGTCGTGGACCCTTCACGACCGGCCCTCATGGGCCTATGATAGGCCCTGAACTAGCCATTTTTTAATCGTTTTGCTCAGAACTTTTTTCTATAAAGAGAGATCATTTGGGGGTTTAATGGCCATGCATTCCACACCCAACTAGAGCATTAAGAGGGTCATTATTCCTCATCCCTTAGTTTCCTTGCTCTTGATTGCCTTGAGTTCACCATTCAAATCAAGCCATTAATGGTACTTCAATGAGTATTCAAAGCTCGGTTTAAAGTATGAACTCAAGCAAAGCATTCATGGCTGACCTAACCTTATTTTAGCTAAATCATTTGGTTATCAATAGCCATTGAATGCTGAAATTTAGTAGTTCCTACATTTACCATTGTATTGAGTAGGCAAAGGGAACTCCAACTCTCCCATCCATCCAGCATTAGAATAGGCATTATATTCTTCATTGGTAGTTGATCATGTCATCTTGGTTAGTTTTCATGGGCAATGAATCTATTCCCGTTCGTACAAATCCCAACGGAATCCTCTGCCACACCTGTTTTACCAAGCTTGTGGACTATCTATGTAAAATTCACTCCTTCCGTCAGGTTTTATCCTTAGAGAAAAAAATCAACAAGATCTACCACTCAGGTGGGCCACACAAGGAACATGAAATTACGCTTTTTAGATTAACACACTTGTAAAGGCGTATGCATGTGGAAGCTTAGAGAGCAACTGAAATTATGGCTAAGTCCTAAAGGAGGGGGGGGGGGGGGGGGGGGGTTAGGACTTATTAAAATTCTTTTCGCCTACTTAACAATTTTATCAAATTAAACTAAGTAAGCAAAAACACTTCAGCTTCCAAGCCTAAGTGGGTCCAATTAGAAGACTAGCATATGGTTTAAGTAATAAGCTACCTAGTCTAAGCAAGCATAGATTATCAAATAATTATACTAATCAAGCTCTTAATCTATGCAACCTAAGTAGACTATATGAGGGCGGATCATATAAGCTCAAGTCTATTCAAGAAGTGAAAGTACATCTTGTGTGTATAGATGATCCTAACAAGTGCCTAGCATACATTCTAATTAAGCATTCATAATTAACCAATTAAACACAATGTGTAATAAAAAATGTGCTCAAATACAATCACAAACACAATGATATATAGTGGTTCAACTTTGGGCTTACTCCACTCCTGATTCAAGTACTCAACCCCTTTGAGCACACCGACATTCACTATACGGAGATTTTTAATCAGGTTCACTTCTCAACCTTTACACAGAGGTTTTACAAGTTCACCTCTCAACCTGAACGGAGTTTTGGACAAGGGTTAACTCTCAACCTGAATGAAGTTTTAGACATGGGCTAACTCTCAACCCGACGCACGTATATTCTCGTGTCGGAGGCTCCCCCTTGGAGACTTGTTTAGGCCCGACAAACGTGCTAAGGAACAGAAAACGTCCCTAGATCGAGTTTTACAAACAAACTCTACACTCGATTATCACCAGAAAAAGAATAGTTGGACTCAACACAAATTGACAACCTTACTTGTTGGATTTGAACCCCGTTGTAGCTCCGCTTGGGTTGTTTCTTCTCACTCTCTCGTGCTCGATTCAGCTTCCCTTGTGCTCTCCCGATCAATGATGTCGCCGCTTTGCCAAGGCTCCAGTTTCATTGATCAAACGCTTTGCATATGATCTTCTTCGAGATGACCAAGGTAATAGGAGGATGATTAAATCTCCTACATGGGATATGTAGCTTGTTCTAACTAGGAGATTCACTTAGAGGTCCTTCTAGAGGTCTTAAACAAGAGGTTTTACTATGTGGTTTAGTAGCTCACCTCTAGGATTGAGAGAGGAATCAAGTCATCTCTAAGTTTGCATTTGAATGCCCTCACTTGTGATTAAATACAAGGGATATGACTTGAATCTCCTCCTCTTTAAGGCCCCATATGATGTGCAAATGATGTGGGTAATGGGCTCTCAAATCACTCTCATAATGCCCAAAAAACTGAGCTCCATATATAAATTTCGAGCTCAAACGGTCATAAAACGGGCATAAATGGTTAGTTGTCGACCTATCCCGATCGGTCACGACCGGTTGGATCAAGGCCAGGGAGTCCAGCAATGTTACTGTCCCAAAATGTGGTCTGACGACTGGTCGGTCAAGGATCATGACCGGTCGGCAGCCTTGCTGTAGATCCTGTTTCACTTTCATTTTTATAGCAGTAGAAGCAACCTCTTTGGCCATTTTTTGGGTGGTCTTTTGGGACACCTAAAGCCAATATAAGATGACTACAAGTTTGCCTAAGCGGGTCAAGGTCATCTAGAGGTTTGGGTTTTGGTTTGGTTCAAGATTAAAAGGCTTCACGAAAGTATCTCTTTTATTTATTTCTTCTTCCTTGATGCAGCAGGTCCGCTTGAGTCTTCAGTCTTCGTCCTCTTTAAGCTCAACCGACATTAGACTCACTGACCTATGTAATTGGCAAACAAGGTCCACTAGTATGCCACATAAAAGTAACAAAACAATGAAATAGGAAGCCAACCAAAGTTGCTTGAGTGGGTCCCCATGGTGTGTATCTCTCATCGGATCCGTTGATCAGGTGTAATTCACCAGGATGTAGTGAAAATACAAAGCCTGATGCAAATATCACGCCATACCGTGTGAACTAATGTTTTAGGGGCAGTTTTACATTTTTCCCAATAATGCGAACCATCAGAATTTTTTTTGGGCTGATCTTTTTTGTGCATGGTTCAACTGATGGTTGCCACCTGATGGACGGAGTAGATTTCATATTAAACATGGTGGGCCCATAGAGCTTGGGTGTCGCACGCTATAAAACTTTAGACTACTCCGCTGCCTACATTCCAGAAAAGATGAGTTATAGCATGCTCAAGCTGCGTGTGATGTTTGATAGGCAGGCACTGAGAAGTTATGCGCCTGTGTCAGTGAACTACAGTGTTCAATACCCTGTTAGATATCTGCTTAAAGAAAAATAGGCTATTTCACATATGAGGTGGACCACTATAAATTAAATCAAAATTGACCATTTAATTATAACCATTTAGTCTGATTTGTACATTGTGGCCCACCCAAAGAGTAGAATTCTCTGATTTTTTTTTAGGGTTAATGGCATATAAGTGCCTACACTTTGGTGGATAGACAAAAATCTGCCTGCTTTTTCACTATTCCTATTTCAGTGCTTTTTTTTATAAGCACATGTACGGTGGTTCACCGAAGTTTTGGATGAAGCTGATATTTGTCATTTTCATACGTCCAAAGTCTGTGTAACCTTATCCTTACAATGGCCGTTGGAAGATTTCAAGGGTCAACCTTGTTGCCGTTGTTATGTTCCACTCGATCATTGGTTATGCTTCATTTTTTGGCCCATGGCATAAAAAGTGATGGTGAATTGGATGGACGACATGGATACTAGTCATACATCATGATAGGGTTCACCTGATGATTGAATCTGCTTCATTTTTGTGATAATACGTGGAACCCAAAGTTACCCTACCGTACATCAATGGGGCCACCTTCATCAACTTCAGCGATCAACACCGTCCATCAGTTTGCTCATTTCCTTTTTGGTGTAAGGCAAAAAGTGAGACTGTTCTAAGTGATAGTCTGGCCCCACGAAGTCCCAATAATATATAATTTCTTGACCATTGAAATAAATCTTGCCAATATGGTACACATGATGATTTGATCTACCTCTTTTTTTATCTATGCCACGATACACTACTTACAGTGGAATGGACGGTACAGATCATCACAAAAAACAGTGGGCCCTATATACCTTAAAGCCAATGATGTGACCCATATACCTTAAATCCTTAAACGAAGCAGTGTATCGTGGGGCCTTTATACCTTAAATCCGTCGTTGATGACAGCTGGTAAGGGCCCTGGCATGGTCACAACAGGTTGTACGGCAAACAAACATTCTGGTGTCCCGTGAAGTTTTTTAAGGTGGGAATTCAATCACGATTGTTTCCTATGGTATGGTCCACCTAAGATATGGATCTGCATCATTTTTTTGGATCCTGCCCTAAAATGCGCTTTAAAATTGGGTGGATTATGTGGATGTATATCACTCACATCATAGTGGCCCCATAGTTAGGGATCCACCGACTGGCACTTACTTCACTAATCTTTCAAAACTATAAGCACTGATTTGGAAATACCTCAAAAGCACATACTAATTTGTCTTTGGCACAAAAGATAGGCCGTTGTACGGAATTGGCTATTTTTTTTTAATCGGATTGAGTGCGGTACTCCGCACGCTCTTATCCTGGTAGTAAACTCTGTTGGGCCGACCTAGAATGTATGTGCTTTATCTATTCCGTCCATATGCTTTTCCAGCTCATTTTAGGGGTTGAGCCCAAACCTTAAGCATATCTAAATCTCAAGCGGACCGTGCCACAGGAAACAGTGGGAATAATGATTTCCACCGTTGAAATCTTCCCAGGCCCCACAGTGATGTTTATTTGTCATCCAACCTGTTCATAAGATCACATGGATATGGATGAAGGGAAAACAGAAATATCAACTTGATCCAAAACTTGTGTGTCCTACGAGAATTTTTCAATGGTAGACATTCAGTTCACACTTTTCCTGTGATGTGTTCCACTTTAGATTTTGATATGCTTCGTTTTTTGGCACTATACCTAAAATATTCTGTTAAGATGGATGGACGGAGTGGATAAAATATGTAAATCACAGTGGGCCCCACAGAGTTTACTCCTCACGCTTAGAGTTACTACGCAATCCGCTTCTTTTTTTTTTTTTTTTGAGCTTTACTTCCAACCTCGTGAGAGCTGAATCTCGTGTAAGAGTTCTGTACTGGCACAGATGCATGCGTGTTGTAACGTACGACGCTACACTCAGCTGCGAAATTTGGTAACTTCTGAGGAGGGTGATTTTGTGGTTAAGAGGGAGCCGAATATTCCTCAAAACATGGGGCCTGAAACAAACTTTGCGAAGCCCATTATGCTTTATATGTTAATCAACTCCTTTTATTGGATAGAATCATCATTCGAACCATACATAAAAAAGATCATGCATTGAAAACTCGGAGGACAATGTAAAACTGCTCTTATAGTGCCTAAGTTCAAACAATGTGGCCTACCTAATAGCATTAGGCTGATTTATTTGTATTTTCACTCCATTTTAGTGAGTTACAATTAATTAGGGGGTTTGATGAAATATATACACCATGCTGCCTGACAAAAACTTATCATGTTTGTTTTCATTTCTCTTGAGTACATGCATGTAAGTAGGTAATTATTACTATTTATTCTATTTGATAGAAACCTGTATTTCATCATGTAAAAATGGTACAAAAAGGACCCACCTACATTCGCGGGCCACATTGTGATGTCAGTGAGATATCCATGCCGTTCATCCATTTTACCCGAACATTTTAAGGCACAAGCCCAAAAGATGAGACATATCCAAAGCTCAAGTGGCCCACACTATAGAAAACGGTGTTCATAAAAGGCTTTTTATAGGAGTTCAATCCACTATTCTGTACGGCATAGTCCACTTAAGCTTTGGATTTGCCTCACTTTTGAATGCATGCCTTAAAATTAACTCACAGAATGGATGGACAGAGTGGATACGCCATGTGTATCATAGTGGGCCCCACAAAAAATCACTCCCCTCAATTTCTATGCACAGAAAACAAATATTAATTGCCATTCTTGAAAAATGGATAGATAAATACATTGTAAATAATCATTATCCATTTGCAATGCATTTACGTTAAGAAAATGAAAACAAACAAACAAACAATTATTTACATTTTAAATAAATTTATTTTGTCATTTTTTATTTTTATTTTCTTCAGACTTTCCAACATTCCTCAGATGGCTCTACTAGTATGACTACCCATGGCTAGCTTGGGCACCAAGTGTTAGGGTGGAATTATCTAAGCCTGTCCGTCAGATATGCTGGCTCATGCTCACCTTGGAATCCAAAAATCACGATCATGCGGAACTATGATAGGTAACATCCTAAGAAAAAGTTGGGATGTGATAGCCTCCATTTAGTTTTGTTAGGGCTTCCATGAATGCCATCAAATCCGTTCATTTTATATCCACACCATGGATCAGTTTTTCCAGCTTATTTTAAGATATGGTCCAAAAAATGAAGCAGATTAAAATTCCAGGTGGATCACACCATAGCCAAAAGTGATCATTAAACGTCCACCATTAAAAAGTTCCTAGCATCCACCGTAATCTTTATTGACCATCGAACCTGTTGGTAAGAAAATATGGACCTGGATGATGAAAAAAAAAAAAATGGTACAAAACTTTTGTGGCCCTGAAAAGGTTTTTAATGGTCAATAACCATTGTTGCCCGGGGTGCAGTTGACCTGAAAATTTTATCTTTTCAGTTTTGGGACCACACCCTAAACTAAATTGGTAAAACGGATGAACAATGTTGATATACAATGCATACATTGAGGTGGGGCCCGCGGTCAAAGGCCTCACCCACACAACTGGTTGTGGTTGAAGCTAACACCAAAAGGCAACCTGCAGCTCCATATATTCTATCTTTGAATTTCAGTCAACAATCATTTCCATTTTGATTTTTCTTAAGATCACTTTTATTTTGATATTTTTTAAATATGCATTGGATGGTAATTTTCTGCTATATTCATCTACAAGTTATTCATGAGTTGGACCCATTAAATGGACAATCTAGATAAACCACACTGCCTGCCATGTGTCTGGCATTTGGTGATGCCCACAAGTTTCTGATCCGGCACTATCAAGGCAAAACATTCTCGCACTCTGCTAGTCGATGCTTTATTGACATGACAGCTGACTAATCTGGGCGCAACTCATCACACACGTAATGTCAGAACCAATCATCAGGAGTTCTACATTCCGTACATGTGAAGCCTCTCAAATAGAAATAATAAAGATTTCTATCACGTATACCTTACATGATTAATAATTTAATGTGATTTAAACTATTTGGACCTAACATTATCATTAGTTTAAATTTATAAAATTTATTAATTATTGGACCGAGCCCCATATAATTTCTTTTATTTATTTTATCGATCAAGAATACGTGAGGGTGTGGAAACATGTGGAGAAAGAATAGTTACGTTCGGTACATGATTATAATTAAGTACATTATATTTTCTTAATTGATGCATTCTATGATCTGATATTCTGGAAATTTTACCAACAATTAATTGATATAGAAATAACCCATGCAACAATCATGATGGAATATCCTTCTATCAAATAGAAATGATAATTAATTTTCTGTCATGTGAGCCTTACATGATCAATAGTTTAGAGTGATTTCTATCATGTGAGCCTTACATGATCAATAGTTTAAATAGATCAAATTTATTAATTGTTGGACTAGGTCCCATATAAATTTTTTTACCTATTTAAGATACGTGACGGTGTGGAAACACTTGGAGAAAGAATAGTTAAGATTGGCATATGATTATTATTAAGTTCATTGTATGTTCATAATTGATGTATACTATAATCCAATATTATAAAATTTTTGATCAAATTTGACATAGAGATAACCCATGCAACAATTATGGTGGATCACTCTATTAAAACCTATGTTGGAGAACCTATTTATATTTTTAACTGTTCCTATGTACTCGCTAGTTCTTTAGGCTGACCAATCAAGTCATAACATTCGATGTAAGGATTCATGGTCTGAAATTTCAGCCTAAATGAGCCGATAGTTAGGAGATTTAATGGTTCCAATTTTACCATGTAGTCAACGATCAAACTTGAAGGTGTGATTATTTAAGGACACGCGATGTGTGATCTGATCAGTTATTATCGGTTGAATTTGATTGATTATTGTTTATGTGATGAATAGTGTGGTTTGTTGATGTTTATGGTTGGGTTTATTTTTATTTTTTTTTCTTTTGTACAATTTAATAGATGTGAGGATTTTTCGTCATTCTAAAGTTGTTTAAATTTGAAAATTCTTATTTAATATAGTGGATCTTAATTTGTTTAGCATCTTAAAAGGCTAAATTATCCAAGGTTTAGATATAAATTGAAGATCTTAGATCATGCACCATCTCAAGTCATTGAAAACACATTTTGGACATCGTACCAGCGTCCACGACATAAGCCTTTTATGAATTAGAAGGTAAGAGGGAGGAGAGTTTGTGCACTTTCCTTTTTTAATGGGGAAGCAAGTAATAAAAGACTCTTATCACTAACCTATAGTTGAGCCTAAAAAAAAAAAAATACAAACAAAAGAGAAGGGGTAAAACCTCTAAAAAAAAAAAGAAGAAGCAAAGAAAAAGCTCACACCTTAGGCAAGGGAAGGTAGCCACACCCAAGCTAGGGAAGAAAGAAAAAAGAGAAGGAAAGTTCAAATAATATAAGCTAACTGGCCAGCAAGGATAATGCAATTCGCAACATGCAATGGCAAAGGTGTAGGAATTAACTGTGGTGTTCCTATACCTATTTCCCCTAAGTCAAAGAAACATATACCTAAGCCCATACCCCTTTGTCCCCCCTTAATGATGTAGTGTAAAACCCTGGATTTTTGCCTACTCGAGACCTAAAAATTCTCTGAAAATTTTTCACTACAATTAGTTTATTTTATCATTTAGCAACTCTTAATGCTCTATTCTAAATAAATATACTAGTATTACTAACAAAGAACTATACAAATTTGAGTAGACATCCTTAAAGAGCTAACGCCTACACCCAATCATCGAAAGCTTGAGCCTAATCATATTGTTGGGGTCCAAAATAGCATATGCCGGACCATGCACTGGATGATGAGGAAGTTTGATGAATAGATGGGCTAAGAAGGCACGAACATCGAGGCTGCGAGGACCAGGCACGATCATGCGTGGGGCCGAAGCCCATTGTAGAAGTTGACTAAAAAATTACAAAAAGCCAAAAGGGGAAAGGGCCCACGATGTGGCCATGCACAGGACCTCCTGGTTCCAACGCATGTGGCCACGTTGGCAGATGGGCCCCACAAATGCTCCAAATGACAAAGGGGTCCACCGCCCAGCCCTGTTCGCCAACCCCACGTGCAAGGTTGCGATGTAGTAATAATCGATCATGAGACTGGATAGTCCTCAGGGATTTGTAACTAAACCCAATTCTAACTCTTCTAATAACTTAAAATTAAGAAGTTTAAGAAAATTCAGATTTCTAGAACTAAGAAGAAACAAGAATTTAAATAAGATAAAATATGAAAATAAAAGATAACTAGAGCATCGAGGATCCACTTGTAGTAGATCAATGCTAATCTATTCATCAAGCACAGAAACACAATTGGAATTGAAGTCATATCTCTCATCCAATTGGAAGAAATCGCATTAAAAAACAACAGTCCAAACCAAATCTGGAAATCACAATTCTAGTTCTAATGAAGCATGGAGAAGATGAACTTGTAGCCTTCTAAGTAACAATCACACCAAGAGATAATGGCATGCTCCAGGGTTACTATAATTCAAATCTCATTAAATCATAATGACAATTCATAGAAACGTATAAGAAACATGTATTCGGAGTGCACATGCTCTAAAAATTATCTGAAAATATCAACTTTTATTCAAACTAGAACTTGAAAATCCAAAATCAAATCTTAAAGTACTTGAATAAATGAATTAAACATTGACTCTAACTACAAGCTTCCCCTCTTAGCCCTAACTAAGAGGTCTAGCCAACCAAAGACATGATTAAATTAGAAAACAAAAGAAAAACCAAGAAGAACATGAAAGAACTAGTAAAACCCTAGGTCGGAGGAGTTGTAGACTCTCCACTTTGATCCTCTCCACCTCCAACAACTTCAGAACTCTTATAGGATGCCTTTAGATGAGAGTAGATGTGTCCTTTTATACCAAAATCGCGCCACCACCTCGGAATCTTCTGGAATTGTGTAATTGCATATGCAGTCTAGGAGGTAGGCTTCGAACAGTAATGATCATAACCGAAATTTGAAAATTTTCCTTCATATGACCGGTCATAGCTTACGGCCGATCGGTCGTCGACCCTTAAATTCAGTCTAACAAGGTTTTGCAGAAATCTTCTATTTTTTAGAATATTCGACCGGTCGGGTGGCAGGTCTTGAGCAGTGGCCAGCCGGTGGTTCAGACAATAAATTTGAAGTTCTTCTTTTTCTTCTTGTTCATCTTCCTTGCTTCTTTCCTTCACCTCTTAACACTTCTTCTATTGATCTTCAATGTGTGCAAAGTGGTCCTTTTAGCCATGTATTTATAAGGTTCCTCTCTCATTCCTACAAACACAAAAACACATATAAGATAGGTTTTTATCAATCAAAACATGCATAATGTGTGACGAATTAGTGTTAGAATATGTACAATTCAGAGCTAAACACACACCCCAACTAGTATTTTGCTAGTCCCGAGCAAAACATGCATAAAACAAATCCAAATTCCCAACTCAACTCTCTCCCGAAAACTATGCTTCTATAGACTCCAAGACATACAAATATGAAATTTTGAGAAAGTTAGTGATAGATGTTGAAACCTCAAACTCCCTAAACACAATGATTGTTCAAATAGAGCTCCTGCTGATTGAATGACAAATATAAGAATCCGAACAAGTGTGTTCCAGTGTGTAAAGTGAATGTTCAACTAATAAATTTTCAGGGTTACCCTTTTTTATAGATAAACTAGACTAAAGATCTAAAAGTGTACATATCAACAGCAAGCCTACGACATGATTTTACCTTACCGTTATATCGATGGCTTTCACACTACTTCTCATTACCAGCTTGGGTTATTGGCCCTCCCTTGGTTGATGGTGGGCAACCCTTTTCGATATTGTTTCACCAGATTTTCAACATAACTCTTTTTTCTTTTCTTTCCAACATAAGATAGGATTTTTAGAAATCCATATCTCATTCAAATATTTCTTAAACATGATGGACAAAGATCCCCGACTTGGTTCCTCAACACTTTAGATCATGATCTAATCAATCTAAAAATCCTTCCTAATCCTTTCAACCATGAGAATCGTGTAACATGAACTAGAATCCAAAAGTGTTCAAAATTTCTATCAATCACATAAAGAGGGGAACTCATATAGAAAACCATTATATATATTAAAAGAATTTTAAGAGTTTCAAAACCTAATCGCTCCATCTCTCTTCCTTTCATATTTACATAATCTCAAGTGCATAGAAATAAGGTTTACAAAAGAGTTTTGAAATTGGAAAAATCAAAACATTTTTGCAAAAATTGTGAAATTGCTCAAACGTCACAAATACTAATACTAGATTCATCTAGGAATCTCACCCCCCAACCAAAATCTTACATTGTCCTCAATGTAAAAACATATGCAATATGCAATGACATGAGAGCAATGGCAAAAATAAAAGCGGGTAAGACCGAGAGTACCTGAGAGGGTAAAAAATGAAAATCTACCTCCAAGAACTAATCCTACTGAAAGCACTAAAAGAAAAAACAAAAATAAAAGCAAACCTAACCTAAACTACTCTATACCTCCATTAGACTACTATAGCCAAATTGCGGTGGTCGAAGATAGTGAAGACTCGAGACCTGCGAGCACCTTTATGACGATATCCGACCTGCGAGCACCTTTATGATGACATTCGACCATCGAGCACCTTTATGGTGGTATTCGACTTGTGAGCCCGCATGGTTGAGGCTCACATATTGGACAAGTATGATGTACAACTCCCAAGCCACCGAGCCCTTTTGGTCAAGGCTCAAATATTGGGAAAGTACGGAATACCCTCCTGAATATACAAGCCTCTCAATAATGGTCGCCGAAAGGTTCTGTATCCCAATATGCGAGAAGTTATCCTCGAGCTCGAACGTCCTCCGCCCTTTTCAGTACCAGCAGCCCATATAGACCAACGTGGGCTTATCTTAATTCGTGGTTCCGAACCTCAGGGGATCGCCATCAGGGAACGTAATCGATTAGATGACTAATTGGATCAAGCCATTTCCTTATCTAAGGAGCGACAAGATAAGCACCTTATCTCCAAATATCAGGGGTAATCTTAACGCCTTGCGTAATAGACTGGATCACCCGGATCTATATAAATGGATGGCTCCACAGATGATAAAGGGACACAATTTCTAAGTCTCTAATCCCATCCCTTCATTTTACAACCATGTTCCGTCTAACTTAAGCTTCGGAGGGCCAATGGCTGGACGCCGTCCACCCTTAGTTTTCTCTTGTGTACTTTTAGGTTCGAAAGGGAGCTGGCTTGAAGGAATGTGAACGTCTGGATGATCCTGTTACCAAATCCGACGTAAACAGATTAGCGCCGTCTGTGGGAACGATCGTCAGGATTAGCCATTCTAATCACTGACCGAAGTTCTCCCACCATGCCTCCTAAGAAGACGGTTCATTCTTCCACTTCAAGGCAGACGCTACTTCCACTTGACATTACCGAACCGGCGTCTAACGTCCCTCAGACTGCTTCGACGGGCATTCCCCAGGGGGGTCCTAACGTGCTATTACAAAACCCACTGTTCGATGCATCCGGCAATCAAGAAGATGTTATCCATTTCCTTGGAAACACGCTTCTGACTCTCAAAGCCAGATTTCAAGCCTTATCAATCGGCTTGATCAGCATTTTCCGGAGCCTCAGCGACAACCTCCAGAAGGGTCGCCAGGGCAACCTATACTAGTGGCTTCCAGACATTCTGCGGGCGAGCCACTGACCCAGCAAAATCCTCCTCCACCAAATCGATTGCCACTCAGCAACCAAGTCCCTGTACTTCCTCCACATTCTATACACTCCAGTACTTCTCGGCAACAGCAATCTCAGGGCTTCACCGTCGAAGCTTCAGGCTACACCTTACCATGGGAAGGAGACCTCAAGAGAATCCATGATCGTTTTAACGATATGGAACAACGATATCAGGCGAATCGACCATCTGTTGCTGTGGCGTCAATACATCGATCTGAATCTCCTTTCACCTACGAGGTCATGGAAGCACCTTTACTTATGAAGTATCGCACGCCTATCATCACTCTGTATACAGGTACTGACGATCCTCTCGAACATCTGGAAACATACAAATCTCTTATGAAACTGGAGGGACATGGGTCAGAAATCATATGTAGGGCTTTTTCCCTAACCCTAAAGGATGCAGCGCGTACATGGTTCCGGGGGCTCAAACCCCAATCCATCGGGTCCTTCTCTTAGCTATCGGAGCTCTTCCTTTCTCAATTCATGGGAAGCATCCGCACCAAAAAGCCGACATCTCATTTAATGGACTTGAAACAGCAGCACGGGGAGACAATAAAGGAGTTTACAGTTCGGTTCACAGTAGAAGCCGTCCAGACTGAAGGTTATACTGAAGATAAAGGCCTTACCGCACTCATAGCCGGAATTACAAGCGAGAAGTTTAGATTTGCCTTAGATAAAAACCCCCCTAAAACTATGGCGAAATTCCAAGCAAAGGCCCAGAAATACATCAATGCAGAAGAGGTGGCTTTGGCACGTCATGGTATACAAGGCAAGAAGGGCAAGGCAGAGGAGATTTCTCCCTCGGATAAGAAATACCGGCGCGATCAATGGGACCGTTCCCTAAGAGGCCTTACTCTGGTAAATATCGAAATTATACCCCTCTTATCCAATCTCCTGAGAAAGTATTAATGGAGATCAAACACAAGCCTTACGTGAAGTGGCCTTCAAAGATCAAGTCCGATCCCGAAAAAAGAGATAAGGGTAAGTTTTGCTATTTCCATAAAGATCATGGGCACAACACCCAGGAATGTATATCACTAAGAGATCATATCGAAGCTCTCATCCGGAAGGGTGTTCGCTTCCCCAAGTGTAGGGCTGCGATGTAGTAATAATCTCGGTAAGACCGAGGTCGATCTACAGGGAAGGAAGTAAACAATTCCAACTATCTTAATAAATAGAATCAAAGAGGTTTGTGAAATTGGTTTTGAACATAAAATAGAAAATCTGATAATGGAAAGATAACTAGAGCATCAAGGATCCACTTATAGCTCTCCTTAGATGCATAATTCGCTATGGTTTCACACTTTCTCAACTAGAATCAAAATTAAGTTCTATCCAGTCGGATGATAGAACAGTTAAACCAACAATCTGCTATATGTAAGATCCATGCATATGATTCACTCAATACAAGCTAGGATGAGCATGCTCAATTACATAGGTTAGTCCCAATTCCAATAGGCTAAGATCACAACCATAACCATCATTAAATCCTGTCACAAGACAAAACTAGATTATGATTTAAACTTGATTCAAATCACATACATAGTCTCACATAGTTCAGAAATCCAGAAAAATAAAACTTTGGTAGGAAGTTCCCACATGAAGATCATAAATCTAGAGCGTATTCCGATTCCTCAGATCATACAGGTCTAGACTAGTGCACAACAATTAAGAACTCAAGCATTCTTCCAAACATCCATGAGTCATCATAAGACTAAGAAAAACTACTTAGCACTTGAATTAAACTTCAAACCATTGTTCTTCAATAGAAATCCAAGTTGAAACCAATAAAACGAATTAAACAATCTAAGAAAATTATAAGGTTCACCTCTTAACTCTAGCTAAGAGATTAGCTAATGAAAAACATATTAAAAATTAGAACTAGAACTAAGAAAAGGAAGAAAAACTAGCTGGAGGAAGCTAGGAAGCCTCCTATGACTTGAACTCCTTGATCCCCACGTCCTTGGTTGCCCTAGAATAGAAGAGAGCACCTCCTTTTATAATACAGCAAAAGTACCGCAACATAACAGATTTTGTTTCACTTCGTACGGCTTAACCAATGGTTGGATTGCCTTCAAATTTGATTTGCAGCTTCTTTATAATGTGATCTTCCTCATAGATGATTTATATTTCCAAGATTATCTTCTGAATGGGCCCACCAATCAGATCAGTGACCGCCTCTCAAAATCACGCAATTCGGGTACCTTTAGAACCAGTCATCTTACTTTCAATGCCCCGGAGTGTACAGAGGTTGGATTGATCTCAAATTTTGAACATTAGTAGAAAACTCACTCCTCTACATGATAGACGGATTAGATTGTCCAAAACCATTCTAGAATATGGTCCGAAAATTAGAACACTTAGGATTTTTATAAAATCTGCGCAGTTGGATCTTTCCGGATGGTCCATCTTTCTTCAACCGGTATGATCAAACCACACATCCTTTTGATCTGAAACTTTGTGGTTATTCATATATGGATGTGTTATAAAAGATGGTCAAATTAGATTCTTCATATCATCAATGATGGGTCACCTGGACCGGACCAGAGTGGAGTAGGCGGAATCTGGAACTTTCTGGACAGTTCGTATTGTTTTGGTCGACACGGTCAATCTGTAGCTCCGATCGACACGAAACACTTGAGTTATTTCGGCGTCGAGCTCCTCTTCGACATGGATGTGTTGTATTTTTAAATATCATAAAGATGGCTCCAGAAAACTATGCCGAAAATCTAAAAACGGGAATAGCCTGCTGTTTGAAATCTAGAAAGCTGAATTTGCATGGTCGACCGGTCTAGACCGGTCGGACTGGTATGTGAACTGTCCAGTGTGCTATGTGGAAGGCTGTAATGTTGGCCAACCGGTCTAGACCGGTTCGGGCCTGTTTGGCCGACCAGTCTTGACCGGTCGGACCACCTTGTGGGGCTCCTTTTTCATTCTTTCCTTCTTTCTTTTCTTTCTTTTCTTCTCTCCTTCCTCTCTCTTTGCTTTCTTCTTTCTTTGGCCCACCTTGGGTCTTCATCCAAGGCTCCTAAATGTGCCCTTTTGGTCACTAATTGGGCAAAGCCACTCTCATTCCTACAATCACAAAGCCATGCATTAGAATAGTTTTTAAACATAAAATTCATGCATAATGAGTGATGAATTGGGGTTAGAATATGCACAATTAGAGCTCAACAAAGGGCCATCTCCGAGATTACGTAGCCCGACGAGGTTGGTCACCTAAAAGGGAGGAAGCCCCACCACGCCAGAAGAAATCACCTCAACGTCATGCTTCGCAGGAAGACGTTGAACCCACCGATGAGATCCGGACCATCGCCGGAGGACCGGCTTGCAGGGGAGATTCTCAAGCCTCAAGAAAAGCGTACACTCGCAAGGCGTCTCAGAAGCCCTAACATATCTACTAGTTGGAAAAGACACCCAACCAACACGTCAGAGCCCGGCCATCCTCCGATCTCCTTCTCCCTTGAGGATGCAGAGGGGATTCACTTCTCTCATGAAGACTCCATCGTGGTCGCATTAAAGGCATCGAACTATTTGACTCATCGTATTATGGTGGATACAGGCAGCTCCGCTAATATTCTCTACCTGGAGGCTTTTAACAAAATGGCACTCGCTAGGGGTTTGCTCAAACCAGTCTTAACTCCTCTTGTAGGCTTCGGAGGTGAGGTGGTAACGCCGAAAGGAAGCATTGACCTTTCAGTCACCTTTGGAGAAAATCCAGTGAAAACAACTATCTTCGTTAATTTCCTCGTGGTAGATCGGAGATCAGCGTACAACGCCATTTTAGGCCGACCTTCGCTCAATAAGGTAGGGGTAGCTTTACACCCTTTGTACTTGTGTATCAAATTCCCTACCCCAAATGGAGTCGGGGTTATACGAGGAAATTAAAAGGAAGTGCGAGCATGTTACGAGATTGTCGTACGAGATCAAAAGAAGGCCTAGACAACACCAGTTATGATGGTGACCAAAGATTCATCAAGCCCTCCGATGGTTACCTCGTTGGACCCAAGGGAGAGTGCTCTCCAGTCAGGAACTCCAGGGGAAGAGACAGTTGCAATCCACTTAACTGAAGATGATTCATCCAAAATTGTCTACGTTGGATCCTCTTTAAGCAGTGTCTCTCGAGAAAATCTGGTCTATTTCCTCACTGAATATCAAGATGTGTTTGCCTGGTCTCACAGTGATATGTTGGGTATCGACCCCAGCGTCATAGCACATCGTTTGAATGTTGATCCGAAGTATAAACCTATTCACCAGCGCCGACGTGCTTTCACTGCAGAAAGGCAAATGGTAATCAAGGCCGAAGTCGATAAGCTGCTCACAGCCAATTTTATAAAGGAAGTCGACTACCCATAATGGGTCGCTAACGTGGTCCTCGTTCGAAAGACTAACGGCAAGTGGAGAATGTGTGTTGACTATTCAGATCTGAACAAAGCGTGCCTGAAAGACAGTTTTTCGACTCCACGAATCGATCAACTGGTTGATTCAATGACAGGGCATTCCCTGCTCGGTTTTATGGACGCTTATTCTGGTTCTAACCAGATTGTGATGCATCTGCCCGACCAACAACACACTATCTTCATTACTGACCGTGGCCTGTACTACTACCAGGTAATGCCTTTTGGTCTTAAAAATGCAAGAGCCACTTATCAGCGCCTAGTTAATAAAATATTCGCCGAACAAATCGGTAGGAATATGGAGGTTTATGTCGATGACATGCTCATGAAAAGCGTCGTAGAAAACGACCACCTCGCAGATCTTCGAGAGGCCTTCAAATTAATGAGAAAATATCAGATGAAGTTAAATCCAGAGAAATGTGCGTTCGGAGTGTCCGCTGGGAAATTTCTCGGATTTATGGTCGGCCAACGGAGAATCGAGGTGAATCCTGAAAAAATAAAGGCATTGATCGAGATGAAGTCTCCGTCCACTCTCAAAGATGTCCAGCGTCTAGCTGGTCGCATCGCCTCATTGAATAGGTTCATTTCATGGGCCTCTGATAAATGCTTACCCTTCAAGCTCCTCCGAGCCACCGCCAAAGCCGACTGGGAGTGGACACCACAATGCGAGGAAGCGTTCCAACAACTGAAGCAGTATATGAGTGCACCCCCCGTTTTATCCAAACTTGTGGCACATGAGCAACTTCTTCTTTATTTATCTGTGTCTTCTACGGCCGTTAGTGCCGCATTAATAAGAGAAGATTCTGGGATACAGAGGCCCGTTTACTATATTAGTCGAGTGATGGTGGATGCCAAAACTCGGTATTAGGATATGGAGAAGCTGGCACTCGCCTTAGTCACTGCTGCTCGAAAACTGTGACCCTATTTCCAAGCCCATGCTATATTGGTACCAAGAAACCACCCGTTGAGGCAGGGCCTTCAAAAACCCGAAGTTTCGGAATGATTAACTAAATGGGCGATTGAGATCAGCGAGCATGATATTTTGTTCTGCCCCAGAACCGCTGTCAAGGGTCAAGCCGTGGCCGATTTCATTGCCGAATTCACATATACTTCCTCTGATAATAACCCTACGACCAGCGACCAGATCCCCTGGTCGCTCTTCGTGGACGGGTTTTCACGGGCCACCAGGAGTGGAGCGGGCTTAATCTTAGTCGCTCCTGACGGGTCGCACTTTCAATATGCCTTACGATTTGACTCTCACATCTCAAACAATGAAGCAAAATATGAGGCTTTGATCGTCGGCCTCAAATTAGCAAACGTCCTCTTGATCCAGAGTTTACTTATTCACAGTGATTCTCAGCTAGTAGTCAATCAAGTACTCGGTAAATTTGAGGCAAGAGAGGAACGGATGGCTTTATATAAATCCCGAGTGCTCATCCTACTCGCAAGGTTGAAGAATTATGAAATAATCCACATCCCTCGCGAGAAGAACAAACTCGCAGATTCTTTGGCAAAACTAGCCTCCACTCTCGAATCTGAATTATTTTAATCTATTCCCATCGAGCATCTTCATGTTCCAAGTATCTACGAAACAACCTCCAATCAGGTGATCACCGTACACTCCTCTCCATTTTGGATGGACTCCATCATCCTTTATCTCAGAGACGGACAACTCCCGGGTGATAAGAAGTCTGCACGGCAAATCCATCATCGCGCTGCCAGGTATACTTTATAAATGAAGGGATTTTGTTACGCAAAAGCTTTACTTTACCATACTTAAGGTATCTTCACCCAGAAGAAGCGCATCGCGTTCCGGATGAAATACACCAGGGAGCATGTGGTAACCATCCTAAGGGACGATCTCTAGCATATAAGGCGATAAGGCAAGGGTATTATTGGCCCACTATGAAATCGAACGCGATCGAATTCTCCAAAAGATGTGACAAGTGCCAGCGATATTCTCCTATATCTCGTGTACCGTCCGAGCAAATGACGCCAATGGATGGCCCTTGGCCCTTCGCCCAATGTGGAGTCGATATCATCGGGCCCTTGCCTACCGGGAAAGGTCAGAACAGGTTTGTAATCGTGGCGGTCGACTATTTCACCAAATGGGTCGAGGCAGAACCATTAGCCAAAATCACCAAAAAACAGAGCATTAAGTTTGTATGGAGGAATATCGTATGCCGTTACGGGCTCCCCCACACTATAATCACTGATAATGGAACGTAATTTGACAACGCCACTTTCTCAGAATTTTGCGAAAAATGGAAGATATGTAATGTTCGCACCTCCCCATATCATCCTCAGGCTAATGGGCAAGTTGAAGCGGTGAGTAAAATCATCAAACATCATTTAAAGACCAAGCTCGGTGAATGTAAAGGTATGTGGCCAGAACTCCTACCAGAAGTCTTATGGGCCTATAGGACTACGACTCGCACGTCAACAGGAGAAACTCCTTTCTCCTTGGCTTTCTACACCGACGCCGTGGTTCTAGTCGAAGTTCAGGTCCCCTCATATCGGATCGAGCAGTATGATCCCACTTGTAACCAGGAAGGTCTGAAGCTTCATCTCGATCTCTTGGAAGAGCGAAGGGATGCATCCCAGCTTCGAGCGACAGCTTATCAACAACGCATCGCTCGTTATCGTAACGCCAAAGTTCGACCTAGAGCTTTTCAGCTCAGCGATTTGGTCCTTAGACAGAACCTCGGAGTTCCTGCTCGTTCGCTGGATCCAAATTGGGAAGGTCTGTATCGAGTTATCAAAATTGTGCAACCCGACACCTATTATCTTGAAGATATGCAAGGAAGGCCCGTACGTCGCCTTTAGCATGTGGAACATTTATTACGGTATTTTCCTTAATTCAATGTAAGTTTGAACGATATTCGAATAAAGGTGGTTTGTCATTTGGTCGCTACTCCATTTTATTGGACCTGAATAGCCCCGAAGAGAATGCATACATTCTCTTGTCCAATTCTCTATCCTTGGTAGAATCAAAGTCTCAATCGATAGATTAGTCTATCTCCATGCGGATATGGTCGCCAAGACCCCCGGATTGAGCCTAACTCATCGCTTCATGAGTTAAGTATAAGGGCATTCAGTACACGAGAAAGCAAGAACAAAGGAAGGAGAAAAGAGACGCAAATAATATCATCAAAATGTCTTTCATTCATCTCATTGACTATAAAAGTCAAGTTGTTTACAAAAAAAAAAGGGAAAACTGATACATGAGACAGGAAAAGGGAAGAGAGATGATCATCCTTGTGCATCGGTCAGAGGAGGAGTGGCACTCTCAGCTTTAGGGCCCACTTCGGAGACCCCTCCTGCTTGAGTGACCTCGGTTACCTCGTTCTCGGCAGTTGCTCTTTCCTCCACAGCTATGATAGCCGCGACCTTCTCGAATTCTCCCATATCAAAAGATGGGGACATCCGTTGCACTACTCGTAGTGCGAAGTCGCGACCAGCATCGTACGACTCATATCTCTCATCATCGTACAACTGTGAGGTCCGGAACTCCATGATGGCCCGGGCCCCCTCTTCAGAGAGCATCTTGACAAGGGCCACTCTCTCCTCCTCCCAGTGGATCGAGTCGTCCTTGAGCTGCGTAAGAGTGGAGCGCTCTTTCTCCAGATTGTTACTAACTTCCTTGAGCTGCGACTTGATCTCTGCGAGCGTCTCCTCCAACGAGATCTTGTCCTGATGGAAGATCTCTCTTTCTCTCTCTGCCTTCTCCTTCATCTCCGCGAGCTTGGCGAAGTTGGAGTCCAAGGCCTGATATCTGTCAGTCAGGACTTGGACCTTCTCGATGAGGATTTTCTCTCCTCGGTCATCTTTGTGATTAAGGTCTCGCGAGACTTGATAACTTGGTCCCTTCCGTGGACCGCCTTCTCCAAGGCAACCCTCTTCCCCTCAGCTTCATCTATTATATGACGGGCGGCAAGAATGTCACGCCTCGTTCGCAAGATGAGGTCCAAGCCCTGCAGGACAGAAGGAAGGTGACGAGATAGGTGTTCGAAAGTTAACAAAGAAAGAAAAAATGGGGTCAAATTAAAACACATTTACCTGGACCATCCTCACTCCCCCGTCAAGGAAGAGGTTCTCAGGGCTTGGTTCGGGGAGGGCGCCGAAAGTCTGGGTAGTGATGTTGTTGAAAAGGAACTTGCAGATTGGGTGGAGGTGACTGGGGATGGTGAACGTTCCGACCCCAAAGGGCTGGGCTACGACTAGCCTAGCTGGGCTCGCGTCTTAGGCAGGGGTCTGTTCACGAGCAAGAATCAGGTCGCGAGCATCTTCAGGCTCGTGGGATTCCTAGCCCGGAAGGAAGCTTGATCCTACCCCGTCATTCCTCGGGGAGTTGTCGATAAAATCAATGACCGGTGGTTCAGGAGGAGCCAGCAGTGCAGAAACTGCTGGCGCAACCACCATAGCCTCAGGAAGAGGGGTTTGAGCAGCCTCACCCGACCGATTAGACGGATGAGAGGGACTGGCAGATGTCTTCTTCTTCCTCTTCGAGCTGGTGCCCTTAGGCGAGGCAACAACCCTCTCTTCTCCTCGGCATTCGTCATCGCAATCTCCTCGTGAGATATCAGCCCAGCCGCTGTGAGTCGAGAGGCTGACAGACAAGCATCGATATGCTTGTCGCGAGCCGGTAACTTAAAAACTTTCACGATTTTCTCATGAATTCCCCCCTTCAGGTTCAGCTTCCCCAGAGTCGGAACACCTGCGAATATGAGCAGAGGTGAGAAAAGCAGAGAACCCTAAGTTGGTTCAAAGATCTAAGAGGAGTGAAGCTACGCCCACCTTCACAGAAAAATCGGCTCATGTGAAGGCCCTCAGAAGTGGATCCTGTCTCAGACTCCCAGCTCCCAAAAGCGTAAAACCAACGTTTTCTCTATCGGGGGTAATTCAAAGAGGGTTTCCCTAAGACAAAATTATCCCGGTGCCAGTAACAGAGGTAATACCAGCCTTCGCTGGAGGGTTCCTTCTTAAGTTGGTACATCCGGAGGAACTCTTCAGCGGTTAACTCTCCGTTACCGGCTTGTGCCCAGAGAGCGAAGGAACTCAAGATTACCCTCCAGCCATTCACAATAAGTTGCCCGGGGGCAATCTTATAACTCTGAAGTACACCAAGTATGAAGGGGTGGAGGGGAAGGCGTACCCCAAGAGTGAAGAAGTATTCATAAAGGGCAACACATCCGGGGGGAGGAGAGTCCAGGGTTTCTCCCTCTCCGGGTAACCGAAAAACAATTGAGTCAGGGACCTGGTATCTCTCCCGCAACTCACTCAGCCGTTCCTCCGTCATTATGGAGGGGTACCCGGACGCAGAGTACCTACCCGCTGGAACCCTCGCATTGTTGGAGGAAGATGATTTTGGGGTAGCATCCCCCAGGGGGACGGTCTCCTCATCAGAATCTCCAGCCATGAACGTTTAAAAGATAAAAAGAAGGGAGGAAAAGAGCACTCTGGAAGAGAAGGAGAATGAGAAAATGAAGCTATACCAGAGAGAATCGGAGGAACAAAATCACACTGGAGGAAGAGAGTCACACTAAGAGGAGGAAGGGGAAAAAGAAGGGGAAGGATTTTCGAAAAATTTAGTGAAATTTCGAAAACCTTGTAGACTCTGTATATTTATAAGCAATCATTTCCTCAAGATTTGGTGACACGTGGCGACTATTCATTTGGTGCAGCAATCGAACGGGCACGGCCATTAATTCCATAAATACATGGCGGCCACCTCTTCATCTCCTCTTTGCAGAAAAGCTGCGGAAGGCTGGTGCTCATTAATGCCAGCCCAATCATGTACGGCTTTACCTCCGATAAAGGCATTTCGGGCGGTTATGCGTGCCAGTAAGCAAGTCCTTCCCTTAGACTTCTCGGCGGCAAGGACTTGGGGGGCATCTGTTATAGCCAAATTGCAGTGGTTGAAGATAGTGAAGACTCGAGACCTGCGAGCACCTTTATGACGACATCCGACCTGCGAGCACCTTTATGACGACACTCGACCTTCGAGCACCTTTATGGCGGTATTCGACCTACGAGCCCGCATGGTCGAGGCTCACATATTGGACAAGTATGATGTACAACTCCCGAGCCACCGAGCCCTTCTGGTCAAGGCTTGAATATTGAGAAAGTACGGAATACCCTCCTGAATATACGAGCCTCTCAATAATGGTCACCGAAAGGTTCTGTATCTCAATATGCAAGAAGTTATCCTCGAGCTCGAACGTCCTCCGCCCTTTTCAGTACCAGCAGCCCATATAGACCAACGTGGGCTTATCTTAATTCGTGGTTCCGAACCTCAGGGATCGCCATCAGGGAACGTAATCGATTAGATGACTAATTGGATCAAGCCATTTCCTTATCTAAGGAGCGACAAGATAAGCACCTTATCTCCGAATATTAGGGGCAATCTTAACGCCTTGCGTAATAGACTGGATCACCCGGATCTGTATAAATGGATGGCTCCACAGATGATAAAGGGACACAATTTCTAAGTCTCTAATCCCATCCCTTCATTTTACAACCATGTTCCGTCTAACTTAAGCTTCAGAGGGCCAACGGCTGAATGCCGGCCACCCTTAGTTTTCTCTTGTGTACTTTCAGGTTCGAAAGGGAGCTGGCTTGAAGGAAGGTGAACGTCTGGAGGATCCTGTTACCAAATCCGACGTAAACAGACTAAGAGATCAATCATCCCGATAGGCAGGATCATTCAGAGGGATGGACATGTCCTGATCTTAATTAAACTTTTCAACGAATGGTTTTAAATGTTTTCCATTCACTTTAAAATAGTTACCATTCACTGGATTCTTAATCTCAACGGCCCCATGAGGAAAAACTTCTTTAATGATATATGGGCCGGTCCATCGAGATCACAATTTTTCTAGACAAAGATGTAATCGCGAGTTATACAAGAATACTTTTTGGCCTTGATGAAAGGATTTTCGAAAGATGTGTTTATCGTGAAAGGCCTTGATCTTACTCTTGTATATCCGCGAACTCTCATAAGCATCGTTTCAGATCTTGTTAAGCTCGTTCAATTGGAGTTTATGAAGCGAGCTAGCCTTGTCAATATTGAAGTTTAATGCCCGAATTTCCCAATAGGATTTGTGTTCAAGTTCCATGAGTAAGTGACAAGCTTTTCCATAGATAAGTTTATAAGGAGACATTCCAATCGGAGTCTTATATGCTATACGATAAGCCCAAAATGCATTGACTAATCACAGCGACCAATCTTTGTAACTCGGATTCACTGTCTTCTCTAAGATGTGTTTGATTTTCCAATTAAAAATCTCAGCTTGCCCACTTGTTTGTGGGTGGTACGGGGTGCTCACTTTATGTGATATACCGTATTTCTTCATTAAGGCTTCAAAAGGCCTATTACAAAAGTGAGAGCCACCATCACTTATAATGGCTTTAGGCGTTCCAAATCTAGATAGAATGTTTTCTTTTAGGAACCGTAGAACCGTGCAATGATCATTAGTTCTACATGGAATCACCTCTACCCACTTGGACACATAGTTTATTACTAGCAATATGTAAACATATCCGAAAGATGAGGGGATGGTCCCATGAAATCGATGCCCCAACAATCAAATGCTTCCATGTGTTGAATCGGGTTGAGAGACATCATATTTTGATGGGACAATCCTCCTCGCTTTTGACAATGCTCGCATGCTTTGCAAAACTTGTGGGTGTCTTTAAACGTAGTGGGCCAATAAAAACCACACTGCAAGATTTTCGCAGTGGTTTTCTTGGTAGAAAAATTACCACCACACACTTGAGTATAACAAAAGGAGATGACAGAATTTTATTCATTGTTCACTCCCCAAGTGTAGGGTTGCGAAGTAGTAATAATTCGGAAAGACCGAGTATCGTTCCCACAGAGATTTATGAATGGGTATTCTCAGAATTTAACTAAAACAACTAATAATTAAGATTTTATTAAGAACTAAAGCTGGAAAATAATGATTTGGGCTTAAACAGTGAATGTGTAAGGTAATATCAATCTAAAAAGGCACTAGAGCACCAAGGATCCATTTTGATAAGTTTCAATGCATTAACACAACTAGATCTCTCATAACTCAATTGGAATCGAATTCATATCTCTATCCGATCGGAATATAGAGCGGTTCAATCAACAATTATCTAAAACAGTTGATCATTCATTGATTCGATTCCAACAATAATACTCAGGCCTTGGGCACACTCAATTGTGTAGGCCAAGCCTCTTTCCAATCTAATTGAGATTCACAACCATAGCTTTCATTAAATCCTTTCACTAGACTTGATTACAACTAATGATTAGAACTCTAATTAAATCAAAATCAATCAGCAAACAACTATTTCAAATTATAATAAAAAGATAAGAACTTTAGTTGAATGAGTTCCCACATGAAGATCGGGCCATTGTACACAAGGCAATCAAAGGGTCTACCATGCGCGGAGTCGATGATAGATCAATGAACTACACAAGCATAAACAATGCTCAGAAGGTAAGCTACCAAGCTTAGAATCACTAAAAATCACATGAGCCCGGAGTCATCAAGAGATCAAAGTAAAACCAAACTAGTACTTGATTCAAACTCATATTGAACTAAAATTCTTCCATTAAAACATAAAAGGAAACCTAGGTTGCATCAATCCATCAAAAACAAATCAAAAGCTTCACCTCTTAGCCCTAGCTAAGAGGTTTTAGTTCATCTCTAACACCCTTGAACTAGAAGCCTCAAAAACATAAAAACTACTAAAACAGGAAGAAAACTAAGAAAACTTGAAGTAGAATCCGTCTCCCAAGCAATCCCCATGTCCTAGCATGCCTTAGTATGAAAAGGAGAAGTCCATTTTATAGCTTCCACACCCCACAAACGAAGAATCTTCGAGAATTTGCATAGAATTTACGCACTGCTCAGAGAAAATCGGAGCCAGACTTGAAAATTTCTAAACTGGGCGCATTGTCGATTGATCGCTCAGATTGGGCGATCAATCGCTAGTTCAAATAATTGTAAAAACTGCTTTTTTCGGATCTGGCGATTAATCGACTGGCTGAGAGATCAATCGGTCACTTCTGGCAATCAATCGATATGTGTCCAGCGATCAATCAGAGGGTGCAAAAAGTGTCCAGAGAGTTTTTTTCCAAATTTCTTAAAAATCTGCATTCTGGCGATTGATCTATGGGATGGGCGATCAATCGCTCAGGCTAGGTGATCAATCGCAATTCTGTACTTCAGTCCAGCAACAATTTTGTCAATTTCTGCTGTGAGCGATCAATCACTCAAGTCTGTCGATCAATCGCTCAGGCTGAGCGATCAATCGACGGATCAATCTCTGGATCAATCTTCAGAAACTGCAACTTTCTGCATTTTACTTTAATGGCCTTGCAGCTCTGCACTTTAGTTTTTCTGGCCCTGCCAGGTCTTTTAACATGATTTCTTCAGTGTTTTTCTTTGTTTCTCAACTCCATCTTTCATAGCTTCTTTCTTTCATTCTTGGGCTTTCTTCCTTTGATCCTCAAGGCGTCTTAAAGCGGTCTTTTAGTATTAGATTCAAAAGGTCTCTCTCTCATTCCTACAATCACAAACCATGCATTACAATAGTCTTTAAATATAAAATCCATACATAATGAGTGATGAATTGAGGTTAGAATATGCATAATTAAGAGCTCAACATTCATTATCAGGGACACATCTCCTAATGATTTGTTCTGGACAATACTTAAACAATAATGGTTAATCCCAGAAAAATCTGCGCACTTTCCTTAAAAATTTAGGTTTGTCTTGCACAGTCCAATGTATCGGCATCGCACCTGTAGAAAGATAGTTCGCTATATCAACATACCATGGTAGATGCGTGGTAAAAAAAGTTGCCCATAAGGGAATAGATCCTCAATTGGTGAGTCATCAATGGAATCAGGCAAAACTAGGCAGGATAGATGATCCGCCACCACGTTCTCTACTCCCTTCTTATCCTTAATCTTTAAGTCGAACCCTTGAAGGAGTAAGATTCATCTAAGAAAACGAGGCTTGGCATCCTTCTTAGAGAGAAAGTACTTTAGCACCGCATGATCCGTGTATATTATGACCTTAGATCCTATCAAGTAAGGCCTGAACTTGTCCAAGGTAAAGACTACGGCTAGGAGCTCCTTCTCCGTAGTCAAGTGATTGACTTGGGTAGGATTCAATGTCCTACTCGCATAGTAGATAAATGGGACTTCTTATCCTTCCTTTGTCCTAACACCGCCCCAATAGCATAGTCGCTCGCATCACATATCAACTTAAAAGGAAGCGACCAATCCGGTGGTTACATGATATGAGTGGTTGTTAACATGTCTTTTAGCTTTGAAAAAGCTACTTGACATTCAATACTCCACTCAAATTGGTTGTCCTTTTGGAGGAGATTGCATAAGGGTCTAGAGATATGAATGAAATCCTTTATGAACATCCTATAAAAATCAGTGTGTCCAAGGAAGGACTGCACATCGTGTATGCTCTTGGGTGGTGGTAGATTGGCAATAATATCGATTTTAGCCCAGTTAACTTCTATTCCATTAGACGAGATGATATATCCAAGGACTATTCCTTTTTGTATTATAAAATGACACTTCTCCGAGTTTAGAATAAGGTTCTTCTCCTCACATCGGGTCAAGACCAACCACAAGTGGTCGAGACAATCATTGAACGTACAACCAAAAATTGAGAAGTCGTCCATAAAACCCTCAAGAAATTGACACACCATGTCAGAGAAAATACTTAACATGCATCGTTGGAATGTGGCAGGTGCATTACATAGACCAATGACATCTTCGGTAGGTAAAGGTAGTGAACGGGCATGTAGATGTGGTTTTCTCTTGGTCTTCTGGGGCTATCTCAATTTGGTTGTATTCGGATAGCCATCAAGGAAGCAATAATAGGAATGACCTGCTAGCCTCTCCATAATTTGATCCATGAATGGGAGAGGGAAGTGGTCTTTCCTAATGACCGTGTTTAGCTTCCAACAATTTATGCACATACGCCAACCGGTAGTAACTCTAGTCGTATAAGCTCATTTTTGGCATTTTTTATGATGGTGATATCAGACTTTTTAGGGATAACTTGGGTAAGACTCACCCATTGGCTATCCGAGATGGGGTAGATGATACCCACATCTAATAGCTTAAGCACCTCGGCTTTGACAACCTCCATCATATTTGGATTTAACTGTCTCTATGGTTGTCTAGTCATTTTGGCATTTTCTTCAAAGTGGATGCGGTGAGTACAAATCGAAGGGTTGATCCCCTTAAGGTTGACTGTTGTCCATCATATAGCTTCCCTATGTTCTTTGAGCATCTTAATTAAGTTGGGCTCTTGGTCCTTTCATAGGTGAGAGGCAATGACTACTGGGTATGTCTTATCTTGACCTAAATAGGCATATTTCAGCTCAGATGGTAATGGTTTTAGGTCAAGCTTCAGCGGTCAGATATTAGACGGTAGAGGCTTTTGACGTATTTAGTGGCAATTTCTAAAAGTTAGGCCTCCACTGGCTAGTATCAACCACCGGCTTCTCAATACTCAATGCTTGCACAATTTCACAAATGATGGGATCATTGGAATCCTCAAAGTGTGTTAAGCATGTCTCCAAAATTTCGGGGGGTTCAAGTTGGAATAGCTCCTCTTCTCCAAAAGATTTAATCATGTTCAATTCATGGAGCTCATCATCATCCTCACCCCTCATCCTTTTGCACATAAGGAACACATTTACCTCTAAGGTCATGTTCCCAAAAGACAATTGCATTACTCCATTCCGGCAATTAAAGATTACATATGATATAGCCAAGAATGGGCGGCCTAATATAACTGGTATTTGAGTGCTCATATCCATAACCGGTTGCATGTCCAAGATAATGAAATCTAAAGGATAGTGGAATTTATCAACTTGGACCAAGACATCCTCAATTATCCCTCTCGGTATACGGATGGATCTATCAATGAGTTGTGTTCTCTCGCCTCAAGTGTAAGGCTGCGATGTAGTAATAAAACCCGGTAAGACTGAGGTCGATCCACAGGGAATTGGATAACAGATTCCAAACTAGTCCAGCAACTCAGTTTGCAATCAAATAAGAGATTTAATTGGAACATTATGCTAAAACAGAAACTTTAATAAAAACAGTAATTTAAAGGCACTAAGGCATTCAAGGATCCACTTGTACCAATCCCATGTTAATCCAATTAATCCAAGCAAGATACACAACTAGATGTGAAGTCCTATCTCTCATCTAGTTGCAAAATCAAGCATTAAACACATTCAGTCCCACTCAAATTGAACTTCCAAGTTCTAGTCCCATTCAACGATGTAAAATTCAAAATCATAGCCTTCGGAGTAACAGCCATGCCTATGGACTATGGCCTGCTCAAGGACTACTGTAATTCGAATCTAAACAAGCACAATATGATAATCTCAGAGAATTGCAAGGAATCCATGTCCGGAGCACATGAACTCTCATAAAACATCTCAAACTATCAACTTTAAGAACTAGAATAGGTAAAAAATCCAAACTTGAATTGAAATTACTTGAATTAAACTGATCAAACATGAAATTAGCTACAAGCTTCACCTCTCAGCCTTAGCTGAGAAATTCTAGCCGAGCATTGTCATACTCTAATTAAAACTCATGAAAAAACTAGAAAACATAGAAAAACCGGAGTTTAGAGGGTTGCAAATGGTCCACGACGGCTTCCTTCCTCTCCCACAACGTCCCTTAGCTTCTATGATGCCATAGGAAGAACCCCTAAGTGTCCTTTTATAGTGAGGACGCTCGGTTGCGTCGGAAACATCCAGAAACTGCGTAAGGTTACGCAGTGCGCAGCGATTTTCGGAGCAGAATTAGAAACTACCCGTTTTACACATGACCGACCGGTCGGACTGGCTGGCCGACCGGTCACGACCGGTCGAACTTATCTGCTTGAGAGTCCAGCGTGCACAGAAGACATCCTACCTTGATGGCCAACCGGTCAAGACCGGTCGGACCTGAGTGAAATTGAGTCCAGAGAGTTTCCAGCGGCCACCGACCTATTGGCCGACCGGTCACGACCGGTCGGACCAACTGGTCCTTCATTCAGTGCTTTCCAAAGGTGTGGCCAACCGGTCGGACGACCGGTCGGGCTTGTTGTTCTTCTTGTTTTTCTTCCTTTCTTTCTTCTTTCTTTTCTCCTTGCTTTCTTCTTTCTTTGCTCCTCTTTCAATCTTCACCCCATGCATCTAAATATGTTCTTTTGTCTCCAATTGGATGAAGTCCATTTTCATTCCTGTAATCACAAAACATACATTAGATTGTCCTTTTAAACATGAAAACCATGCATAAAATGCGATGTAATGGGCAATGCAATGTATAAATTGGAGGTTCAACACACCCCCAACCAGCTTTTTGCTAGTCCCGAGCAAAACATGCATGAAACAATTTCAAACCTCCAAACCAACTCTCCTTCAGAAACCATGTTTCTATCCATTCCAAGACATACAAGTATAAACTTTGGAGAAATTAGGTGATAGACGTTGAAACCTTAGACTCTCAAAACATAATAAGTGTCTATATGAAATTCCCACTGATTGATTGATAAATAGAAGACCTCGAACAAAATTCAACCTAGTGTGCATAGTGAAAGTTCATCTCATGAGTTTCTGGGATTATCTTCTTCATAGATTAACTGAACTATGGACATCAAGGTGTATCGAGCAACAACAAGCCTATGACAGGAATTTGTCTTACCGTCCTTTCGACGGCTTTCACACTACGTCCCATTTTCGGCTTTGGTTACGGGTAGACCATCCCCCGGTTGGTAATAGGTAGCCCTTTTCGAAATTTTCCACCATTTTTCCACCATTCCCAATTTCATCCTTCCTTTTCCTTTATCTTTTAAATTAGATAGGATTTTTAAAAATCAATATCTTTCGTTATTTTCCCATGGACAAGGATGGACAAAGTACCCCGGCTTGGTTTCTCAATACCTTTAAATCAAAGTCTAGCTAATCCACAATTAGCATAATCCTTTTAACCCATGAAAATCGTGTAATGTGAACTAGGTGTAAAAAGTGTTCAAATTTTCTATCAATCACAACAATAGGGGAATTAACATGTAAAACCATTATATTAAGAGAAGTTCAAAACTTACAACATCACACACTTCGTATCTCCTCTTCTTATACTCATCATAACATCACGAATGCATGGAAATAAGGTTTTCTAAAGGAGTTTTGAAATTTTAGAAAACTCAAAAAAATTTGCGCATATGAGGCTCGAAATGTTGCAACATGCTACATGAAGGATCTCATCTCACCCCCCAACCAAATCTTACATTGTCCTCAATGTGAAAAGATAGGCAATGAGAATGAACATGAGAGCAATGGTAAAATATAAGAGAGTGAGAACAATTGTACCTGTGAGAGTCGATCATGGAAGTCTAAAACCCAACAACTCAAACTACTAAACAAGCAAAACTAAAATGACTAAACCTACCTATGCTATACCTCCGTCAGACTAGGAGATTAATCATCCTGATACACAGGATCATTCAGAGTGATGGACGTATCCTCTGAATCAAATTTCTCAACAAATGGTTTAAGGCATTGTCCATTAACTTTAAAACAATTACCATTAGCTGCATTCTCAATCTCAATAGCCCCATGAGAGAAAACTTCTTTGACAATATATGGGCCGGTCCATCGAGATCGTAATTTTCCCGGAAAAAGATGAAGTCGGGAATTATATAAGAGCACTTTCTGTCCTTCATGGAAAGATTTCCTGAAGATGTGCTTGTCATGAAAGGCCTTCATCTTACTCTTGTAGATTCTCGAGTTCTCATATGCATCGTTCTGGATCTCATCAAGCTCATTTAATTGGAGTTTGCGAAGCGAGCTAGCCTTGTCAATGTCAAAATTTAAAGCCCGAATTGCCCAATAGGCTTTGTGTTCAATCTCCACAGGCAAGTGACAAGCTTTCCCATAGACAAGTCTATAAGGGGACATTCCAATGGGTGTCTTGTAAGCGGTACGGTGAGCCCAAAGTGCATCATCTAATCTTAGAGACCAATCCTTGCGATCCGGCCTCACTGTCTTTTCCAAAATCTGTTTGATTTCCCTATTGGAGATTTCAGCTTGCCCACTTGTCTGTGGGTGGTATGGGGACTTTATGCCTAATATCGTACTTCTTCATTAAAGCTTCAAAAGGTCTGTTGCAAAAGTGAGAACCACCATCATTAATGATGGCTCGAGGCGTCCCAAATCTAGAAAGTATGTTTTCTTTGAGGAACTTAAGAACCCTACGATGATCATTGGTTCTACATCAGATAGCCTCTATCCATTTAGACACATAGTCTATGGCAAGCAATATATAGACATGTCCAAAAGATGAGGGGAATGGTCCTATGAAATCGATGCCCCAACAGTCAAAGACTTCAAGATGTTGAATTGGGGTAAGAGGCATCATATTTCGATGGGATAATCCTCCTAACTTTTGGCAACACTTGCATGCTTTGTAAAACTCGTGGGTATCCTTAAATATCGTGGGCCAATAAAAACCACACTGCAGATTTTTGCAGTGGTTTTCTTGGCGGAAAAATGACCCCCACATGCTTGATCATGACAAAAGGAGATGACGGAATTATGTTCATCATCAGGGACACATCTCCTTATAATTTGGTCTAGGCAATATTTAAATAGTAATGGTTCATCCCAGAAGAATATGCCCACTTCCCTTAGAAATTTACGTTTGTCCTGCGCAGTCCAATGAATCGGCATCGCACCCGTGGAAAGATAATTGGCTATGTGGCTATGTCAAGATAATTGGCTATGTCAGCGTACCATGGTGGATACATGGCAACAAAGAGTTACTCATCAAGGAATGAGTCCTCAATAGGTGACTTGTCAATGGAATTATGTAGGACTAGGCGGGATAGATGATCCGCCACCACATTTTCTACCCCCTTCTTGTCTTTGATCTCCAAGTCGAATTCTTGAAGGAGTAGGATCCATCGAAGCAAACGGGGCTTGGCATCCTTCTTAGAAAGAAGGTGTTTCAGTGCCGTATGATCTGTGTAAATGATGACTTTGGATCCTATTAAGTAAGGCCTGAATTTGTCCAAGGTAAAGATGACGGCTAGGAGCTCTTTCTCCGTAGTTGAGTAATTTACTTGGGCGGGATTCAAGGTCCTACTTGCGTAGTAGATAACATGGGGCTTCTTATCCTTCTTTTGGCCTAACACTGCCCCAATAGCATAATTGCTCACATCGCACATCAACTCAAAAGGAATGGACCAATCTGGTGGTTGCATGATAGGAGCGGTTGTCAACATGTCTTTTAGCTTTGAAAAAGCTAATTGACATTCGGCACTCCGCTCAAATTGGTTCTCCTTTTGTATAAGGTTACATAAAGGCCTTGAGGTATGACTAGAATCCTTTATGAATCTTCTATAGAAACTGGCGTGTCCAAGGAAGGACCGCACATCGTGTATGCTTTTGGGTGGTGGTAGATTGGAAATTATGTCAATTTTTGCCCAGTCTACATCTATTCCATTGGACGAGATGATATGTCCAACGACTATTCCTCTTTCTACCATGATATGGCACTTTTCCCAGTTTAAAACGAGGTTCTTCTCCTCACACCTCATCATGACCAACTTCAAGTGATTGAGGGACTCGTCAAAAGTACAACAAAAAACAGAAAAGTCGTCCATGAATACCTCAAGAAACTCACCCACCATGTCCGAGAAAATACTCAACATGCATCGTTGGAATGTGGCAGGTGCATTACATAGCCCGAATGGCATTCTTCGGTATGCAAAGGTACTAAACGGGCATGTAAATGTGGTTTTCTCTTGGTCCTCTGGTGCTATCTCAATTTGGTTGTATCCGAAATAGCCATCTAGGAAGCAATAATAGGAATGACCCGCTAACCTCTCCAAAATTTGATCCATGAATGGGAGAGGGAAGTGATCTTTCCTAGTGACCGTGTTGGACTTCCGATAATCAATACACATATGCCAACCGGTGGTTACTCTAGTCGGTATAAGCTCTTTGTTGGCGTTTTCTACGATGGTAATACTGGATTTCTTAGGGACAACTAGGGTTGGACTCACCCATTGGCTATCCGAGATGGGGTAGATAATACCCACATCTAATAGCTTTAACACCTCGGCTTTGAAAACCTCCATCATGTTTGGATTTAGCCTTCTTTGAGGTTGTCTAGTCATTTTTGCATTTTCTTCAAGGTGTATACGGTGAGTACAAACCAAAGAATCTATCCCTTTGAGATCCGCTATTGTCCAACCTATGGCTCCCCTATGTTCTTTGAGTAGCTCAATCAACTTGAGCTCTTGGTCTTTCTCTAGGTGAGAGGCAATGACAACTGATAAAGTTTCCTCTTGACCCAAATATACATATTTAAGCTCGGATGACAATGGTTTAAGGTCAAGCTTCAGTGGTTTGATATTAGACGGTAGAGGCCTTGATGTGGTTGGTGGCAATTTTTCAAAATGGGGCCTCCACCGGCTAGTACCAACTACCGGTCTCTCTACATTCAATGCTTGCACACTTTCACTAATTATAAGGTCTTTTTAATCCACGAAATGTGCCAAGCATGTCTCTAAGCTTTCTAATGGTTCAAGTTGGAGGAGTTCTTCTTCTTCAAGAGATTCGAGCATGTTTACCTCGAAGAACTCGTCATCATCAACATCCCTATGTCTTTTGCCCAAGTGGAACACATTCATTTCTAATGTCATGTTCCCAAAGGATAATTGCATTACCCTATTCCGGCAATTGATGATTGCGTTTGATGTAGTAAGGAATGGGCAGCCTAAGATCACCGGTATTTGAGTGCTAGCATCTAAAACCAGTTGTGTGTCCAAGACGATAAAATCTACTAGGTAGTAGAATTTGTCAACTTGGACTAGAACATCCTCAACTACCCCCCTCGGTACACGGATAGATCTATCAGCGAGTTACAACGTGGTTTTGGTGGGTTTTAATTCACCAAGACCCAATTGCTCATATATCGAGTATGGGATCAAGTTTACACTTGCCCCCAAATCTAGCAATGCATACTCAATCCGGTAGTCTCCAATGATACATGAGATTGTGGGACTACCGGGATCTTTGAATTTGGGGGGGGGGGGGGGGGGGGTCTTTTGAGTGAGAATGGCACTCACTTGCTCATTTAAGAAGGCCTTTTGCTGCACGTTATATTTGCGTTTCATTGTGCATAGGTCCTTTAGAAACTTAACATAAGAGGGGATTTGTTTGATGGCATCAAGCAAAGGAATGTTAATGTTGACTTGTCTGAAAATCTCTAGAATATCATAAGAGTTTGGGAGAGATTTTGGGGCAACCAATCTTGAAGGGAATGGTGCTACGGGCTTATAAATGCGTTCCTTCTCTTGATGAGCTAAGTTGGATCCGTCCTCATCCTCAGAATTTACCGGATCATTAGGCTTGTCGGCCTTCACCGGAATAGATTTATCGATTTGTTTGCCACTTCTAAGAGTGGTGACGGAATTAATTTGCTCCATATGTTGGTTGAAGGGGTCAGGAATGCTTACTTCATGTACTTGTTTTGGATTGGGCTGAGGTTGGGCAGGAAAGGTCTCTTCCCTAGCATTCAAGCGTCCCTTAATCTCACCAACCGAGACTTTAAGCTCTTGGAACATTTGTTGATTCGTTTGATTAATTTGCGTTTGCCCTTGTATAAACGCTTTCAAGGTATCCTCCATTGAGAATTAAGATGGGGTTATATTTTGCATGGGTGGCCTTCCTTGAGAGTTGGTAGGATTGCCCGTGGGAGCATTCTTCCAACTGAAATTTGGGTGGTTCTTCCAACTAGTATTGTACATATTACCCACTGGTCCATTGAAAGGCCGTTGATACCCATATGTGGCATTTGCATGTTCATGTAACAGCTCTTGAAATGCAGGAATTGTGGGACAATCTTGCGTAGCGTGTAAATCGGTGTGACAAATCCTACATTTGGTCTCAATAGCTTCATTGGACTTTGGAACTCCACTCTTACTAAGTTCCATGGCCTCGATCTTCCTTGTGAGGTTAGCTATCCTTGCATTCACGTCATCTTCCTCCTTGAGGATATAGATCACTCCTTTCTCTTTCTCCTGAGTAGGCTTGGGGTTATTGGGTTTATCTGAGGTATCCCAAGATTGAGCATTCTCAGCTAATATATCCAAATAACTTCAAGCTTCATCTGGATTTTTGCTCATGAACTCGCCATTGCACATCATCTCTACAAATTGGCGCATATTAGAACTTAATCCATCGTTGAAAAAGTTTATAATTCACCAACTCTCATAGCCATGATGTGGGCATGCAAGTAGGAGGTCTTTAAACCTTTCCCAACATGGGAAGAAAGATTCACCCTCTTTAGCCGAAAAATTCATTATGGCTCTTCGAAGGGTGTTCGTTTTATGAGCCGAGAAGAACTTTTTTAAGAATTCCCGGGTCATCTCGTTCCATGACCCTATCGAATGTGGTTTAAGAGAGTGAAGCCATTTGTTGGCTCTTTGTTTAAATGAAAAAGGAAAGAGTTTAAGCTTAATGGTATCTTCCGAAACATTGGTGTATTGCAAGGTAACCACCACTTCTTCGAATTCTTTCAAGTACAGATATGGGCTGTCAGAGTCTAGCCCATGGAACTTTAGTATAAGTTGAATTACACCCTACTTTATGTCAATGTTTCCCCCATTGAGTGGTAGAACCACGCAAGAGTGTGTAATTGCACGGGCTGGTTGTAGGTAGTCCCGTAGTGACCTCATTGGAGGAACATTATGTACCTCATTCCCTACTCCCTCTTGATTTGCATTTGTAGTTGGAGTAGGGGGGAGGATTCCTTAAAGGTGTTTGATCCATACTCCCCAAACTTTCACAACGTTCTTGGTAATTCCGGACTCGTCTATAGACTGACAATGGTCCAACTAAACCACCTTCGGATTGGAGACAATTGGAGTGGTTACGTTCCCAACGGGACATAAACCACTCAACGAAAAACTAACTAAACCTAAATACTAAAATCTGAAAAATAAAGACCAAAAACTAAAAGCGTTCAAGTTGGAAGGATAGTACCGATTCTCTTGAACTAGAAAAACTTCCTACAAAATAAAACAGACTTTGTTCGTTCTAAAATTCAGAAAAACTAATTTTAAGAAAATAAATCCTAACTACTTCTATCATATAGCCACTAAAACAATTCAGAACCGTTATCTAAAATTTCTCGGCAGCGGCGCCAAAAACTTGTCGCTCGCCTCAAGTGTAAGGTTGCGATGTAGTAATAAAACCCAGTAAGACCGAGGTCGATCCACTGGGAATTGGATAACAGATTCTAAACTAGTCCAGCAACTCAGTTTGCAATCAAATAAGAGATTTAATTGGAACAGTTATGCTAAAACAGAAACTTTAATAAAAAACAGTAATTTAAAGGCACTAAGGCATTCAAGGATCCACTTGTACCAATCCCATGTTAATCCAATCAATCCAAGCAAGATACACAACTAGATGTGAAGTCCTATCTCTCATCTAGTTGCAAAATCAAGCATTAAACACATTCAGTCCCACTCAAATTGAACTTCCAAGTTCTAGTCCCATTCAACGATGTAAAATTCAAAATCATAGCCTTCGGAGTAACAGCCATGCCTATGGACTATGGCCTGCTCAAGGACTACTATAATTCGAATCTAAACAAGCACAATATGATAATCTCAGAGAATTGCAAGGAATCCATGTCCGGAGCACATGAACTCTCATAAAACATCTCAAACTATCAACTTTAAGAACTAGAATAGGTAAAAAATCCAAACTTGAATTGAAATTACTTGAATTAAACTGAATCAAACATGAAATTAGCTACAAGCTTCACCTCTCAGCCTTAGCTGAGAGATTCTAGCCGAGCATTGTCATACTATAACTAAAACTCATGAAAAAACTAGAAAACATAGAAAAACTGAAGTTTAGAGGGTTGCAAATGGTCCACGACGGCTTCCTTCCTCTCCCACAATGTCCCTTAGCTTCTATGATGCCATAGGAAGAACCCCTAAGTGTCCTTTTATAGTGAGGACGCTCGGTTGCGTCGGAAACATCCAGAAACTGCGTAAGGTTACGCAGTGTGCAGCGATTTTCGGAGCAGAATTAGAAACTACCCGTTTTACACATGACCGACCGGTCAGACGACCGGTCGGACCTATCTGCTTGAGAGTCCAGCGTGCACAAAAGGCATCCTGCCTTGATGGCCGACCGGTCAAGACCGGTCGGACTTGAGTGAAATTGAGTCCAGAGAGTTTCCAGCGGCCACCGACCTATTGGCCGACCGGTCACTACCGGTAGGACCAACTGGTCCTTCATTCAGTGCTTTCCAAAGGTGTGGCCGACCGGTCGGGCTTGCTGTTCTTCTTCTTTTTCTTCCTTTCTTTCTTCTTTCTTTTTTCCTTGCTTTCTTCTTTCTTTGCTTCTCTTTCAATCTTCACCCCATGCATCTAAATATGTTCTTTTGTCTCCGATTGGATGAAGTCCACTCTCATTCCTGTAATCACAAAACATACATTAGATGGTCCTTTTAAACATGAAAACCATGCATATAATGCGATGTAATGGGCAATCCAATGTATAAATTGGAGGTTCAACAAGTTGCAACGTGGTGTTGATGGGTTTTAATTCACCAAGTCCCAATTTCTTGTTTACCGAGTATGGGATCAGATTTACACCCGCCCTCAAGTCTAATAATGTATGTTCAATCCCGTAGTCATCTATGATGCATGAGATTGTGGGACTATCGGGATCTTTATATTTTGGGGGGGTCTTTTGAGTGAGAATGACACTCACTTTCTCATTCTAAAAAGCCTTTTGTTGCACATTATTTACATTTGGTTATGCATAAGTCTTTTAGAAACTTGGCGTAGGGGGGAATTTGTTTTATGATATCTAGTAGAGGTATGTTGATTTTAACTTGCTTGAAAACCTTCAAAATGTCATGAGAGTTCGGAAGAGGTTTAGGAGAAACCAATCTCGAAAGGAATGGTGCTACGAGCTTATATTCGCATTCCTTTTCATGTGGAGTTGAGCTAAATTCACTCTCATTATCAAAAATTACCGGATTGTTAGGCTTGTCGGCCTTCATCAAAATAGATTTGTCAATTTATTTACCACTTCTAAAAGTGGTAATGGATTTACCTTATTCCACATTGTGGTTTGTTCGCTTCCCTAAGTGTAGAGATGCGATGTAGTAATAATTCGGTAGAGACCGAGATCGTTCTTAGGGACTTGTTAAGAATTCACAAAATTACTTCTAATGTTCCCTAATTGAGAGCTAACTAAACAGATTTCTAGAATTGAATGTAGATAGAATTCTTAAACTAGATGTGAATGTAATCAATATAAAAGAGCACTAGAGGTCCAAGGATCCACTTGTAGCAATCGTTGATGTATAATTCACTGTGGTTTCCCAATTACACAACTAGAATCGAAATCAAATCCTATCAAGTCGGATGATAAAGCGGTTATAACATACAATCTGTCATATGTGTGATTTATATACATGATTCCCTCAATTCAAGTTAGGACTTGAGCACACTCAATTGCATAGGTCAATCACAATCCCAATAGATTAAGATCACAATCATAATCATCATTAAACTCTGTCACAAAGCATAATTAGATCAAGATTTGAACTTCATTCAAATCACATACACAATCACACATAAGTAGAAATTCTAAAAAAGTAGAACTCTTGGCATGAAGTGCCCACATGAGAATCCAAGTCTAGAGAGTCTTGAATCTGATTCCTCAGAGCGTACAGGTCTAGACTCATTTAAAACAATTAAGAACTAAAGAAACTCTTCCAAACATCCATGAGCCATCATAAGATTAAGAAAAGTACTTAGAACTTCATTTAAACTTCAAACCATTGTTCTTCAATGAAAATTCAACTTGAAACCAAAACAAACGAATTAAAGCATCTTAGATTCACTACAAGCTTCACCTCTTAGCCCTAGCTAAGAGGTTTAGCCGTTCATGATCTAAGGAAACATGAAAACAACTAAAAACATGAACTAGAAAGTAACAAACTAGAGGGAGTTGTAGAACTCCGATTTCGTCTTTCTCCGCCTCCCACCTTCGTAGATCTCTTCTAGGATGCCTTAGCTATGATCCCTAGGTCCCCTTTTAAAGTGGAGAGGCCCTACCACCTCATAATCTTCTAGAATTGCGCAATACTTACGCAATTGCGCACAAAACTTGGAGCTTCAATGAGAAGCTGATGAATTTCGGCGAAATACAAGTGGCCGACCGATTATGACTGGTCGGACTGGGCTGGCCAACCGGTCTTGACTGGTCGGACCTTTTCTGTGGAAAGTCCAGCGTACAGGAGTGGGAGGGCAGGCCCTGGCCGACTAGTCAAGATCGGTTGGCCCTGTTGTGTTTGGTGTCCAGAGAGGCAAAGGGGAGTGGCCGATCGGTCAAGACCAATCATGGCCCTCTTGGCCGACTGGTCATGACCGGTCGAACCTGATTTTCTTCATTTTTTCTTCTTTCTTTCTTCTCTCTTTGCTCTCCTTGCTTTCTTCTTTCTTTGGCCCACCTTGGGTTTTCATGCAAAGCTCTTAAATGCGGTCTTTTAGCTATCGATCGACTGAACTTTCTATCATTCCTTTGGTCCTTCATTCCTTCGACATTCAATGTATATAAGAAAGGCTTCTAAGCCTCCAATCAACGAAAATTCTCTCTTATTCCTACAATCACAAAACCACGCATTAGAATAGTCTTAAAACTTGAAAACCATGCATAGTTAGTGATGAAATGGGGTTAGAATATATATATTTACACGCTCAACACACCCCCCAACCAGCATTTTGCTAGTCCTGAGCAAAACATGTGTGAACTATGTTCGCTTCGCCAAAACCCAACTCTCCTTCAGAAACTATGCTTCTATACACTCCAAGACGTGTAAGTGTAAAAATCAGAAACACTTAGTGATGGAGGTTGAAATCTTAAGCTTCTCAAAATATAACAAGTGCTTATATGAAATTCCCGCTGATTGCTTGATAAGTAGAAAGATTTAGTAATTTAACCTAGTGTGCTCAGTGGATGCTCATCTCATGGGAATTCGGGATTATCTTCTTCATAAATCAACTAAGGTATGGATTTCAAGATGTACAGATCAACAACAAGCCCTTGACAGGAATTTGCCTTACCGTCCGTCCGACAGCTTTCACACTACTTCCCATTTTCGGCTTTGGTTACGGGTAGACCATCCCCCGGTTGGTACTAGGTAGCCCTTTTCAGAATTTTCCACCATATTTTCATCATTCCTTTCCTTTTCACATACATTACATAGGATTTTTAGAAATCTGCATCCTTCGTTATTTTCCCATGGACAAGGATGGACAAAGTACCCCTACTTGGTTCCTCAACACCTCGAGTCCAAACTTAGCTAATCCATAAATCTAATAATCCTTTCAATGCATGAAAATCGTGTAATGTGAACTAGGTGTAAAAGTGTTCAAAATTTCTATCAATCATAAAAGTAGGGGAATTCGCATATAAGACTAGTATCTTAAAGATTGTTCAGGATATTCAAGTTCACTCACTTCGCCTCTCCTTTTTCTTGTACTTAGACCGTCCCAAATGCATAGGAATAAAGTTTTCCAAAGGAGTGTTGAATTTTTAGAAGAGAATCTGAAAAATGTTCTTCATATTGCTCAAGATGTTACAAAACACTGGATTCATCTTAGAGATCCCATACCGCCCAACCAAATCTTGCATTATCCTTAATGTAAAAAAAATATGCATTGAGCAAAACACAAGAGCAATTATAAAATAAAGGGAGTGAGGAATGAGAGTACCTGAGAGAACAAAAACTGGAATTCTTCCACCTTCTAACAAACCTATGAAAAGCAAACCAAAAAGTAACAAAATCCTAATCCTAACTATTCTATAACTCCATCAGACTAGGAGATTAAATATCCTGATACACAAGATCAGTAAGAGGTATGGACATACCTTCTGAAGGAAAATTCTCAAAGAACCGGTTTAGGCGTTGACCTTTTGCTTTAAATATATTACCGTTCCTTGGATTCAACAACTTGACAGTCCTATATGGATAAACAATTTTCACAATGAAAGGACTGGTCCATCGAGACTTCAATTTCCCTGGAAATAAATGTAGCTGGGAATTATACATACGGACCTTTTTAATTAATCGTGAAGGTCTTATAAAGGATGTTGTTATCATGGAACACCTTTGTCTTATCCTTGTAAATTCTCACATTTTCATATACCTAATTCCGGAGTTCCGCAAGTTCATTCAATTGAAGTTTGCGCAACGAGTTTGCTTTATCAGAATCAAAATTCATCTTCTTTATCACCCAATATGCCCTATGTTCCAACTCCACGGGCAAGTGACAAGGTTTCCCATAGACAAGTCTATAGGGAGACATTCCAATGGGGGTCTTGAAAGCGGTACGGTAAGCCCATAGTGCATTGGTAAGTCAAAGCGACCAATCCTTGCGATCGGGGTTCACTATTTTCTCCAAAATATATTTAATTTCCCTGTTGGATATCTCAGCTTGTCCACTTTTTTGTGGGTGATAGGGAGTCCTCACCTTGTGATTTACACCATATTTCTTCATTAAAGCATCAAACGGGCGGTTACAAAAATGAGATCCTCCATCACTTATAATGACTCGAGGTGTTCCAACCCAGAAAAGGATATTTTCTTTTAAGAAACGAATGACTGTTTTATGGTCATTCTTCCGGCATAGAATCGCGTCGACCCATTTTGAAACATAATCGACGGCAAGCAAAATATATAAATTTTCAAAAGAAGATGGGAATATACCCATGAAATCGATGCCCCAACAATAAAAAAATTTTAATTGGTAAGATGGGATTGAGTGACATCATATTTCTACGGGATATTCCTCCCAATTTCTAATAAGGCTCACATGTTTTACAAAACTCATGGGTATCTTTGAACATGGTGGGCCAATAAAATCCACATTGCAGAATTTTGGCTGTAGTCTTCTTAGCCTAAAAGTGGCCACCACACGCCTGAGAATGACAAAAGGAGATGATACTTGTTGCTCATCGTCCAGCACACATCTCCTTATAATTTGATCGAGACAATACTTGAATAAGTACGGGTCGTCCCACAAGAATTTTCTCACCTTGTTGAAAAACTTATCCTTATCTTGCTTGTTCCAGTGTGTTGGAATTGTACTTATAGCAAGATAGTTAGCAATGTCTGCATACCATGGCAATTGGGAGACTTTAAAAAGTTGTTCATCAGAGAACATTTCAATGATCGCGGTCGTCTCAAGGGAATCGGTGAGAACGAGTGGTCAGCCACTATATTTTCTACTCCTTTCTTATCACGTATTTCTATGTCAAATTCTTGGAGTATGAGGATCCATCTTAATAAGCGTGGCTTAGCATCCTTCTTAGAGAGAAGGTACTTAAGCGCGGCATGTTCGGTGAATATGATAATCTTGGATCCGATCAAGTAGGACCTAAACTTGTCTAAAGCAAAAACTACGACCAAAAGTTCTTTTTCTCTAATAGTGTAGTTTGCTTAAGCCTAGTTTAAGGTTCTACTTACATAGTAGATGACGCATGGCTTCTTCTCTTTTCTTTGGCCTAACACAGCCCCAATAGCGTAGTCACTTGCATCACACATGATTTCAAAGGGAAGGCTCCAATCAGGTGGTTGCATTATGGGAGCACATGTCAACATATCTTTAAGTTTGTTAAAGGCATTTTGACAATCCTTATTCCACTCGAATGAGTATTCCTTTTGAAGGAGGTTACATAAGGGACGGGAGAGTGAACTAAAGTCCTTTATGACCGTCTATAAAATCTGGCGTGTCCTAAAAAGGATCGCACATCTCGTACGCTTTTGGGGGGTGGAAGGTTAGAGATAAGATCGATTTTAGCCTTGTCCACCTCAATTCCATTTTGTGAGATGATGTGACCAAGGACAATTTCTTTTTGAACCATGAAATGACATTTCTCCCAATTCAATATGAGGTTTTTCTCTTCACATCTTTTTAAAATAGTTTTTAAGTGTATAAGACACTCATCAAAGTTACAACCAAATATTGAGAAATCGTCCATGAAGACTTGAAGAATCGTCCCCACCATATCAGAAAAAATACTCAATATACAACGCCGAAAGGTGACAGGGGCATTGCATAGTCCAAACGGCATCCTTCGATAGGCAAAAATGCCGAGTGGATATGTGAATGTTGTCTTCTCTTGGTCCTCTAGGGCGATCTCTGTTTGGTTATATCCTGAATATCCATCAAGGAAACAAAAATGAGAATGACCCTCCAACCTTTCTAAAATTTGATCAACAAACGGTAAGGAAAAATGATATTTCCTTATAACTGTGTTTAGTGTGCTGTAGTCAATGCACATTCTCCAACCAGTAGTGACTATGGTTGGCACGAATTCATTGTTGGCATTGACTATAATGGTTATTCAGGATTTCTTAGGCACCACTTGAGTTGGACTCACCCATTGACTATCGGATATTGGGTGAATGATACCCACATCCAATAGTTTCAACACCTCGGCCTTAACTACCTCCTTCATGTTTGGGTTAGGTGTCTTTGTGGTTGCCTAGATGTCTTCGCATTCTACTCAAGGTGTATGCGATGAGTACAAATCAGGGGGTCTATGCCTTTGAGATCCGCAATTGACCATCCAATGATGCTTTTATGCTCTATTAGAGTGGCTATCAGCCTACTCTCTTGTTCCTTATCCAAGTGGGAAGAGATCACCACCGGATATGTCTCATCTCGACCTAAATAAACATATTTTAAATCAGTAGGTAATGGTTTTAGGTCAAGCTTCGGTGCTTTGATATTGGATGGAAGAGGCTTGTTCTCGCTTGAGGGCAAAGGCTCAAATGGTGCCTTCCATCTTTTATTATCAAGTACTGATATAGAATCCAAAATGGCATCTATCTCTCTTATCATGTCATCATTAATCTCATGAGAGTGAGCCAAGCATGCCTCCAAGGGATCGGAATAGAATGTCAGGAGGGATGTGTCTCCCACGAATGATTCAATCAGATTTATTTCGTGGACCTCGTCATCAACATCCTGTAGTTATTTGCATAAATAAAAAATATTCAGCTCGAGTGTCATATTTCCAAAGGACATTTATACCTGCCCATTTCTACAATTGATAAGCGAATTTGAAGTGGCTAAGAAAGGGAGGCTAAGTATGACAAGAATTTGAGCACCGGTTCCCATCACAGGATGTGTATCCAAGACAATAAAATCCACTGGATAGTAGAATTTATCGACTTGGACAAGGACATCTTCAAGCATCCCTCTCGATATACGAATAGATCTATCAGCGAGTTAAAGTGTGGTTTTAATGGGTTTTAATTCACCAAATCCAAGTTGTTCATAGACCAAGTATAGGATGAGGTTAACACTTGCCCCAAGATCGAGTAAAGCTTGTTTGATCCGGTAGTCACCTATGATGCATGAGATGGTAGGAATACCTGGATCCTTGTATTTTTGGGGCACCTCTTGTTTAATAATGACGCTCAAATTCTAAGTCAAAAGTACTTTGTTGTAAACATTGTGTTTCCTTTTGACTATAAATAATTCCTTCAGAAATTTGGCATAAGATGGTATTTGTTTTATAACATCCAACAAAGGAATGCTGATCTTCACTTGTTTAAAAACCTCTAGGATTTTCAGATTTTTATCTAAAGGTTTGGGTGAAATCAACCTTTGGAAAAACGGGGCAACCGGCTTGTATTGCTTTTCTGATTCTTTCTCATGTGGAGTGTTGTTCGAGATATCATCCTTATTGGCAATTTCCGGATCATTAGGCTTTGGGGCCTTCACCGGATTGGATTTATCAATTGTTTTGCCACTCCTCAAAGTGGTGATAGCTTGAACATGCTCCGTATTTTAGGAAGATGGGATGAGGTTTTATATCTCAAATTGGGTTCTTGGGTTAGGGAGAGGTTGGGCAGGAAGTGTGCCTTTCTCCCTAACACTAAGATGAGATTCAACTCTAGCCATTGAAGTTTTCAAATCATTGAAGGCTTGAGATGAATTCTGGTTGAATTTTACTTGTTCTTGCATGAACCCATTGATTTTATGAGAATTATTCTTATTGTACTCGGCTTGGGCCGAGACGAATGCACCCAATATTTTCTCAAGCGTAGCTTTTGGGTTATTGTTTGCATTCTCTGATGGCCTATTCCTCCAACTAAAGTTGGGATGGTTCTTCTAACTAAAATTATACGTATTCGAGTTTGGATTACTAAATGGTCCTTGATTATTATTTATGGTATTTGATTGTTCTTGTAGAACTTCCTGAAACGCAGAGATTATAGGACAATCCTGTGTTGCATGTTGGTTACCGGAACAAATTCCACAAATATTCTGAACTTCCTTAGTCTTTTTCCACTTCCCTAATTCCATGGCCTCAACTTTTCTTGTGAGGCTAACCACACGTGCACTTATGTTGTCTTCTTCAGAGAGGACATAGATTCCTCCATTTTCTCTTTGTTGGCTTATCTTAGGATTTGCTGGTTTAGTTGTATCCCAAGATTATGTATTCTCGGTTAAGATATCAAAATAGTCTCATGCTTCCTTGGCTTCCTTATTCATGAATTCTCCATTGCACATCATCTTTACGAATTGGCACATGGGTGAAGTCAGTCCTTTATAGAAAAGCTTATTACTCGCCAAATTTCGTAGCCATGATGTGGGTATATGTTTAATAAGTCTTTGAACCTCTCCTAACATTGGAAAAAGGTCTCATCCTCTTTTTGAGTAAAATTCATGATTAGGCGCCTCAACATATTTGTTTTATGAATAAGGAAAAACTTTTTAATGAACTCCCTAATCATCTCTGTCCTTGTGCCTATTGATCTTGGCCTTAATGCATGAAGCCAAGCCTTAGCCTTCTCTTTAAGAGAAAAAGGAAATAGCCTAAGTCTCACGACATCATCATATACATTTAAAAAGTGCAGTGTGACTATCACCTCATTGAATTCCTTAAGATGTTGATATGCATTCTCACTGTCTAAACCAAGGAACTTGGGAAGGAGTTGGATTACTCCCGGTTTTAGATCAATATTCCTTGCATTGTATGGAAAAGTTATGCACGAGGGAGTACTCGCTCTTGCAGGTTGCAAGTAATCACGTAAAGTTCTAGGTCGATGAACATTCTCAACCTCATTCTCACCCGTTTCAGTTTGGTTTTGGCCTAGATTTTGATTGGGTCTTGGATCGGGTTGATTCTCAGCCATAATTTCAGGAAAAATTTGAGAATCTAAACGTTTCTTAGCACGGGGTTCCTTATCAATCCCCTCAACAATCCCTCCTCCACTAATCAGTCGGTTGTTAGAGTCTCGAACCCAATGTGGCATGCAAATCTCAGAAAAGTAAAAGATTAAAAAGGGTTAGAAAAACCTAATTGAAGTGACTACTTCGACTCCTAGAATCCCTGCAAAAATAAAACAAAACAAAAAAAACAAAGTTATTAAGGACTCCCAAAAATCTCAAATATAAACTATTTTCAGAAATTTTGTAAAAACCGTCGAAAGTCCCCGGCAACGGCGCCAAAAACTTGTTCACTTCCCCAAGTATAGGGATGCGATGTAGTAATAATTCGGTTGATATCGAGATCATTATCATGGACTTGTTAGGAATTCATAAAATTACTTCTAATATCCTCTAATTGAGAGCTAACCAAACAGATTTCTAAAATTGAATGTAGATAGAATTCTTAAACTAGAAGTGAATGCAATCAATATAAAAGAGTACTAGGGGTCCAAGGATCCGCTTGTAGCAATCCTTGATGCATAATTCACTGTGGTTTCCCAATTACACAACTAGAATCGAAATCAAATCCTATCTAGTCGGATGATAGAGCGGTTATAACATACAATCTGTCATATGTGTGATTTATATACATGATTCCCTCAATTCAAGTTAGGACTTGAGCACACTCAATTGCATAGGTCAATCCTAGTTCCAATAGATTAAGATCACAATCATAATCATAATTAAACTCTGTCAGAAAGCATAATTAGATCATGATTTGAACTTCATTCAAATCACATACACAATCACACATAAGTAGAAATTTTAGAAAAGTAGAACTCTTGGCATGAAGTTCTCACATGAGAATCCAAGTCTAGAGCATTTTGAATTCGATTCCTCGGAGCGTACACGTCTAGACTCATTCAAAACAATTAAGAACTAAAGCAACTCTTCCAAACATCCATGAGCCATCATAAGATTAAGAAAAGTACTTAGAACTTCATTCAAACTTCAAACCATTGTTCTTCAATGAAAATTCAACTTGAAACCAAAACAAACGAATTAAAACATCGTAGATTCACTACAAGCTTCACTTCTTAGCCCTAGCTAGGAGGTTTAGCCGTTCATGATCTAAGGAAATATGAAAACAACTAAAAATATGAACTAAAAGGCAACAAACTAAAGGGAGTTGTTGTTCGCTTCCCTAAGTGTAGGGTTGCGATGTAGTAATAATTCGGTAAAGATCGAGATCGTTCTTAGGGACTTGTTAGGAATTCACAAAATTACTTCTAATATTCTCTACTTGATAGCTAACTAAACAAATTTCTAGAATTGAATGTAAATATGATTCTTAAACTAAAGTGAATATAATCAATATAAGAAAGCACTAGGGGTCCAAGGATCCACTTGTAGCAATCCTCAATGCATAATTCACTGTAGTTTCCCAATTACACAACTAGAATTAAAATCAAATCCTATCTTGTTGGATGATAGAGCGGTTGTATTACACAATCTGTCATATGTGTGATTCTATACATGATTCCCTCAATTCAAGTTAGGACTTAAGCACGCTCAATTATATAGGTCAATCCTAGTTCCAATAGATTAAGATCACAATCATAATCATCATTAAACTCTGTCATTAAGCATAATTAGATTATGATTTGAACTTCATTCAAATTACATATACCATCAACACATAATTCAGAAATTAGTATAAAAGGTAGAACTTTGATTGAAGTTCCCACATGGAAATCTAAGTCTAGAGCTTATTGAATCCGATTCCTTGGAGCGTACAGGTTTAGAACTATGCAAAACAATAAAGAACTAAAGCAATTCTTCCAAACATCTATGAGCCATCATAAGATTAAGAAAAGTACTTAGAACTTCATTTAAACTTCAAACCATTGTTCTTCAATGAAAATTCAACTTGAAACCAAAACAAACGAATTAAAACATCTTAGATTCACTACAAGCTTCACCTCTTAGCCCTAGCTAAGAGGTTTAGCCGTTCATGATCCAAGGAAGCATGAAAACAACTAAAAACATAAAACTAGAAAACACAAACTAGAGGGAGTTGTGAAACTCCGAATTCGACTTTCGCCGCCTCCCACCTTCGTAGATCTCTTCTAGGATGCCCCAACTTCGAACCCTAGGTCCTCTTTTATAGTGGAAAGACCCTACCGACTCAGAATCTTCCAGATTTGCGTAGTACTTACGCACTTGCGCTAGAAAATTGGAGCTTCAAGAGGAAGCTACTGGAATCCACTGAAATTACACTGGCCGACTGGTCTAGCCTGTTTGTCGACAGTCCAGCGTGCATGCATGAGGAGGGAAAGCCTTGGCTGACCGGTCTTGACTAGTCGGCCTCTTTGCATTAAGTGTCTAGAGAGGTAGCAGGACGTGGCCGACCGGTCTAGACCGGTCGTGGCCCTCTTGGCCGACCGGTCAGACCTATTTTTCTGCATTTTCCTTCTTTCTTTCCTTCTCTCTTCTCTCTCCTTGCTCTCTTCTTTCTTTGGCCCACCTTGGGTCTTCATCCAAGGCTCCTAAATAGAGCTTTTTAGTCATCAATTGGGCAGAATCCCTCTCATTCCTACAATCATGAAACCACGAATTAGAATAGTCTTTAAGCTTGAAAACCATGCATAGTTAGTGATGAAATAGGGTTAGAATATACACATTTAACCACTCAACAGTTGTAGAACTCCGATTCCATCTTTATCCACCTCCTACCTTCGTAGATCTCTTCTAGGATGCCTTAGCTATGATCCCTAGGTCCCCTTTTATAGTGGAGAGGCCCTATCGCCTCAGAATCTTCCAGAATTGCACAATACTTACGCAATTGCACACAAAACTCAGAGCTTCAATGAAAAGCTGCTGAATTCCAGTGAAATACAAGTGGCCGACCGGTCATGATCGGTCAGACCCTTTTTTTGGAGAGTCCAGCGTGCAAGAGTGGGGGGCAGGCCCTGGCCGACCGGTCAAGACCGGTCGGCCCTATTGTGTTTGGTGTCTAGAGAGGCAAAGGGGAGTGGCTGACCAACCAAGATCGGTCGTGGCCCTCTTGGCCGACCGGTCATGACTGGTCGGACCTGATTTTCTCTATTTTTTATCTTCTTTCTTTCTTCTCTCTTTGCTCTCCTTGCTTTCTTCTTTCTTTGGCCCAACTTGGGTCTTCATCCAAGGCTCCTAAATGTAGTCTTTTAGCTATCAATTGAGTGAACTTTCTCTCATTCCTTTGGTCCTTCATTCTTTCGACATTCAATGTATGTAAGAAGGGCTTCTAAGCCTCCAATCGACGAAAACTCTCTCTCATTCCTACAATCACAAAATCATGTATTAGAATAGTCTTAAAGCTTGAAAACCATGCATAGTTAGTGATGAAATGGGGTTAGAATATATACATTTACACGCTCAACATGGTTAGAGATATTAGGGGCGTTTATCTCATATGTTTGTTTAGGATTAGGCTGAGGTTGGGCCGGAAAGGTCCTTTCCCTAGCATTTAAACGTCCTTTAATCTCTTCAACTAAGACTTTAAGCTCTTGGAACATTTATTGGTTCGATTGATTTATCCGTGTTTGCCCTTGCATAAACGCCTTTAAGGTATCCTCCATGCTGATTTGAGGTGGGGCCATTTTGAAGTTCTGAATTATACATATTCTAACCCCAATTTATCACACATTATGATAAGTGTTCTCTTGCCTCAATTGTTGAGCTTAACTTGCTCTTGCAATGTAAGTAGACCATTTATAAAAGTAGGCTTAGGATTTTGTTCAGTCCCTAAATTCACCTCAACCAATGGGTCCTGAACTTGAGCTTGTAAATCTTAAAGCTTCTCGGGTGCTTGTTTCAAATCAATGATAGATATCCCATCATCGGCCACCTAATCGGCCGAAACAATGGTATCAGTTAGACTAATAAAGTAGCCATCCTCACCACATAGATCCCCCTGGAGTTCCTTTATTTTGGCCGTTAAATCAGCCATTTTTTGCTCAATTGAAGTTGTACTCGTCATGGAACTTCTTCAACAGTGCACTTCAGAGCTAGCCGATGAGGTACAATGTCCATCGGCCGCTCCCCTTCCATATGAAGGATTGCTTATGTCTTCTATGATGCTGTTTAGAATTTTTATGGTGGAGATCCCTGTAAGATGTCCGCGTGTTTGCTCCTTCCTGTGAATCAAATCGGCCTGACCTCCTCGCCATAATAATATGCTTCGCTTGCTGTTCACTCCCCAAGTGTAGGGTTGCGAAGTAGTAATAATTCGGAAAGACCGAGTATCGTTCCCACAGAGATTTATGAATGAGTATTCTCAGAATTTAACTAAAACAACTAATAATTAAGATTCTATTAAGAACTAAAGCTGAAAAATAATAATTTGGGTTTAAACAGTGAATGTGTAAAGTAATATCAATCTAAAAAGGCACTAGAGCGCCAAGGATCCACTTTTGATAAGTTTCAATGCATCAACACAACTAGGTCTCTCATAACTCAATCAGAATCGAATTTATATCTCTATCCGATTAGAATATAGAGCGGTTCAATCAACAATTATCCAAAACAGTTGCTTATTCATTGATTTAATTCCCACATCAATGCTCAGGCCTTGGGTACACTCAATTGTGTAGGCCAAGCCTCTTTCCAATCTAGTTGAGACTCACAACCATAGCTTTCATCAAATCCTGTCACTAGACTTGATTACAACTAATGATTAGAACTCTAATTAAATCAAAATCAATCAACAAACAGCTATTTCAAATTATAACAAAAGATAAGAACTTAGTTGAATGAGTTCCCACATGAAAATCAGGCCATCGTACACAAGGCAATCAAAGGGTCTACCATGCCCGGAGTCGATGATAGATCAATGAACTACACAAGCATAAACAATGCTCAGAAGGTAAGCTACCAAGCTTAGAATCACTAAGAATCACATGAGCCCGGAGTCATCAAGAGATCAAAGTAAAACCAAACTAGTACTTGATTCAAACTCATATTAAACTAAAATTCTTCAATTAAATCATAAAAAGGAAACCTAAGTTGCATCAATCCATAAAAAATGAATCAAAAGCTTCACGTCTTAGCCCTAGCTAAGAGGTTTTTGTTCATCTCTAACATCCTTAAACTAGAAGCCTCAAAAACATAAAAAAAACTACTAAAACAGGAAGAAAACTAAGAAATTGCTCAAATTAGAATCCGTCTCCCAAGCAATCCCCACGTCCTAGCATGCCTGGGTATGAAGAGGAAAATCCTTATTTATAGCTTGGCGCAGAAGATTCCCGATTGTGCAAGGAAATACGCAATTGCGCAGAGAAAATCGAAACTTTCCGTACAAACTGTTATGCTGACGACTGGTCGCACGACCGGTCTGAGGCTGTGGACGACTGGTCGCACAACTGGTCGCAAAAGTGCGAAATCTGTCCAATGACTTTTGAGGAATTCGGAACCCAGAATTTTTATTCAAGGACCGGTCGCACGACCGGTCGTGGGTGGTCCAGTGAACTTTGGCAGTATGGTCTCTTTTGTTGAGTAGTCGGACCGGTCGGACGACTGGTCCTAGGCTTCGGACGACCGATCGGACGACCGGTCTTTAGTGTCTTTTTCTTCCTTCTTTTCTTTATCTCCTTTGCTTCCTTCTTCATCCTTTTGCACTTGGTTCTGTGATCTTCAATGTATATAAAGTGCTCTATTTAGCCTTGAATTAGTGAAATCTCCATCTTGTTCCTACAATCACAAATCATGCATTAAAGTAGTCCTTTAAACATGTAAACCGTGCATAATGAGTGATGAATTGGGGTTAGAATATGCACAATTAAGAGCTCAACACTTGCATTTGAGACGGCCAAGAAGGGTTTACTATCGACCAATACCAATTCCACCCTATCTTGATTCCAAAATATTATGACTTGATGCAACGAAGATGGAATACATCCAAAAGAATGGATCCAATCTCTTCCCAATAATGCATTGTGCTTGGATCAGGTATTGACCAAAAAAATGTGGCCAATACCCTCTTAGTATCTACCATCAAATCGACCGGTAACACCCCATGGGTGTTTGTGATTCACCTGGCAAAATTGCTAACTATAGCATCGGATGGAATCAAATCGACTATGGTCTTCCCCAATTTTTTTCATCATCCTAATCAAGAGGAGATTCATGGCAGCCTCATTGTCGTCCAAAATTTGAGTAACAGGATATCCTTCGAGGTGAGCAAAGATATATAATGGCTTAAGATGCTGAGTCATGCTGGGGGTTGGCTTTTCAATGACCACTCTCTCTGAAGAAGATCCGGGCTCTACCTTTATTGTGTTTACTAGAGGCGATTGACTTGTCCCCAGCTCAGATGAGGGAAAGGAAGAATGTTGTATTACCACAAGAAGCCCCCATTCCTCAACATCCCCTACCATTTCGTTCGGTTGGGATGGCTTAGCCTGAAAATCTGCTGGCAACATAAATACCATGTTGCACTCAAACACCATGGGCAGCAATGTTACAAACACAATTTCTGAATTCAAACATTGCCCCCCAGGCGTATCTTCATTTCTCACACTATTATGGTCTTCGGTTGGTTCCTCAAACTGATCCTTGTTGTGTGCTGCGGCCTGCGTGGTTTGAGCTTCCTTCGTAAGTTCGTCTAGTAACAAGTTGTCGCTCGTCAGCCACCCATCATTAAATTCCCCGAACGAGTCGCCGCTTCCTTTAGTGGGTCCGACACTCGTACTGACCAGTGCTTCTTCCTATGACCGATCGACCAAAAGTTGATTAGTCACCAAAGGTGAAAAAACAGCGCCTATGCTATTAACGTCTATCGGCTCCCCCATTAGGTTGAGGGACTCGCCAGAAAGGTCGAGAATTCTATTCTTCTTCGTGAGTCATCATCTCACTGTCAAGTGTTTCTCTCCTCTGAGCGGCCTAACGTCGTTGCCGATGCCATTTTTGTGATCTAGTAATAATTTTAAGAACTTAGGGTGCCTAATCCTCTGCCACACATCGGATCGGATTGGTGGAGGTTTCACCATTCGTGGCCGAGTTAGGGCCGACTGGTGATGTCATGATAAAAGAATGTCCCTGATGGATTGGGCTCCCATTGCCTCCCCTGGGATAATCCTGACCATTCCGATATGACTGGAACAACGACCTTGGTCGCTACAATTTCCTGGCATGGTGGCTGCATAATGGTGCATAACGACCTTGACTTAATGGCTACAATTTCCTGACACCATTCATGTTCTTGGCGTGACTGATTTTTAGGTTGTCAAACCGGCCGGGTCGTGTTCGGTCGCATACAGCTTGATCGATGATTTGTTCGTAATGACTCTCCACAATGTGACTTAGGACCAAGATCGACCTTCCTACGCGGATGATTATTGCACCTGAAATTGACTGTCACCATATTGGCTTCAAAAGCTTGCGAGAAAGGGCCCGTATTGATCAACATGGTCTCTTCTTCCTTTTTAGGGAATTTTAAGAGGCCCTTGTCAATATTATCTTGGATTACGTTCTTGAAAATGACACATTTGTTAGTAGAGTGATTCCGGGACCAATGTCATTTACAATTCTCCCCTTTCCCTTTCTTTAATTCCTTGGCTATTGGTATTTTATGGTTATCACGTACCTTAATAAACTTTCTAGCCAAGAGAAATTTGAATATCTCGTCATCCTGTGAGATATCAAAGGTATAAACTTTTCGTGCTTTTTGAGCGGTCGATGGAGTTACTTCTACTTTGATTAAGGCAGAGCATACCAAAGGTTTCTTGGCAACTACTTCTGCGATTGCAACTTTGTAATTAGGATCATAATAGTATGTCCCAATTGACGAATTCTTCTGACTAGAGCCCTCTTACAAAAGTTCTTCATACTTTGACACTTTTCGTGTTAAATCGTACAAGTTCGCAAATTTGGTCCCAAGGAACTTCTTACAAAGATTATATTCCAGTCCATCTAGGGCGAGCTGCACAAACTCGGCCTCTGGAATGCCAACCTTGCATCGGATTCTTGCCTTTTTAAATCGAGCTATATAATTTTTGCAAGATTCCCCAGGAAGTTGTTGAAATCATGCAAGATCGGCCATAATCACCTCTTGATCCTTCTAAAAGAATTGGGAATGAAAATTTTCCTCTAACTCTTGCCATGAATGGATCGAGTTAGGTAATAGGTTCGAATACCATGTAAATGGAGCAATAGTTAGCGAATGTCCAAACAACTGCATTTTATAATCCTCGTTCTTAGTGAGTTTGCCACATTGCATGGTAAATCGCCCTACATGCTCCATAGTGGATTGGCCGGAGTTGACTGAGAACAGCATAAAATCTGGTCGATAATTTCTTGGCAACGAGTGTTGTTAGTCAATCCACTCTGGGTATGACTTATGATAAACTAGGATAATATTGCGGTCGAGAACCTGGCCATCAATTTTTTGAATCAATTGAACAAGATGGTCTCGCTCTATCCGTTGCAGGTCCACTATCGGGTGTGGGTAAGCAAATAGACAACCTTGCCCTTCGTTCAAATTTTGTGGGAAATACAGAGGTATCGGCACCCCGGATGACCCAGGATTTCGAGTTTTAGGCGCGAATGTCCTTCCCTCTCTTTCTGGCCACCTATATTCGGGTGGTAAAACCGAATTTTGTACCTCAAGCATTGCGGAGTTTTGGGTGTTTCGTTATAAAGAAGCCCCTGACGGTGGTTGCACAATGTTACTAACAGAACTACCCTCATTGTGTGGGACTGGGATCGTCGTCCTCTCGGTGAAGACACTCAACAATCGATGCATGGCCTCAGCTTGGTGAGCCATCCACCTATTAAGATTTTCATTCTAAGCACGAAGATCCTAGACGTGTATCATCTCAGCCTAAACTCTCCCTTGCTCATGGACCTATTAAACATTCATCTGAACATCTCTAAGTCCAATCGTGACGTCCTCCACTGATACCCCTTAAGGTATGGACAATGTCAGTTGGTCTCCTGGAACAAACGTAGGATTATAGCTCACGCTTAATTCGACAAGTGATTGGGTTGGAATGCCTTCACCTAGAGATACTGGAGTAGGAGTCGCAGGTTTGGCACCAGCCACTCGATTACCTCTTCTGGTCATTATATATAAATATCGCGCCGATTAAAAGAAATAGTGTCCCACTGGGTGTGCTAGAAAAATGTTGTTGTCGATTTTTCGGCCACGCTTGGAAAGTGATTGCGGGCGTGCCAGAATTGAATGTACAGTTCGATTTAAACCAAATAACAATGACCCCAAGTGTCGAGATAGGTAGATATGCCGCGATCGGCCGTATATGATCGAAATCTGTGAAGATCGGTCGCCTATTCTGCCACTCGCATGGTTATTTGATAACGATCAGGCAATATTTGGAGGGTAGGGTTCATCCTCCAATGATGGGTTACTCCTTTGCCTTCTGTACGAAAGGACTTTTCAATACAGAACTAAGAACAATGAAGTAAATCGAGAAAGGATACTCACAGCTGGCCGTGTGAAACATGTTGTAGAACTCTTTTCTGTGTAAGATACTTCACTAGAGAGAATCCAATGTACGAGCGTAGACTCCGAGTACAACTAGAATTGTTGACTACTATGCAATAGTTACACCACTAATGCTACGAAGTGTGAAAAGTACGGTTATGCTAACAGAGATAAAACTAAAGATAAGAATGTTGATTACACTAAAGAATGTAAATAACAAGATGCTAAAAAGCATGATAATTGAAAGATAGTTTGATTGGATTTGATTTGGTGCTGGACCCTTTGCTCTGTCGAGGTCCTTCTGATTTTATAACTTTGATTGACTGCATGTCCAAGAGATGCTAGTGATTTGTTTGGCATGATAGACATTTCAGAATTTTCTAAGTTGCCACTTGTCCCTTTAACCGCTTTGCTGACTTAGCCACGATTTATAGTTCCTGCCTTGTTTATCCCTGCCATCGTGTCACATTTTACTTGTTCACACGAAAAATCATGTTTTCCTTCTTATCGCCTCTTCCTAACCATACAACTCCATGTGTCTTCCTCCAATTCGCTTCTTCCTCTATCGGTTGGAGATAGGGTGCAACAACCACAGTTCTTGATATTTCAAAACACACCGATTGGATGATCCAATTCATCCTTGATTTATCCTTTTCTATAGCCATCCTTTTTCTAAGCCATGAATGGGATGGCCACAGTGTTGGAACTTCGGTCAACGGAAGCACCGAAGAAGATCAAACGTCTCACAATCAAACACGCATGCACACAACGTAAAGCACATGAATTTTTACGTGGAAAACCCTTGCAGGAAAAAACCACGGCACAAAGCGACACCTTCATTATGAATCAGATAAATACAAAGCTAGAACTACCCTAGTAGTACCCAAAGATGAACAAAACTCTCAAACCTCTCCCCCAAAACCCTAATCTCGAAAGAGATCACCTAGGTATTGCTTGGAATACTCCTAAACACAATTAGGAGTCATTTATATAGGAGGAAAATCGAAAATGGAAAGTTACAGCGCGTTTTTGTGCAAGGAGTCTGAGTTCCACACGTCAGCTGATCAGTCGGTCGATTGGTCGTCGACCGGCCAAAACAGTCCAGAGAGTTTTGCTCAAAAATCATCTTGCTGCCTTCATAATTCGACCGGTTGGGCGACCGGTCGAGGTTTTCCACTGACCGGTCAGACGACCGGTCTAAGACCCACTAGGAAACTGCTGAAGCTGCTATGTAGTTTTGTCCACTGGCCGACCGGTCGATGGACTGTCAGTTTGCACAGTTTGAGGCCTTCACAACAATCTCCACCAAGGCATCAAAAAACACCGAACCACCTTCTCTGCTCCTCAAAATAGCTCATCATCAATCATAGTCGCCGCTTCTCATGCGTCACCGCATCTTCGTTAAGCCTTTGCCAATCCCAAAGAAGTTACGCAGAACTTGAACTTCTCTGTAGGGACCACCTTGGTTAGCATATTCGCCGGATTCACACTAGTGTGAATCTTGTCCAGAGTCACGTCTACTTCCTCAAGCACCTGTCGAATAAAATGGTGACGCACATCAATGTGTTTAGTACGTGAGTGATAAACAGAATTTTTAGCCAAATTGATAGCACTTGAGCTGTCAGGCACGGCTTTTGCTGAAGCCCCAACTGATTATCATTCTTTTCAACAAAACCGCTTCCTTGAAGGCTTCTATCACCGCCATATATTCAGCTTTAGTAGTGGAAAGAGCCACCATAGACTGAACTAATTGCTTTAAAAGCTTAGACATCCAACTAATTGCTCCACCCGCTAATACAAACGAGTACCCTGAAGTAGAACTCTTACTATCCACACTACCTGCGTAATCAGAATCGATATAACCAACTAACTTGTCTTTAAAATTTTCAAACGTTAAGACGTAGTCTTGCGTACCCCTAATGTATTGAAGTAGCCATTTCACAGCTTCCCAATGTTGCTTGCCCGGGTTAGCCATGAATCGGCTAACAACACCCATAACGTGTGAAATATCCGATCTTGTACAGACCATGGCATACATCAAACTGCCCACAACACTATAATAGGGCACATGAGTGTTCGCTTCCCCAAGTGTAGGGTTGCGATGTAGTAATAATCTCGGTAAGACCGAGGTCGATCCACAGGGAAGGAAGTAAACAATTCTAACTATCCTAATAACTAGAATCAAAGAGGTTTGTGAAATTGATTTTTAACATAAAATAGAAAATCTAATAATGAAAAGATAACTAGAGCATCAAGGATTCACTTATAGCTCTTCTTAGATGCATAATTCGCTATGGTTTCTTACTTTCTCAACTAGAATCGACATTCCTGTCTATCTAGTCGGATGATAGAGCTGTTAAACCAAACAGTCTGTCATATGTAAGTTCTATGCATAGGATTCACTCAATGAAGGCTGAGCTGAGCATGCTCAATTGCATAGGTCATTCCCCTTTCCAAAAGGTCCAGTTCACAATCATAACCATCCTCAAGTCCTCTTACAAGACAAGGCTAGATCAGGACTTGAACTGGATTTAAATCACAAGCACAGTCCATACATATTCCAGAAAAACAGAAAAATAGAACTTTGGTAGGAAGTCCCTTCATGAAGAGCTTAGTACTAGAGCGCACTCCGATTCCTCAGATCATACAGGTCTAGACCGTTGCAAACGAATTAAGAGGCTAAGTAATTCATCCAAACATCCGTGAGTCATCACAAGACTAAGAAAAATTACTTAAAAACTTGTATAAACTTCAAACCTTAGTTCATAATCATGAAAACCAATCTTAAAACCAATAAAACGAATTAAACAATCTAAGAAAACTATAAGGTTCACCTCTTAGCTCTAGCTAAGAGATTAGCTAATAAAAAGCATATTAAAAACTAGAACTAGAACTAAGAAAAGGAAGAAAAACTAGCTGGAGGAGGCTAGGAAGCCTCCTATGACTTGAACTCCTTGCTCCCCACGTCCTTGGTTGCCCTGGAATAGAAGAGAGCACCTCCTTTTATAGTGCAGCACTAGTACAGCAACATAGCAGAATTTGTTTCGCTTGGTACGGCTTAACCAATGGTCGGATTGCCTTCAAAATTGATTTGTAGCTTCCTTGTAATGTGATCTTCCTCATAGATGATTTAGATTTCCAAGATTGTCCTCTGAATGGGCCCACCAATCACATCACCGACCGCCTCTCAAAATCGCGCACTTCGGGTACCTTCAGAACCAGTCATCTTGCTTTCAACGCTCCGGAGTGTACAGAGGTCGGATTGATCTCAAATTTTGAACATGAGTAGAAAACTTCCTCCTCTACATGATAGACGGATTAGATTGTCCAAAAAGATCTCAGAATGTGGTCCGAAAATTAGAACAATTAGGGCTTTTATAAACTCTGCGCAGTTGGAGCTTTCTGGATGGTCCATCTTTCTTCAACCGGTACGATCAAACCACACACCCTTTTGATCTGAAACTTTAGTGGTTATTCATATATGGATGTGGTCTAAAAGATGGTCAAAGTAGATTCTTCATATCATCAATGATGGGCCACCTGGACCGGCCCAGAGTGGAACAGTGAAATCTGGAACTTTTTGGACAGTTCGTATTGTTTTGGCCACCACGATCAATCCGTAGCTCCGATCGACACGAAACCACTTGGGTTAGTTCGGCGTCGAGCTCCTCTTCGACATGGATGTGTTGGATTTCCAAATATCATCAAGATCGGCCCAGAAAACTGGTCCGAAAAACCAGGTGCGGGAATACATTGCTGTTTTAGAAACTAGAATCTGAAACTTGCATGGCCGACCGGTCACGACCGGTCGGACAGGGCTGGCCGACCGGTCACGACCGGTCAGGCCCTCTTTGGCATTACTCCAGCAAGCATGGCCGAAAGGTCAAGACCGATCGGGCTTCCTTGGCCGACCGGTCAAGACCGGTCGGTCTCTTTTTCTTCTTGTTTTCTTCCTTTCTTTCTTCTATTTTCTTCTTTCTTTGCTTCTTTCTTTGCTTCCTTCTTCCTTCAGCCCTCCTTGGGTCTTCATCCAAGGTTCTAAATCAGCTCTTTTGGTCATCAATTGGGCAAAGTAACTCTCATTCCTACAACCACAAAACATGTATTTGATTAGTCTTTAAATTATGAAAACCATGCATAATGAGTGATGAATTGGGGTTAAAATATGCACAATTAAGAGCTCAACACACCCCCCAACCAGCATTTTGCTAGTCCCGAGCAAAACATGCGTGAAACAAGTTTCATTCTCCAAATCCAACTCTCCTCTAGAAACTATTCTTCTATACATTCCAAGATACACAAGCATAAAAATCAGAAAAATTAGGTGATAGAAGTTGAAACCTTAAACTCTTAGAACATAATAAGTATTTATATGAAATTCCCACTGATTGATTGATAAATAGAAGAACTTGAACAAATTCACCCTAGTGTGCATAGTGAAAGTTCATCTCATGAGTTTCTGGGCTCATCTTCATCATAGATCAACTAAACTATGGATTTCAAGGTGCACAGAGCAACAACAAGCCTATGACAGGAATTTGTCTTACCGTCCTTCCGACGACTTTCACACTACGTCCCATTTCCGGCTTTGGTTACGGGTAGACCATCCCCCGGTTGGTAGTAGGTAGCCCTAATCGGAATTTTCCACCATTTTTCCATCATTCCCAATTTCATCCTTCCTTTTCCTTTTTCTTTTTAAATTAGATAGGATTTTTAGAAATCCATATCTTTCGTTATTTTCCCATGGACAAGGATGGACAAAGTACCCCGGCTTGGTTTCTCAACACCTTAAATCAAAGTATAGTTAATCCACAAATCACATAATCCTTTCAACCCATGAAAATCGTGTAATGTGAACTAGGTGTAAAAGTGTTCAAATTTTCTATTACTCACATAAATAAGGGAATTCACATATAAAACCATTATATTAAAAGAAATTCAAAGCTTGCAACATCACTCACTTCGTATCTCCTCTTCTTATACTCGTATCATCTTGACTGCATTGAAAGAACGTTTTCCAAAAGAGTTTTGAATTTTAGAAAAATCGAAAATTTTCTACATAATTGCTCGAAATGTCACAAAAGCTAGTAGATTCATCTAAGGAATCTCACCCCCCAACCAAAATCTTACATTGTCCTCAATGTAATAAGATATGCAATATGCATGACATGAGAGCAATGACACAAAACAAAGGAGAGTGAGAACGAGAGTACCTGAGGTAGCAAGTTGATCAATTCTAGCATCTTCCATTGTCTCAATGAGACTTATTCAATCCTAAATGCAGAAAGAAATCCTAACCTACCTACCTACCTTTGATTAGTCTGATCGACTACATGATCAAATTTGAGCAGGATCTTCATGAATTTCAATAGGTTTCTCATGAGGACCATCCAAAGTCCTGCTCGAATGTATACATGTGTGCGTTTCTTCATGAAAGTCCAATCATAGTATGCACCACACGCATGTAAGGAGGAGATAAGAGCAGCAAAAAGATATCTCCTCAAGTTCTGAATTGGGTTGTAATTGATTAAAAACGGGTCCTCCCAATCAGAATTTTCAATGGGTTGAAGAACCCATGATGGTGGAGAGACATTCATTAAGTATTTTTCAGTTTGGATTGTCTCCTCCACAAATTCAGATTTGCATGGTGCTTCCACAAACCATGGTAAAGAGTGTAAATCAGTGGAATGGTGTTCTTCAGGCACCGACACCATGTCTAACAAACTATCCAACTCCTTAATCATCTCATCATCCAGATCATAGGGGTGGGTCATGCATTCCTCTAGGAAATCGAGAGAGTCGAATGAAGGGTCCTCGTTCTCCCTAAGTGATTGAGGAAATTCTGTTTCAAGGGTAAGAAATTCCTCCTCTATAGAGGGGAGGTCTTCTAAAGAAAAATTTTCAGATTCAGTGGTAAGCACATCATTTAGCATTGGTTGATCTTTTGAAATTTCAGGTTGTGCCACCTCATCATCCAAAGAAACAGAATTTTCAACCCAAGGGAGTTCTTCCACCATAGAATTGGTCATGTTATGTTGGTGGAAGGACTCAAAAATATCAACTTCAGCCATCTCTCTAGCAAGAATATCTTCTGGTGACTCATAAGCATTCGGCTCTTTGGAAGAAAAAATCATGGATTCACAATTATCCTTCAAACCCTCATTGTAGGCAATCAAACTATCACTTTCAGATTTTGTAGATTCCTCGGGTTCGTCAACCGTCCTTGAAATCTCTTCATCATTCAAATTGAAATAGCTAAAAGAGATAGTTGATTTACCATAATCAATGGTAATGGTGGGATCACTGAGATCAATATCCTCTAGAAGTTTAGTCATTAAATCTAGAGAAGGTTGGGTTTGGATAACCTCATCCTCCTCATTGTTGGGGATTGATTCGGTGTTCCCAATGTTGGGTTCAATATTTTGAGATGGCGAGAGGTTTTGTATGTATTGCTTAGTTGTTTCCATAAACTCTTGCAGCACATCCTCAACAGTTCGTGTCGGTTGCGGCTCATGAGAAAGAAACTCTTGAGGATAGTTGTTGGCATCCATGGTTGGCTCATCTTCCAAGTTGAAATTTTGATGCTCCCACCAATTTGGATTATGCATGTCATATGTTGGGCTTTTAGATGGTTGTTGATATGTGTAGCCATACAAGTGATCATACATTGTCCTAACCGGTGGAACATTATTCATCTCTTTCCGATACTCTCCCATTGCCTTACGTTGTGCCTCAATATGTGTATTGTTTTCATTAATGTAATCACGTATCGTCTTATGTGGGGAAGTATGAGAAGTAGATTGAGTCTTAGAAAAATACTTATGCTTATAATGGTTCCAATCATAAAGAGTTTCAATTTCATGGTCTGTTATCTCATCTTCCAAAAGGTATGCATAAGCACCACACTTCCAATCAGCCATAATGAGATTTTAAAGAGTTGGAACTACCCTAATCTAGAAAAAAGAACAAAAAGAAGGGAGATGGAGAGATGTTACCCAATAGAGCGAGATATATGTCAGCAACAATGTTCTACAAAATCCAACAAAAAAAATTGTTAGTAATCTAGAAAAAAAAATCAGAAAATCTTCTTCTATAAAAACTGAAAATCCTACCTAACTAAGACTACTCTATAGTTACTAGAGCAATTAGAACCGTTTAACCTCTTCCTCGGCAGCAGCGCCAAAAACTTGTTCGCTTCCCCAAGTGTAGGGTTGCGATGTAGTAATAATCTCGGTAAGACCGAGGTCGATCCACAGGGAAGGAAGTAAACAATTCTAACTATCCTAATAACTAGAATCAAAGAGGTTTGTGAAATTGATTTTTAACATAAAATAGAAAATCTAATAATGAAAAGATAACTAGAGCATCAAGGATTCACTTATAGCTCTTCTTAGATGCATAATTCGCTATGGTTTCTTACTTTCTCAACTAGAATCGACATTCCTGTCTATCTAGTCGGATGATAGAGCTGTTAAACCAAACAGTCTGTCATATGTAAGTTCTATGCATAGGATTCACTCAATGAAGGCTGAGCTGAGCATGCTCAATTGCATAGGTCATTCCCCTTTCCAAAAGGTCCAGTTCACAATCATAACCATCCTCAAGTCCTCTTACAAGACAAGGCTAGATCAGGACTTGAACTGGATTTAAATCACAAGCACAGTCCATACATATTCCAGAAAAACAGAAAAATAGAACTTTGGTAGGAAGTCCCTTCATGAAGAGCTTAGTACTAGAGCGCACTCCGATTCCTCAGATCATACAGGTCTAGACCGTTGCAAACGAATTAAGAGGCTAAGTAATTCATCCAAACATCCGTGAGTCATCACAAGACTAAGAAAAATTACTTAAAAACTTGTATAAACTTCAAACCTTAGTTCATAATCATGAAAACCAATCTTAAAACCAATAAAACGAATTAAACAATCTAAGAAAACTATAAGGTTCACCTCTTAGCTCTAGCTAAGAGATTAGCTAATAAAAAGCATATTAAAAACTAGAACTAGAACTAAGAAAAGGAAGAAAAACTAGCTGGAGGAGGCTAGGAAGCCTCCTATGACTTGAACTCCTTGCTCCCCACGTCCTTGGTTGCCCTGGAATAGAAGAGAGCACCTCCTTTTATAGTGCAGCACTAGTACAGCAACATAGCAGAATTTGTTTCGCTTGGTACGGCTTAACCAATGGTCGGATTGCCTTCAAAATTGATTTGTAGCTTCCTTGTAATGTGATCTTCCTCATAGATGATTTAGATTTCCAAGATTGTCCTCTGAATGGGCCCACCAATCACATCACCGACCGCCTCTCAAAATCGCGCACTTCGGGTACCTTCAGAACCAGTCATCTTGCTTTCAACGCTCCGGAGTGTACAGAGGTCGGATTGATCTCAAATTTTGAACATGAGTAGAAAACTTCCTCCTCTACATGATAGACGGATTAGATTGTCCAAAAAGATCTCAGAATGTGGTCCGAAAATTAGAACAATTAGGGCTTTTATAAACTCTGCGCAGTTGGAGCTTTCTGGATGGTCCATCTTTCTTCAACCGGTACGATCAAACCACACACCCTTTTGATCTGAAACTTTTGTGGTTATTCATATATGGATGTGGTCTAAAAGATGGTCAAATTAGATTCTTCATATCATCAATGATGGGCCACCTGGACCGGCCCAGAGTGGAACAGCGAAATCTGGAACTTTCTGGACAGTTCGTATTGTTTTGGCCACCACGATCAATCCGTAGCTCCGATCGACACGAAACCACTTGGGTTAGTTCGGCGTCGAGCTCCTCTTCGACATGGATGTGTTGGATTTCCAAATATCATCAAGATCGGCCCAGAAAACTGGTCCGAAAAACCAGGTGCGGGAATACATTGCTGTTTTAGAAACTGGAATCTGAAACTTGCATGGCCGACCGGTCACGACCGGTCGGACAGGGCTGGCCGACCGGTCACGACCGGTCAGGCCCTCTTTGGCATTACTCCAGCAAGCATGGCCGACCGGTCAAGACCGGTCGGGCTTCCTTGGCCGACCGGTCAAGACCGGTCGGTCTCTTTTTCTTCTTGTTTTCTTCCTTTCTTTCTTCTATTTTCTTCTTTCTTTGCTTCTTTCTTTGCTTCCTTCTTCCTTCAGCCCTCCTTGGGTCTTCATCCAAGGTTCTAAATCAGCTCTTTTGGTCATCAATTGGGCAAAGTAACTCTCATTCCTACAACCACAAAACATGTATTTGATTAGTCTTTAAATTATGAAAACCATGCATAATGAGTGATGAATTGGGGTTAAAATATGCACAATTAAGAGCTCAACAATGAGACATAACACGCTTTTCTTCATCTATCTTTGGACACTGTTCAGAAGAAAGCTTGAAGTAAGCCGCGTGGGGAACGCTGACCGGTTTGGACTTATCCATCTTATATTTCTTCAATACCTTTTCAAGGTATTCCTCCTGAGATAACCATAACCTGCTCCTCTTCCTGTCTCTATGAATGTCAATACCAAGAACCCTCTTTGCAGCCCCCAGATCCTTCATCTCGAACGTCCTTGAAAGCTGATTCTTCAACACATCGATATCAGACATGCTATGACTGGCGATAAGCATGTCATCGACGTACAACACCAGTATGAGAAACTTCTCATCATTCAATGTCTTAAAATAAACACAATGATTGTACTCGCTCCTGGAAAAGCCCTGACTCATCATGAAGGAATCAAATTTCTTGTATCACTGCCTAGGCGACTATTTGAGACCGTACAACGATCTCCTCAACCTGCAAACCTTCTTCTCGGCCCCTAGCACTGTATAACCTTCTGGTTGCACCATGTAAATCTGTTTTTCCAATTCTCCATGTAGGAAAGCAATCTTTACATCCATTTGTTCCAGCTCGAGGTCGTATTGGCCAACCAACGCCAACACGAACCTGATAAATACTTGCTTTACAACTGGCGCAAAGATCTCACTAAAGTCTACACCTTCACGCTGAGCATACCCTTTTGCCACCAATCTCGCCTTGTATCTATGCTTTTTCTTTCAAAAAATCCATTTACACCCTATCGCTTTTCGGCCCATTGGAAGCTCCTAAGTCTCATTCTTGTACAAGGAGTCCATCTCATCTTGCATTGCCATCTTCCACTTTTTAGCATCTACATCCTGCAGTGCCTCATCAAAGTTAGACGGATCCCCCTCATCTGTAATGACAGTGAATGCAACGTTCAAGTCATCCCTGTACCTTGCTTGTAACCTGCGATCCCTGGGTGGATTTCTTCGCACAGGTGGCTGCTCCACCTGATCCTGTACCTCTGTCTACGCCTCAATATCGGCCCATGTCTCATCTCTGTCATCATGTGTATCAACATGTTTAGATGTTTATGGTTCCTTTGTAGCATCCTTACGGAACAAAGATCTTTCATCGAACTTGACATCACGGCTCAGGGTGATCTTCCGTGTGACAGGATCATATATACGATAACCCTTCACACCATCACCATTGCCCACAAAGATCCATTTTCTTGCCCTATGGTCTAGCGTATCTCTCTTAACTGACGGTACATGAGAGTAAGCCTCACAACTAAAAACCCGTAGACTTGAGTAGTCTAGCGTACGACCACTCAACACTTCTTCATAGATTTTACATTCAATTACCATAGAGGGCAACCGATTTATCAGGTAACAAGTCATGTTAATGGCCTCAATCCATAGCTCTTTGCCCAAACCAGCATTACTGATCATGGATCGGGCTCTCTCCAAGAGAGTCTGATTCATCCGCTCTGCCACACCATTCTGCTTTGGCGTATGGCGCACTGTGTTGTGCCTCACGATCCCCTCTTCCTTACAATATGTGTTAAATTTTCTAGAAATGAACTCACCCCCATTATTGGTTCTTAAAATCTTCAATTTCTACCCTGACTGATTTTCCATCATCGCCTTCTAATGCTTGAAGGTCGTGAAGACATTAGATTTATTTTTCAGAAAATAAACCCAAACCTTCCTGCTATAGTCATCGATAAACGACACGTACCACGATGACCCTCCAACAAAAATAACAGGTGATGGCCCCAATACATCAGAATGAACATAATCTAGCACACCTTTACATACATGTTTTCCCCCTTTAAATGACAACCTAGACTATTTCCCATACATACAATGCTCACATATACTAAAGTCTACAGATATAAAGGAAGGAATAAAAGAATGTTCAGAGAGTACCTTTATGCCCCGCTCGCTCATGTGGCCTAATCGTGTATGCCACATACATGCAGACATGGAATCCGCTACAACTGATGCGGCTCCACCTAATGAAGTGCACCCAATCAGCTTGTAAATGTTACTGTGCCTCTGTCCATTTATAATTACAAGGGCCCCTTTTGAAACTATGCAGAACCTATTGAAACCGGTGAACTTGCACCCCAATGCTTCGAGTGCATTAAGGGAAATCAGATTCTTCCTCAACCTGAGAATATGCCTCACATCCATTAAGGTCCGTTCGATCCCATCAAACATCTTGATGTGCACAGTACCAATCCCCACAACCTTGCAGGCGTAGTCATCGCCTAGAAACACCGAGCCTCCTTCATACTCCCTGTAGGAAGTAAAGACGCTCCTATCTGGGCACATGTGATACGACGCCCCGGAGTCCATGATCCACTCATTGCAGAGAGATCCAGCCTTTGACACCGTCAAGACCTCGCATACATCATTACCACTTTCTTCAGCTTCAGCGGTATTGGCTTCCTTAGAGGATTCTCCCGACTTCTTCTTCTTATACTTAGGACTCTTGCAGTCCTTCTTCATGTGCCCAACTTGGCCACATCCCCAACACTTCAACTTCTCTTTGCCCTTGCCCTTCGATTTGGATCGAGAACGCGACGATCCTTCACCTTGCTCAGAATTCCTTCCTCTCATAAACAGTGCTTCGGAGGAAGAATTAGCATCACCGCTTTTCTGTCTCATGGCCTTCGATTGAAGGGCTAAGACAACGGCCTCGACACTAATAGTGTCCCTACCCGCACACAACAAGTCCCTGAGTAACTCATATGAATTAGGAAGCGAGTTCAACAAGATCAAGGCTTGATACTCGTCCTTCATCTGCTTATCAAAATCGAGCAACTTACAAATCAACTTGTTAAACGTGCTAATGTGGTCTTCCACATCCGTCCCGTCCGTCATCTTCAGAGTGAAGAGTTGCATCATTAGATACATGCAATTTTTTAGAGACTTCTTCGCATAGATATTCTCTAGCTTGGTCCATGTCTCTACAGCAGTCTTCTCCTTCATGACGTTATAGAGGACGTCATCTACAAGACACAATTGGATTGAAGCCACGGCCTTCTCATCCATCTTTGTCCACTCATCATCTTTCATCTCGTCAGGTCGCTTTCCAAGGGCGTTCATAACCCCTTGTTGAGTTAGGATGGCACGTATCTTCACAACTCAAAATTATTTTTGCCCGAGAACTTTTCAATGTCGAACTTTGTACTTGAAGCCATGAGAATATTTCAGAAACTTCTTCTTCAACCTTCCAACAATAGCTCTAATACCACTTGTTGGAACTCTGGTTAGCGGAAGCACCGAAGAAGATCAAACGTCCCACAATCAAACACACATGCACACAACGTAAAGCACACGAATTTTTAGGTGGAAAACCCTTGCGGGAAAAAACCACGGCACAAAGCGACACCTTCACTATGAATCAGATAAATATAGAGCTAGAACTACCCGAGTAGTACCCAAAGATGAACAATACTCTCAAACCTCTCCCCCAAAACCCTAATCTCTAAAGAGATCACCTAGGTATTGCTTGGAATACTCCTAAACACAATTAGGAGTCGTTTATATAGGAGGAAACCCGAAAACGGAAAGTTACAGTGCGTTTTCGTGCAAGGAGTCCGAGTTCCGCACGTCAGCCGATCGGTCGGTCGACTGGTCGTCGACCGGCCAAAACAGTCTAGAGAGTTTTGCTGAAAAAATATCTTGCTGCATTCATAATTCAACCAGTCGAGGTCTTCCATTGACCGGACGGACGACCGGTCTAAGACCCACCAGGAAACTGCTGAAGCTGCTGTGCAGTTTTGTCCACTGGCCGACCAGTCGGTGGACTGTCTGTTTGCACATTTTGAGGCCTTCACAACAACAGTTGCCTAGTAAAAGTGATTCATTAGAATAAGAAGCAATCCATCATAGTCTAGATCAAAGCGTTGATTTACCTATTTTTGCAGTAACGTCTGTGACTGTCTATACTAAAGACCATTAATCAAATGGTTAATGTTTGTCAGATTGGTATCATTCTTGCCTGGTTGTAAACAAGCTAAACTTTCTTGAATTTATGGGCTTTCCATTTCCCTTATTAATATACTTATAGAAGTAGCATCTTTTTTGTAATTTTCCCTCTATTACATGTCATACATTACAAGACTACTTAGTTTCCCTTTTAGAGAAGATTGGTAATTAGTTATTTTTTATTAATAACATCAATTAGTTAATTAAAGTTAGTTTTTTAATGTGGCAGCAAATTGTGACTGTGTGATAGCTGCAATCCTAGTTTAAGTCCAAACTTTCCAAATCAATTGTAGCTTCCAACTATGTGGCCAATGATTTGGACCACATCATCATCTGTGCTACTGTTCTATACGTGTGCAATGGATTCAGGTAACCCTCTGTCCCTCTCTCACATCTTTCCTTTCTTCTCATCTACTCCTGTATTCAATCACTGCGCTGTCCCCCATCTCTGCTTTTTCCAGGTGAAGATGATTGAAGTTGTTACTCTGTCTCTGTTCCTTTCTATCAGATCAAAAGAATATAGGTATTTAGTCCTGCGAGAGATCATATGAACTCTTGCATGCAAGTTGTTTGATAAAAGTTCCAAATTGAGTCAGACATACTCTTTTTATTTTTTTTATTTTTTTAAGGATATACCTGCTATGGGCATGTGTTATACATGTTATAATAAACTTCTTATTTGGGGTTTAAAGTTATTCCATCCAAAATAAATGGCTTAGATTACCAGCGGCTTTTCTTTTCTGGAGAGATTGCTTGGATAGATTTTTACTCATGTCTTCTACACCATGCATTAAAGTGGAAAAATTATTGGATCTTATATTACGGGAGATTTTTGTGGATGGAGCAGCTGTCCAAATTTGCATTGATCAAACATCTTAACAATCATATTTTGCTGAAATTGGAGCACTGTCCATTTTACCTTTAAACATTTATTTAAGACCCCAATGTGACGGTCAAAATTGTTTGTTTTGCTATGGTCCATTCAAATAGGCCTTAGAATTTGGACTCTCAGGATTGAGTTGTGCTAAACACCAGTCGTCCAAACATATCAGCAATTTTATTTTTTTTATTTTATTTTATTTTATTTTATTTTTCTGAAAGGTGCTGCACTGGGTAGTTTCATAGATTGTACTGACAAATAATCAAAGAGCTTTGGCCATGGAAAGGGCTATCTTTTTAAGGCAATGAAATTTACATCTTGGATTTCAAAATAACTTTTATTATTTCAGCAATGTCTCTTGCTAACTGCATTTTTTCTTGAATTACAATGATACATTGGACTTAGTTATCCTCACTAAGCAACCTTTCTTATGGAGTTTGGATGAATCTAACTTCCCTATGTTAGAAACTTCGTTATCTTCCTAGCTCATTAGTCTCATGTAATTTGTGGCTTGAAATGAATGGTTTAACCAGTGATCCACTTTCAATGTGAAAACATTTTCATTTGGGGCCTGAAGTTAGATGGTATGATTGCTAAAAGATTGTCCTGTCTTTCCCTTTGCAGGCCAAAAAGGAACTCCTGCTTAGTTTAGTCATGCATTGTATGGTTCCTGTTTTAAAGAATAGGAAATATACAATACTTGGCTGACCAAAGCAATGTTTTGTTTTTGGGCCCACTAAATACAGAATTGAGTTCCAACATTCATTGATCTTTGCAGATTATTTGGTGGATGCTAACATGAATTAGCTGTCTCGGAATTCGACTACTCGTGACCGTTGAAAATTCCTGCCCAAAAACGTCGAATATTTCTGGACTGCTATGGACAATTGAATTTTTGCCGACTGTTATGGACAGTCGAATTTGTGCCGACTGTCAGAGGAATAGTTGTCGACCGTTATGAACAGTCGAATTTTTGCCAACTGTTATGGACAGTCGAATTTCATTTTCGACTATTGATTTTCCAAACTGTTTTTTTTTTTTTAATGATTGGACGATGCAATTTGGATATTTTAGTGTTTTTTCACGTAGTGATGGTGGCTGCGGGCATTTCTCAAATCCTTCTAATTATGCATCTCTCCAACAAAGTAGGAATAAAACCAGTGATAATTGTACTAGGAATTCAAAATCATAAGATTATGCGATTTCGAGGGTAACAGAGGTTTTAAGCTGGACATGAAAGGAATTTTTTTGCCAGTGTGTGATACATCTTGTAGGTAGCAAATTTTGTATATATAGATGAAGTCACAGAATTCTATTGAAGTGCATGAATTTTGAATATATAGATGAAGTCACAGCATTCTATGATAGGGAGAGATTTCACACTGAATTTTGTTTGAGAGAGATCTCTATTTATTATTACTTCCAAATGAAGTGCCTGAATGTGAGAAGTACAAGGTTGCAACTATTTTGGTTGTTACGCCATGAAAAATCCACCTTATCCTTCAGAGCCTACGCATGTCGTATCTGTAAGTAGTTTTATTATAAGGAATTATGTTTTTGCATAGGTTCTGCTTATCCTTTTTATGAATCAAATAACTATTTGTCTTTCGGTCTATGTGGTTTGGCATGCCTGCAGACAATTATCGACAGGCAAGGTTCAAAAGGAAAGCACTCGATCTTCTTCTTCTTTTTTTTTTTTTTTTTTTTTTTCAACTGATGAGCTAACTTGACCAGTGGTGATTCCCTTAAAATATTTAAAATGCAAATGATAAATATCAAATAATGAAATGAGTGATTGTTAACATGTGTCTGTGCACGTGTGCATGGTTGTTATTTACAGAGGGAAAAAGATCAAATGGAGAGGTAAAATCACATATTTATAGATAGATAAGTATTTTGTATTTAGACATGAATTAAAGGGAATCCTCTGTTGTGATCCAGGAGAGAGAGAATCACAGCAGGAAGAGTTATTGCCTGAGTTTGTAGAAGGCCGGAACAAAGATCCCAAGCTGCAACTATTCAGTTTTACAAGTGTTTCTGCTGCTACTGATAATTTCTGGGATGCAAATAAGCTCGGACAGGGTGGATTTGGGCCTGTTTACAAGGTAACTTCTGTGAAAACGTAATTTTGTGGCCGATTCTAATTGGTCCCAGTGGAGGATCCAGTGGTTGGTCAATCCATTGTGATGATCATATGGCCGCTTAGATGGATGACTTCAAATATTCATTTGAGGGCCGTAAAGTAGATAGGCGACAAAATAAATAATGCATCGGTTGGACAAGCCTATTCGTCAAATGACTGCCTTGAAACAGATGGTTAAGAGTCTTTCTGATTGTAATGTTACCCATCAACAATGTCCCACCAGATGGTGGGTTTGGGTTATTTCATTATCCAGCCAAAACTAAAATTTCCCAATTTGAGTTCTTGTCCACAAGTACTGGATTGTGTGCCTTGGAAAACTACTATTTCTGAATCTTAGTATCCTATAATTCCTCTCTAATGACACGGGAAAATACATGAAGTAGATTTATTCTCAAAAACTTGAAGTAAGCTATCCAGTGGCATAACAAAATTGAAAAAAAAAATCTGGAAATCGTAGACATACTCGGAGGCACAAAGAAAGCCACAAACTTGCTATTATCTCTGAGTAGGAAGTTTGCTGATATAAAGCAACATGCTCAGTGAATCTAGCCAAAAAGTATTCATGTGCAGTACTGAACCTTCAAATTTGGACTTTCCAAGAGAGGAGTGAAACTTCAAATTTACTCTAAAAAAAAAAAAAAACAAAAGCTAAAAACAATGGCAGTAGCTCGGATAAAGTATATTGAACTTTGGGTATGCTGTTTAACAAAAGCTCAGAATGAATGATATTTGAGAATGACAATTTCAGACATCAGCAAGAAGGACCATTTTTTTACCATTAAATAGAAAATTTGTGACATCATTTATTGAGTGCCCTGACATTTGATTTATGTTCCATTAGAAGTTTGGTTTCACATGTTCCTCCCTCTGCTATCTACCAATCGTGTTTCTTTTTGTAAAATAAGGATAGTGCATAAGAAAGGGCTGAAGGCCTAAGAGTAACAAGATAAGTCCTTACACAAAATATTAGATAAAAGAAATGTGGGGCTGTCAAGCCACTCATCAGCCTCTATTGCATGCAACTTTGACAAAAAATGGCCTTGGAGTTCCCTTCTCTTCTTAGATATTGAAAATATGCAGTTTTACTGATGATGGTACTATTCAGGTACGAAAGGGTGGAGGAGCTGTTCAAGGGATTTTTAGCCGCACTGAGTTCCCTTCAAGGATGATTTCATTATGTTTGAGTTGTTTTCCCAAGCACAATTCTGCTTTCAACCTCTTTAGATGACCTAGCTTCAACTGGGAAGCCTGGAATGGGATATCCTTCTACAAATTCCCATAGGTGGTTGTTCCAGCTCTTCTAAGTCTCATTTGGAGAGATTCTCAATCGATCAGGTCAGATTCTGCCCTTCTAACTCTCACATGATTCATGGATGCACTATCATGTCAAATTGCAATAACTTCAATAAGTGGAAATGATTAAATTGTAGTTTACCTCATTATTCAGAGCAGGGCTCTTGTTACTTGCAAGATTCACCTGTAAGGAATGTAATTGCAATCTGATGGCTACTTCTCTCAATATGTACCGTTGACGGTAATTACAATGATCTTTCTACTGTATCAAATAAAGGGTGAATTTTGATGTATATGCTTCTCAAGGAAATGCACATCAAATACTTTTTTTTAAGGCAAATGCACATCAAATACTGTGGGTACAGTTTTTAAATTATGTAAGAGTGTCTAACTCAATGCACTAAGCTCTGCCAGAAGATTCTGATGCGGACATCAAGCCCTTTAGGGTTTATCAGCGTGAAAGGCGAGTGACACCTATATCTTTATGGCTCGATAATGACGGGCCTGGATCATTTGTGACGACGTGAGGAGCATCAAAGACCTTACACATGTAGTCCGAGACATTTGAGAAGACCCCACCTTGGGAAGACATGTGTAAGTTGCTTGGAGGAGATGATCGGACCGTTGGATCGCGATGATGATGTGATCGGATCGTTGGTTTATCGTGACCCACTTTCATCACACCATCATCAGAGCCCATCTGGCATCTTAGATTTGAGTTTATTTTATGCACTTTTGTTTATTTGAGTTTTGGGTTAGTGTGCGCACGTTTTTTCGTGCAAATGTCTTTTTTTTTTTGAAATTTTGTTAGTAAGGGTATTTTGGTAATTATGCTAATTCCGAATTTTAGAAGGGTGTTGCCCTAAACCTCTTTTTTTATTATGATATTGATTTTATGAAAAGAAGAAGCTTGTGGCTATCTCCCTCTCCTTTCTTTGGTGATCTCTCTCTTCTCGTATCTTCCTTCTTCCTTCATCAACCACTATTCTTTCTTCTTTCCTTTCTTCTTCTTCTCATTTTCTTCAAGTCTTATTTCTCATATTACTCATTGTCTCAAATCTGAAATTTGATCCCAAAACCTTTGTTTCTCAGTTTTTTGTTTCCTTATTCCAAGAAATCCCTTGGTTCCTCAGATTAGTGAACCTTATTGAGCTTTGGATCATAATCATCCAAGATCAGGAGGTTTCATCCCTCGCTGGATCCAATCCACGCATGATTTGAAACCCTCACTGTAAGATTGTCATGATGGCCCCTTTTATTGCATGTTTACCTTATATTTTTCTTGATTATGATGATAGTTGTTGAATGTTTAATTTAGATTGCTTGATTTATTCCGCTGAATTTTATGTCTCATACATGCATGAAAGTTTAGGCTGTCCTAAATCAGATTCTGCATGCATTAAACTTTAGATACGTACTTTCAAACAAAAAGAATATATAGTTGGTTGCAGTTCCAGACTATTTGTAGTCGTTAGTTTAGGGCTGTTTGGTTTGTAGGGAAATGATATATATGTTTTTTCTCCTCTCCGCACCTTTTTTTTTTATTATTATTGTGGTCCAAAAAAAGCAAATGCAAAACAGGGAATTATGCAATCTTCAACAGAAAATGCAAACTGCAGTGAAAAGAAAAAAAGTATACCAGAGATGAGTATTTTTCACTGCAGCTTATGGAAGGGGGGTATTTTAGTCCTTAGGATTAGTATTAAAAACTGATATATTTCCATTTTAGCTAGATGATAATTGGTTTTTTAAGTAAGAAGCACTATTTTCAAATTTTTTTGAATGATAATTGATTTTTCAGATTTTAAGTATCGCCTTTGGAAAGGTATAGATCTTTCAGTCACTCTCTATCTCACTATTATTGTAGACTTTCTTGTGGCCTTTTTTCTGATGCAATGTATATTCTTTTTTTCTTTTTATAGAAATTTATATATTTTTTATTTAATCGTAATTTTTCTGCAGATCAATTTAGTAATTAAATTTTGCATAGTTGATCAAAATCTTAGAACCAACTAGGAGAAAATCAAGTATGACTGTAGTTCAAACTAAGAACTGAAAGTGCGCTGGATTTGCTCTACTGTACATCTAGAGTAAATCTTAGAAATTTATTCATCTGTTCAAACTAAGAACCAATCAAGCATGACTTCTTTTTTTCCAGCATATGTTAGAAATGTATTCATCTGCTCTACTGTATATGTGGATATCAGGTTCTACCCGATGTACGCATTGTCGCATATTGATGTTTTTTTATTAATGAAAATTACCAACGGCTGTCTTTCTCTTTTAAGATCAATGTAACTCGACCCTACTCATGAAAGATAAGATGATGCAGTTTAAGGTGAATTTCCCTTGCTAAGAAACTGGACCTTACTCAAGTTGGCCATGAGCTGCAGCTATGTCAAGGACTACGAATTCGTTGCCATCTTCGATGCCGATTTCCGGCCGTCCTCGGATTTCTTGAAGAAGACTGTCCCCCATTTTAAGGTTTGGAAATTGCAAGTCCTTTCAATTGTGTTCTCTGGCAAACTGAAACTGAAATGTAATAAACCGCTATTCGGATGTGAGCAGGATAATGAGGAAGTTGGCCTGGTTCTAGCAAGGTGGTCGTTCATGAACAAGGACGAGAACTTGCTAACTTGTTATGTTTGTGAAATAGGAACCTGAGTTGGAATCATCTCAATGGCCCTGTAACTGCAGAATTTGGGAATCTCAGAACCGTCCAAGACAGCTAAAACTGTTTTTTGGTTTTTTTTTCTTTTTTTTCTTTTTTCGATAGTGGTATATCATAGAACCAACTATCTGGTGTCATCCCTGAGGAATTGGGCCAGCTGCAGAATATAGATGCACTGTAAGCTCACCCATCATCCATCCACTAGTATCTTCATTTGTTGTTGTGGAAGCACTGTTTTACTCTTCTGTCATTGGCGATTCTGATTCAGAATTTTGAACAACAACAATCTACTCAGTTGACAAATTGTTTCATCATGGCCACTGTGAGTTCAAATCCATCTCCCCTCACTTTTCTACTTAAAAGATGTCTTAGTTACTAATGCAGTCTTTGCACGCTTCCTTATTTAAACCAGGAACCACTCTGTGAGTTCAAATCCTTCTTTTTTACTCTTTTCTACTCTTCATTCGCTACGTTTATCGATTTCGCTATGCTTCTGGGCAGTGCAAATTTCTGGGGACCTCATTGCAAGGGATATGTTCTCTGTTTTTTCTGTCCTAAACTACAGGTGGAGTTTCAGGTTTTGATTTGGATGGAAAACTGCAGGGAGTTTGAAATTGTACATTTTGTATTCTACTAAGGTTTTAATTTTATTTTATTTTTTATTTTTTAACCTTAGCAATTCCAGTTATTAGAATTTATATCCATGTTTTGTGTAGGGATGAGATCTTTCTAAGTATTTGAAGAGGTTCATGTGCCTTGTCCATTGCCACAAGTTCCAGAAGAAGAGAAAAACCTTGCTGACTAACCCTGCTTCAACTTTTTCAATCTATTTGGTTTCAACAGCGAGTTCAGAATTTTGGGGAACCCTTCTTCTCGATTATCCATGAAGGTGAGACTTTAGCCGAGGTTAAAGTCCGTATCCAGAAGAAGTTGCAGGTTCCAGACGAGGAGTTCTCCGAGCTATTTGTTATTCTCAACTTGAGAACGTTTCGCAAGCTTGCATGCTTCTGCATAATTTCTATATGACAAGGATCTGAGTGTTGGAGATGTGCCAACATTTACATTTAGAGCAGCAAAATGCTTCCGTACCTTGCCTAGGTACTCACGAAGATTACTCTCTCATGTGGGGGAAACGACTTAACGTGCATGAAATCCACCCCATCCATCAGGCACACCACCCCTTTTTTGGCCTAGATCCAAAAAATTCAGGCTGATTTAACACTCAGGTGGGCCACCCATAGAATTATACCTAAAACCTTCAAATTCTCGTGGTATGGCACACCTGAGTTTTGGAATACTTTGATATTTGGGTAATTTTTTCATCCTGCTGAGACACATTAGATGAATGGATTGGATGGCATAAAACTAATGGTGGGTGTCCCATCCCATCATGATGAGGCATCGTACCCGATGGATTGTGTATCTTATGATAGTTCCACCCATGTGGCTCTCAATTAGCGGAAGTAACCTAGTGTGAGATACGCTGGTATGGTTCTTCAGAATAAACTCAATTTGTCTTTTATTTCCTTTTCTTTCTGATTTAAGAAAGTATCCAATGCTAAATGCTAAAATTTTAGTTATCAGACAACTGTTAACAGGGCACACGCATATGACATCTGGACTGTTCAGCTATTTTACCCTACTATGGGTAGGCCATAACACAAATAACACCAATCAGATTATGCTAGGCATCTCTTGAAGGACATTTGCACATGAATGCCGACTGTTGGTTAGATTCTCTCTCTCTCTCTCTCTCTCTCTCTCTCTCTCTCTCTCTCTCTTATTCACAACATTCACAGCCACTAAAAAGGCCAGAAACACATTCGGGTGGGCCTCTGCTCACACAAAAACACAACAGGCCACCAATCATATAGAACCCACTACTGAGGGGTTAGATGGGGCCGACCAAAAACCACCCTACCCAACCCCCCACTATAAACAGAAGCTTCTGAAATGCTCCCCAGGCCCACCTTGTCGAGAAAGATCAAACCCCTGATTTCCAAGGGCAGGTCTGAGGACTGGATGAAGATTTTGTTACTTTGTGTTTCGCTTCCCAAGCATGCCAACCCATCCACTGCAAAATTCCCTTCCCTCAAAATATGAGACAGCTTAAACTCGCCCGACCGCAAAATCATGAGGATCCTCTCCTTGGCTAGTACCACCATTTCTAGTTGATGAGCCCGCTAGAAGAAATTGCATCAATTACAATTTTGGAATCACAATCAATGTTGGTTAGATTTTCTCTTGATTATACATTTGCAAGCCTCATGAGTACTCCAATCACAATGGCAGGCCATATCAAAAGTAACGCCAATCAGATTATCCTGGCCATCTATTGAAGGATTTTTTGTCCATTGAATGTCCAATGTTGGTTGGATTTTTCCTAACCAACCATTTGCAAGTCTTACGAGTCCTATAATTAGTGGCTAGAACCATTCAACCAGTGCAATTTTTTACGGTTCATGCCATCCATGATAGGGCCCAAAAGATGAAACATTCTTTTACAGGTACCACGTCCATGAATATTGAATGCTTGATAACTCAGGTAATGCTAATAACTCTGGATCTTCTCATGGTATTATTTGCAGCGGCACGCGCAACACACATGATAAGAGAAGATTAAAGGAGACTTAATGAAAATGGATCGTCCGTTGGTCCACATTTGTGGTGCATGTCCGGATGGTTAGTTTGACTTTTTTTAACTGGGGCGACTCTAATGAGGTTACTTGGTTTGGAGGCTGATATTTTGAAAACCTTGTCACTTCTTAACAGCTACGATGAAAAAGGGTGCATGCAAAAAGATGCTGGAGAAGGGGTTAAAAGGGTTTCAGGTGATTTGATAGGCAGTTCTCCTCACTGATGAATGTACGTCCTTAAAACTTTCTCCAACTTTATCCATGATGCTGCAAAGTGATTGATGGCTAGCTTGATTTCTTGGTAGTTTTTCCCCTCAACATGGATTAAATATTTCAAGCTTTTTCCTTCCAAGCCATAAAAAAGACTGTTGATGTGGTTAAATATTTCAGGAGGTGTGCTCTGAAAATTCAAATTGCTTATTTGAATTTTCTTCATCTCTAGAAACTCAATTTTGACTCGAGAAAGTAAAAGAACAGAAGAATGAAGGGAAACGGAAGAAGGAATCGGGCCTTTAAGCTTTGTGATTTTTATTCTGTTTTTTCCTGCCATCCTGGTTGTACCGTTTGTTGGCTTTCATTCTTTGTTTTGTTTTTGCATGCCATCCTTCGATCACTAATTAATTTCTTTTTGTTATTTAGTTTTGCAGGTTGTAGGCAGCTATGGATGAGGGCTCAATGGAGGAACTTTTTAAAGTATTCGAAACTACTAGGTTTCTTGGGCAGGTTGGTTTCCTAGCGCACAATTTTGTTGGGGATTTTGATACTGAATATTTCTTGATCATTCTGTTTAGGAAATAATAATCTTGCCGTAGTGAAAATACATTGTTGATGTGGTTAAATATTTCAGGCGGTGTGCTCCCGCCTTTTTTCGAAAAAAAAAAGAAAGTAAATGATTTTTTTTTTTTTTTTACCTTGGCAATTTTACTTATTAAAATTTAATCCATGTTGTGTTGCTTTGAATTTTTTTTTATCAGCTGGAAGTAACATGAGAATCGCCACTGATATTTTCTTGCCAACGGCTTTCAACCGTCTCCATCTATAGAAATTGAAAATTACTGACGGTCGATAACCGTCGTTAACAAACAATGGTTATCCTAAACTACGATTTGAGATAGTTTTGGATAGTCATTTTTTTCCCAGGCGCAGTGACAACCCCCACAGGTTCGTTTCTCTGGGATTGTGATGCATCCCATGAAGTTTCAAAAGTAGATATCCTATTTGAAGCATAGTTCTATGCATTGGGACACTAGTTGCATCTCCACTCGGGTGGCTAACTTGATTGCCTCATTACCAAATGGGTTGCATATGAATTCGATGTAAGATTGCCATATGTAAACCATTGATGAATCTGATGACCTGTTGCGACTCATTTTTTACAAGATCATTTCTTGCAAACTGACGATAAAATCACTCTATATATAGTCCCCACCTTACCATAGTCACTCAGTAGGAATCATGTCTGCATCATTTGCTTCATCCACTGCCACGTGCGGATGGGTGGTTTCATCTACCTAGTTTGACTAAGTTGGAGTTGTTCCTACCAAGCCGAGGCTCCACCCTTCAACTTTTAGGTCACAAGCTTGACCATTTTCTCCTTAAGAATCTACATATATGTATATATAGTCAAAGAATCGCTTCGCTTTAAAAAGCCAATCGAGGAAGTCCTTGATGTGAAGTTGGCCACTGAAGCTAGCGAGATCGACCTTCTCTCGATTCGACTAGGTACCTCTTTGCTCTTCTTGCTAGAAAATCATATCATCAATCTCCTCATCATTAGATCCACCATCTTTGGGTGGTGGTCTGTGATTTGCCACGGGTATTGCACCATGAACTTGACAACTGCGAGCCCCAATAACAACCTGAGGCCACTCATCATCACGAACATGAATTTTTCTTAAGGCCTCCATCATGTGGTGAGAGCTACTTTGTAGCAATGATACAACTTTGTACCCAGCGGCTCGATCGATCAGTTGATTAGCCATAGCCATTAAGTACTCATCTTTTAGTGTGGCCAAATTTAAGTTTCTAAAATCAATACATAGTTTGAGCTTACCGTTCTTCTTGGTAACCGGGACTATGTTCGAAATCCATTCAACATACTTGATGGGCTGGATGAATCTTGCCTTTAACAGTCGCTCAATCTCCTTTTTGATCTTCTGGGTTACCCCGGCCGTCATCCGCCTAGGTGGTTGCTTATGCGGTCGATAACCTTCTTTGATCAACAACCGATGTTCCACTAAACTCTGATCCAAACCTAGCATTTCGTGGTAGTCCCATGCAAAATAATAATTAAATTCTTTAAGCAAGCTCGTAAGCTAGGCCTGCACCTACAGTTCTAGAACACCACTAATAAAAGTCAATCTAGGATCCAAGCCAGTTCCTAGATTTACTTCAATCAAAGGATCTTGCACTTAGGCTTGGGAATCCTCTAACTTTTCAGGCGCTTTGCCCAAATCTTTCATACTTAATTCCATCTTCTACTATTGTATCAGCCGGTATTACTACGTCAGTCGAATTGACAAAACACTCATCCTCGTATTCATTTAAACTTAACTCTAGCTGCCTTATTTTGGCTGTGAGATCGGCCATCTCAAAACTAGTTGATATTGGACTAGTCATGGGATCTCTTCAATAACATAGCGAGACGCCGGCCAATAGGGGATGATGTCCTTCGTTTGGGTATTAAATGTACATAATACATATGGTGGTCAAATCTTGTGTGATATTGTCAGGATTTTTGGCTGAAGACCACCCAATCAGTTGTCCATATTTATTTTGCCCAGTAAAATAAATCGGACCTACCTCGTCTCCGTAGAAGTAAGCCTCGCTCATGTTAGATGTGGTAAAAAATGGTTTATTAGTAGCCAACACTAATTCGACTTTCTCCTGATTAAAAAAAAATCACAAACTGATGTAACGATGACGGGATGCATGAAAATGAATGTATAGGATTTCGTCCCAGCAATGCACTGTAGTTAGATGATGAATCAACCACGAAGAAAGGCGCCAGTACCTGCTTTGTGCCTGCCATCAATTCTACAAGCAATATCTTGTAGGTACTAGTTACCCCTCCATCGAAATTAGCGACCATTACTTCTGAAGCTATCAAATTAGCCCTTGATTTGCCCAGCTAGAACAACATCCTAGCCAACAGAAGATTTACTACAACCCCATTATCAACCAACACTTTGGAAAATGGGCTTCCTTCTAAATGTGCCGATATGTATAGTGGCTTTAGGTGCTGTGTCACGACAAAAGTCGACTTTTTTATAATTATCCTTTCGAAAAGACTCCCAGGCTCAACTGTAACAATACTTACATTCACATCTTTCATTTGAGATGGGGTATCTTGCTGAGCGTCGTCTTGTATAACTATTGGTGGACAAGTTACGTCTCCATCCATTTTTCGTTAGGCTATGAGGGATTAGCTTGATAACTAGTTGGAAGCATAAGTACCATATTACAATAAAAAACAATTGGTGGGAATGACCCAAATGTAATTTCCACAACTGAACTCCCCCCCCCCCCCCCCCCCCCCCCCCCCCCCCCCCCCCCCCCCCAAGTGTGTCAACACTTGGTTCTAGATTCGCAGCCGAGTTTACGTTCTCTAAAACCGGACCCTCCTAAATTGGTTCACGATTGTGTGGAGGTAACTCCAATGCTTTGGCCATAGCATGGAGCTCCTCAATCAATAAATCATCTCCTAAAAAAGCACTCATCATTGAGATATTCAGTCGAACCTTCTAAAACTCCCATGGCCTTTGCACTGTCCAGGTTTATAGGCTCATTCTTGATAAGCCCTACTAGGTCATCCATGGCAAGATTGGCTTGTTTCATGACCACATCGACTATATCGACAGTCAACTGTTCATCCTCAAGTCAAGGAATCCTCAATGTCGAGTGACCGATCTTGCTTTTGAGTTCATGTATTTAGCATGATCAGGGTTCCAATGCTTCGCCACTTGTTTTGCATACCATCGACGTTTTTGGGTTCTAGTCAATCCTTCTGGTACTACGGAAAATTTCTGATGCTTAGCGTTTAAAATACCCCTTCCTAGGCCTGCTAAGGTTTCACTGTCCTACGACCGGGGACTTGGATTACTTGGGATCGTTCTTCGCATACCTTTGATTCTTCCCGTTTCCCCGGAGAGCGCGATCTTCTTCTACGCAACGATCCATGCTCGGGGTGATTGTGGGTGTGCGACGGCTTAACTCAATTGCCAGAACATAGTAATCACATACCAACATCCCTAGTCTGGTGTCTTTAAAGTCCATCGGTCATGGCTCACCACGTGCGAATGTTCGCTTAGATTTGTATGACTCCTTCCTGGGCTACTACAGTGGTGTTGCATGGATAGTAGATCCAAATTCAAACTTTTATCGCAGCTGATCCGACCTCTGCAAGTTAGGTGTGACCATGTTGACCTCCACATTTAGCAAAAATGGGTTGACGTCGATTTACATTTCCTTCGCTTCTTTTTCAAGAAACTTCAACAAACCCTTGTCGATATTGTCTTAAATGACGTTCCTAAAAACAACGCATTTGTTAACTGAATGATTACGATCGAGTCCCATGCCATTTACAATATCCATTCTTTTTAACTTCTTCATCCAATGGAACTTTATGGTTTATAGGTACTTTGATGAATTTTTCAGCCAACATGATATAAAAAATCTCACTAACCTTCGAAATATTAAAAGTATATGTCTTTTGAGCTTTTTGTGCAACCGGCATAGTTAATTCTGTTTTGACCAAGGCCGAACACACAAAGGGTTTCTTAGCCACAACTTCGGCTATCACAATTTCATAATTGGGGTCATAATAATGTCCCTATGGATGCATTTTGTTGAATTGACTCTTCTTGAAGTAAGTCTTCATAATGAGAGACCTTCTTTGTTAAATCACATAAATCGGAAAACTCAATTCCAATAAGTTTCTTCCTGATTTTGTACTCTAGACCATTCTGTGCAAGTTGTACAAATTCAAACTCAGGAACCACTAGTTTACATCGAATTTTAGCTCTTTTAAACCGTGTAATGTGAGTTTCATATGTTTCTCCGGGTAATTGTCGGAATCGTGCAAGATCAACCATAGTTATTTCTCTGTCCTTATAAAAAAAATTGAGCATGGAACCTTTCCTCCATCTCTTGCCAATTTTACACGGAATTCAATGGTAAATTAGAATACCAAGTAAAATCCACTGCAGTTAATGAATGATCGAACAATTGCAATTTATGGTAGTCATTATTTACCAATTCTCCACATTGCATGGTGAATCAACCGATATGTTCGATAGTTAACTGATTAGGATTGCAGCAAATAATGCAAATTCAGGCCTGTATTTCCTAGGCAAAGGATATTTTCTATCAATCCACTCAGGATATGGCTTATAATAAACTAGAGTGGTAGTGCGACCAAGTACTTGGCCTGCTACTTCCTAAACTATGTGCATTATTTGCTCACAGTCGAGGTGTTGGAGTTCCTCTAATGGTGGAGGACCTGGACCTTCATGTTAATGTCCTCCTTAATAAGGCAGGTTCCTAGGAGGAGGTATACACCCTGGCACAGAATTATTCTGGAGTTCTGGTGAAGGCATGAAATTCCTTACATCCCGTTTTAGCCGCTTGAATTCAGCAGCCGACGGTGCATTCCAATTATCCGGAATTGGAATAGGATGTATATTCTGTTAATGCACTTATCTATGGTATACTAGTGTACTTTATTTGTCAATCACGTGAGTCCATGTGTTGTAATGTCAGTTGAGCCTTGGTAAGCTGAAGACCGAAGATTCAAATGGACAAGAAGCATCAAGGAAGAAGAACAGGTAAATGAAATGCCTTGGTGACCCTAACCCTTTGGACCCAAACACCTAAAACCTCTTAGATGACTTGGACCAACTAGGAATACTTTTAGTCATCCTTATTAGCCTTACATCATATAGAAAAACATGATAAATTAGGTTAATAAAAGAAATGGAAGCTCCTATATTCATATCAACCCAAACAACAATTTTCGAATGATCTTCGATCAATCGGACATCGGTTCCAATGGGACTCCGATCAATCAGACCATTCATCCGATCAATCGGAATTTGTTCCAGAGCATTTTCGAAACTCTTCGGGCACATTTTTGATCCATTGGACAGTGTCTCCGATCAATCGGATGAGGTACTTTCGATCAATCGGACCATGTTCCGATCAATCGAAAATTGTTTCAAAGAATTTTAGAAATTTACTGGACAGATTTTCGATCAATCGGACAGGTATCCAATCAATCGGATGTGACCTCCGATTAATCGGACCATGTTCCGATCAATTGGAGATACGCGAATCTGCTCGTTTTTTTACCGTTAGAAGAAAAATTATAAAGGCAGGGGATTCATTTTTGGGCATGTGAGAGGAATTTTGAGGAAATAGAAGCCACTTTTGTTGATGACCATTAGAAGCTCTATTCTTAACCCTAACAAGTGATTTTCCTTGTGATTCATCACAAGAATGGAGCATTCCAAGCTCATGATGAAGATGCATTTGTCCCTCTTTTGATCTCTAGAGTTTCAATTATCCTTGATAGTTATATTCCTATCCAAAACTCTATGATGAGATCATTGTAGGTGAGATACTCTAGGCAACTCATTCCTATTAGTTGTAGAGATCTCAAACGTACCCTCCTAGCACATTGGGCATCTCCAATGGAGCATCATATGCAAGGGAGCTGATCTTGGAGCTGGAGCATTGGCAATGCAACGACATCAAAGATCAATGGAGCACAAGGGTAGCTGATTCGAGTAGGGGAGAGCGAGAAGAAGCAACCTGAAGCGACGCACAATGGGGCTCAAATTCGACAAGTAAGGTTGTCATTTGTTAGAGTCCATCCACTCTCTTCCCGTGGGGAATCGAGTGTAGAGTTTGTCTTCAAACTCGATAGGTTCAGTTGTAGGACCTAGACCCGGTTGTAGGATCGAATTGAGTCTCCAAGAGGGGAGCCTCCGGCGGGAGTAAATGCTAGGTTCGGTTGTAGGACCTTGGCTCGATTGTAGAGCCTAAAACCATTGAGGTTCAGTTGTAGGACCTTGACTCATGAATGGAGTCTAAATTGAGGTTCGATTGTAGGACCTTGGCTTAAGTAAAGCCTAAACAAGTTTACAAGGGGACCCAGCAACACAGGTGTGAGTGTGTAGGTTGGGAAGAACTTATAAACTCCCCGGTTGGGTGGATCCGATTTAAAACACCTTGGTTGGGAGGAACCAGATTTAAACTCCCTGGTGAATGCTGATGTGCTCAAAGGGGTTAAGTACTTGAACTGAGAATGGAGTAGACCCAAAGTCGAACCACTGTATATCATTGTATTTGTGATTGTATTTAAGCACATTTGTTATTATGCATTGTATTTAATGTTTAATTATGAATGCTTAATTAGAATGTATGTTAGGCACTTGATAGGCACATCCACACACACAAGATGTACTTTCACTTCTTGAGTAGACTAGAGCTTATATGATCCATTCTCATATAGTTTACTTAGGTTGTATAGATTAGGTGCTCGATTAGTTTAATCTTATGTTAATCTATGAATGTTTAGTCTAGGTTGTTAATTGCTTTAATCATATGCTAGTCTAGTGATTGGACCTACTTAGGCTTGGAAGCCGAAGTGTTATTGCTTACTTAGTTTAAATTGATATAACTCTTAAGTAAGCGAAAAGAATTTTAAAAGGTCCTAATCCCCCCCCCGACTTAGCCATAATTCTAGTTGGTCTTTAAGCTTCTGCATGCATACGCCTTTACAAGTGTACTAGATCAAAATACGTAATTTCATATTCCATTGTGGTTGTGGAAGTGGTGCATGTGGGATGGGATTTTCCACTAAACTCGTTTCAACATTCGGTCGTGGTAAAACCTAAGCTGTTTGTGCGGCCACTATGTTCACCAATCTGTTCACACTTTCGGTTTGGGCAACCATCCACCTAATTGAACTTTCTCTTTCAAGGCGGGATTTTTCAACCGTTGTGTGCGAAAACTCGGCTTGTAAGCGACCCTGCTCTGCGATATGCTGAAGTCCTAGTTGCATCTGAGGAGATTATCTCTAAAGGGTCAGTCTGCGACGATGATGCCCCTTCTGAATTGGCATTAGATTGTTTAAGTTTAATCCATTGTCGTGTGGTTCCAAATTCACTTCCTTAATAGGACTTAGTGAATAGGTGTAGCAGGCTCGTTAGAATTGGTCGTTCGATCGGGCACCTCTTCGGCTCATTTTCTTTCTCCTAGCCAACTTAAAATGAAAATTACTCGTCTGTTAAGACCGGGTCCCATCGGGCGTGCAAATAATTATTGCTCGTTATTTTTCGATCGCGAGTACTGATCGTGCTAGAACTGACTATGCGACTCGATTCCAACCGAACAACTTTGACCCCAAGCGCTAAGATAGGCAGATGTTTTGCAATCGAACGTATATGACCTGAATCTCTGAAGATCGGTCACCTATTTAGCCACTCGAATAGTTGTTTAATAGTGATCAAGCGATGTTTGGAGGGTGAGATTCTTCTTCTAATGATGGGTTATACTTCTACCTTCCGTGCGAAAGGACTTTTTACTAAAGACAAAATAAGAGGAAAAATCACTTATAATCAGCCGCAAGAGACAGACTGCAAATTCATTAAACTAAGTTCAGTGTATGAGTGTAGACTCCGAGTACAATTACAATTATCTGTTACTGGATTACTACTATGAAATGTAAATTCGTAACTTATGCTACGGAATGTAATGAGCAGGATTATGCTAAAGAAAATAAAACTGCATATTACGCTAAGGAATATCAAGAGCAAAATGTTGAGAAGCTTAGTAATTTGAAAGATAAAATTTATTAGTTTAATTTGATTTGGTTAGTGCTAGACCTCTTGCTTTGTTAAAACTCTCCTGCTTTTATAGGCTCCTTTAGACCTATCATGATGCAGAAGATTACAACAATTGTTTCCCCACGATCACCCTTTTAAGGTTCTTCTTCTCTGGACAACACTCATCTTCATACTGTCTTTTTCTCATGGTTTAAGTCTCTTTTACACTTTTACTCGATCTTTAATGTGGCTCATCCAAAGACTAGCAATTGTACGTGCACCTACAAAATCTGCCGTTAAGCTTTTCTGGAATTTACCACCACTGTATCTTCGCCACAACAGCATTTTGTACCCTCTTCTTATTGGCGACACGGAGCCGGCCAAAAATTGGGTAGAACAGTAATATTATCCCCAATTTCATTATTAAATATTGAGTTGAGTTTTTAACATATAATCAGTACCATGAAACGATATGGCCCACCATGAAGATCACATTTCTCTTAAATCAGGAAGATCCACTCACTAGGTGGGCCACACCTATATCAGGCCCGACTTGACTGCTAGCAGCTTAGGCGGTCGCCTAGCGCCTCCAGTCTAGTGAGGCCTCATATTTTAGGGCCCACTATGAATTTAAATGTCCTATCCACACCATCCATCCGTTTTTCTGGATCATTTTAGGGGACGAGAAAAACTGAAACATATCCAAAGCTCAAATGTACACAGCATAGGAAGGAAACGGTGGGGATGATGACGCCTATAGTTGAAACCTTCTTTAGTCCCGCAATGATGTTTATTTGTCATCCAACCCGCCCACGAGGCCGCACAGACATGGATAAAAAGGAAAAAAATATCAGCTTAATCCAAATCGCTTGTGGCCCGAGGAAGTTTGTAACTGTTGGCATTCAAATTCACTGTTTTTTTTTTTTTTTTTTTTGGTGTGGCCCACTTGAGCTATGCTTGAATTTTGGGCAACAACCCCCCCCCCCCCCCCCCCCCCCCCCACACACACACACACACACACACACACAAAAAGAAAAAAAAAACAGAAAAAAGTCTCAGGTGTACCACACCATAAGAATCAACGGCCATTGAACGCTTAGCATTAAGGGCCACCATAATGTTTATTTTCCATGTAAACAAATATAAGCTTGATCCAAAGATTGTCCCACAAAATTTTAATAATATTTAATCACCAATATTGTTTCCTTATGTGTCGTCCACTTGAGATATGCATCTGATTTGTTTATGTGATCATGACCTAAAATAGTATGACAAAACAGATGTTCGTAGTGGATATACAATGCATACAATAAGGAAGGTCCCATGTTCAGGGCCGCACTGCGTCGGGTATGGCCGGGGCGCACTTGATCTGTCTGATGGAGTGCCTACTAACACTGCTCTTTAAGCCCACTATGATGCATGTGTGTTATCCACACCATTGATCCATTTTTCCATATCATTTTAGGGGATGAGCTCAAATTCAAGGATGGTTAAAATTGTGTCTCACCTGCTAGCCTAGCTGGAAGACGCCTAGGCGTTTCAACAGCTGGCCTCAGGTTTGAAATGCCAAGGAGACACACTAACCCCACCAGTGGGTAGGTGCATGCATTGCGCAGGATGGGTGCGTTACATGACTAACAAAAAAAAAAAAAGGCAGATTACAATCTCAAGTGGACCATATTATCAGAAAACATCAGTGAGTGAACACCTACCATTAAAAACTTCTTGGGGCCCACAAAAATTTTGGATCAAGCTGATGTTTGTGAATTTCCCTTCATCTAGGCAAATAAACTTTACACTGGTTGTAGGAAGTTTTCAATGGTAGGCGTTCAATCACCACCATTTTCATGTCGTGTGGTCCACTTTAGACTTGGATCTACCTCATTTTGTGGCCTCATGCCCTTAAAATGATGATCCAAAATGGATGAACAGTGTAAATAAAATGCATACATCATTGTAAGGCCCAAGGAGCTGAGCAGTGTTAGTAGGAAATTCACATCCTGACCCACCTCAAAGCATGTTTTGGCCAAGTCAAGTCAAGTAACAAGCAAGGGTTAGGGTGTACAAGTCAAGCACCGAGCAGGGGTAATACACGATTTGACTTGACTCATGCCCAGCTGTAGTTGCAAAGTCACAAAATATCATATTGGTGTACATCCTCAAGTCTTATTCGTGGAACGTCATTAGTTAAATTAGGACCGTTTTTATTTTTCATAATTTGTTGCCCACAAGAGATTCAGATTGTCCTTATTTTTCTATATTTACTTCATCATTGTGGGCCCCACGTTATTCACGGTTTGGATCGCATAAAAACATCAATGTTTGCCAACAAATATTGCATTGCATGCTTACCAATACCATAAGAGCGATGTGGCTGTAAATATGCAACTAGAGTTGTACACGATCCGAGTTAGCTCGAAAAGCTTACTCAACTCGTCTCGAAAAAGCTCGATTTAGCTCGGCTCATAGGGTTGAACAAGTCGAGTCGAGCTTATTTTATGGGCTCGTTGAAAATTCAAACCAAGCTCAAGCCTGGCCTGAGCTCGATTCTGATCGGCTTGAACCAAGCTCAATTTGACTTGGCTCGTGTACAGGTTCAATATTTAAAATATATTATTATTATTATTATTATTGTTATTATATATATATATATAAATTTAAAATAAAAAAGTCTAAAACTCTAAAAGTTTTCCATTCGAACGCGCTGCCCTTTTTCTGTCTTCGAGCCCCCCCTCTCTCTCTCGCTCGCCTCCCTCAAACCCTAGTCACCCTTGCCCGTTGTTGCCTGACTGCCTTCCGGTCATCCAGCCACTATGAGGACCACGACCGTCTGAACTCTCTCACCTCTCTCATCTTCTCTCTTCTCATCTCCTCTCTCTCTCTCCGCTCGTCGCTCGACCTCCCTCTAGCCGATGACCGCCCCTGTCCGACAGCCGACCTCCCTTCAGCCGATGACCGCCCCTGTCCGACAGCCGACCTCCCTTCAGCCGATGACCTCCCCTGTCTGATTGTCCCAACCTCAAAAGTCCAAGCTCGTTTCAACTCAAATGCCTAAGCTCAATAGTAGCTTGAAAGCTCGGCTAGAATTTAAGCTCGAAAGCTTGAAGCTTGAATAAGCTCGAACAAACCAAGCCAAGCTTGAAAGCTCAACCAAACCAAGTCAAGCTTGCCAGTTGGGTTCGAAGACCAAGCCGAGCTGAGCTCGAGCCCAAGTCGCCTACTGACCAAACCAAGCCGAACTCTGCAAAGCTAAGTTCAATTCAACTGAAGTACACCTCTATGCTTCGTTTTTAACTAAGGGAAAGGTTCTGGATGCTCCAACAAAAGTGTGACTCTTCATATACATTCACTTATAAATTATTTACTTGGAACACGTAATATCAAATTACACCGTTCAAATTGTGGATCCCATTATTTCCAATTCAAAATATAAAAGTTAGTCTTGTCGAAAAATTCTATCTTCTTATTCGTGGACATTTTCTTTTGTTAAATTAATACCGTTTCTTATATATTACATAATTTCTTTTATCTTCCAAAATTTTGGATCCATCCTTCTAAAGTTGGGGTCCACGTGATTCACGGTTTGAATCGAATAAAAAACATCACGATGGGACGAAAATTAGATAGCCGTACGAGTGAGGCATGTGCTGCAAATCAACCTTTATTCGTTTTGAATAGGGGTGTCAATGGGCTGGGCCAAGCTCTGTCCAAACCCGGCCCGCCTCCCCCAACACATGCCCAAACCCGGCCCGGGCCCGTAACAGGCCACATTAGTGTAGCCCGAGCTCGGCCCAAGATGCAAATGCATGGTCTAATCCGAACCTGACCTAGCCCGAGCCCGGCATTTCACATAGAGAGAAAAACCATAATTTAATCTTATACTTTTCCATATATGAAAAAATTCATCAAACTTATAGTAGGGAGATGAATTTTTGAAGAAAATTTGTATAAAATTTAAATTTTGAAAGGGGGAAAATATTTTAATTTTAATTTTAAAAAATAAAAAATATATTTGGGTCAGGCCGGGCTGACGGGTTTTCAATAGCCCAGTCCAAGTCCAGCCCGTTTAAAAAACGGACTTATAGTTTAGGCCCGAACCTGACCTGCGGGCCTGATACTCTAGTCCAAGCCCGGCCCAATGCGGGCCAGGCCCGAAAGCCCGTCGGGCCAACCCGGTCCATTGACAGCCCTAGTTTTGAACGAAGGGGGATACTGGGTAATCTGCCAACGCATCACTGTTGGTATACAAGCACTCAGAACTTACATACGTGGCATATATAGACTAAATCTAAACCGTCCAAATTGTGGAATTCACTGTTTCTAGGCAGAGACCCAAAAGTATATTACAATTAGAAATTTTGATTCGTGGAAGAATGTTTATTGAAGAAGTTCCGTTGGATTTTAACCATCCAATGTATGCCCACCAATCTGATAATTAGATAATCAAATGCCACACTTGTAGTCGGCGTTTCTCGTTCTTGAGTCATTGGACTCAGATTGACTCGCCCTTGAGTCATCTGACTCGGGCTGCCTCATCCAATACGGGCTGAGTTGAGGGCGTCGCTGTCCTCTGGACTGCATCTGTCTGACACGTTCTCTCTCTCTCTCTCTCTTTCTCTCTCTCTCTCTCTCTCTGTTTTTTTTGTTTTTTTTATATACTTAGCTGTTACCTGGGTAACACATAACTGGGTGTTACCCTAATTGTGTGGAGCCCATATTGATATATTTTTTGTATATCTACGCCGTTCATATGTTTTTGAATCTCATTTTATTACGAAATCTCAAAACTTGAGAAGATCTAAATCTCAGTTAGACCACACTATGAGAAACAGTGACAAATGACCATTAAAAACATTTTCTAGGCCACAAAAGTTTTGGATAAAGCTGATATTTACATTTTCCCTTCATCCAGGTCTTATCAAAGGGTTGGATGGAAAATAAACATTACTAGAACCTCATGATGGGCCCTTTGGAATTTTGAATGGTGTGGCACTCAAACACCACTGTTTATTGTAGTGTGGTCCACCTGATATTTTGATCTTCCTAATGCTTTGTAGAAGATATTATAATGGTCTGAAGAAACGATTGGACGGCGTGGATATACAAAAAATGCATCAATGTGGGCCCCTCGAAAAGGTTAACACCCACTAAGTTGTTATCCGGGTAACAGCTAATCCGCTCCCATACTAAAGAGGCTTGAGATTTTTTCTTTTCTTTTCTTTTCTTATATCTTCGCATGTTTTGAACTCTCTTACAATCTGAAATCAGAGCAAAACCTTTCGAATTTCCAGCTTCGGCCATTCGAGTATCTGAAAACCCCTGAAATCTGAGGTAACAACTTGCAATCTCTTTTATATATATATATATATATATATATATATAATCTGCTGTAAATATTTTATTTTGCTTATATACACTTAGACCTAATCATTTCTTCCTTGAAATCATACATATAAATATGCATTTCTTTCAAAATAGTAGAAAATAGTAGGAATTTTAAAGTGATAAAAATAATTTGCTTTGTTGATTTTTTATTTTTTTTGGGGATTTCTTATTTGGGTTTGCTGACCTACAAGAGTAGATCCACTGATTTTAGTGAATTCATGAATTTTGAAGGGAAATATTATTTTATTATTAAAATTGGTGGCTGTAATAGAAATCAGAAATAACGTATAATTAATTTTAGGGTTTTTTAGTGAAAAATAATCACAACTTATGAATTTACCAAAAACTGCCTCCACCTTTTAGAAGTGCAGTATAGTGCTGTTTGTGCTATTCGGTGAGTAAAATGACTAAAATACCCTCCGTTAATATTCACTTAAAAAGGGTTTCTAAGTTGAGGCATTGTGGGCCCAAATGGTTTTCGTCCGACATGCAAATTATGCGTCCAACAATTCTGATAGAGTAAAGAAGGCCAATTCAACTATTAGGTGGGCCACACTGTAGATAATAACATACACCACCCACCCAAAACCCTCTAAATTTAGAGAGCAAATTAGGTGCAGTCCTTACTGTGGGGCCCACCTTGATGTATGTATTCTATATCCACACCGTCCATCCATTTTTCTAGATCATTTCATGGCATGAACCCACAAATGAAGTAGATCTAATTCTCATGTAGACCACACCATAGGTGATTGACCATTAACAGGCCACAAAAGTTTTGGATCAAGTAGATATTTGTTTTTCCCCTTCATATAGGTGTATTGACCATATCAACAGGTTGGATGGCAAATGAGCATTATGGAAAACATTATGGTGGGCCTTAGTAAGTTTTTAATGGTAGGGCATTCAATTAGTACTGTTGTTTCCTAAGGTACGAGCCACCTGAGATTTGAATTTGCTTCATTTTTGGGCTCATGCCATATAATGATCGGTCAAATCTGACGGACAGCATGGATATAGGGTGGGCCACATGGTCTTGGCTGGGACTGGCCACACCTTATCCACTCCCCTAAATTTATGTATGGCCCATCTAATGATTAGATCAGCCTAAGTTTATATGTACATAACAGCTTGATAAACTTGGTGAATGCACGATGTGGGCTCCTTGAAATTTAACTCATTTTTCTTAGTAAAATGATGATGAGGACATGGTGGTCATTTCACGTGCCGGTGAGCACTTTCAGGTGCTTTGAGAATCCGGAGGCATTATCCGGTAAAACCAGCAGCGGCGAGGAGCTCCGTGGTAAAAAAACCCCATGAATCATTACTAAATGCGCCTTGTTTCTAACGGCATTTCAGGACTTTCTGTTTCCCTTTTTCCAAAGAAGATACTTTTCCTTTTCAAGACTCGGTACAATTCACCAACATGCAAAATGGTTGTGATCCATCCAATATGGCTATGGCAACCATCTATCTACAAGAATTTGAACTGACCAAATGGTGGTGGACCTCATAATGAATGGTGGATATCTGGAAATTGCATTGACAGGACAATCCTAACCATGGAAATGTTGGATATCAAATGGACGGTTAAAATACAATGTTTAGCTATCCAAATTCAACCGGCCAAAGGTCAGATAAGTGGCCATCTCTAATGGTTCCACTCATATTTTGGTCAATAATCTTGAAATTTGTCATTAAGCATCTTTTATATTTTAGGGCTCTCAGAGCACCGTAAATTAATAGTGCTCTTAGTTGCATCTCAGATCAGTTAGGCAATCAAATTGATTGATCTCAGCCTTACATTACGTCCAAAATAAATTTATAACTAGCAGTTCTGTAACTTATTCTCTATATTTATATGAAAAAATTTAGTATAACAACTCATTAATTATTTAATTACAATTACACTTTATTAATTTTATAAGATTTTCTTTTATACATTTGGTCTAAGGGTCAAGAGAATGAGTTCACTTAGACATCGCAAAGACCTTTGAATAAATCTATTCACTTAGCTATCGCAAATACTTTTAATAAATCTAACTTTTTTGAAAAAAAGAAAAAACTTCTATACTCTAACAGAGATAGATGATCCACAGGCGCTAAAAATTACTTAGAAGTTGTATACAAGTAGTCAAATGAAACCTCCAAAGTATGGTGTCCAGTGTAGATGTATCATGAATAAAAAATTAAGCTAATTTGATTATCTGACCATCTAATTGGTCGACATCTATTAGACAGTTAAAAATAAAAAAGAACCATCCTATTTTCAGAACAAGTGGGTTGTAACTTCGAGACTGTGTTGCACAATCCAGTTGATTTTATTTGAGTTTATACATGCCATGTCTATAATTTCTGAATGCCAGCATATCAAGCATCATAGTTGATGTAGCTGTAATTACACTAGGGCTCCAACCCATGGCTTGCAGCAGAGAGTGTGCATTTTAACTAGCATTGTGCATGAGTTGAATCGAATCGAGCTTGGCCAGCTTGGCATGGCTCGACCAGTAAAGTGGTTGGGTTCGAGCTCGGCTCAGCTTGGTCATCGAGCTCAATTGGATAGCTTGGCTTGATTTGGATGAGCTTTTGAGTCAAATTCGAGCCAGTTCAAGCCAATCCAAGCTTGAGCTTTCAAGGTGGGTGCGCGTTGGCCATCTAGAGGGAGGGAAAGTCTAAAAGAGAGAGTGAGAGAGATTGAGAGAGAGAGAGAGAGAGAGAGAGAGAGAGGTGTTGCCGGACAGCCACCGGACAGTCAGTGAGGAAGGGCGTTGGGGCGCCGAGCGGGCTGCGCGCTAAAGGAAGGCACTTGTCGACTGGATGTAAAAATTAGGGCAACAAAAGGGGTGCTCGTTTTGATTTTGTATATATATATATTTTAAACCAAATCGAGCAGATTCAAGCCTGGTTTCGAACCAAGCCGAATCGAGTTCGGACAAGCTCAAGCTTGGCTCAAATTTTGAACGAGCTCCAAAAATATGCTTGACTTGGCTTGTTCACCCTACGAATCGAGCTAACCAAGCTTTATCGAGCCAAGCCGAGCCGAGCGTGCTTTTCGAGCTGGCTTGGTTCGTGTATAACTCTAATTTTAACACTAAGGTCATGGGTTTGAGTGCCCGAGTAACATGTGTGTAAAAAATAAAAGGAAAAAAGAAAAGAAAAAAACTGTAATTATATTATAATTATAGGTGTTTGATTGTAATTTTTCCTATTTATATTTAAATTATTTACGCATAAATGCATCCTTCTTGTGACTAGAAACAAGAATCAGCCGGGAAAAATGGCGTCATCTTGCTGGGAAATCCTTCTTGCAAGCTCTCCAGAGGGTCCCATCACGGCCTATGATGCAGATACAGGCAACGCTTTGGCCTACTTCTCCAATGGCAGCCGATCATCTCCACGCAAGGGCCTCACCCTCGCCGGAAAGACATTGATTGCCACCTCCCACATCTCTGCCACCTCCACATCCTCCTCTTTGATTTGCCTCTACAACTGGTGGTCTTCTGCCCCCTTCCGCCACCTACCCGTCCCCGAACCAGTTGCACCCCTTGCGGCCACACCCGATGGCTTATACCTCTTCTGTGGTGGCCTCTCTGGTCAAATTCACGTTCTCTCTCTTCCCTCAGGCGACCTCCTCCGTTCATTTACCATACACCGTAGGCCCATCACATGCCTCAAAATCAATGGCGAGGTTGATGGATCTCTCCTTATCTCTGGTGGGGATGATGGTGTTATTGCAGTACTCCCTATCATGCGGCTCTTAGATGCCACCGTCACCACCGCCCCTTCGGAAGATAATTCTACCATCTCTCAACTTGCGTTGCACCACTTCCCTGCACATGCATCGTCGATAACAGCCATTGAGTCCAGCATTGGCGGATGCAATACAACAATAGTTTCGTGCTCCTTAGACTGCACATGCAAGTTTTGGAGCTTGGCAAGCGGCACTCACATGCGTACCGTGCAGTTCCCATGCGTGATTTGGTGTGTGGCGTTGGACCCCTCAATGTCGGAGTTTTACGCCGGTGGGGCCAATGGGAGGGTGTTTGTTGGAAAACTGAAGGTGGTTAGTAGGAGGAGACAACTGAGCACAGAAAGAGATGCCAACGTAGAGGTGGTGGCGTGGGCCCAAGAGCACAATGGGGCCGTGACAGCCTTGGCAATGGTAAACCAAGATCAATGTCTCGTGTCGGCTTCAGAAGACGGGAGCATTAAGCTGTGGGAGGTGGAGAGTGGTAAGGTGATTAGGGTTGTTGGGCAAGAGAGAAGCAATGTCATCAGCGATCTTGTGGTGGCGAAAGGAATTGCAAGCAGCAACAGCGGCAGCAACATGGGTCGCAATGATGGGGCTGTGGTGCGATCCGGCGATGATTTCGGAGGATTTTCAGGTAGGGAGATAGCAATGCAACGGCGGCCGGTGAAGGAGGTGATGGAGATGGAGGAGTGTTTGGGTGTAGTGGTGAAGGATAGGAGGAGGGCTATTGACACGCTTGAAGGAGCAATTGGCACGTATGAGAGGTTGTTGACACTCTTCCTCAATGAAGCTAAGTGAGGTCGTAATTAAAGCTAAGTGACCAGCTATCTTATGTTTGTGTACACACCATAATTAATTAAAAGTGTTATTTCTTTAAAAATTGCACTTAAATCGTTTTTCAGATGACTACAACTTCATATTATTTGAAAATATAGGGAGAGAAATATACCATAGGGTATTTATGTAATTTATAATGACTCCAGAAGTGTGTCTCACAACCTACGGTTGGGATTTTGCTAGCTCTGCATTCAAACAAGAGGATGATGGAGATTTTAATGGCCCACTTAAACCTAGGGAATATAGGATGAATTTGTAATCAGCCTTTGTAAAGCCGTCGGAACTCATTGATAATCTTTTACTTTAACAGCCTTCGATTTGGGACTATTTTACAGTAATGGACAAAATTTGTAAGATGGACCATGTAACGGATGGTTGAAAATTAAAATAGTCTCTAAGATTGGACGACCTAATGAATGGCCTACAAGATAACATTTTAAGTAGGTGATCCATATTCGAAAGAAAACATTAGACAAACTAAGGGTTCATGAAATATTCAAATATGGGTAATTCTCGTTCACTAGTTGTACATCCAACTAGTTGGCCCGTGGGGCCCACTGTGATGTTTGTATGGCACCCATCTAGAAAAAAATGTCGCACTGTGAAAATGAGATACCCAAAAAAATCAGGTTGATCCAATTCTTTGCCGAAAATAAGCTGATATTAGGCACATCCTTCACCAGGTGAATGCTACAATCTGTTTGAAGATTTGGATCAGACATGAAAGTACGACCATCCACTTTTGTGCAGGATCCAGGCCATTCATTAAGGGCCGTTTGGATTGTAAGTTACTCAAGATAAGCTACTTATCAGATAAGTAACTTATTTTGGTTTCTACTTAATCAGCCCATACTTATCATTCAAAAAGTAACAATGCTTGTGTCGTTTCCGACATCATAAGCAATCATCTCTCAAGTCTAATTGGTTCCCTTCACATTCATTGTCCATTATGTGGGGCCAACCTTTGATGTGGATCGTTCATTGATCATGTGGGGTCCACCTTGGATGTGGGCCATTTAGCATTAGGGTCCGATCTTTAATGTGCACTATTCATTAGGTAGGGCCCACCTTTGATGTTGGTCATCCATCATGTGGGGCCCACCATCAATGTTATTGTGCATCATGTGGGCCCCATCTTCAATATCCACCGCCCATCATGTGGTGCCCACCTTTGATGTGGACCATCCATCATGTGGGCCCACATCCCATGTGGGCCATCCATCATGCAGGACCCGCCTTGGATATGGGCTATTCTCATTAGCCCGCCCTTGGACGTGGACCGTCCATCATGTGAGGCCTATCTTGATGTGAATCATCCATCATGTAGAGCCCACCATTATTAATTGCCCATCATGTGGAGTCCACCTTTGATGTGGATTGTCCATCATGTGGACCCCACCTTCAATGTGAAGCAAATCTTTGATATGGACCATTCATTGTGTGAGCCATCCATCATGCAGGGCCCACCTTGGATGTGGGCAATTCATCATTATGGCCCAACCTTTATCGTGCACCATTCATTATAGGGCCCGCCTTTGATGTTGGTCATCTATCAAGTAGGGCCCACTGTCAATGTTATTATCCATCATGTGGGGGGCCACCTTCAATATCCACTACCCATCATGTGAACCCATCATGCACACTTGCACTGTCCATTCATGTGGGGCTGGCCTTGATCTTTACCTGCCATACAGCCATGCTAAAAAATCTTCTTGATAGGATATTCTTAAAACCTTATAATCTCTTTGCTTTTGGGCTGGGCTTGGTCAACGGTATTCAAGTGGGTGCAAGTGATTTTATACTGGCTTAATCTGGTCCAGCTCATCCAGACCTAACTTTATATGCAGATGATCATGTCCCATAAATATGACATTCCAATCAATCGATCCATCTTGAATTTGACCATTTTTTTGCATTCTAGTAGAATGTCTATTTCTTTGTGTGTCTGTGTGTGTGTGGCTCACTTTGCGTTTTTAAAATTTTTAACTAAAGTGATTATGTTCTTTTAAGTAGAAAAGTTACTTATTATTAATCATACACCAAACTAACTTATCTCAAATAAGTTACTTACCTACTGCTGCAAGTAGAAAAAGCAACTTATTTGGTAGTATCCAAACGGGCCCTAAGCGTCCTCCATGGATGATATACTATAAAAATACCCTTGAAATGCTAAATAGATGAGCTTAGTCCACGCGGATGGGCCCCAATTATAATATAATCAGGTTGTAATTTTAGGCCCAAGCTTGGCCCTTGGGTCTTGTATTCCAACCAATTACGGCCTGCAGCAGCGAGGTTCAAAAGCCCGTGGGCCGGCCCGGCCCTATGACAGCATTCGTTCAATTTAGACATGACATGATGACAAAAGAAGTGGGCCATGTCATGATGATACGGTGGTATGAAAATCAGGCCAATGTATTCGATCATTGGGTGGTCTACATTTATACAATTAATGATTCATACCATCTGCTGCCCATTGATTTTGATATTCTACTAGGTCCCTCAGTTTTGCAAGACCACAGTGGGATTAGACTCTAAAATTCAGGCAGAAACAAAACTCAAGTGGGCTACAGCAGATGAGACTGTGCGAACGTAATGTCCACCGTTGAATTTTTTTTGAAGCTAACCATGATGTTTATATGCCCTCCACTCCCTTGAAATTTTTTGAAGCTGACCTTGATGTTTATAAGCCATCCAAACCATTCATAGCGTTAATAGCACTCCGATAAACTGTAGGCTTATCATCATTGTGTGGCCCACCTCTTTCACTGCTTGGATACTCAATGCATTGGACACATTAAGAAATGAGTTCAGCGATTGGAACTCTACGAACAAATTTCCATCAATGAGAGGTTAGGATAGTCCGATCAATCTGATACTTAAAATCATTTCCCAATGAAAGTGGGATCCATCATTTAGAATATGGTTTGAATCAAAATAGTTGCGTGAATGCATGGATTCATACTCTGCCAGGAAATCAAATAATAAGTAGTCTCTTATTCCTCGAACACTCAGAGAACGAGTTGCAACAGAAACTCCGGGACGTGTGTTTGGTACATTGTATATACCATAAATCACGAACACATATCATTGTGGCTCATGGAAATCTACGGCTATTGTAATAACATATGTTTGCTAAATATCAGGAGCGTTGATCAGGCGGCTCATCCACCTGAAACCACTTGTCAACGTGCCTCGCTAGGATGGAATGGGAGCCGTCCATCAGATGGGTCCCACCCGCTAGATACTTCTCCAAAAAGTAGGCCGGAGCACTGATCATGTGGGTCACGATTTATGAAACAAATGGATGGCTACCGTCGGTTGTTTCTTACATTTTTGGAAGAGGGGATAAATGGATCCGCATTTACAAAGTAAGGCCACCTGATGAACGGATTGGATCTCACATCCATGTTGCACGCATATTGGCACGTGTGATGGCGTTCAGATGAGCTGACTTGTGTGTTTAATCGAGACTTCCTGTGTTTACGACAACGAAGAAAAGCTGTTTAAAAAATCTCTCACGTGACACTCGGTGGCCACGCGTCTAGATTGTAGAGTCGGTGGGCTTGAATACACAGTCATCGATTATCCTAGTTATTTGTTTATTTTGAAAAGCCTAGGTGGATGGGGGGCTATAAGATTTGACGGCGTCTAAATGATCTCAGGGATCAACGTACAAAACTAAAGATGTACGGCCTATGTTCACAGATCTATTTAACTATTATGGTAGCGCAAAGGAGCTAATAATTCTTTCGATAACATGGTTAGAATGACCACCAAACAGGGTCAATAGTTTAGATAATCTAGCAGTTTAATGAACAATTGATAGTCTTATAACAACTAAAATCATAAGAATGTAAAAAAGAATCAAAAGTGTGGCGCTAGCAGGAACATAGTTATCTTCTCGTCACTATTTAAGTCCTAAGTGATCGTCTTACTAGTATTCAACAATCTAAGTTTCGTTATACTTGTCTTAGTTTGCATGACCATATTAAGTAGAATTGACTCTTGATGAAGTGCTCGGCTAACATTTGTATTTATCCAGGTTTTTTAATTTATTAAGAAAACTCGGTCTTTCTTTAAACATTGTTTAGAAACTTTGTTTTTAAAGTAATAGTAGATTAAATATATTTTTAAATGAACATTATTTGTAAAATTTTATTAAAATTCAATATTATTGGTGAATAAGTCTTTAAGTGCGCGATACCAGTTCTAAAAATTTAGTGTAGCTGTCATGGGATCTTTCCATGCATTTGTATAATTCGAAATTCATTAGGTAACTTTGCTAATATAACCAAATCCAGTGCAATCTGCAGACCTTCATCATCGTACACTACGGTAGTGACACTCAATCTCATCCTTCTATACGCAAGAATACTTAAAGACACAAAAAGTCACCTATGAGACTAGCTACTTGTATGATATAATCATTAGATCAAATTAACGCATTTTATAAGTCATGTCTGCACATATGGCTAAAATCCACATGTGTCGATACTAAGTATATATTGAGTCTTCCATACGTAGGTCATCATGCGTCCTTAAACATTTATCTAACAGTTTTTTCATAGGGATTGTCGACCAAATTTGGATATCTAAAAGCATCCGCATTAATGAATGTAGCATCATTTGCACGTATGTTCAGTAGTAACATTTTAGATGGTATAACCACAATATCCAATGGAGTATGACTTGATAGAGTTGATGATCTAGGAATATTTGCATGTTCTTCAATGAATGGTACGTTGAAATTCAGCTTCAAATTTAATGGTTGCTTCCAACTATTTGTTGGGACCATAGAAGCAACTTAGAGAATAATAAAACTAGGCAATCACAATCCCATAAATAAAGCCAACAAGAGAACACACAAGTTTTATGTAAAAAAATATGGCACAAAGTGACAATTCTACTATGAAGATGAAGTTATATGAGATGAATCACTTACCGAATTAAAACCCCAAAGAAAAACCCTAGCTTTTCCTCTCTAAAACCCTCTCTAAGTGTTTAGACTCATTTTCTCACTTAAGCATTACCATAATCTCGCATTACACCTGCTTATATAGTGATAAATCAAAATTAGAAATAAGATACGTAAAATCATGCAAAACAGCGTGCGTCGTTGATCGCTCGATCGATTAATCGAAAGCCATCGATCAATTAGTCGATAACCGACTAGACAAATTCGATCGCTCGAACTCACCAAAGAATGTTCAGAGAGTTCCAGCAATAATTCCTAATAAAATCGAGAAGTTTCGATTGATCGAGCTAGGGGGTCGATCAACCGAACTCCCTTGTTCTTTTGCATATTGAAGACATCAATTTCAACAATCTCCATCATGGCTTCAATCTTCATACTCATATGCTCCAAGCTCTATCTTTCATCTCTAAATCGTTTCCATCATAGCTCCATTATCATCGCTTTTCGTGCACACTGTCTTTATTCCATCTTTATCAGACCTAGAGAAGTGGAACAGAACTTGAACTTCTCTAGAGCGATCGCTTTTGTAAGAATATTTGTTGGATTCACACTCGTATGGATCTTCTCAAGAGTCACACGCCTTCCTTAAGCACCTATTGGATAAAATGATGATGCACATCAATATACTTAGTTTTAGAATGGTAAACCGAGTTCTTTGATCTCACTGTCATAATTAACTGGCGCGGCCTCTTATTGAAACCTCAACTGATTTATCATTCCCTGTAACCAAACTGCTTCCGTAAATGTTTCTGTCACTGCCATATATTTAGCTTCCATTGTGGAAAGAGCCACCACAGACTAAAGCTTTGACTTCCAACTGATCGCTTCACCTGCTTATAACACAAATGATCGATTAACCGGAAGTCGATCTTCTACTGTTCACACTGCCCGCGTAATCAGAATTCATGTAGCCTACTAATTTATCCCCTGATTTCTCAAATCTTAAAATGTAGTCCTGTCTACCTTGCATATACTGAAGTAGCCATTTCATTGCCTCCTAGTGTTTCTTGCCGGTGTTAGACATATATCTACTCATAACACTCATTGTATGTGAAATATCCAGTCTCATACAAACCATAACATACATCAAACCTCCAACCTCGTTAAATAAGGAACACGAGACATTACTTACTTTTCTTCATCAGTAGTAGGACATTGCTCTGAATAAAGCCGAAAGTGAACAGCGTGGGAAACGCCGATTGACTTTGCCTTGTCCATTTTAAACTTCACCAACACATTCTTAAGGTATTCTACCTGAGATAACCATAGCCTACTTCTTTTCCTGTCTCTGTGTATATCAATGCCAAGAAACATCTTTGTAGCCCTCATATCTTTATCTCAAATGTCCTCGATAACTAAGTCTTTAAGATGTTGATTTCAAACATGTATGACTAGCATAAACATGTCATCAACCTATAAAACTAGGATAATAAATTTTCCTTCACTCAGTGTCTTGCAGTAGACATAATGATCATATTCACTTCTCGTAAACTGCTAACTCACCATGAAATAATCAAATTTCTTGTACCACTGCCTAGGCGACTATTTCAAGCTATACAACGACCTCCTCAACTTGAAAACTTTATTCTCTATTCCATGTATCTTGAATCCTTTTGGTTGCTTCATGTAGATTCGCACTTCCAATTCCCCATGTAGGAAAGCAGTCTTCACATCCATTTATTTTGGCTCAAGATTGTATTAGGCAACCAATGCCAATACAAATCTGATAGATACTTGCTTCACTATGGGTGTGAAAATCTCGTTGAAGTTGACATGCACCCTCCTGCGCATAACCCTTCGCTACTAGTCTTTACTTGTACCTATCTTATTTCTTCTTGAAGATCCACTTACACTCGATTGCTTTATGACCAACGTGAAGCTCCAACATCATTCTTATATGGAGAATCTATCTCACCTTGCATCACCGCCTTTCACTTTTCAACATCTACACTCCACTTTTCGACATTTACATCTTTAAAAGCCTCCTGAAAATATATTGATTTTTGTCAGTTGTAATGAGGACGAATGCAATGTTTGAGTTATCTCTGTATTTGGCTGGTAATTTGCGATCTCTTGGTGGAGCCGTCTTGGGGGATTCCTTGGTGGTGGCTCCACCTGCTCCTGTACTTATCATTGCGACTCATTTTCAGCCTGTATTTCACCTTTGTCTATCTCAACATTAACAATCGACTTTTTCGTTTCATTGTGCTCCTTCTTACGGAAAAGGATACCTAATCGAATTTGATGGCACGACTAAAGATGATTTTCTATGTAACCTGGTCGTACAACTATATCCTTTCACAACGTCACCACAAACGATAAAGATGTACTTTTTTGCCCTTTGGTCCAACTCATCTCTCTCAATTGATGATACATGAGTAAGCATCACAACCAAATACTCGCAGCCCTGAGTAGTCTAGTTTATGATCACTCCACACCGCCTCTGAAATTTTACAATCAATGGCCATATAAGAAGACCGATTCACAAAATAGCACACCGTGTTTGCGACCTTAATCTATAGAGCTTTGCCCAATGCAGCATTAGTCAACATACTTCGGGCCATCTCCAAGAGAGTCCGATTCATTTTTTCCTCAACATTATTCTGTTCTGTGTTTACTCTCCTTAAGTGCAAGGCTGCGATGTAGTAATAAATCTCGGTAAGACTGAGGTTGATCCTCAGGGAATTAGGTAAACAATTTCTAAATTATTCCCACAACATCAATTAAAACAGTTGAGAATTTCAATTATGAGATCTAAGACTAAACAGTAACTTAAAAAGAAAATCTGATTAATATAAGAGAGGAAACTAAGGCTTTAAGGATCCACTCGTAGCAATCCCTTGTTAATTCATTCATCCAAGCATAAAACACAACTAGATTCGAAGTTTTATCTCTTATCTAGTTAGAAGATAAGGCATTTAAGCACATACAATCCCACTTAAGTTAGGAATTCAAGTTCTAGTCTTATTCAAGCACATAGCATTCAAATACGTAGCCATCGGAGTAACAGCCATGCTTGTAGACTATGGCATGCTCAAGGGTTACCACAATTCGAATCTAATCAAGAAAACGTGACAATCTCAGAGAATTAGAAGCGACTCATATCCGGAGTACATGAACTCTCATAAAACTTCTAAAAATACCAACTTTATTCAAACTAGAACATTCAAAATCTAAACTTAAAGTAAATGTACTTGAATCAAACCAAATTAAACATGAAACTAGCTACAAGCTTCAACTCTCAGCCCTAGCTGAGAGGTTCCAGCCGAGCATTGTCATACTACAACTAGAATTAAAAAAGAAACTAAATAGAAACATGAAAAACTAGAAAAACCCGGAGTCGGCGGAGTTGTGGACGCTCCATGATGCTCTCCTTCACTTCCCACGACTTCCAATATCTTTTAGGATGATTTTAGATGAGGCCCTAGGTGCCCTTTTATAGATTACAAGCTCCACCGCCCTAGAAAGTTTCAGATTTACATAAGAAGTTGCGCAGCGCAGAGAATTTCAAAGCTTGTAGAACAAGCACTGTTACGTAGTTGACCGGTCGTAAAACGCCAAAAACAGTCCAGTGGGTTTTGTAAAAATTCATCCGTCCCTTTTGATATCTCAACCGGTCAATGAAGTGATCAATCGGTTGTGTTTCTTCATTTTTGGTCTAGCGAGTTTGACAGCATGGGGGCTTCTGATTTGATTTTTTGACCGGTCAGACGACTGGTCATGGGTTATGGTCAACCGGTCGGACGACCGGTCGGTAATGCAATTTGCTGCACTTCTTCATTCTTTCTTCTCTTTCTCCTTTGAATCTTTCTTCCACCCTTTGTCTTTCAATCTTCAATGTTTTGGCACTTGGTCTTTCAATCTTTAATGTTTATTAAGTGACTCATTAAGCATCGAATTAGTGAAGTCTCTCTTTCATTCCTACAATCACAAAACATGTGTTGGATGTGACTTTTAAACATGTAAACTATGCATATAATGTGATGTAATGTGTTAGAATATGTATAAATTAGAGGTTCAACACACCCTCCAACCAGCATTTTGCTAGTCCCGAGTAAAACAAGCGTGAAACAATCCCTTTCTCTGAAAACTCAACTCTCTCTTAGAAACTATTTTTCTATAGACTTTAAAACATATAAGTGTAAAAATTAGAAAAATTAAATGATGAGAGATTGAAATCCTAAATTTTCTAAACATAATAAGTGTTCACATAGAATTTCCCTGATTTATTGAAAAATAGATAAATTCGAACATGTATGGTCTAGTATGCATTGTGCATGTTCATCTCATGACTTTTCAGGATTTCATTCTTCATAAATCAGCTAAACTAAAGATCTAAGAATGTACAGATCAACCAATTGCCTATGATAGGAATTTGCCGTTCCTTCGACGGCTTTCACACTACTTCCCATTTCCAGCTTTGGTTACGGGTAGATCATCCCCTGGTTGGTAATAGGTAGCCCTTTTCGGAATTTTTCACAAATATACAATAATACCCATACTTTCTTTTTCTTTTCTCTTTTCTTTCATACATATTAGATAGGATTTTTAGAAATCCATATCTTTCGTTCTTTTCTCTTATTTTCACATGAACAAGGATGGACAAAGTACCCCGGCTTGGTTCCTCAACACTTTAAATCTCAGTCTAACAAATCCACAAATCTACTAATCCCTTCGAATCATGAGAATTGTGTAATGTGATCTAGACTCAAAGGTGTTCATATGTTCTATCGATCATATAAATAGGGAGATTCACATATAAAGCTATCATGCTTTTGTTAATTTAGAGATTTCAAAATCATATCAATTCATTTTTCATCCTTCCATACTCATGACATCTCAAGTGCATAAAAACAAAGTTTTTCAAAAAAATTTTGATGTTTCAAATTTTGAAAAATTTCTACCAACTTTGCTTAAAATGTCCACAAAGTATTAGATGAGGAATCTCATCTCACCCCTAACCAAATCTTGTATTGTCCTCAATGTAAAAAGATATGCAATGAGCATAAACATGAGAGCAATGTTAAAATAAAAGAGAGTGAGAACGATAGTACCTAAGAGAGTCGATCATGGAAGTCTACCACCGGTATCAAAATCTACTAAAGCAATTAAAAACAGAAAAACAAACTAACCCTAATCTACTCTATACCTCTGTCAGACTAGGAGATCAATCATCATGATACACGGGATCATTCAGAGTGATGGACATGTCATTTGAATCAAATTTTTCAACGAATGGTTTAAGGCGTTATTCGTTCACTTTAAAACAGTTACCATTTGCCGCATTTTCTATCTCAACAGCTCCATGGGGAAAAACTTCTTTAACAATATACAGGTCGGTCCATTGGGATCTCAATTTTTCGAAAAAAGATGAAGTCGGGAATTGTACAAGAGCACTTTTTGACCTTCATGGAAAGATTTCTTGAAGATTTGTTTGTCATGAAAGGCCTTCATCCTACTCTTGTAAATCCTCGAGTTCTCATAAGCATTATTTCGGATCTCATCAAGCTCATTTAATTGGAGTTTGCAAAGTGAGCTAGCCTTGTCAATGTCGAAGTTCAATGCCCGAATTGCCTAATAGGCTTTGTGTTCAAGTTCCACAAGCAAGTGATAAGCTTTCCCACAGACAAGTCTATAGGGGGACATTCTAATGAAGGTCTTGTAAGCGGTGCGGTGAGCCCAAAGAGCATCGACTAATCGCAGCGACCAATCTTTGTAATCCGGCTTCACCGTTTTCTTCAAAATCTGTTTGATTTTTCGATTGGAAATTTCAGCTTGCCCACTTGTCTTTGGGTGGTATGGGGTATTCACTTTATGTCTAATACCATATTTCTTCATTAAGGCCTCAAAGGGCCTATTGCAAAAGTGAGAACCACCACCACTTATGATGGCTCGAGGCGTTCCAAATCTGGAAAGTATGTTTTCTTTGAGGAACTTTAGAACCATGCGATGATCATTGATTCTACATGGAATAGCCTCTATCCACTTGGACACATAGTTTACGGGAAGCAATATGTAGACATGTCCAAAATATGAGGGGAATGACCCCATGAAATCGATGCCCCAACAATCGAAGACTTCGAGATGTTAAATTGGGTTAAGGGGCATCATATTCCAATGAAACGATCCTCCTAACTTTTAACATTGCTCGTACGCTTTGCAAAACTCGTGGGTGTCTCAAAACAAAGTAAGCCAATAAAAACCTCATTGTAGAATTTTTGTAGTGGTTTTCTTGGCAGAGAAATGATTACCACAAGCTTGATTATGACAAAAGGAGATGACAAAATTTTGTTCATCATCAGGAACACATCTCCTAATTATTTGATCTGGGCAATATTTAAAAAGTAATGGTTTATACCAAAAAAACCTGCGCACTTCCCTTATAAATATTCGTTTATCTTACGTAGTACAATGAGTCGGCATCGCACTTGTGGAAAGATAATTTGCAATATCAGCGTACCATGGTGGATGCATAGTAACAAAGAGTTGCTTATCGGGGAATGAGTCCTCAATAGGTGACTCGTCAGTGGAATCGGGAAGGACTAGGCGGGATAGATGATCTGCCACCACGTTTTCTACTCTCTTTTTATCTTTAATTTCTAAGTCGAATTCCTGAAGGAGTAGGATCCATCTTAGCAAACGGGGCTTAGCATCCTTCTTAGAAAGAAGGTGTTTCAGTGCCGCATGATCCATGTAAATTATAACCTTGAATCCTATCAAGTATACCCTGAATTTGTCCAAAGCAAAAACAATGGCTAGGAGTTCCTTCTTCGTAGTCGAGTAATTGACTTGGGCAGGATTCAAGGCCCTACTCGCATAATAAATAATGTGGGGCTTCTTGTCCTTCCTTTGTCCTAACACCACCCCAATAGCACAATCGCTTGCATCGCACATTAACTCAAAAAGAATGGACCAATCTAGTGGTTAAGGTATGAGTGGTTGTCAACATGTCTTTTAGCTTTGAAAAAGCTAATTGACATTCGGCACTCCACTCGAATTGGTTATCCTTTTGGAGAAGGTTACATAAGGGCCTAGAGATTTGGTTGAAATCCTTTATGAACCTTTTGTAAAAATTCGCGTGTCCAATGAAGGACCGCACATCACGTATGCTCTTGGGTCGTGGTAGGTTGGAAATAATCTCGATTTTAGCCCGGTCTACCTCTATTCCATTGGACGAGATGATATGTCTAAAGACTATTCCTCTTTATACCATAAAATGACACTTCTCCCAGTTTAAAATAAGGTTCTTCTCCTCACACCTTGTCAAGACCAACTTCAAGTGATTGAGACACTCATCAAATGTACAACCAAAAATATAAAAATCATCTATGAATACTTCGAGAAACTCACCCAGCATGTCTGAGAAAATACTCAACATGCATCATTGGAATGTGGCAGGTGCATTACATAATCCGGATGGCATCCTTCAATATGCGAAGGTGCCAAACGGGTATGTAAAGGTAGTCTTCTCTTGGTCTTCCGAGGCTATCTCAATTTGGTTATAGCTGGACTAGCAATCAAGGAAGTAATAATAGGAGTGACCCGCTAACCTCTCCAAAATTTGATCCATGAATGGGAGAGGAAAGTGGTCCTTCCTAGTAACCGTGTTTAGCTTTCGGTGGTCACTCTAATCGGTATAAGCTCGTTGTTGGTGTTATCTGCGATGGTAATACCGGACTTCTTAGGGACAACTTGGGTAGGACTCACCCATTGGCTATACGAGATAGGGTAGATGATACCCACATCTAATAACTTTAACACCTCGACCTTGATAACCTCCATCATATTTGGATTTAGCCTCCTTTGAGGTTGTCTAGTTGTTTTTACATTTTCTTCGAGGTGTATACGGTGAGTACAAACCGAAGAGTTTATCCCTTTGAGGTCCGCTATTGTCCAACCTATGGCTCCTCTATGTTCTTTGAGTAGCTCAATCAACTTGAGCTCTTGGTCTTTTCTTAGGTGAGAGGCAATAACAATCGAAAATATTTCCTCTTGACTCAAATATACATATTTAAGCTCGGATGGCAAAGGTTTAAGGTCAGGCTTCGGCGGTTTGATATTAGACGGTAGAGGCTTTGATATGGTTGGTGGCAATCTTTCAAAAGGAGGCCTCCATCGGCTAGTATTAATTATCGATTTCTCACTACTCAATGCTTGCACAATTTCACTATTGATGGGGTCTTTGGAATCTTCAAAATGTGCCAAGCATATCTCCAAATTTTCTAGTGGCTCAAGTTGGAGGAGCTCCTCTTCTTCAAAGGATTCGAGCATTTCTACGTCGAAGAGCTCATCATCGTCATCCCTATGCCTTTTGACCAAGTGGAACACATTCACTTCCAATGTTATGTGTTGAACCTCAAATTTATACATTGCATTGCCCACTACATGACATTGCATGCATGGTTTTCATGATTAAAAGGCCCATCTAACGCATGTTTTGTGATTGTAGGGATGGGAGCGAACTGCACCCAATTGGGACCAAAAGGGGCCATTTAGAGCCATTGGATGAAGGTTGAAAGAGGACCAAAGAAAGAAGAAAGCAAGGAGAAGAGAGAGAAGAAGAAAGAGGAGAAAAGAAAGGAAGAAAAATTGAATTGAAGAAGGACCGACCGGTCTTGACCGGTCGGCCAAGGGAGCCAGACTGATCAAGGCTGGTCGGCCACCCCCTCTGATGCACGCTGGACAAATGGACAGAAGGGTCCGACCGGTCTTGACCGGTCGGCCAACAGGTCCACCTCCACATTAAGCTGCTGGACTGAAACAAAAACAGGTCCGACCGGTCGTGACCGGTCGGCCAGCCCAGTCCGACCGGTCTAGACCGTCGGCTCTGCGTAAACAGAGACCGTTCTAAAATGGGACTCCGAAATTCGCTGTGCACTGCATAACCTTACGCGGATTCTGGATGTTTCCGACGCAAGGGAGCTTTTCCACTATAAAAGGACACCTAGGGGCTCTTCCTAGATCATGATAGAAGCTAAGGGACGTGGTTCTAGAGAGGGGAAGCTATCGTGGAGCGTCTGCAACTCTCCAATTTTTTGTTTTTCTAGTTTTTATGCTTTCTATTATGAGTTCTAGTTGTAGTATGGCAATGCTCGGCTAGAATCTCTCAGCTAAGGCTGAGAGGTGAAGCTTGTAGCTAATTTCATGTTTGATTCAAGTTAATTCAAGTAATTTTCAATTCAAGTTTGGATTTTTCATATTCTAGTTCTTAAGTTGGTAGTTTGAGATGTTTATGAGAGTTCATGTGCTCCGGACATGAATTCCTGCAATTCTCTGAGATTATCATATGGTGCTTGTTTAGATTCGAATTATAGTAATCCTTGAGCAGGCCATAGTCCATAGACACGGCTGTTACTTCGAAGGCTACGATTTTGAATTCTACATTAATTGATTGGGACTAGAACTTGGAAGTTCAACTTGAATGGGATTGAATGTGTGTGAATGCTTTATTTTCCAACTAGATAAGAGATAGGACTTCAAATCTAGTTGTGTTCTCTACTTGGGTTGATTGGATTGACATGGGATTGCTACAAGTGGATCCTTGAATGCCTTAGTACCTAAAATCACTGATTTTTCATTAAGTTACTGTTTTAGTTTAATTACCAAATTAAATCCTTTTTCCTTGCAAAACTAAGTTGCTGGAATAGTTTGAAAGTTGTTTCTGATTCCCTGTGGATCGACCTCGGTCTTACCGAGTTTTATTACTACATCGCAGTCTTACACTTGAGGTGAGTGAACAAGTTTTTGGCGCCATTGCCGGGGAGTTTAGATAACGGTTTTCAAATTGTTTTAGTGGCTGTAGAAGTAGAAGTAGATAGGTTTTCTGATTTTTTTTAGAACTAACAAATTGTTTGGTTTTGTAGGTTTTCTTCTCTAGTTAAAAGCGTGTCAGGTGATACCTTTCTAACTTAGTTTTTTTTACAGATTTTCTATTTTCAAATTTCTAGGATTTAGGACTAGTATAGTTTTTGTTGAGTGGTTTATGTCCCGTTGGGAACATAACCACTCAAATCGTCTCCAATCTGAAGGTGGTTTAGTTGGACCATTGCCAGTCCATAGACGAGTCCGAAATTACCAAGAGTATTGTGAAAGTTTGGGGAGTATGGATCAAACACCTTTAAGGAATCCTCCCCCCTACTCCAACTACAAACACAAATCAAGGAGTAGGAGAGAATGAGGTACATAATGTTCCTCCACTGAGATCATTGCGGGATTACCTAGAACCAGCCGTGCCATTACACCCTCTTGTGTGATTCTACCACCAAACGGGAGAAACATTGACATAAAACCGGGTGTAATTCAACTCTTACCAAAGTTCCATGGGCTAGACTCTGACCGCCCATACTTACACTTGAAAGAATTTGAAGAAGTGGTGGCTACCTTGCAGTACGCCAATGTTTCAGAAGATACCTGCTACAATCAGAAGATTGCACACCCAAGTACAGGTAGCGAAGTAGTAAAATACTCGGTAAGACCGAGGTCGATCCACAGGGATTGGGGTTAAGAACACTTAGAGGAATTAGTTTAGGTGAGTGAGATGAAATCTGGTTTATCCACGAGAGTGGAGCAAGTTGTGTGTGGTGGAAGACAGAAATAGAAAAGGGGCTAAGGCATCAGGAATCCACCTTTGATTCATTCACAAGATTTGATTTATTGGTCCAGCTATAACTCAACTGAAATTGAATAAAGATTCATTCCAACCGGCAGATAAAACAGTTAAACCATTTGCATATTTCATAAAAGATGGTGATCTGAACCGATTGATTTGACGATGAAGCACTCGTTAGTTGATCGCAGGGAATCCCAAGCATCCACTGTGCCCGGAGTCGACAATGGATCAAGGAATTGTACAGATCAACAACTTTGCCAACAAGTCAACCGATAAGATCACAATTCATACGATCAAATGCATACTTACAAGATAGGAGGCTTTGATTGACCGATCCAACCGTTAAGATCTCGTCTATCGATCGCAGGGAATCCAAAGCATCCAATGTGCCCGGAGTCTACAATGGATCAAGGGATTTTACAGATCGATGACTTTACCTGCACTAGCTCGATGACGCAGGGAATCCAAAGCATCCAACGTGCCCGGAGTCGACGATGGATCAAGGGACTTTATCGATCATGAACTAGCTAATTGGTGTGCAAGGGATCCCAAGCATCCAACGTGCCCGAAGTCGATGATGGATCAAGGGGCTTGCACAACAATAGCGTCCGCCGAGGTGGATAACCGAACCAATCAACCAAAGAGAACTCCAACATTTACACCACACAATGTTGAACCAAAAGAACCAAAGCTTGTAAATTTCTTCAAAGGCTTCACCCCTAGCCTTAGCTAGAGGTTTAGCCAACCATGCTACAATGGAAGACTAAATTCTCTACAAAGGAAAAACTACACTACTCTACACTACAAAAGAAAGAAAGAAAACTAAAGAAGAGAAGGGAGGAGTTGTAGAGAATGGGATGATGAGAATGAGAGGGAGAGGAGATTCTTTTATAGCCTCATGAGAACCTCCCAAGCCTAGGTGGCACACCAAAAGTTTCTTTAGGTTTGGGAATGGAGTTAGGCTTGGAGTGCCCAAAGCAAACTTTGCTTTTAGGTTTGGGCTTGGAGTTAGGCTTGGATGATGAGGTGGCATTCCATGCCAATAGTTTTGCTTTTTAGGTTTGGGTTAGGAGTTATGCTTGGAATGCCCAAAGCAAACTTTTCTTTTTGGTTTGGAGCTCATGGATGGAAGAGGATGGAGAGAGCATTTGCTTGGCCCAAGGATGGAAGGTGAGTTAACTGGGTCCACATGAGTTGGAGTTGACTGGGTCCACATGGAGAATTTGGACAATCTGAACCATCCATTTAAGGTGGGGTCCACAACTGCATGTGTGATGTGGAAGGCACATAATGAAGATCATGTTCTCCATGTGATGTCTTGCTGCTTGTTGGATTGTGGTCCACCTTGATGAAGGTGGATCTGCATGGCTGATTTGGGTTTACTGAACGGTGGAGAAGGTGGGGACTACCCATAGACGTCCAATCCTTCTGGACAGTGATAATGGGAGCTGGTTGCTGCAACGTCGGCTGCTACATGCTGGACGGCTGGAAATGGAAGGCTGTCTAGCTGATGGACGGCTGAGCATACTGTCTGTGCAACCAGTGGGGTCTACTAATTGCACGTGTGAAGATGAGCTGTGATCCTGGCCATCTTGCAGCTTGGACGTCCATTGGATGGACGGTCAGGATTTTAGGCAGCTGGTCCTCTGATGTTGTGCTCGTACAGGGCTGTCCGTTGGATGATGGGCCGCACGTGTTGGGGGATCTGATGGGCGTTGATATATATGGTGAAACGGTTGCAGCTGCTGGCCATGTTTGCTGGTACACGTGGAGAATGAGCCCTCTGCTGTACACGTGTGACTGGTGGCCCATACTTGTTGTGGCTGCATGTGCTGGGGTCCACTTAAGCTGGATGCTGTGATGGACGTGTGGATAATGCTGAAGACGTCCAGATTTGGACACGTGTGGAGTGGGAGCTTCTCCAGCTGTACACGTGTGTGGGACGTTCTTTCATGTAGTTATACATGCGTGGGAAGTGAGGTCCATCTCTCATATGACTGTTCTCTTATGTGGACGCCCAATCTTGACCATCAATCTTATGGCATATGTGGACGCCCCATCTTGTGATTCATGCTCCCAATGTGTGTAGATGCTCAATCTCGGCCACCAATATTCATGCTTAGCTAGGATCTCTAAATGAGTGGCTGTGATGCATTCTTTCAGACTTTGCGACATCTTCGGGACATTTTCACTCCATCTCCATCATAGAAAATGGTCCGAGTGAAAATGTCTCGGCCTTCGACCTTTACCGCTTGAATTTTTCTGGATAGCCTCCACACTTGATCTTCTTCCCTTTCGGGCCTTAGAAAAGGCTTGCATTATCCTCTGTCTCTCTTAATCTCCTGGATTTCCAATGAGCGGTTGTGATGCAGTCCACCGTAGAACATGATCCATCCTTCACCTTTACGGTCTGGTTTCCTTCAGGGCTGCCCCGATGGTTGATCTTGCTCTGTTCTGGGCCTTTAAACGCCCTGATTGGCTCAGATCCTGTCCAACTTCTCCTGATCACCTGAAGACAGAAAATTAACCTAATGAGGGATAATTAACCAGAAAAGCAATGATATTGCTCTTAACAACCAGGGTTAATTATACAATATTAGGTACTCATCACACCCCCCAACCAGCATTTTGCTAGTCTCGAGCAAAACATGCGAAAATCATCGAAGGATTTTTCAAAATACTGCAATCGATCTTATCCTCGACAGTTTTCATCAATCGAAATCTTCTCAAGACTTCTCTTATTTCCTAATGAAAGAGAAGAAAAGGTTCAATGTATTTATGTGATCTTTCAAGTTATCTAAACAGTAGAGTTTCTAAGGCATATAGTTTTGAAAATATTTAAACTTAGATTCTAGCTACTTTAGTCAACAACCTAATTGAGTTCAAAGCATTAATCATTCAATAGAAGCATTCTAAACATTGAGTTCCATGGTGCACTGTGAAGTCTAGCCTTGATACAACTAGGGGTTTAGTCTTCTACTTTCATGTTAACACTGATGATTGAAGAGAATGGTCAGATCAACCAAGTCACTGATTCCGAACCTTGCTACTATTTTTTTTTTCAATTAATAACCGATAGCCGAAGACTCCAAAAGGCTCACTTCGTACTATGGTAATGTTTTATAATGGTAACGACAATGGATGAAAATCCTTGCCCCAAATTACTATGAATATTCCTTCTTTTTTTCACTTTATTTATTTATTTATTTTTTTTTTATTTTTTTATGAACCAAGTAGACAAGGATCTCCAGGCTTGGTTCCTATCATTCTCAATAATCATCAAGTCAACATTATAGTATCAAACTCAAATCCTGGCAGTGCAAGCTGCATGTGAACTTGTGAAAATTCATGACTCAATCAATGTTTATCATTTTCTAATAGAAAATTAATGGAAAGAACTCAATTTTGAAATTTACTGAAGCAACTAAACTCTAAGTTTTAACATTGTCATCACTAAATGCCTTTTTATTCTACTATTCAAATTATTTTGAAATCACATAAATCCATAGGAAATTGTTTTTTTTAAAAATAACATAAGACTAGAAAATTTTAACAACATTCTCAATAAAATTCCGCAGGAATTCCCACCCCCCAACCTAAATTCGACATTGTCCTCAATGTTGAAAAATATGCAATGTAACATAATATGAGAGCAACAACAAAAAGAGGAGTGAGTGAGAGAGTACCTGAGAGAATTATCAAAGAGCGAGTTTATTCATACCTATAAGCAAAGACAAGAAATCCTAATCTAAACTAATCTATCCTAAGAAAGCAGGGAAATGGATCTCTATCAGACTAGGAGATCAATCAAGGGAATAGACTGGAGCAGGATCATCATGTATTTCAACAAATTTCGCATTAGGACCATCCATAGTCCTGCTCGGCAATGTACATGGGTGTTCTTAATCATTATGGGCCAATAGAAATTCTCACCACATGTACGAGAAAAGGAAACATCATCAAGAAGATATCTCCTTAATGCATTAACTGGGCAATGGTTTATAAAAAACGGATCTTCCCAGTAATGGTCCACTTCAGTCTGAAAAGACCAAAGCGATGGAGAGACTTCAAATGATTCTTCAAATGGTGGTGTCTTCTCCGTACGATTAGAATCTCCTGGTGTTTCCACAATAGATGGTATTAAGTGAGAATCAGTGGGAAACATCTTTTCATGCACCGGGTCTTGCAAGGCGTTCACTATTTCTTGAATCATGGGATCATTCGAATCTTCAAAGTGAGCCAAGCAATCTTCCAAAGAATTAGGACACTCAATACAGGAAAACTCTTCATCAATAATGAAATTGGGCATGTCAGTCTGGTGGATTGTATCAAAATCACTTTGTTGGGGAATTTCCATGGCATGATTATTAACTAGAGGCTCAGAAGAGATTAACCTCTGGGGAAACGGGACCACGGGCTCATAAGCACACTCTGAGTCTTCATCTTGTTGAACATCACCAATCATATTATCACCCTCAGATTTTTCAGATTCCTCAGGTTCATCAACCTTCATTAGAATCTCGTCATTGTATCTAAAGGTAATAGTATCTCCGTCACGCTCAACAAGTATATCGGAAGAATTGAAATCAATCACCTCGAGTTGTTCAATTAGGTTAGACGGAGGTTGGACTAGGGAAGTCTCTTCCTCCGTCTCAGTGAGGTGTGATTCCATGTGCTCAGTCAATGTTTCCATCTCATTGATGATTTACGAGGTGCTTTCCATTTGCAACGTATCCTCGAGGGTCTTTTTCGGTGGAGACACATAAATAGGGGGCCCTTGGGGATAGTTAACATTCATTGTTGGTCCGTCTCTCCGACTGGAATTTTGATAGTTCCGCCAATTAGGTTCGTTCGCATTGTATGATGGCGCACTATATGTTGTTGATAAGCATAGCCATACAAACAATCACGCATCAACTTAACCGGTGGATCATAATATATATTGTTCTCATCCCAATACTCACGCAATGTTTTAACCGGTGGAACATGATATACATTGTTCTCACTCCAATACTCACGCAACGTTTTAACCGGTGGAACATCGTATACGTTGTTCTCACTCCAATACTCACGGAGCGTTTTAACCGGTGGAACATCGTATACGTTGTTCTCACTCCAATACTCACGGAGCGTTTTACCGGATGAAACTTTACGTGTATTGTTCTCATGTAGATAATCACGCATGGAGCGTTCCTTACCATTGTGCTTTGATTGCCTTTCATCTTCTAGAAGAGTTTTAGCGTATTTCTGTGTCCACTCATCATATATGGGCATGATAACACTCTAATAAAAGAAAATCTAGAAAGAATAGTAAAAGAGGAAGGAAGGAAGGATATTACCCGAGAAGAAGAATGTACAGCTATGGGTAATCCTTAAAAATAAAACAAACAAGTTAGTAAACTATTGACAATATATACATAAACCAATTCCAAAAATATTCTTAAACCGATGCCAATCCCCGGCAGCGGCGCCAAAAACTTGCTACAATCAGAAGATTGCACACCCAAGTGCAGGTAGCGAAGTAGTAAAATACTCGGTAAGACCGAGGTCGATCCACAGGGATTGGGGTTAAGAACACTTAGAGGAATTAGTTTAGGTGAGTGAGATGAAATCTGGTTTATCCACGAGAGTGGAGCAAGTTGTGTGCGGTGGAAGACAGAAATAGAAAAGGGGCTAAGGCATCAGGAATCCACCTTTGATTCATTCACAAGATTTGATTTATTGGTCCAGCTATAACTCAACTGAAATTGAATAAAGATTCATTCCAACCGGCAGATAAAACAGTTAAACCATTTGCATATTTCATAAAAGATGGTGATCTGAACCGATTGATTTGACGATGAAGCACTCGTTAGTTGATCGCAGGGAATTCCAAGCATCCACTGTGCCCGGAGTCGACAATGGATCAAGGAATTGTACAGATCAACAACTTTGCCAACAAGTCAACCGATAAGATCACAATTCATACGATCAAATGCATACTTACAAGATAGGAGGCTTTGATTGACCGATCCAACCGTTAAGATCTCGTCTATCGATCGCAGGGAATCCAAAGCATCCAATGTGCCCGGAGTCTACAATGGATCAAGGGATTTTACAGATCGATGACTTTACCTGCACTAGCTCGATGACCGCAGGGAATCCAAAGCATCCAACGTGCCCGGAGTCGACGATGGATCAAGGGACTTTATCGATCATGAACTAGCTAATTGGTGTGCAAGGGATCCCAAGCATCCAACGTGCCCGGAGTCGATGATGGATCAAGGGGCTTGCACAACAATAGCGTCCGCCGAGGTGGATAACCGAACCAATCAACCAAAGAGAACTCCAACATTTACACCACACAATGTTGAACCAAAAGAACCAAAGCTTGTAAATTTCTTTAAAGGCTTCACCCCTAGCCTTAGCTAGAGGTTTAGCCAACCATGCTACAAGGGAAGACTAAATTCTCTACAAAGGAAAAACTACACTACTCTACACTACAAAAGAAAGAAAGAAAACTAAAGAAGAGAAGGGAGGAGTTGTAGAGAATGGGATGATGAGAATGAGAGGGAGAGGAGCTTCTTTTATAGCCTCATGAGAACCTCCCAAGCCTAGGTGGCACACCAAAAGTTTCTTTAGGTTTGGGAATGGAGTTAGGCTTGGAGTGCCCAAAGCAAACTTTGCTTTTAGGTTTGGGCTTGGAGTTAGGCTTGGATGATGAGGTGGCATTCCATGCCAATAGTTTTGCTTTTTAGGTTTGGGTTAGGAGTTAGGCTTGGAATGCCCAAAGCAAACTTTTCTTTTTGGTTTGGAGCTCATGGATGGAAGAGGATGGAGAGAGCATTTGCTTGGCCCAAGGATGGAAGGTGAGTTAACTGGGTCCACATGAGTTGGAGTTGACTGGGTCCACATGGAGAATTTGGACAATCTGAACCATCCATTTAAGGTGGGGTCCACAACTGCATGTGTGATGTGGAAGGCACATAATGAAGATCATGTTCTCCATGTGATGTCTTGCTGCTTGTTGGATTGTGGTCCACCTTGATGAAGGTGGATCTGCATGGCTGATTTGGGTTTACTGAACGGTGGAGAAGGTGGGGACTGCCCATAGACGTCCAATCCTTCTGGACAGTGATAATGGGAGCTGGTTGCTGCAACGTCGGCTGCTACATGCTGGACGGCTGGAAATGGAAGGCTATCTAGCTGATGGACGGCTGAGCATACTGTCTGTGCAACCAGTGGGGTCTACTAATTGCACATGTGAAGATGAGCTGTGATCCTGGCCATCTTGCAACTTGGACGTCCATTGGATGGACGGTCAGGATTTTAGGCAGCTGGTCCTCTGATGTTGTGCTCGTACAGGGCTGTCCGTTGGATGATGGGCCGCACGTGTTGGGGGATCTGATGGGCGTTGATATATATGGTGAAACGGTTGCAGCTGCTGGCCATGTTTGCTGGTACACGTGGAGAATGAGCCCTCTGCTGTACACGTGTGACTGGTGGCCCATACTTGTTGTGGCTGCATGTGCTGGGGTCCACTTAAGCTGGATGCTGTGATGGACGTGTGGATAATGCTGAAGACGTCCAGATTTGTACACGTGTGGAGTGGGAGCTTCTCCAGCTGTACACGTGTGTGGGACGTTCTTTCATGTAGTTATACATGCATGGGAAGTGAGGTCCATCTCTCATATGACTGTTCTCTCATGTGGACGCCCAATCTTGACCATCAATCTTGTGGCATATGTGGACGCCCCATCTTGTGATTCATGCTCCCAATGTGTGTAGATGCTCAATCTCGGCCACCAATATTCATGCTTAGCTAGGATCTCTAAATGAGTGGCTGTGATGCATTCTTTCAGACTTTGCGACATCTTCGGGACATGTTCACTCCATCTCCATCATAGAAAATGGTCCGAGTGAAAATGTCTCGGCCTTCGACCTTTACCGCTTGAATTTTTCTGGATAGCCTCCACACTTGATCTTCTTCCCTTTCGGGCCTTAGAAAAGGCTTGCATTATCCTCTGTCTCTCTTAATCTCCTGGATTTCCAATGAGCGGTTGTGATGCAGTCCACCGTAGAACATGATCCATCCTTCACCTTTACGGTCTGGTTTCCTTCAGGGCTGCCTCGATGGTTGATCTTGCTCTGTTCTGGGCCTTTAAACGTCCTGATTGGCTCAGATCCTGTCCAACTTCTCCTGATCAGCTGAAGACAGAAAATTAACCTAATGAGGGATAATTAACCAGAAAAGCAATGATATTGCTCTTAACAAACAGGGTTAATTATACAATATTAGGTACTCATCAATACCATTAGACTTAAGCTTTTTCCCTTTTCATTGAAAGAAAGAGCCAAAGATTGGCTTCACTCTCTTAGACCACATTCTATTGGGTCATGGGTTAAGATGAATCGGAAATTCTTGAAAAAGTTCTTCCCGGCTCATAAAACAAACACCCTTCGAAGAGCCATAATGAATTTCTCGGCTAAAGAGGGTGAATCTTTTTTTCAATGTTGGGAGAGATTTAAGGACCTCCTACTTGCTTGCCCACATCATGGCTATGAGAGTTGGCGAATTATAAATTTTTTCAATGATGGATTAAGTTCCAATATGCGCCAATTCGTAGAGATGATGTGCAATGGCGAGTTTATGAGTAAAAATCCAGATGAGGCTTGGAGTTACTTGGACATGTTGGCTGAAAATGCCCAATCTTGGGACACCTTGGATAAACCCAATAACCCCAAGCCCACTCAAGAGAAAGGAGGGATCTATATCCTTAAGGAGGAAGACGACGTGAATGCAAGGATAGCCAACCTCACAAGGAAGGTTGAGGCCATGGAACTTAGTAAAAGTGGAGTTCCAAAGTCCAATGAAGCTGTTGAAACCATATGTGGGATTTGCTTTACCGATTTACACGTTACGCAAGATTGTCCCACGATTCCTGCATTTCAAGAGGTATTACATGAACATGCAAACGCCACATATGGGTATCAATGGTCGTTCAATGGACCGGTGGGTAATACGTACAATGAAAGTTGGAAGAACCACCCAAATTTTAGTTGGAAGAATGCTCCTACAGGCAATCCTACCAACTCTCAAAGAGGGCCACCCATGCAAAATATGGCTTCACCTCAGTTCTCAATGGAGGATACGTTGAAAGCGTTTATACAAGGGCAAATGCAAATCAATCAAACAAATCAGCAAATGTTCGAAGAGCTTAAAGTCTCGGTTGATGAGATTAAGGGACGCTTGAATGCTAGGGAAGGGACCTTTCCGGCCCAACCTCAGCCCAATCCAAAGCAAGTACATGAAGTGAGCATCCCTAATCCTCCCAACCAAAACATGGAGCAAGCCAAATCCATCACCACTCTTAGAAGTGGTAAACAAATTGACAAATCTATTCCGATGAAGGCCGATGAGCCTAATGATCCGGTAAATTCTGAGGATGAGGATGGATCTAACTTGACCCCACAAGAACCGGAACGCATTTAGAAGCTGTTAATGTCAGATTTTGTAACGAGATCCTCCGGTTGTTCTCCTCCACTCCAACAGGGATTTACTCCACCAGACCTGTAAGAAGACAGATAGCAACTAAGGGTGGCTGGGATCCAGCCGTTAGCCCTCCGATGCTTAAGTCAGGCCAAAGCAAGAAGAAGAGTAGCCAAGCAAAACGGGACAGAGATTGAATGTTGTGTGTACCTTCTCTTAATGGAGTCACCCCTTTATATAGATCTGAAGCAACCCAATTTGTTACGTAAGATATCGAAATCCCGCTGATGTCGCATACGATACTGAGATCTTGCTGAAGTCGTGGGATAAGATCCTATCTTTAGAGATGAGATCCAACCCAATGACTTATTTCAGTAATCACGCCCCTTGATGGTAATCCCTTGAGATCCGGAACCATTTAGAGAAGATAAGCCCAAAAACCGACCTATACGGGCTGTCGGTAGGCGTAGTAATAGTGCTGATGACTCATGATGAACTGGAAGCCGTAGTTGGAGTCATAGCTTCCGAAAAGGAAGGAGACGCCGACAAGACGGAAACCACCGAACTGGGTGTAGCCATGCTTGGCCTCGCAGAGTCATACTGCTCGACGGGAATCGGGTGCTGGTACTGAAGGATAAGAGATGTAACCGCAGAAAAGCTGTTCGCATGTTGGAACCTGGTCGCGAGTCCAAGTGCTCGCTCATTTTGACGTAACTCCTTTCAACGACTTGTGAGAAGGTCTGCTCGCTATTCAGAGAAGGAATCCTTGCTTCGCTTTATAGACTAAGGGAGCTCGAAGCCTTGCGAATAGCTGCTCCGCATTTTTCAATCTGCGACTTTCGATCAGGTGAGCTCGAGAGTCGAGTGGGTGTCCCACACTTATCCAATCTGCGACTCTCGATCCGATGATCTCGAGAGTCGAATGGGCGTCAAGTATTTATCCGTTCTACGACTCCCGAGCTTACGATCTCGAGAGTCGAACCAGCACTCCGCATTTACCCGTTCTACGACTCTTGATCAGATGATCTCGAGAGTCAAATGGGCACTTCTGCATGAAATCTTATCTCTACCATTTGGCCTATAACAGAAGCCCATAGCACCATTCCCTTCAAGATTGGTTGCCCCAAAATCTCTTCCAAACTCTCATGATATTCTAGAGATTTTCAGATAAGTCAAGATTAATATTCCTTTGCTTGATGCCATCAAACAAATCCCCTCTTATGCCAAGTTTCTAAAGGACCTATGCACAACAAAATGCAAATATAATATGCAGCAAAAGGCCTTCTTAACTGAGCAAGTGAGTGTCAAAAGACCCCCCTAAAATTCAAAGATCCCGGTAGTCCCACCGTCTCATGTATCATTAGAGACTACCGGATTGAGTGTGCCTTGGTAGATTTGGGGGCGAGTGTGAACTTGATCCCATACTCGGTATATGAGCAATTGGGTCTTGGTGAATTAAAACCCACCAAAACCACGTTACAACTCGCTGATAGATCTATCCGTGTACCGAGGGGGATAGTTGAGGATGTTTTAGTCCAAGTTGACAAATTCTACTACCCGGTAGATTTTATCGTCTTGGACACACAACTAGTTTTGGATGCTAGCACCCAAATACCGGTAATATTAGGCTGCCCATTCCTTGTCACATCAAATGCAATCATCAATTGCCGGAATGGGGTGATGCAACTATCTTTTGGAAACATGACACTAGAGGTGAATGTGTTTCACTTGGGCAAAAGACATAGGGATGTCGATGATGATAAGTTCTTCGAGGTAAACATGCTTGAATCTTTTGAAGAAGAAGAACTCCTCCAACTTGAACCACTAGAAAGCTTGGAGACATGCTTAGCACATTTCATGGATTCTGAAGACCCCATCATTAGTGAAATTGTGCAAGCATTGAATATAGAAAGACCGGTAGTTAGTACTAGCCGGTGGAGGCCCCATTTTGAAAAGTTGCCACCAACCACATCAAGGCCTCTACCGTCTAACATCAAACCACCGAAGCTTGACCTTAAACCATTGCCATCTGAGCTTAAATATGTATATTTGGGTCAAGAGGAAACTTTCCCAGTTGTCATTGCCTCTCACCTATAGAAAGACCAAGAGCTCAAGTTGATTGAGTTACTCAAAGAACATAAGGAAGCCATAGGTTGGACAATAGCGGATCTCAAAGGGATAGATCCTTCGGTTTGCACTCACCATATATGTTAGTGCACTTTTCCGTGGCATACTAGTGCACCTTGTTTGTCAATCACTTACAGCAGTGAGTCTTGTGTCGGTTGAGCCCAATGAAGACGAAGACTGAAGTCTCAAGACGTCCAGCCGCATCAAGGGAGAAGATTCAGGTAAAAGTGATGCCTTGGTGCCTTAACCTCGACCAAAACCTATCCCCTTTGTATCCTTGATGACCTTGACCATATTTAGAACCCTTTAGGCATCATAGATAGGCCCTAGGTGTCCCATTTGATCAATCAAACCTTGGCCTAAAACTACATGCTGAAGAATGAAGAACTCAGCACATTGAAGAGGGGACCCAGGCTGGTCCGACCAGTCATGACCGATCGGCCAGCAGCCCTGCTGCATGCTCAATGGCCAGCCGACCGGTCAAGACCGATCGGCCTTCACAAATCAGGGAGGCCAGCAAGAGTAGCTGACCGGTCATGACCGGTCGGCCTGGCATGTCCACATGTCCAGCAAGGGATGCCGACCGGTCATGACCGGTCGGCCTGAAGTGTTAAGGCAGTCCAGTGAGGGGGTCCGACCGGTCATGACCGGTCGGCCCATATATGTGGCCTGTACATTTGAGGTCCTTCAGCAGGGGGGTCCGACCGGTCATGACCGGTCGGGACAGGTCGGCATATAGCCATTTTTTGACCGTTGGGTCTCTATTTCCCTACATATAGAGCTCCGATTTTGGGCATTGTGTGAGGGATTTTTAAGGGAGAAAAGCCACCACTGAAGGAGATCTTTTGAGGCTTAATCCTTGACCTATGTAAGGCATCTTTCTTGTGCTTTAACACAAGATTAGAGCATTCCAAGCTCATGAAGAAGATGACCTTCATCCCCTCTTGATCTCTAGAGTTAGGAAGCTTCTTGATTGGCAAATCCTTTGTCCTAAACTCGAAGATGAGATCATTGTAGGTAAGAGACTCTACGAAACCCATTCCCACTAAGTTGTAGAGTTCTCAAACCCATTCTCCTAGCACCTTGGGCATTTCAAGGCATCGCATGCAAGGTGTTTGATCGAATGTGGCTGAGGCATTGGCGACGCAACGACGGCACGATCAAGGGAGCAAAGGGAAGCTGATTGAAGCACGGGAGAGCGGAGATCAAGCAACCCAATTCGGCGCTAAACAAGGGGCTCATCCGACAAGTAGGTTGTCTTATTTGAGAGTCCATTTCAGAGTTTGTTTTTCGAACTCGACCTAGGGACGTTAGTCGTTCCTTGGCCCGTCAGCCGGGCCTAAACTTAGTCTCCAAGGGGGAGCCTCCGATACGGGAGTAAACGTGCGATTAGGTTGAGAGTTAGCCTATGTCTAAAACTCCGGATACGGTTGAGAGGTGAACCGATAAAACCTCCGTGTAAAGGTTGAGAGGTGAACCTCATTTAAAACCTCCTATAGTGAATGCCGGTGTGCTCAAAGGGGTTGAGTACTTGAACCGGGAGTGGAGTAGACACGTAGTCGAACCACTATACATCCTTGTGTTTGTGATTGTTCTTGAGAGCATTCTATCTTTGCATTGTTAGTTTAATTGCTTAATTATGAATGATTGATAGGAATGCATGCTAGGCACTTTTTAGGCATCCTCACACAAGATGTATCTTCACTACTTCTGTAGACTTGAGCTTATTGATCCACTCTCATAAGTCTACACAAGATGCATAGGTTAGAAGCTTAATTAGTTGAATATTTTCTTTACCTATACATGCTTAGACTAGGATTATTTCTTGCTTATACTTTTGCTAGTCTTGTGATTAGACCCACCTAGGCTTGGTAGCCTAAGTGTTGTTGCTTACTTTGTTATATTTGTTAAATTGTGTAAGTAGGCGAAAAGAAATTCAGAAGTCCTATTCACCCCCCCCCCCCCCCCCCTCTAGGTCCATAGACATATCTCCAAGTGTCTCTACAAGCGGTGAAACCGTAATTTCAATTGGTATCAGAGCCAGGTTCCTCTTTAAGGGCTTAATTGCCTAGAGGTAGATCCTAAAGAGAAACTTGAAAATATGTCTAGAGAGGACTCTTCATCCGTCACTAAGCCTCCTTTCTTTGATGGGTCAAATTATCCATATTAGAAAGCCCGAATGCGCATCTTCTTGGAATCCATTGATTTGGATGTGAGGGATATGGTTGATTTTGGATATGAACCCCCAATGGTCACTATTTCTAAGGAAGGTGAGCCGGATGTTCTCAGGCCATAAGACAAGGCATTGTGGACTGATCATGAAAAAGCTCAACGTATTAATAATGCCAAGGGCCTGAATGCCATATTTTGTTCAGTATCGAGAGAAGAATTTGGTCGGATCCAAAACTGCACTACCAGTAAACAAGCATGGGATATTCTTGAAGTTACCCATGAAGGAACAAATGTTGTTAAAAATTCTAAACTCCAACGCCTCTCCACTCTCTTTGAAAATATTACTATGGAGGAGGATGAAACGTTTACTGAATTTTATACCAAACTGAACAAAATCACAAATGATATGTGGGGCTTAGGGGATCCGGTTCCGGAACATAAGCTTTGTAGGAAAATTCTGAGATCTCTTCCGTAACGGTTCTCTTCTAAAGTCACCACCATTGAAGAGTGTAGGGATCTTAATACAATGAAAGCTGAAGAACTCATAGGTTCCCTACAAACCTTTGAGCTAGGCTTTAAAGCCCCCTCTAGAAGGAAAAACATCGCCTTTAAGTCCTCTCACAAATACAAGAAAATCAAAAGTGAGTCGGAGGAAGATAGCGATGATGAGGATGATGAGGAAGAGAAATTGAACAAAAGATTCAAGAGATTCCTCAAATTTGATAGAGAGAATAGCCGTGACAAGAAGGACAAGAAGGGTGATAAACGTAAAGGAAAATCATCCATATCCTCATCCGTCCGTTGTTACGGTTGCGGTTGTCGTGGCCATATTGCCCCGGAATGTCCGAAAGGGCCTAAACCGAAAGGTAAAAAGGCAATGGCTGCCACTTGGGATGATACGGAGGAGTCCGAATTTAGTGACTCTGCTTATGATGAGGGCCAACATAAAGATCTTGCTCTCTCGGCCTCCATCACGACCCCTCTACCAGATTATCTAAGAGGGGATCCCAACCGCTATCCCTTCTAGGAGAAGGAGGAGTTCCCAACCCCTCACCTCATGCTACACTCTATGAGGGTGTTGTGGAATTTTGTTACCCTTAGGCTAATCAAACTAAAAATCGTTAGTGAGGGTAGCTAGAAATGCTTAAATAGGAAAATCTGAGGATTTCAGCCTCATTTCTGTGTGTATGGGAAAATCAGAGGATTCAAGCCTCATGAGCCCAAATTTGGTAGTTTAACCTTACTTCTATTTTATATATTTGCTGCTAGACTATCTCATTGCTTAGATTAGCTAATCATCTTGAGTTTTATGCTTCATTATATGCTAATCTTTGCTTAGTATTGGTCTTGATATACCAATAGGGGAGGTTGGTTGATTGGGCTATAAGCCCTTGAGCTTTAATGCTTAATGTATATCATAGATGACCAATTATGCATGATTAACTATGATTAGATAGTTACATTTTTTTGTTAATCATGTTTGTTAGCTTGCTCCATGTATTTATGATTCATGCACCCTATACTCTCCTTTTTAGCATATGCTTATAGTTATAATTGCGACATATTATCTTCTCTTACCTTAGCCTTATGATATATCATTAAGGGGGAGAGAATAGTTTGTCAATTGCTAACAAAAAGGGGGAGAAAGATCACATCCCACCAAAACTAGTTTTCTATGTTTTGTGATGCAGGGATTGACGGATTATGGGGGAGCAAACTGAAGAGGAGCTGCTTAATTTGTCATGTCAAGAGTCCTGTGTTTAATTCATTATCATTGTAATATCTTGATCATGTAATCTGTTTTGGTAGGTTAAGTTTTTGTAAGTAATTGACAAAGGGGGAGATTGTTAGTGCACTTTTCCGTGGCATACTAGTGCACCTTGTTTGTCAATCACTTACAGCAGTGAGTCTTGTGTCGGTTGAGCCCAATGAAGATGAAGACTGAAGTCTCAAGACGTCCAGCCGCATCAAGGGAGAAGATTCAGGTAAAAGTGATGCCTTGGTGCCTTAACCTCGACCAAAACCTATCCCCTTTGTATCCTTGATGACCTTGACCATATTTAGAACCCTTTAGGCATCATAGATAGGCCCTAGGTGTCCCATTTGATCAACCAAACCTTGGCCTAAAACTACATGCTGAAGAATGAAGAACTCAGCACATTGAAGAGGGGACCCAGGCTGGTCCGACCGGTCAGGACCGGTCGGCCAGCAGCCCTGCTGCATGCTCAATGGCCAGCCGACTGGTCAAGACCGGTCGGCCTTCACAAATCAGGGAGGCCAGCAAGAGTAGCCGACCGGTCATGACCGGTCGGCCTGGCATGTCCACATGTCCAGCAAGGGATGCCGACCGGTCATGACCGGTCGGCCTGAAGTGTTAAGGCAGTCCAGTGCGGGGGTCCGACCGGTCATGACCGGTCGGCCCATATATGTGGCCTGTGCACTTGAGGTCCTTCAGCAGGGGGGTCCGACCGGTCATGACCGGTCGGGACAGGTCGGCATATAGCCGTTTTTTGACCGTTGGGGCTCTATTTCCCTACATATAGAGCTCCGGTTTTGGGCATTGTGTGAGGGATTTTTGAGGGAGAAAAGCCACCATTGAAGGAGATCTTTTGAGGCTTAATCCTTGACCTATGCAAGGCATCTTCCTTGTGCTTTAACACAAGATTAGAGCATTCCAAGCTCATGAAGAAGATGACCTTCATCCCCTCTTGATCTCTAGAGTTAGGAAGCTTCTTGATTGGCAAATCGTTTGTCCTAAACTCGAAGATGAGATCGTTGTAGGTAAGAGACTCTACGAAACCCATTCCCACTAAGTTGTAGAGTTCTCAAACCCATTCTCCTAGCACCTTGGGCATTTCAAGGCATCGCATGCAAGGTGTTTGATCGAATGTGGCTGAGGCATTGGCGACGCAACGGCGGCACGATCGAGGGAGCAAAGGGAAGCTGATTGAAGCACGGGAGAGCGGAGATCAAGCAACCCAATCCGGCGCTAAACAAGGGGCTCATCCGACAAGTAGGTTGTCTTATTTGAGAGTCTATTTCAGAGTTTGTTTTTCGAACTCGACCTAGGGACGTTAGTCGTTCCTTGGCCCGTCAGTCAGGCCTAAACTTAGTCTCCAAGGGGGAGCCTCCGACACGGGAGTAAACGTGCGATTAGGTTGAGAGTTAACCTATGTCTAAAACTCCGGATACGGTTGAGAGGTGAACCGATAAAACCTCCGTGTAAAGGTTGAGAGGTGAACCTCATTTAAAACCTCCTATAGTGAATGCCGGTGTGCTCAAAGGGGTTGAGTACTTGAACCGAGAGTGGAGTAGACACGTAGTCGAACCACTATACATCCTTGTGTTTGTGGTTGTTCTTGAGAGCATTCTATCTTTGCATTGTTAGTTTAATTGCTTAATTATGAATGATTGATAGGAATGCATGCTAGGCACTTTTTAGGCATCCTCACACAAGATGTATCTTTACTACTTCTGTAGACTTGAGCTCATTGATCCACTCTCATAAGTCTACACAAGATGCATAGGTTAGAAGCTTAATTAGTTGAATATTTTCTTTACCTATGCATGCTTAGACTAGGATTATTTCTTGCTTATACTTTTGCTAGTCTTGTGATTGGACCCACCTAGGCTTGGTAGCCTAAGTGTTCTTGCTTACTTTGTTATATTTGTTGAATTGTGTAAGTAGGCGAAAAGAAATTCAGAAGTCCTATTCACCCCCCCCCCCCCCCCCCCCCCCCCCCCCCCCCCCTCCCTCTAGGTCCATAGACATATCTCCAAGTGTCTCTACAAGCGGTGAAACCGCAATTTCAGTATACACCTTGAAGAAAATGCAAAAACGACTAGAAAACCTCAAAGACGGCTAAATCCAAACATGATGGAGGTTGTCAAAGCCGAGGTGTTAAAGCTATTAGATGTGGGTATCATCTACCCCATCTCAGATAGCTAATGGGTGAGTCCTACCCAAGTTGTCCCCACGAAATCTGGTATTACCATCATAGAAAACGCCAACAACGAGCTTATACCAACTAGGGTGACCACCGGTTGGCGTATGTGCATTGATTATAGGAAGCTCAACACGGTTACTAGGAAAGACCACTTCCCTCTCCCATTTATGGATCAAATTTTGGAGAGGTTAGCAGGCCATTCCTATTATTGCTTCCTAGATGGCTATTCCAGATACAACCAAATTGAGATAGCTCCAAATGACCAAGAGAAAACCATATTTACATGCCCGTTTGGCACCTTCGCTTACCGAAGAATGCCATTCGGGTTATGTAATGCACCCGCCACATTCCAATGATGCATGTTGAGTATTTTCTCGGACATGGTGGGTGAGTTTCTTGAGGTATTCATGGACGAATTTTCTGTTTTTGGTTGTACATTTGATGAGTGTCTCAAGCACTTGGAGTTGGTCTTGATGAGGTGTGAGGAGAAGAAACTCGTCTTAAACTGGGAAAAGTGCCATTTCATGGTACAAAGAGGAATAGTCCTTGGACATATCATTTCGTCCAATGGAATAGAGGTAGACCGGCAAAAATTGACATAATTTCCAATCTACCACCACCCAAAAGCATACGCGATGTGCGGTCCTTCCTTGGACACGCCGGTTTCTATAGAAGATTTATAAAGGATTTTAGTCCTATCTCAAGGCCTTTATGTAACCTTCTACAAAAGGAGAACCAATTTGAGTGGAGTGCCGAATGTCAATTAGTTTTTTCAAAGCTAAAAGACATGTTGACATTAACCGCTCTTATTATGCAACCACCAGATTGGTCCATCTCTTTTGAGTTGATGTGTGATGCGAGCGATTATGCTATTGGGGCGGTGTTAGGCCAAAAGAAGGATAAGAAGCCCCATGTTATCTACTACGCAAGTATGACCTTGAATCCTGCCCAAGTTAACTATTCGACCACGGAGAAAGAGCTCTTAGCTGTCATTTTTGCCTTGGACAAATTCAGGCCTTACTTAATAGGATCTAAAGTTATTGTTTACACGGATCATGCGGCACTGAAACACCTTCTTTCTAAGAAGGATGCTAAGCCCCGTTTGCTTAGATGGATCCTACTCCTTCAAGAATTCGACTTGGAGATCAAAGACAAGAAGGGGGTAGAAAATGTGGTGGCGGATCATCTATCCCGCCTAGTCCTACCTAATTCCATTGACGAGTCACCTATTGAGGACTCATTCCCTGATGAGCAACTCTTTGTTGCTATGCATCAACCATGGTACGCTGATATAGCCAATTATCTTTCCACATGTGCGATGCCGATTCATTGGACTGCACAGGACAAGCGTAAATTTCTAAGGGAAGTTCGTAGATTTTTCTGGGATGAACCTCTATTGTTTAAATATTGCCTAGACCAAATTATAAGGAGATGTGTCCCTGATGATGAACACAATTCCGTCATCTCCTTTTGTCATGATCAAGCATGTGGGGGTCATTTTTCAGCCAAGAAAACAACTGCAAAAATTCTGCAGTGTGGTTTTTATTGGCCCACGCTATTTAAGGACACCCACGAGTTTTGCAAAGCATGCGAGCGCTGCCAAAAATTAGGAGGATTATCCCGTCGAAATATGATGCGCTTCGCAAACTTCAATTAAATGAGCTTGATGAAATCCGGAATGATGCTTATGAGAACTCGAGAATTTACAAGAGTAAGATGAAGGCTTTCCATGACAAGCACATCTTCAGGAAATCTTTCCATGAAGGACAGAAAGTACTCTTGTATAATTCCCGACTTCATCTTTTTCCGAAAAAATTACGATATCGATGGACCGGCCCATATATTGTCAAAGAAGTTTTTCCTCATGGGGCTGTTGAGATTAAGAATGCAGCGAATGGTAACTGTTTTAAAGTTAATGGACAACGCCTTAAACCATTTGTTGAGAAATTTGATTCAGAGGACATGTCCATCACTCTGAATGATCCTGTGTATCAGGATGATTGATCTCCTAGTCTGATGGAGGTATATAGGTAGGTTTAGTTTTATTTAGTTTTACTACTTTAGTAGGTTTTAGTTGTTGGGTTGTAGACTTCCATGATCGCTCTCTCAGGTACTATTGTTCTCACTCTCTCATTTTTACCATTGCTCTCATGTTCATGCTCATTGCATATCTTTTTACATTGAGGACAATGCAAGAATTGGTTGGGGGTGAGATGAGATTCCTTATCTAGCAGTTTGTAACATTTCAAGCTTTATATGCGCAAAATTTTTTTTAAATTTTTTTCTAAATTTCAAAACTCTTTTACAAAACCTTATTTCCATGCATTCGAGATGATATGAGTATAGGAAGAGGAGATACGAAGTGTGCGACGTGTAAGTCTTAAATTTCTCCCAACATAATGGTTTTATATGTTAGTTCCCCTATTGTTGTGATTGATAGAAAATTTGAACACTTTTTACACGTAGTTCACGTTACATGATTTTCATGAGTTGAACGGTTTATGTGATTTGTGGATTAGCTAGACTTTGATTTAAAGGTGTTGAGAAACTAAGCCGGGGAATGTTGTCCATCCTTGTCCATGGGAAAATAACGGAAGATATGGATTTTTAAAAATCCTATCTAAATCAAAAGAAAAAGGAAAAGAAATGATGAAATCGGATATGAAGGCAAAATGGTGGAAAATTCCGAAAAGGGCTACCTACTACCAACCGGGGGATGGTCGAACCGTAACCAAAGCTGGAAATGGGACGTAGTGTGAAAGCCGTCGGAAAGACGGTAAGGCAAATTCCTGTCATAGGCTTGTTGTTGCTCTGTGCACCTTAAAATCCTTGGTTTACTTAATCTATGAAGAAGGTAATCCCAGAGACTCATGAGATGAACTTTCACTATGCACACTGGGTTAAGATTGTTCGAGTTCTTCTATTTATCAATCAATCAGCGGGAATTTCATGTAGGCACTTCTTATGCTTTGAGAGTTTAAGTTTGCAATTTCTATCACCTAGTTTCTCCAAATTTTATACTTATATGTCTTGGAATAGATATAAACATGGTTTCTGGAAGAGAGTTGGTTTGGAGATTTGAAAGTGTTTCACGCATGTTTTGCTCAGGACTAGCAAAAAGCTGGTTCGGGGGTGTGTTGAACCTCAAATTTATACATTGCATTGCCCACTACATGACATTGCATGCATGGTTTTCATGATTAAAAGGCCCATCTAACGCATGTTTTGTGATTTTAGGGATGGGAGCGGACTACACCCAATTGGAGACCAAAAGGAGCCATTTAGAGCCATTGGATGAAGGTTGAAAGAGGACCAAAGAAAGAAGAAAGTAAGGAGAAGAGAGAGAAGAAGAAAGAGGTGAAAAGAAAGGAAGAAAATTTGAATTGAAGAAGGACCGACCGGTCTTGATCGGTCGGCCAAGGGAGCCAGACCGGTCAAGACCGGTCGGCCACCCCCTCTGATGCACGCTGGACAAATGGACAGAAGGGTCCGACCGGTCTTGACCGGTGGGCCAACAGGTCCACCTCCACATTAAGTTGCTGGACTGAAACAAAAACAGGTCCGACCAGTCGTGACCGGTCAGCCAGCCCAGTCCGACTGGTCTAGACCGGTCGGCTTTGTGTAAACAGAGACCTTTCTAAAATGGGACTCCGAAATTCGCTGCGCACTGCATAACCTTACGCGGATTCTGGATGTTTCCGACGCAAGGGAGCTTTTCCACTATAAAAGGACACCTAGGGGCTCTTCCTAGATCATGATAGAAGCTAAGGGACGTGGTTCTAGAGAGAGGAAGCTGTCGTGGAGCGTCTGCAACTCTCCAATTTTTTGTTTTTCTAGTTTTTATGCTTTCTATTATGAGTTCTAGTTGTAGTATGACAATGCTCGGCTAGAATCTCTCAGCTAAGGCTGAGAGGTGAAGCTTGTAGCTAATTTCATATTTAATTCAAGTTAATTCAAGTAATTTTCAATTCAAGTTTGGATTTTTCATATTCTAGTTCTTAAGTTGGTAGTTTGAGATGTTTTATGAGAGTTCATGTGCTCCGGACATGAATTCCTTGCAATTCTCTGAGATTATCATATGGTGCTTGTTTAGATTCGAATTATAGTAATCCTTGAGCAGGCCATAGTCCATACACATGGCTATTACTCCGAAGGCTATGATCTTGAATTCTACATTGATTGATTGGGACTAAAACTTGGAAGTTCAACTTGAATGGGATTGAATGTGTGTGAATGCTTTATTTTCCAACTAGATAAGAGATAGGACTTCAAATCTAGTTGTGTTCTCTACTTGGGTTGATTGGATTGACATGGGATTGCTACAAGTGGATCCTTGAATGCCTTAGTACCTAAAATCACTGATTTTTCATTAAGTTACTGTTTTAGTTTAATTACCAAATTGAATCCTTTTTTCCTTGCAAAACTAAGTTGCTGGAATAGTTTGAAAGTTGTTTCTAATTCCCTGTGGATCGACCTCGGTCTTATCGAGTTTTATTACTACATCGCAGCCTTACACTTGAGGCGAGCGAACATCATGTTTCCAAAAGACAATTGCATCACCCCGTTCCAACAATTTATGATTGTGTTTGATGTAGCAAGGAATGGGCGGCCTAGAATCACCGGTATTTGAGTGCTAGCATCCATAACCGATTGGGTGTCCAAGACGATAAAATCCACCGGGTAGTAGAATTTGTCAACTTGGACCAATACATCCTCAACTATCTCTCTTGGTACACGGATGAATCTATCAGCGAGTTACAACGTGGTTTTAGTGTGTTTTAATTCACCAAGGCCCAATTGCTCGTATACCGAATACGGGATCAAGTTTACGCTTGCCCTAAGTCTAATAATGCATGCTCAATCCGATAGTCACCAATGATACATGAGATTGTGGGACTATCGGGATCCTTGAATTTTGTAGGGGTCTTTTGGGTGAGAATGACACTCGCTCATTCAAAAAGGCCTTTTGTTGCACATTGTATTTGCGTTTGGTTATGCATACGTCCTTTAGAAACTTGGCATAGGAAGGAATTTGTTTAATAGCGTCAAGTAATGGAATGTTGATCTTAACTTGTTTGAAAATATCTAAAATATCATGAGAGTTTGGGAGATTTTTTGGAGCAACCAATCTCGAAGGAAATGGTGCAACGGGCTTATAAACGTGTTCCGTTTCTTGTGGGGTTGAGTTAGATCCATCCTCATTCTCAGAATTTACCGGATCATTAGGCTTGTCGGCCTTCACCGAAATAGATTTATCAATTTATTTACCACTTCTAAGAGTGGTGATGGATTTTGGTTGCTCCATATGTTGGTTGGGAAGATTTGGGATGCTTATTTCATGTGCTTGTTTAGGATTGGGCTGAGGTTGGGCTGGAAAGGTCCCTACCCTAGCATTCAAGCGTCCCTTAATCTCATCAACCGACGTTTTTAGCTCTTGGAACATTTGCTGATTGGATTGATTGATTTGCGTTTGCCCTTGTATAAACGCCTTTAGAATGTCCTCCATTGAGAATTAAGGTGGGGCCATCTTTTGCATGGGTGACCCTTCTTGAGACTTGGTAGGATTTGCCGTGGGACCATTCCTCTAACTAAAATTAAGATGGTTCTTCTAAGTAGAGTTATACATGTTACCTATCAATCCATTGAAGGGTCGTTGATAACCATATGTAGCGTTTGCTTGCTCTTGTAGCACCTCTTGGAATGCAGGGATTTTAGGACAATCTTGCGTAGAGTGTATATTAGCGGCACAAATTCCACACACGTTTTTAATGGCTTCATTGGACTTTGAAACTCCACTCTTACTAACTTCCATGGCCTCAATCTTCCTTATGAGGCTAGCTATCTTTACATTAACATCATCTTCCTCTTTAATGATGTAAATTCCTTCTTTCTCTTTTTGTTAAGGCGGCTTGAGGTTATTAGATTTCTCCGAAGTATTCCATGATTGGGCATTCTCGGCCAACATGTCTAAGTAACTCTAAGCTTTGTTTGGATTTTTGCTCATGAACTCACCATTGCACATCATCTCTACGAACTGGCGCATGTTGGAACTCAATCCATCATTGAAGAAATTTATAATTCGCCAACTTTGTAGCCATGATGTGGGCAAACAAGTAGGAGGTCCTTAAATCTTTCCCAACTTTGAAAGAATGACTCATTCTCTTTAACTGAAAAGTTCATTATAGCTTTTCGAAGGGAATTTGTTTTATGAGCCGGGAATAATTTTTTTAAGAACTCCCATATCATTTCATTCCATCATCCTATCGAATGCGGTCTAAGAGAATGGAGCCAACTCTTGGCTCTTTCTTTTAATGAAAAGGGAAATAATTTAAGTTTGATAGCATCTTCTAAGACATTAGCATATTGTAAAGTAGCCACAACTTCTTCGAATTCTTTTTAGTGTAGATATGAGCTCTCTAAGTCTAACCCATGGAACTTGGGTAAGAGTTGAATTACTCTCGGCTTTATATCAATGTTTCCCCCGGTGGTTAGGAGAATCACGCATGGAGGTGTAATCATACGAGCCGATTGTAGGTAATCTTGTAAAGCTTTCATTGGAGAAGCATTGTGCGCCTCATTCTCTCATACTCCTTCATGATTAGCGTTTGTAGTTGGAGTAGGGTGGGGATGATTCCTTAATGGAGTTTGATCCATATTTTCCGAACTTTCACAAAGTTCTTGATATTTTCTGACTCGTCTATGAATGGATAGTGGTCCAACTAGACCACCTTCGGATTGGAGATGATTGGTGTGGTCACGTTCCTAATGAAACATAAACCACACAAGCAATGATTTAAATTCATCCTAAGTTCTTAAAACAAAAATCTGAAAATAAAACTAAAATTTTAAAAACTAAAATTTGAGATAGTTCAAGTTGGAAGGATAATACCTTATTTACTTGAACTAGAAGAACTTCTTACAAAACAAAACAAACCTTGTTAGTTCTAAAATTTAGAAAAACTAGTCCTAAGAAAACAGTAAACCCTAATTACTTCTACTTCTAGCTACTAAAATAATCTAGAACTGTTTAACTTAATTCCCTGGCAACGGCGCCAAAAACTTGTTCGCTCGCCTCAAGTGCAAGGCTGCGATGTAGTAATAAATCTTGGTAAGACCGAGGTCGATCCTCAAGGAATTAGGTAAACAACTTCTAACTTATTCCGACAACTTTAATTAAAATAGTTGAGAATTTCAATTATGAGATCTAAGACTAAACAGTAACTTAAAAAGAAAATCTGATCAATATAAGAGAGGAAACTAAGGCTTTAAGGATCCACTCGTAGCAATCCCACGTTAATTCATTCATCCAAGCATAAAACACAACTAGATTCGAAGTTCTATCTCTTATTTAGTTGGAAGATAAGGCATTGAAGCACATACAATCCCACTTAAGTTAAGAACTCAAGTTCTAGTCTTATTCAAGCACATAGCATTCAAATACGTAGCCTTCGGAGTAACGGTCGTGCCTATGGACTATGGTATGCTCAAGGGTTACCACAATTCGAATCTAATCAAGAAAACATGGCAATCTCAAAGAATTAAAAGCAATTCATGTCCATAGTACATGAACTCTCATAAAACTTCTAAAAATACCAACTATATTCAAACTAGAACATTCAAAATTCAAACTTAAAGTAAATGTATTTGAATCAAACCAAATTAAACATGAAATTAGCTACAAGCTTCACCTCTCAGCCTTAGCTAAGAGGTTCTAGCTGAGCATTGTCATACTACAACTAGAATTAAAAGAGAAATTAAACAGAAACATGAAAAAGTAGAAAAACCTGGAGTCGACGGAGTTGCGAACGCTCCACGGTGCTCTCCTTCACTTCCCATGACTTCCAATCTCTTTTAGGATGATTTTAGATGAGGCCCTAAGTGCCCTTTTATAGATTTCATGCTCCACCGCCTTAGAAAGTTCCAGATTTGCATAAGAACACTACTAAAAAATGGGGCAAAGGCTACGGATTAGGTGTTTCTTTTGCTAGGGATTTAATCCTTAGCCATATTGCTAGGGATTTAATCCGCAGCAAAAAGCTATCACCCACTTAAGCTTCCAAGTTTCTTAAGGGACTCTCTGGGGCCCACCGAAAGGTGTTTTCATGATCTTAATCCATTCATCCATTTTAAAATCGAATTTTAGAGTATTATAAAAAAAAGAGGTAGATTGAGCCCTGAGGTGGACCACATCGTAGGAAATAGTGATATAAACTTCCTACCGTTGATCGTTGGTATGGTCCACGAGAATTGGATTTGCCTCAGTTTTGGTATCTGGCCCTAAAATGATCTGTCAAAATGGATGGACGGATTGGATACGCCATATACATCACGGTGGGCCCCACGAGCACATCATCAGCCCGTGCATCTCGCCCGCACTTGAAAAAAAAAAAAAATTTGGGAAACCTCCCGCCCGCGCCCTCGCCCTTCTTGGGAAAACGCTCCTCTCCCTCTCTCTCTCTCTCTCTCTCTCTCTCTCTTCCTCTCTCTCGCCCGTGCCCTCACCCCTTTTTGGGGAAAACACTCCTCTCTCTCTCTCTCTCTCTCTCTCTCTCTCTCTCTCTCTCTCTCGCCCTCTCTCTCAATCTCGCTGCCCCACGACCCTCGACTCTCTCAATCTCGCTGCCCCACGAGCCAGATTTGAGTTTCTTCCTCTCCAACGGCAGCTAATCTCGGTAACGGCACCCTTTCCGGCGAGGTTTGTACCATCTGACCGGCTCTTTCTCTACGCTGGCAAGCTTCCTCCTGCACAGGTATGTCTTCTTCTTCTTCTTTTTTTCTTCAGCCCCTACAGACGGTAGCGGTCGGTGCTGTAAAAGTTCTGTGGGCCCCATCATAATTTCTGTGTGTTATCCCTTTTGCCCGGCCATTTTAGGGCATGAGCCCATAAATGAGGGAGATCCAAATCTTTGGTGGACCACACCACAGGAAACAATGGTGATTGAACGCCTGCCATTTAAAACTTCCTAGGGCCCACTGTAATGTTTATTTGTCATCCAACCTGTTGATTAGGTTACACAGACCTGGATAAAGGGAAAACAAAAATATCGGCTTGATCCAACACTTTTGTGGCCCCCATGAAGTTTTTAATGGTGGGCGTTCTAACAGCCCTGTTTCCTGTGGTGTGGTCCACCCAAGATTTGGATCTGCCTGATTTTTGGGTTCATGCCCTAAAATGATCTGGACAAATGGATGGGGCGACGTGGATAAAATCCATACATCCTGGTGGGTCCCATGGCCCCAAAAATATTAATGATTTTTTTTCATTTTATTTCTTCCGATAAAATCCATACATCATGGTGGGCCCACATCCTGATTTGACCTTTTTTTGGGGCCTAAAATCTGATTGGACCGGATTTTATATTTTTTGGGCCCACATCCTGATCGGATCAGCATTTTTTGGGGCCCACATCTTGATTGGAACTTTTTTTCGGGGCCCCTCATATTAATTGGACCAGAATATATTTTTGGGGTCCACGTCCTTAAAAGAATGTTGTGTTTTTTTTGTTGTTTTGGTCCTTGTCTTTTACCTTTTTTAAATTGTTGATGGATGATGAGATTGAAAATGATTTTAGTGGTTAAGAGTGATAATGTGATGATAACAGGGTTGACCTGTTGTTTTTAGCTATGCTTTAATAGAAGTGGCCCACTTATGGTCATGCTGGACCTCTGCAATGGAAGGGGAAGGAGATGCATAATAAATTGGATTGCGCATGGCCCCATTGTCTTGGATTGATGTACATCATTGTGGGCCGTGTTGGACGGGTTAGATTCGATGTACATCATGGTGGCCTAGTTGGCCTTGGATGAGTACCAAATGTGAGTAACATGAGTCACCACTACTTGGTGGGACTCTAGCCTATGACAAAAGCCACATAGTAAAAGATTGGGGAGTTGTATGATACTTAGGGAGTGTATGACGCTTCATACACACATTTTAGAATTGCATGCGTGACATGCACTATATTGAAACATTTTAATTTTAAATTTTGTCTTAATATACCTTTGAGCTTACTAATAAAATGATATGTTTGGAACATGGGTCAGGTGCTAGTTGAAGATGGACCCATTGGTTAATCGAGAGTGGATGACATTAAGTTTCCCGGACCCATATTTTATTTCTGGCATAAGAAGCTTTTTGAAGTTTGCTCAAGAACACCTTCCTGGTAGAGAAACCATTCTTTGTCCATGCACCAGTTGTAAATGTGCACGTTTACCAATGTGTTACGACGATTTGGAAATACATCTAATGAAAACTGGATTCGACCCAACATATAGGGTTTGGAACGTGCATGGTGAGCATGCATCACCTAAGTATACTGAGCGTGCATCAAGTTCCCAACAATACCACAATGTCCCAAACTTAAACGAGGTTCACAATGCGGTCATTGAAGAACTCGGTGGTAATAACTTGGATGAAGTTATCCACGATGAGCCGAATGTGACCACTGAAATAGAAGGCATCTTTAGAGATGATGAAACCAATGAGTTTGAAGCAAATCTACGGAACGCAATGACTGAGTTGTACCATAGTTGCGAGGATTTCACCGTGCTAACTTTCATTATACAACTTTTCAAGTTAAAGGTGAACCATGGATGGAGCGAAAAAAGCTTTACAGAGCTCCTTCAACTACTCCAGAAGGTGTTACCCTCCGGTAACAAGGTCCCAATTAATACCTACCAAGCGAAAAAAATCATTACAAAGTTGGGTCTTGATTACGTGAAGATTCATGCTTGTCCAAATGACTGTATCTTGTATTGGAGAGAGCATGAGAAGAAGACCAGTTGTCCAAACTGTAAAACTTCTAGGTACAAGACAGAAATCGACAATGAGAGAAAACGATGTGAAGTACCTGCTAAGGTATTAAGATATTTTCCATTAACACCAAGGCTACAAAGAATGTTCAGTGTGCCATGGTTGGCGAAAGAGATGTCCTGGCACTCAACCAGGAAAAAGCAGCATGGAAAGATGGAGCATCCGGCTGACTCTATTGCATGGAGGATTCTCGATAACAAGTATACTGATTTTTCAGCTGAGCCTCGCAATGTTCGATTGGGTCTAGCCACGGATGGGTTTAACCCCTTTAGCACTTTAAGTACGTCATATAGTTCATGGCCTGTTATGTGTGTGACGTACAACCTTCCACCAAAGCTTTGTATGAAACCTCAATTTACTATACTGACATTGCTCATTGAGGGACCGCGACAACCAGGGAAGGATATTGACGTTTATTTACAGCCATTGATTGATGAAATGTAAGACTTGTGGCGGAAAGGGGCCACGACATTCGATGCATACCATGGAAATAGATTCAACATGCGTGTCATTCTGCTCTGGACAATCCATGACTTTCCAGCATATGGTAATGTTTCTGGTTGTAGGACCAAGGGTAAGTATGGTTGTCCTATATGTGGTCCCAATACAGATTCCTTACGACTCCAGTACGGAAAGAAACATGTTTATATGGGTCATAGACGGTGGTTGCCACTATCAGACCCGGCTAGGGATGACACAAGTGCAGGAACGTTCAATAAGGTAAAGGATACAAGAGGGCAACCAATGAGTCTGACGGGGATTGAGGTCGAAAAACAGACTGCGAACCTAGTTGTGAAGTGGGGGAAGACTGGGAAGATGAATGTAAGGGGTCTAGGAGGACAAGAGCAAGCGGATGATGTTGAATCACCATGGTTCTTCAAGCGGTCCATATTATTTGGTTTGGAGTATTGGAAGGATATTCTGGTACGCCACAACCTTGATGTCATGCATGTTGAGAAAAATGTATGTGAAATCCTTCTCGCATTGATGTTGAACACGCCGGGCAAAACCAAGGATGATGCTAATGCACGTAGGGACCTAGCTACGATGTGTGGGAAGGGTATGTACAGTTAGCTCATATGTATATATCTTCTTTACTTTACGCAAATTTCGATTTAGTAATAGTATTGAATAATGCACAGGAAGCACAAAGATTTCTTGCAGCGACGATATAGGAGGACTAATAGGGTGCTTAGCGAGGATGAATTCATACCTTGGTTGAAGAGGCAGCCAGAGTTCAACGAATCAAATGACAAAGACTTTAAAGATATAGTGAGAGGATCTCTGGCTTTTGTTATGGAGTACAATAAGTATTGTGTTAATGGTTTCCTCTTTGTCACTAAGGACTATGAGGAGAATAAAATGACCCAAAATAGTGGGGTTATGACAGAGGGTATGACCACTTTCCGAGCTAGTGCTAAGGACAGGAACACAGTGGATGAAAATCAACCTTATTATGGAGTCCTCCGTAGAATTATCCAACTAGAGTACCGATCAAGATACAAGCCTGTCCTATTTAAGTGTGATTGGGTGAAGGTGACGCATCATGGTGTTTCTTTTGATGTCGATGCAAATCTGAGATTAGTAAACCTGTTTAGTCTTTACAGCTCAGACAAAGTGGGAGACGAGCCGTTCATTCTTGCGGAGCATGCCGTGCAGGTTTTTTACTCAAGAGATCTAAAAAATCCTGACTGGCACGTGGTCTTGGAGGTTCCAAAAAAGATTTTTGTCGAGGATGAGATTTGCCTTCTATCGGAATGATCGAAGGCTGTAACTAATGCCGATGCAGGACCTAATCTCACCTCATTAGCAATTGTTGATGAGTTGATATTCAATGAAATTGAAGACATAGATGTTGTTGTTGAAAAAGCAAAGAAAAGAAAGCGAACGAGGAGAATGTAACAAAGAAATAAATGATATTTGTAGTTTACATGTTTGTACTTTACAAAGAAATAAAGGAAATCTAAATAAGGTATGGAGAATATAGTGAATTGTTTGTACTTTACATGTTATGTAGATTGTTCCTTAACTCATAATGTTTTTTCTATTGGCCATGAAATAGGCACATGGATTCACAACCAGAGGCATTTGGTACGCACTTGCTTGGTAATTCGGATGCAAGCAGTGCCACAGGTAATAAATTTGTTCTCTTTAATTAACTATATATGTTGATTTCATCTTTCTTATATATTGGTGGTAATCAAAGATATGTGCATATACCTATTATTCTTTTTATGCAGTTGTGCCATCTTCTTCTTCATCCAGAAAGAGAGGCCCTACAAGGGGTGCTTCTCTAGATGTGCAACAAGATAGAAAAAAAGTTCTAAAGACAAACGAATTCGGGCAACCGAATGAGTTCTCTCCCAATCATAGAGACTTTGTAACACAAATCGGTGTCCTCACCCGTGCTCATATCCCGATCATATATCAGGACTTTCGCCAAGTGCCTCGTACAGATATTCAGACAGTCACAGATGCATTGTCACGACTTTATGAGTTTGAGGGTCAAAGTTGGGATGCGAGTCTTATATATGTAACACGCCGCATTAATGAAACATGGAGAAATTATAAAAAAAGGTTGACTGCAAAATATATTAAAAACAATGATCTTGCAGTTGTGAGAGACAGTCCAGCCCCCCCCCCCCCCCGTGTCCCTATGGAGGATTGGAGGGTCTTTGTGGATCAACACAACACTGAGCAATTTAAGAATGCAAGCACAAGGAATAAAGTCAATCGGGCCAAGCTAAAAGGACCTGCATGTCTTGGGCGGTGCAGCATGGCTGTTACTCGCCATCAAATGGTAAGAATAAGTATCCCAATTTAAAATTAAATATTATTTTGAATTATTAGTCATCTAACTCTATGAATGATGCGTGTTTGAACAACATGTAATGTGGCAAAGGCAATGGAGAGGAATCTTACATCTGATGCAGAGGTAGGTAGAGGTGATGTCTACTTAAGAGCCCATACGAGGAAGGACAAAGTTGTCCAGTTTCCTGATCTCGCTGTAAGTTCACCCCTCATATCACTTATCGTTGCCCTTCTGAAATGCCAATCTATAACTTTGAGTTGTTAAGCACCATTTGTTTTTTGTCACAGGAAAAGCTAAGCGAGCTTTATAGTACCAATCCTACTTCTAGGACGAGCGGCATTGATGATGCCCTCACACAGGTACTAACACAGTTAAAAAATTACTTGAGTTTCATACTAATTATGCATTTCCTAATAGCCTAATTTGTAATGTTTTATAGTTGGTTGGTCCTGACATTAGAGGGCGAATGAGGGGTCTAGGTTGCTCCGTAAGCAAGACTGGATTGAAGAAGTCAGCCCCTATCCGTTCAAAAGTGGAGACGGTGACAAAAGAAAAAGAGAGTCTATCGCAGGAGATAGTAGAGATAAAGAAAACATTGGCTGAATTTAAGGCATGGATGACTCTGCAGCAAGATAAGCAACAAGAGGCTCAGTTTGATAAAAAGCCTACAACACCACCAACCGTTCGATCCGCTCAGGCATCATCGGTATGAAAGTTTAAATTTGATACTGTATTGAGCTTACAATTGTATTATAAACACTAATAATAACTATGTCATTTTATATGTGTACATGTAGCCGGATTTGATATATATCGGTAAGAGATGCGACTTGCTTGGTTGGGGAAAACGTGGTGTAGTTGCTCGTGGTCAAGTACACGAAGTTGATCCGAATGCAGTTGTCCATAACCATAAGTTGGAGGAAGGAGCTTTTGTTGTTATCCTGATTGAGATTATACAACCTAACCTAATTCTCCTTTGTGGATCGAAGATGGGTTCGCAACTACACTTGGAGAGGCCGGTCCGGGATCATTTGTGCAATGGGGGAAGGACTCTTTGATATTTCAGTAATTTGAATTAATTTTGTGCTCTAACAGTTTAAGTTACTTTCGAACTAATTTGGTACTCTATGGTTGAAGATGTTTTTCGTATGCATGTTTTTTTCTATATATGTTTGTTTTTTTTTCTAATTTTGAACTAATTTGGTACTTTATAGTTTTAGGCTCCATTTGATTTAAATCAAATGGAGCTTAAGCCCTTTTTTAACTCCGCCAATGCAAATCTCCTTGCATTGTCGGTCCCAAGCCCGGATAAAGGAGGAGGGAGAAGGAGCTATGTATGGGTATGGTTTCTATTCCTATATTACTTTTTTATAGATTGCATGTAAGATAATATTTCTTCTTTCTACAGTTTTCATGATGATTTGTATTTTTGTTACAAGGTTTTTGGAGAATATATGTGTGTAGGACTGCTTTAATCAGTTCCAATATCAGTTTCCATACAAAAAGAGGTAAATTCTCATTACAAGTTTCAAAATACGAGTTGTTATTATTTTCTTCTATTTTGATTTTCTTCTATGTGACTTTGCCTATTTATAAATTAACTAGAACCTGCACCTCAATGAGTATCTGATGCCAAGTATTACAGGTAGAGTTTGATGCAAATGGAAAATGTCCCCAGATTGGTTGTTTGTGATCAGCATGGCTTCTTGGGTTTGCCCTGAGGATAGCTCAAATTTCAGGTTTGGATGAAATTTATGGCCACCGGTTGGGCAATCTTTGACCCTCAAATCAGCCTAGCTAGACCAATGAAAAATTCTCTCATTTTGGTATTGATGTTCCCTTTTTCTTTTGGTGGTGGTGGGGAGATACTAGAGTTCTTTTTTTCTTGAGTTTTCTTTCAATTTCAAGAACATGATTTTGCTACTTTCAATTTATGAGATTGAAAAGGTCATTGCAAGAAAGCTGAAACTGATGCTTGATTTATGTCTTAATTTACTTCATTAGGTTGCATTTGGTTCTGGCCGTAAGGAAAAGAAAATGCAATTCATGGGATTTCTACCACTTGTTGATTCTTCTTGTCAGAGGTGCAAGTCTGATGACATTGATATGCAATAGGCATGTATTCTATGATGATTTCAAATTTGCATGAAGAGGTTCTTACTATATTCATGATTTTACTATTTTACTGTTGCAGGTAATTTTAAAGCAGCGCTTGAACTACTTAAGAAGATGCAAGAAGTGGGAATTCAACCCAACAAGGCCTTTGTAAGATTGTCCCACTTTCTTTCCCCATCTTTTTCTTTCTTTTTTTCTTTTGGAACTTATATGTAAGAGGCGGTAGTCCAAAAATTCAAGCTTGGTTTATGTTTGCTAATAAACTCTATAATTTTTTTTTAATTAATGATAACACTACTAGAGATTGATTAGAGAAATGTTAGTTCGATTTTTTCAGACATACTTCCATTTTTTTTCTTTCTACGCAGCAAACTTGTATTTTATGTCATCAGATTTGGATCTATGATCAATAGTTTGGATCACAGGATATGGCTCCATAACCAGGGGATATATTCCAACCCATCCAACATATTGAGGAACAATGTGTGCAAAAATCCGCCAATTTCACTCATCTATTTGTCAAGGGTAGGCATTGTTTTTGCTATTTGTCAAGGGTAGGAATTGTTTCCTATGGTGTGGCCCACTTCGGATGAGAATACAGGAAATACCGAAATAGCGGAATGGAAATGCTTATCATCATTGAAACCTTCCAAGCCCATCATGATGTTCATATCCCATTCATAAGATGATTCCTACAAGTGATGGCAAGATGGTGAGAGCAGATGTCATGGCCTCACATAGCTTTGGGTCAAAGGTGCTCCCTGCAACAGGTGATACAAGGAAACTCAGGTCTGTGTTCAATGTGGGTGAATTTAGCTATCCATCGGTGTTCTGTGGGCTCCGCAATGATGTATGTGTTTAATTCACGCTGTTCATCTATTTTGCCAGCTTATTTTAAGGCATGAGCCCAAAAATGAGGTTGATCAACATCTTAGTTGGACCACACCACAGGAAATAGTGGTGATTTAATGCCCACCACTAAAAACCTCTTTGGGGCCACAAAAAGGTTTGTATCAAGCTGATATTTTTGCTTTCCCTTCATCCAGGTTTTTGTGACCTAAACAACAGGTTGGATGGCAAATAAAAATTACAGTGGGCCCTAGGAAGTTCTTAATTGTGGACGTTCAATCACTGCTGCCTATGATTTGGATTTGCTTTTTTTTATTTGGATCATTCGCTAAAATAATGATCCAAAACGGATGGACAGCAGCAGCAGCAGCAGCAGCTAGGGTGACAGGCATGCTAAGGTGACAGGCATGCTTCTGGAGATGGACCAGACTGAGGTGCTGCACCTGTTGGCGTCTCCGGAAGCTTTAAAGGGGAAGGTGGCAGCAGCAGCAGCAGCAGCAGCAGCAGGTGGCTGAACCCCAACTGATCAACTATCGGCACTTTCTCTGAATGACACGCTCGTTTCCTGAGGCAGGTTAGTTCTGTTTTCTTCATCCATCTGTGTGTGGGTTGAGGAGTTTTTATGCAGGTAGGTAAAAATCTACCAAGTGGCCAGATTCAAATGCAGGTAGGTAATGCATCTGTTGGACGGACAGTATCCTTCACCTGATGGTGCCATTGGTTGTTGAACAGTGAATTGAAAGGCTCATCATTGACCGACCCTCTCATTTCCTTTAATCATGATCAGTCAATCTTCAATTAAATTTTCCATGAAAAATTTCAGTTTGTCAAGCAAAAGATTCGGGAACAATGAGGGAAATAGCTTTTTCTTTCTCACAACCTACTTTTAATTAATTTTCAGTAATCCTTTTTATTTTAACTTGAATTTTTTGTTAAGACACCATTTTTTGTATGTAGCAGGGAGTTTCCCTTTGATTGGCAATAGGAAGCGTAATATTGAACCATCTGAAGCAAGCATTCTTTATTGTGCTGCTCCTGCCATGGGTCATAATCAGGTATGATTTGAAGTCATCACCATTTTCAATTTTTCAAATGGTGTTGAACTGGAAATGCAAAACACAAGCACCTCACATCTGCCAATGCTAATTTTTTAAAAGAGGAGAGTATTATTTCATGGTCTATCGAAGGTGGGGCCCAACTCAGGTAGCAGACCTATCACTGATGAGTTCTCATTATAGGCCACCAACGAAAATCACACCAATCCGACTGTTCTAACCCAATCACAACCATCTGGACCATCTGTTCCAACCCAATCCGGCCACCATGCCAAAGACAAACGCAGATGGCCAATTTGAACCGTTCATTTTGAAGGCCAATGATCGGTCAACGATTTCCCAATGAATTTAATTTTAGGAGGGACAGATAAATCAAGGTGAACCTTATTGGGTGGACTGTCAAGATTGGATTCATGCCCTAAAATGACATGGAAAAACAGATGGACAACAGAAAACACACATCAAGGTGGGTTCCACAGCAAGGGTCTCACCTAAACTTCCACAGCAACTCATTGGCTTCACTTGCCTCTCTACAAAATTTCCAAGGTTGGAAGATCCTAACCGTCTATTCAGTTATCTTTTGCCCATTGCATGTGCATTGTTGTAAAATTTGTCTGATAATGACCATTTGTATTCCGCCTATGAGTCAATTAAGATCTTTGATCTTTTATTTTTTTTTTTTTGTGGTGGAACCGATTGAATGAAAGTGTGGGAATTAATTTACAAGAGGGGTTATGGGAAGCTGGGCAAGCAGAGAATTGCTTTGAGTTGACTGACAACTTTGTTATTGAGCAGGTAGACCACTCATGCTTCATATGTTTTACAACATGCATATGCTTAGTTGCCGCTTTGTTCTCTAACACGGTATTTTTCTTTTATAGGTGTTGGGTAAATTTGGTATAATCTGCATATAGGATATCATTCACGAGATAATGACTGTTGGGCCCCATTTCAAGGAGGCCAACAACTTCATATGGCCGTTATTATGGTTTTTCTTTGAGTTCCTTTTTGTCGATGATTGGAGGTAAGGTATTTAGAAATCCAACACATCAAAACCCATTTATAAAATGATATTTTTTCTTACTTTCTTCTGCATGATATCTTTCATTTTTTTTTTTTTTTTTGGTCTTTTCAATACCACGCTTTTATTTTCATTGATTTTTTTATATCCCTTGAATGAGAGGGTGAAAGAAGGGTGAAAGTTCACAATCAATGTTTCTGAATATTGATACATGATTGTGCTCTTCAGCACCATATCTACATTAAATGTTTCTCATTGGTGTGCCATCTGAAGACGTGCATGCCATAGAAACTCTTGTCCTAGCCAGTGTTTAGTCTCGGTGCAGTCCTATTCCCCAAAGCCAATGTTCCTTTGCTAGCTTGTGCATTTGTAGCTTTCATCAGACTCATACATCTCACTTGTGTTGAGCTTCTGAAAGCTTGACATATGAAATTAAGAGTCTTAAATATCACAAAGCTTATATCACATATCGATTCCATTGTGAAGATCAAATAAATGCCAGTGCTTGCTAATTGTAAATATCAGCAGATTAACAGAGTATCTTTGGTGAACAAATCTTCTTATTCCATTCTCAATTCTTCAATTACATTTAAACATTCATGTTCTGATTTTGGAAGTAGATTTGTTCTCTATTTTCTTTGGAAACTCAAACTGAACTTTGCCCCAACTTTTTACAAAATTACATGGACTACCGTGAACATGCTCATGTGATGTTTTTTTTAATGAAGCCCAACCTCCCTAACTGCAAAGAGGTCTTGTATGATGCTTGGCCTTAATGCTTGGGTTTTTTGTTTGCGCTAGTGGGGCCATGGTTCAGTGATCCAAATTGTTTATATGATGGGCCTTAATGTGGATGGACCAATCGGCGTTCTTAGTATCAATATCGTGACATGTATTGCTGACCTGTGATACAGAACCATGTATCAATATTGCCGATATCAAGAAATGTATCACTGAACATGGAGAAAAAGGCGGAATTTTTCAGTGAAACTTGAGGAGATGCTAAAAGACACAACGTATTTAGGAATTAAAAAATTGCAATAATAATGATAATAATAATACTTGACAACAGATTATGGTAGAAAAGAATGCATCCGCAATACTTCAACAGATTATGGATTGGAGGACTCCCCATTGAGTTGAGGCAGAATCCAATCCGAAACAGTGTAAATCTTCTTTTGCCATTTGTGTTGCAGATCGATATCAGCAGCCATTTTTTCTTTTCCTCCATTTTATTTTTCATTTTTTCCCTAGAAAAGATATGGCTTGTGTGGACATGGGAACATCTGATGAAAACTGCCTTGAGTAGGTTGCATACAAGCAGTCCAGACCATTGTTTTGACCGATGAGCCCCGACAACGGTACTAGTTGAGTACTAAATTTCCACTGACAACGGTACTAAATTTTATAAAATTTCTAGTTGAGTGTTTGTTTGCTTTTGGCCATTTGGCCATTCAAATAGAGGGACTTACACATGACCAAAATATTTTTGACCTCTTTTTCTGTAAACCTCAGATTGTTAATGGGACTGAAGTCAGATTGTTCAACTAATCTTTTTTATGCCAGGTCACTCTTCATCTGCTCACTTCTAAAACAGGTTTCAGGTCTGCTTCATGTCACCTATGAGTTGGATGTCTTAATTATTCCAACGACTTTATTTTATTCCAACAACTTTATCTTGTGTGTGTGTGCGCGCGCGCGCTTTAAAACCATACCTGTACATGTGGGGGCCATGGTTGGGTTATCCAAGCCATTGATGTGGCGACTCCCATTGTGGATTTACCATGACTTATGCAAGATTTGATGGTTATCTTCCAATTTGATAGATTTTTCGGGCATGGTCTATCCATGATTGGGGCCATTGGATTAATGGCATGGACACAACCGTGTGTCCCGTGAGATAAAGTTCTGATAGGTTCTGACAATGGCCACAAAGAAGGAAAAGAAGGGGGAAAAATCCACGAGTACTGACAAGTTCTGATGAATGGTTTTCAGTTGAAAATTTGAAGATGCATGACTATCTTTAAAGCTATCATGCATTCTTTTGCAATTGATGCCATGAGATAAAGTTGATGCTTACGACTTATTATTGTTGTGCAGCTCCATGGTGACTCTCCATGGCAACTTAATAGCGTTGCTATTGTGCTTAGAGGCAACGACATGGTGGACAGACAGGTTATATTGCTTTTTCCCTATCCATACATTATGTGGCCCACAGTTTTTTTTGGGACATATAGAGTTTCTGGATGTGTGTCAACAATCAAAACCATTTTGCCTGGTTGAAGACAATGAGTTGGGGATGATGACAAGGCTTGCATGTGGAGCTGCTGCTGGAACTGTTGGCCACTGTTGCATACCCCCTTGATGTCATTCGCAGAAGAATGCAGATGGTTGGCTGGAAGGATGCTTCCTCGATAGTGACTGGTGATGGTAGTAGCAAAGCGCCACTTGAGTATTCCGGCAACGTTGAAGCTGCAAATTGACTGGTGATGGTAGGAGCAAATTGTGTGTTTTGAAGCTGTAATTAGGCTTTTGTAATGTTATAAGAGACTTGCGACTTGCACATTGGGGTCATTGTTGTACCTTCCTTATTATCTTTGTTGTTCTTTTCATAATCTTAAAGGGTGGTAGCATCTCTTTCTATTGTTCTTTAATTGTGGATCTCTCTTGCAGTTCGTGCCATTGTGTTTGGATTTCAAAAGCAAGTATTCTTTCTTAAGCTCAAGGTAAGATTCAAGATGGTTTATAAATGTGATTGTGGCTATTATAGTAGTATGTTACATTTGGATGTATAAGTGATTGCAATTAAGTTTTCATGAAGTGAATATCCAAAATTGGTTCAATTCCACTTTATTCAAAGTGAATAGTCACTCCCAAAATTTGAGCTATTCTTTTTTATGTTTCTTCAAGAGAATCTTTTCTTACATTACCCTATGGAATGACTATAGATCCAGATCATGCCAAGTTTAATTTTGTTCTTATTTTTGAAAATTTGACTGTATATGAATTCTAGTTGGAGAAAGCCATTGAACGATTTTCAATTTTGATTTGTCCTAGAAGATTATTACTAGACCAGGTCTGTTTATCCTTAGTTTTGCCATTTTCAGCTGGAAGATGTGTGATTCAACCTTCACTTCCCACACTTTTTTTCACCAAACCTTGTTAAAGAATTATATAGTGATTGTGTAGTGAGAAGGTGAGAAGTTTGATACGGTTGTCAAATAATAAGTTCTCAAGGGTTGTTGTGCGAGAATTAAGCTCTTGAAGATTGATGGAGCATGCTAGTACTCATTTGTTTTAGGCAGTTTATTCTCTTTCAAGAATCATTTAACTTGCTTCTTCCAAGTACTCACATCTAATCCTATGTTTTTAAATGTCTTTTATTTTATTTATGTAGATAGCATTTTGTCTACTTTTGGATTAATATTTGGTTCTAATTGGCAGTTGGCAATCCATTGAGAAGTCGATGATCTTTTGTAGGAAGTTACAAACTCTTATCACTTCAGGGTGCTGGCTTTAACACTTTCTTAATGGGCTTGCTTCAAAACTCACGCAATCGGCAAGTAACAAATGCAAGCTATGTGGCCAGTGGTCTGTGCTTATGAAGTTGCCTTAGATGCTTTAGGCTATAGTTGTCTTGACAATTGGAAAAAGAAGTTGAGAATTGTCTTGCTAAAAATGATTTGGTATAAAAGATGCTTTAGGCTATAGTTACCATTTGCATCCACTGCATCATCTTCCTCAAAAGCTTGTTATGATCTTCCCCTGCCATCCTAGCACTCCTTAGGCTTTGAATTGTTTGAACATGCTTCAGTATCGACCAATTCCATGCTTTAATGCTAGTAATTTGATTTACTCCAATCGACTTGAATCAAATCTAGTAAGTTAGAATTTGATTAAGATCAGCTGGAATGTGATTAAATTAGTTGAGAACTATTTAGACCAACTGTAATTCGGTTAAAACACCTATTTGAAACGAAGTTTAAATTTCAAGCCATATTACATCTAATTCAACATTTCCTAAGACCATTTAAATTTTTTGTAGGAAAATCTGTCGCTAAGCATTGTTGAGGCGAAAGAATGTTTTACATCAAAAGAGGTACTTATCTTTCTTTGTTTGTAATTTTCGATGCTTGCTGCAGACTCTTTTAAGTTTGTAGCATATTTATCAAATTTATTTGTAAACTTCAATGACTAGGATGATGGAAATTACTTGTACCTCCTGTAGCTATGTGAGGCTCACACCAATTTGATGAATGACTTTGAGGCTTAGCCCCCCTTTTTTTGTAGTGGAATCATATTGCAAAAAAAGATGAGAACAAAAGGCATTAAGATATAATGCGCTCATGGTTGTTTATGTGATGCAGGAAACAATTCTTCTTCCAAGGCAGCAACTCGGTTCTTTATCAGAGAAAGACTCCCAACTGTCCAGAACATATCACAAGCAACGAGGTTTCTATGCTTAGATAGTTTTGCAGAGGGTTGTAGAGAAAATGGTGGGCAGACAGAGGGCCTTGGTTCATAAAAAAAGAACTTATATGGAACTCAAGGGTCATAGCTTCTTTGTGAATTTTTCTTCCTTGTAATGAGAACTCTTCATTGTATTTGAATTGACTGAATTGGGGATGTATTAGGAACGAGTCTTCTCACATTTATATTGACTGAATCGGGGATGTATTTCGAGTTTTCCTTTAAAAACAATTCATGACTTTATGAATATTGGATGGAGTTTTCCTTTACCCCATTTTTTTTGTAGGATCTTTATTTGTTTTAGCTTGAGATGGGTTGAACTATCAGGGCATGTACTAGAAACAGCTAGATATGTCGTTACTATAAAAAAAAAAATTAAAGACACTAGCTACGAATATAGTCTGCAGCCCTCGATAGTAGTCCGTAGCTTTACGAAGAGAAAATGCTACAGATCGGCTTTCTATACCTACGGCTATTATCCGTAGCCGAACATATATAGCTACGGATGATATTCGTAGCTATATCATAAAAGGCTATGGCTACAGCACCAATAGCTACGGATCGGATACGGGCCTACTACGGATTATATTCGTAGCTATAGATGTAAAGCTACGGATAATCCGTAGCCTTTGCCCAGTTTTTTTGTAGTGGAAGTTCTGCAGCGTAGAGAATTTTGGAGCTTGTAAAACAAGCTCTATTAGACAGTCAACTGGTCAGACGACCGATCATAAAACGCTAAAAACAGTCCGGTGGGTTTTATAAAAATTCATCCGTCCCTTTTGATATCTCAACCGATCAGATGACGGGTCATGGGCTATGGTCGACCGGTCGGACGATTGGTCGGTAATGCAATTTGTTGCACTTCTTCCTTCTTTCTTCTCTCTCCCTTGAATCTTTCTTCCACCCTTTGGCACTTGTTCTTTCAATCATCAATGTGTATTAAATGACTCGTTAGGCATCGAATTAGTGAAGTCTCTCTTTCATTCCTACAATCACAAAACATGTGTTAGATGAGACTTTTAAACATGTAAACTATGCATATAATGTGATGTAATGGGTTAAAATATGTATAAATTAGAAGTTCAACACTCTAGTGTATATATGTCTTACTGTATTGTGTCTCACGATCCCTTCACCCTTACAGAATTGATTAAATTCTCGAGAAGTGAATTCTCCATCGTTGTCTGTCCTTAACACTTTCAACTTTTGCCCTGATTGTTTTTCGACAATTGCCTTCCATCTCTTGAAAGTAGCGAAAACGTTGGATTTATTTTTCATAAAATAAACCGATACCTTTCTGGAGTAATCGTTAATGAAAGTGACAAACCATAACGATCCTCCACCTGAAACCATGGGCGAAAGCCCCCATACATCAGAATACACATAATCAAGTACCTCTTTACAAACATATTTTTCTGACTTAAAAGATAATCGTGATTGTTTACCATATATACAATGCTCGCATATATTAAAACCAATGCTTTTAAATGTAGGAATCAAAGAATGATCAGAAAGTACCTTCATACTCCACTAGATCATGTGGCCTAGGCTGGATGCCACATACGTGCTGATGTGGAATCCGCTACAGACACTACAGCTCCACCCGATGAAGTACTCTCATTCAACTTGTAAAGGTTTCTATTTCGTTGTGCTTTCATCACAATGAGTGCCTCCTTTGAAACTTTTAGAACATGATCAAATTCGGTGAATTTACACCCAAGTATCTCGTGGGCTCTCAAATATATCAGACTCTTTCTTAGCTCAGTAACGTGTCTCACATCAATCAAGATACGCTCCATGCCATTAAATGTCTTTATGCGTACCAATCCAACGCCGATCACGCGTTATAGGCACTGTCATTGTCCATAAACACTGGATACCATCATACTCACTGTAACAGGTGAACGATCTCTTATGAGAGGTCACATGGCACGAAACCCCCACATCCAAAATCCACTCATCGCTGAGATACCAGGATTTGTATGCAGTCAATACGTCAAAATCACCCACCTCCTCATTTGATTCTGCTGCATTGGCCTCCCTTGAAGGTCCATATGATTTTTCCTCTTTTTGAGATCTATAGTCCTTCATGTGTCCCATCTTCCCACGCTTCCAGTACTTCATCTTTCCATTGCCCTTAGATTTAGACCTACATCATGAAGTCCCCTTCTCCCATTCAAAATTTCCCCCTCTTGTAACCAGTGCATCCATAGATGTACTCTCGCTACCGGTCTTTTTCTCAACCGCCTCTGCTAAATGGTTGAGATAACGGTATTGGCATTAATAGTATTCTTACCGTAGCACAAAGTTTCTATAAGATTCTCATATGAATCTGGTAGGAAATTTAACAAAATAAGACCTTGGTGTTCTTCTTTAATTGTCTTCTCCACATCCAACAATTGGAAAATTAGTCTATTGAAGTAATTAATGTGTTCAATAACATCAGCCCCCTTCACCATCCTCATCATGTCCTCTCTAACTTTGCCCATGTCCCTACAACAATATTCTTTTTGAGAACATTGTAGATGAATTCATCTGATAGACACAATCAGATAAATGTGTTAGCCTTCTGATCCAGTTTATTCCACTCTTCTTCCTTCATAGTTTTGATTGATTATCCTTGCCGTGGAGTGCATCATCCAAACCTTGTTGAACTAGACGACCCCTCATCTTAACCTTTCATAGTTCAAAGTTATTTTTCTTCATGAACTTCTCAATATCAAACTTTATGCTTAAAGCCATTGATGTCTTGTCTTAGATTCTAATTGATTCCCAACGTTATCTATGATATCACTTATTGAGACAGCAAAAAGAAAATCAAAGAAGAATCAAACAAGGTAATCACAATCTTGCAAACAAAACCAACCATAGAACACATGAGTTTTATGTGGAAAAACACTTGTGGGAAAAAACCATGGCAGAAAGCGACAATTCCACTATGAAGACGAAGTTATAAGAGATGGATCACTTCCTGAATCAAAACCCTGGAGAGAAACCCTAGCTTTTCCTCTCGAGAATCCTCTCTAAGTGTTTAGACTTCTTTTCTCTCTTAGGCATTACCCTAATTCCACATTATACTCGTTTATATAGTGATAAATCAGAATTATATAAAAAATATGCAAAATAGAGCGCGTCGTCGAACGCTCGGTCAATCTATCGAGAGCCAACGATCAATCGATCGACCGACCGACCAGATAAGTTCAATCGCTCAAACTCGTCAAAACCTGTCCAGAGAGTTCCAACATTAACTTGAAATAAAATCGAGGAGTTTCGATCGATCAAGCTAGGGGGTTGATCAACCAAACTCCCTTGTTCTTGTGTGGATTGAAGACATCAATTTTAACACTATCAGCCCTTGGATGATGTCTCCTTGATTTAGATGATTAGCCTGCGATATTTATATATTCCTCACTATTCAACAAGCGAACTAATATCTGATCATAAGTGTCAACCATTGGATCATGTCTCGGTTTATTAGATGATGGGCCTGGAATATCTGTACAGTCCTCTCTATCCAACAAGTGAAAAGAGAGCCGAGAGCAACTTTCACCTTTAAATCGTGCCTAGGAGTATTGATTGATTAGTTGAGGATGTCTGAACAGTCTTCACTATCAAGGAAAAAAAAAGTTGGTTGCTCACAACTATCACTCCTCGAATCATGTATTGGTGCATTGGGTGATTAGTTGGGGAAGTCTAAATAGCCTTCACTATCCAACAAGTGAAAATTTGGTCGCTCACAACTGTCGACGTTTGGATCATGTCTTTGTGCACATGTTGATGCCCCGAGGATATTTGCACCAACCGGCAAGGGGCGAATGGAAATCCTATCTCCAAATCAATATCCACATTTCTATGTTACTCATTTGGATCTATGGACACGGGTTCTTAAATACAAACTTCAATTTCTTTATATTAACTAGTATCTTAACATTGGAGTTCTAACAAGAGGAAATCATATACACGAGTTTATCTTCGTTGTCTTTGTAATGTGTGGAGGAAGTGATACGGGACCCTGCCCAGCATACACAACCTTCATTCTAACATTATATTGCTATGGAGTTGTCTTTAAATCTTTTGCATTTTTACTATCAGTTCCTTTATATGTAATTTTAGTGCTTACAATGACACATTTACTTTTGCCAACCATATACGATATATAATTTCTCCTTTTCATGTACAAATTCTCCATCGTAATAACATTGTATGACATAGAGAGCCATAGTCTTTAAATTTTCTTGAACCTAAAAAAGAAAACGTGGGCTATTAGACTTTAAAAACATTATAAGACTCTCAAAATAAAATTGAAAATAGTAAGAGGCCATTCTCATATGCTATGGATCTCCGTTGAGATTTTATAGTAGGATCGCCATTGAAATCCACAAGATATGCCATTGTCATTCATTACGGACCGGCGTCGTGATTTTTTAGTGGGATCGTCATTATCATCTATTATGGATTGGCATTGTGATTTTTCAGCAGGATCGCCATTGAAATGCACATGGATCGCCATTGTCATCTATTATGAATCGACGTTATGATTTTTCAGTGGGATTGCCATTGAAATGCACATGGATCACTGTTGTCATCTGTCACGGATCGCCATTGGATTTTCCAGTGGCATCATCGTTAAAATGCATAAGATTTGCCATTTTGCATTTTTAATGGGATTGTTGTTAGGAACATTATTGTCCTCAGTTACAGATCATTGTTGAGAATTTATAGTGGATCACAATTATGAAATGTACGACTCCATGTTCGTAGTTCAAAAATATATGTTATATCTACCCTTATATCGATATTGTTCCTAGAAGGTTGGTGAGTAGTATCAACCCCACAGAAGTGACGATGGTTGTTAGAGGATGAAAAAGTAAGTCGGAGGGTTAAAAATATAATCGAAAATGAAAAGAAAATGACTATTCTTCCTGAACAGTTGATGTATGTCCCACAAGATGAGAAAAGTATGCTGGAAGTTCGCTAGAGAGTCACCAGAGAGTGTGATGGCCCCACACAACTACGTTTTAACTATTGTAGGCATTGGCGGTCCCCCTCTCTAGAAAAAAAAAATAGCTCTAAAAATGAAAATGTGTCTTCAAATCAGATTGGCCCCACAAAAGATCGTAAGGACAACTTTTATGGATCCCACGTGTAGTCATGAGTGAAATCTAAGTCATCCATTTGACTGGGGATTTAATTTCATGGCATGGGCCAAGAATGATGGAAAACCTCATCACAGGTGGAGCATACAAGAGGAAAAGTTTGAAATGACCACCCAACATCATGGAATTTTGTACGCCACAAAGGGCTTCAATCAAAGTCAACTCATGCTTTCTATGATCATAGGACTATTCGAACAACATGAGCAGATTTGATCTTCCATAGAGTAGGCCCCAATCATGATTTAAATGGACCCACTCCACACCTAGAAGGATGAGGCCTCTTTAACTTCTTCAATACTCAACATCATGCGAATGCCAGGCTTATAACAAGTGCATTTTCATCCAGAAAAATCTTTAAACCTATAAAAAGCTAAAAAAAAAAAAAGAAAATGAAAAGTAGAGTAAAAAACTAACATTGGAAAACTGGAAAGCTATTGTGTGCTTCATCCATAGTTAGTGCTCTAAAAGCTCAAGCTTTTAGAGAAATGAATCTGGATCCTCTGCTTGAATCGAGCAAAGAAATCTTATTTTTTGCCTCTTTGATTGGGCACTGTCAGGCTAAGCTGGCCCAATCAGAGAGGCAGCAGCAGAGGTTCTCTGCTCAGTTCGAGTAGAGGATCCAGATTCTTAAGGCCTGTTTGATAGCTAAGAAATGAAATGAAATAAATGTAAATAAGTAATGATTACTTACCTTTCTATTTCCTTAGAAATGCAAGTTGCTCAAAAAATTCTTACATTGAATAGCGTGCTATGCACCAAAATCCTATGAGCCCCACCATGATGTGTGTGTTTTATCCACACCAACCATTCATTTTTCCAAATCATTTTAGGGCATGAGCCCAAAAATGAGGCAGATCCAAAGCTCAAGTGGCCCACAATAAGAATAATTACGTCTACCATTGAACCTACTATTATCTATGGAGTGGTCCACTTAATCTTTGGATTTGTCTCATTTTTGGACTCATGTCCTAAAATGATTTGAAAGGATGACTGAGCGGTGTGGATATAACACATACATCATGGTGGGGCCCACGAAGTTTTGCTTTGAAAAGAGGTTTAAATTTGCATCCTTTTCAAGGTGGAATTTCATTTCTTTATCAAACATGTGTAAAAAATCATCATTATGTAATATTTACTTTCATTTCATTTCATTTACCTTCAATTAAACATGCCCTTAGAGAAAGTGGTTGTTTGACATGGTATTAAAGTGAAAGTTCAAATCCCAAAAGTAACAAATATGCCACCAATAATATATTCTCCCACGGGTCGTTTATGTTGTTTCCCTCTACCTTTGGCTAATATGTTCCCATGGGAGTGTTGGAGTACCTTGATATACATTGATACACCATCTAATCGCTCGAGCTTTTAGAGTAAGTGGTGATTTGGCAGTTGTACCCATAGTTTTGATGGCTGTAAAGCTGCATGTCACGACACGAGGACTTGATGAGATGAGCCGTCACCATTTATTAGTGGACGCATATTGGGTCTACTAAGGATGCAAAGCCTCCATATTGATCATCGGAGGGGCCCACCGTTATGTATCTATTTATCCATGCCTTTCATCCTTATTTTAAGATCATTTTAAGACATGATACCAAGAATGAGGCATGTGCCACGGTTAGGTTGACCACACTAAGATGACTCTTGCATTTAATGCTACAAAGCTCACTTTGGTGTGGTCCACCTGACCATTGGACATGCGTCATTTTTTGTATCATGTCTTAAAATGATCTTGAAAAAGGGAGGAAATGCATGGATGAACAGATACATCACGGTGTGTCCCTCCACTAATCAGTATGGACACTTTGCGTCCTCAAAGAGGAAGGGCCCAATCCAAGTCGGTGCAAAACTCACGTAAAGAAACTAGCTGTTTTCATAAAGTCGATCCTCCACATGGCGCTCCATTAGCAAAAGTTTACACCCGTCATTTACGTACAGCTTAGTGGGTGTTACCCCTGCCGTATGGCCCACATGGATGATATTTTGTATATCCATGTCGTCCATCCGTTTCTTCAGCCCATTTTAGGATGAGGTTCTAAAAATTACGAAGATCCAAATATCAAGTGGACCATACCACTAGAAACAGTGTGATTGAGTGCCCCACCATTAAAATTTTCAAAGGGCCCATCTTAAGGTTTTGGTAGTGCTTATTTGCAATTCAAGCTCTTAATAATATCAATAAGGTCTTGATAAAGGGAAAATATAAAGATCAAATTTCTCCAAAACTTTTGTGGCCCACAAAACATTTTTAATGGTTATTCATCACTGTTTCTAGTTGTATGGTCCACTTGAGATTTTGATCCTCTTAGGATTTTGGATCACATCCTAAAATGATATGAAAAAACAGATAGACGAAGTCGATATATATACATATAAAAAAATCAATATGGGCCCCACATGGTACGGGTAACACCCACTAAGCTATCCCCGAGGTAACACATAATTCGCGCTTGAGGGGGGCAGGAATTAGGTGTTACCCTGGGAACAACTCAGTGGGTGTTACCCTTACCATATGGCCCACATGGATGATATTTTGTATATCCACATTGTCCATCCGTTTCTATAGCCCATTTTAGGATGAGGTTCCAAAAATTACGAAGCTCCAAATATCAAGTGGACCATACCACTAGAAACAATGTGATTGAGTGCCCCACCATTAAAATTTTCAAAGAGCCCATCTTAACGTTTTGGTAATATTTATTTGCAATCCAAGCTCTTGATAATATCAATAAGGTCTTGAGAAAGGGAAAATATAAAGATCAGATTTCTCCAAAACTTTTGTGGCCCACAAAAACGTTTTTAATAGTTATTCATCACTGTTTCTAGTGGTATGGTCCACCTAAGATTTTGATCTTTTAAAATTTTGAACCACATCCTAAAATGATATGGAAAAACAGATAGACGGCTTCGATATATAAAAAACAAATCAATATAGCCCCACACAGTAGGGGTAACACCCACTAAGTTGTTCCCGGGGGTAACACATAATAAGCGCTCATGCGTCTAAGCGGATTGTCAGGTTGAGCCCTGACCAAGTTCGGTCACGCTGTGAAAGTGGGGCCCACTTTAATGTATATTTTGTATATCCACTTGAGGAGTCCTGAGGATCACAAATGGGCGGTTCAAAACATATCCAACCAAAGATCAAAGTGGGTATCCTTAAAATCGAAGGCTAGGATCATCGTGTGAATTTTTCCGCCAATCCATGGTGGGGTAGAATTAGACCTGGCAAAATTCGACCCGACCCGCTAACCCGACCCGACCCGACCCGACCCAACGCAAACTTTTCTAGTTTAGGGTTGGAAAATTTGACCCGAATTTAATTTTTGGGTTGACCCGACCTGACCCGGATTTTTAGGGGTCGGGTTAGGGTTAAAGGTGACTCGACCCGGCCCGACCCGAATCATATAGGGGTTAAGTAGACTATATATATATATATATATATATATATATATATATATATATATATATATATATATATATATATATATATATATATATATATATATTGATTTTCTTATTAGTTAAATAATACATAGTTTTTTTTCCTCACATACCCAGTTGGAAACGAACCACATGTCTGTCAATTTAATAAACATTATGGTGGGCCCTTAGATTATTATATATTGATTTTCTTATTAGTTAAATAATACATAGTTTTTTTTTCCTCACATACCCAGCTGGAAACGGTCCACATGTCTGTCAATTTAATAAACATTATGGTGGGCCCTACGATTATTATATACTGATTTTCTTATTAGTTAAATAATACACAGTTTTTTTTTCTCTCACATACCTTGCTGAAGAACGGTCCACATGTCTATCAATTCAATAAACTTAATCGACGTGTTTGAAGCATCATCTCATTACTCTAAGTATGCTTTAAATATGCAATCCATTATATCCATTTATTTTTCTCTTTCAATATTTGCATAATAGAAATACTCAATAAAAAAAGGCTCGGTTTATATATACATACAGGAAAGTGGTACCATGAGGTCGACCTCATGGGAAGAGCTGTGTGGGCCCCACATGTCAGACATCAACACCGTGCATTTGATGGGTCCCATTTAGGTCATGGGATATCCCAAAAATCAGTCGTATACAAAACTCAGGTGGGCCATACCATCTAAAACCATGTGAAGACATGCCTAAAACATCTAAAAGTATTTGGTGGGGCCCAACTGGGTTTTGGATGCGGCTGAAACTTGGTCTGACCCCTCATCCAAGTGGGACACATATAATGGATGGGTTGGATTTGTGAACCACGTCTCAGTGGGCCAAATAAATGATCATGAAGATTTTAATGGGCGGATTACCCCTCTCAACTTTTGTCTATGGTGTGGCCCATCTAAGTCATGGATTGACGTGATTTTTAAGGTGGTGGCCCACCATGGAATGGTGCATCTGATTGATGGGGTAAATGTTTGACACACATCATGGTGGGGCCCACACAGCCCAACCTCATGGAAAGTTCTCATGAGGTCAAACTCATGGTACCATTTCCCATATATATATATATATATATATATATATATATATATATATATATATATATATATATATATATTAAACATAGATGGTTTGGTTTTCAATTGAATGCTAGTGTCATATGCATTTAGTTTAATCTACAAATTAGTTACTTTCATTAAAATGTGGATCAACCCGACCTGACCCGGTTTAATTTGGGTTGTGTAAGGGTTAGGAAAATCCAACCCGAATTCAATTTGGTTTGGGTTAGGGTTGAAGTGGAAATGACCCGACCCAAACTTGACCCGACCCGAACCCGACCGACCCATTGCCACCTCTAGGTAGAATATAGGAACGGCCTATTTCATAAAGAATGGAACCAAAATGTCCACGTACCTCCCGGTGAAGAAAACAACAATCTACCTTCCTCATTTAATAATTCAAAACACTTGAGAATCTCACTCTCAAAAGACCGAGTCCCTTGGCGAAACTCACTCCTTTGATTCCTAAACCCTCTCACCCCTCCATTTAAAGTCTCTTCTACCTGAACCACCCTACCTTTGCAATTCCCACTCCTTCACCAGTCCATCAAGGAAAATTCCAATGGCCCACCTCAAAATCTTTTGCACTTTGCTTCTACTCCTGGGGCTACAAGGATCCAATGGTTTGGATTCGATCCCGCAGCGTCGATCGTTGTCGGAGCACCACGAGAGGTTTCTACACGCCCAGGCCGACCACTTAGGGCGCTCAAAGCATCATGGTTGTGGGGGCAAGAATGTGAGGAAAACATGCATTGATGTGATCTTGGGTGATTTTATTTTGGATTTTGGACTGATGTTTCTTAGGATTCTACTGTTTATAAGTTAGTGATTTGCTTGTATCGGTTGTGTTCAGATGTTTTTATGGTATATTTTAGAAGATGACTTGTGTGTTTTTTGTGTGCAGTGTGGGAGAGTGTTCTATCCGATAGGGTATGGAGCTGACCCAACTGGGGCCCAAGATAGCAGTGATGCTATTATGAGTTGCATAAATGATGCATTCGCAGTGCAAAAGGGGTTGCAATTGATGGCAGGGATCACTGATTTGGGTGGTGTAGTCATTGATTTGCAAGGTGGGGATTATAAGATTGGAAAGCCTATTCGTTTCCCTCAAAATTGTGGGAATGTGGTGGTATGTGCATCTCTCTCTATCTCTCTCAAACGCACCCACTGAAATCTTATATTATATACCTTGGAGATCTCTCTCTTTCACACACACACATACACACAGGGCATGTGCTAAGGAAAGATCTCTCTCTCTCTCTCTCTCTCTCTCTCTCTCTCACACACACACACACACACAATCTGTGCTTAGGAAAAGATCTCTCTCTCTCTCTCTCTCTCTCTCTCAAATACAGACACGCACTAGCTTTACATGGTATGTGGTTAAGAAAAGATCGCTCTCATAAAAATGTTCATAGTTTTAAAACTCGGTGTCTTGACTCGACACTCAGCCGAGTCAACTCGAACTGACACACTCTGAAACGCAAACACACTTCCTCATTGTTCTAAAACTCGATGATTCGATTGTTAAGAACTTACCCGATGTACCAAGAGCAAGCTAGGCTCTTCAACGGTCATGATGTAACACACGTGACACACACGAGACCGAACTACACGTTGCCACAATACACGTGTTATAAGAGGCTTTCAACCTGGCTATTTCAATGTATATAAAATCACCTGCATTGCTATGGCTGGACAAAAGTTACAGAAACAATCACTAAAAAGTATTGTAGGAAGCAGATCACGTGTTACCTGAGTACGGGGAGAATTTTGCTACGCCCACCCGTTAGCTACACTAGCTACACCGGGTGTAGCAATGACCCCACCATGTATGTATTTTATCCACACCGTCCATCCATTTGGGGAGATCATTTTAGGCCATGACACCAAAAATGAGGCAGATCTGAAGATCTAGTGGACCCAGAACAGAAAATAGTGGGAATTGAACACCAACTAGTAAAAACTTCTTGAGGGCCACTAAAAGATCCGAAGATCAATTGGACCCAGATCAGAAGTTTTTAATGGCGGGAATTCAATCCTGTGGTCCACCTGAGATTGGATCTCCCTCATTTTTGGAACCGGCCTCTAAAATAATCCGTTAAAACGGATGGACGGCTTGGATGTACCAAGGTGGCTCCACGGTTAGAGTCTCACTGAGCTGTTACCACTATCTCACCTGATCGGCGCCCAGTGCACAAGTAACACGTTACCGGGACAGCTGTAGGTGAATGCGCCTAAGGGCGCATGTTAGCACGCACCGATAACATTAATCGTAAGAATCCGGATCCTTTGTTAAAACCAAGAGAGAACCTCCGCTGCTGGCGCACTGATTGGTCCAACTCAACCTGGATGTGTCAGAGCTGAGTTAGACCACTCAGAGAAGTAACGAGCAGGATTTCCCTGCTCAATTTTAACAGAGGATCCGGACTCCTATAGAATTCAGATCCTCTGTTAAAACCAAGCAGAGAACCTCTACTGTTGCTGCTCTGATTGGTCCAGCTCTGACACAATCAGGCTAAGTTGGACCACTCAAAGAAGTGACGAGCAGGACTTCCCTGCTCAGTTTTACTAGAGGATCCGGCCTCCTACGGAATCCGGATCCTCTTTAAAATGGTTATGTAGTCGGAGGCAATCTACATGCAGTGATTATGGCATTTTGAGACCGCTCTCCCAAAACTACCCTTCTTTCAAGGTGGACGAGTTAGTTCAGTGTTACAGAAGGCCCATAGAAATTGCATACGCATACATAGAACTCATATCAGACCGTCCATTTGATGAGCCAACCGTAGATGAATTGTAACATAAAAAAATCAGATTAATGTAACAAAGAATTACTAATTGGATTCTGGCCCTCGGACTGCTTTTTATTTTGACCGCCCAATAGATCTCCATCGATCTTCCCGTAGAAAGTGCATGTATATAAACTATTATTCTCTACCAGAGTATAAAACCCTATCGGTAGAAGGCCAGACCGAGACATCGAAGTGCGTTTACGTGGAAGTTTTGGCTTTGAAGCTTCGCAATTAATTAATGGACCGAAATCCAAAGAGCTGCAATACACGAGATTTGTGAGCCCAACGGAATATTTCTAATACATCGGGTCCTTCACCTTATATTAGATCGTGAGCGCAGACATAACACCGATTGAAAGGTTAAGTCGGCCACATTACAGGAAACAGTTCGAATGGGAACACTCACCATAGAAACTTTCCTGGGGCAACCATATTGTTTATATGTCATCTGACCCGTTCATTACGTGAATCTAAATGGGATTAAGATATATTGAAAATAGAAAATGCAGATCCAAAGCTTACGTGTCACATGAGTTTAGAGGTTTCAATCGTGATTTTACATTTTCCCATGGTGAGGCCTAAGTAATTCTCATAATCTATTTATTTTGTTAAACCTACAGTGATTATGAGATGGACAACGGATGGACGGAGTAGATATCACAATCAGATCATGGTGGGCCCAGTAGAGCTCTACCACCCACCACTATTGTCCGAAAAAATTTCTGGCTACACGCAGGAGTAACATACAATTCCTACTCTTACAACGTGATTAGGTGGCACGCTTGTAAATGGACCAACGATCTACAGTTTAAAGTGCCCATCTGCCCCACTAAGAACAGTGGGGCCCACCTTTAGAATAGGATCGGGATGATTAGTCTTGTGAGCCTAGCAATTCCCACTAGAAGGTTACCTCTGTGAGATGAGCCCTGGATGTGCGCCCAACATAGCGAATCCGCACTGATCAGACAATTCGAACCGTTCAATCACTTTACTTCTGTCTTTTCACTTTGATTATAATCCATTTATCTTATGCACAGTGGGACACACAAGTTGTCGTGGGAATTCAATGTATACCGTTGAAAACTTCCTAGGGCCCACGGCAATGTTTATTTGCCATCCGACCTATCCATAAAGTCACATTCCAGGGAAAAGACAAATATCCGCTTGATTCAAAACTTTTATTGCCCTGAAGAAGTTTTGAACGGTAAACGTTCAATCCCCACTTTTTTTTTCCGTGGTGTGGCCCACTTGAGCTTTGGATGTGCCTATTTTTTTGGGTCAATCCCTAAAATATGCTGGAAAATGGATGGACGGTGTGGATGAAACACATACATGATGGTGGGGCTCACATAGCTCTGACACCAGCTAGTTGGCTGATGATGGATCACCAGCTAAACACATGCATGATTGTCGGACCACTCTGATGAGCGTTTAATGCGAGCTATATAGATAGGCTCCCACGGGTCCCATTAGCAGGATCCGACTCATCATCGGAACCCAAATCATCCTAGCCATTGATATCTCTCCCTTCGTTACACTCATTGACTCATCTCATAATTTATTTTCAGATGCATGGTGGGACCCTCCGAGCATCGTCCGACTTCGCACCAGAGGGCTACCTCATCGAGCTATCGCAAGATACATCAATAATGGCCAGGCTGCTCAAGACATCGGTCGTCCAAGTCCAAGAATTCCAAGACATGAAGCTGGGCCACGTCTCATTCCAATACGAAGACATCACCTTCCGCGACATACTCTTCGATTCCAACTTCCGCGGCGGTGGCATCGTTGTTGTCGATGCAGTCCGCACCCGTATCGACACCTGCTTCTTCATACATTTCACCACAGAAGGAATTCTAGTTGAGAGAGGCCATGAAACATTCATCTCAAGCTCCTTCCTAGGACAACGTCTAACCGCCGGCGGCGACCCAAAAGAGAAGGAATTCTCCGGCACTGCAATCGACCTCGCTAGCAATGATAACACAATCACAGACGTGGCGATATTCTCCGCCGCCATCGGTGTAGTTTTACGTGGACAGGCTAACATACTAACTGGTGTACATTGTTATAACAAGGCTACTTACTGGGGTGGGATAGGTGTGCACGTGAAGTTGGCTGGACTGGCCCAGACTAGGATAGATAATTGCTACATGGACTACACTGGCATTTTAATTGAAGACCCAGTTCAAGTCCATGTCACCAATGGATTCTTCTTAGGCAATGCTAATATCATCTTAAAATCCGTCAAGGGACATATATCAGGACTGAACATTGTCGATAACATGTTCGCTGGGAGTGGGTGGGGTACGGCGATCGTGCTGTTGGACGAGTCGAATGGGCAGTTCAACAGCATTGATCAGGTTGTGATTGATCGGAATAATGTGAAGGAGATGAAGTTGAGAACAACCGTTGGGAAGATGACAGTCGCAGGGAAGGGGACCCAATGGGTGGCTAACTTTACGTCGGAATTGCTGTTTCCGAATCGGATTAGTCATTTGCAGTACTCGTTTTATACAAAGGGTGGGACGTCGGCGTTGGTCACACATGCAGTGACGAGTGTGAGTGAGAATGTGGTGGTTGTGGGGACGGATAAGGAGGTGGATGGGGTGGTGAGTGTGGTGGTTGATCAGAATACTAAGGTGGGGGAGAAGTTGAACATGTGAAGTTGGGAAGAGTCAGGTATTTTTGTTCATTTTTGGAGGGGTTTTAATAAGATCTTCTTTTGGCAATTTTAGCTGGGACGAGTTAGGTATTTTTGTTCATTTTTGAAGGAGGGGTTTTAATAAGATCTTCTTTTGGCAATTTTATAACTCCATGTTGTTTAGAAGAGTAGCTTTCAATTCCAACCAGTTGAACATATGTTATAGTCCACCCAGCTAGCTAAGAGCATGAGATATCCAACCCCTACAATAGGTTGGCCCACCTAAGAGGATCACCTAATTAAAAAATCAGCCCCATCTGCTCATTGGGCGGATCACATCACTGGAAACAATTTTTAACCATTGATAGATAGAAAATTACAAGTGTGGTTCGCTTTAAAGGTGGATGTGGCTAATTTAACTAAAGACAATCCTTGATCGGGCCAACCTATTAGAAGTGTTGGATGTTGTACGCACATCACAATCTGGAACTTATCTACTCGGTGCCCTATAAATTGTAGTCCAGCTTAGTTGGACTTGAGAACACACTCTCTCTCTCTCTCTCTCTCTCTCTCTCTCTACGTATATTAAGGAAACATGGGCCCACATGTCACAATTGAAAATCCATCTCTACCGTGCATAGATGCAGGGCCAAGTATCATATGATTCCTCGCTATCATACGCATGCATTCAGCAAATGTAGAAATTGGCATGCACATAACTCAAATCCAACCGTCCAAATCGTGGGACACGCCAGTAGATGGGTCACAACCTCAATAATTAGATTGATTAGACGATCCTAACCTCTGATTATTGATTTTGGACTGTTGATTATTTGCATCTTAATCGTCCGATGGATGTCGGTGGATCCGCCAAGTAAGACATAATTTTAGTAAAATATGTTAGTTACTGGTCCAACTAAAGTAGTTTCCATGATTTGGATGGTGTAATTATTTGAATTAGATATATACCACATCTATATAATTCCCAACTGCATGCGTATGAACTGTCACACGCTTAAAGAGTAGCATAAAAAGAAAAGAAAAACCCCATGCGATAGCTAACTATGTAGTGATCTTGAACTGTCTGACTTTCTTCAAAACTCGTCCGAGTCGACCCCGTCTGACCAATCACATCACCTCATGCATGCAATGCGATCTAATGTTTTTTAGGCGGGCAAGGGTGGTACAAGAAAAATGATATTTCCCAGCGGCCAAAACTGTTGGTAAAAGTATAAAAAACCGCCGACTAAACTTTAGCCAGCAACCGCCCGTATAAATTACTTGCTACCGGTGGCCAGAATCATTTTCCAGCGTTTCTTCTAGCTGCTGGTAAAACCTAACAAGGCGCCGGGAAAGACATGTAAAGCGCTGGTAAGTTATGACGAAACGCTGGTAAATATCCAAGAAGGGATGGAAAATATATGGGAAGTGCACGGAAAAGTCCATTGAAATGCTGGAAAATATCTGTCGAAGCAACAATCTAGGCGCCAATACAGGCATATCAAAGCATTGGTAAAAGGAACCTGTATTTTTTTTTTTTTTTTTTTGGTATATTTGAAAGCTGAAGAATGTTGCATAATACAATTAAAACTTGAATACCAAGAATATTTTGTTTACTTTTTACAGCAAAAAAATTATATAATATTTATTACAATGAGTTGAAAATTTGTCCTAATACATCTAAAAAAATTAAAAAAACTGCCATTCAGCTCTCATCCATCTTTGCTTAGAACCTACAAGTCAAAATAACAAAAGAGAAATTTTAATTACATTCTAAATCCACCATTCAGCCCTCATCCATCTTTGCTTATAACCTGCAAATCAAAGTAACAAAAAAAAATTAATTACATCCCATATAGCCTGCAAATCAAAGTAACAAAAAAAAAAAAATAATAATTACATCCCAAATAGCCTGCAAATTAGAATAGCAATTTTTTTTTAATTACATCCCAAATCTCCCATTCAGCCCCCATCCATCTTTGCCTATAACTCACAAATCAAAATAACAAAAAAAAAAAAAAAATTTAATTACATCCCAAATCACCAAAGTTGTACACAAAGCCAAACTAAACCAAGTTTGACTCAAGTTTGGTTTGGTTTGTTTATGTGGATCCATCTGTTTTACTAGTTCCTTTGGGCGTGGACCAAAAAATATAGCCCAGCACCACACCACACGAAACGAGGTAATTAAACACCCACCATTAAAAATTTCCTACGGCCTACGATAACGTTTAATTATTTGCCTTTCAACCTAAAAGATCATATAGATATGGATGAAGGGAAAACACACATACAAACTTGATCTAAAAATTTTATAGCCCACAACTATTCAATCACTACTATTTCTTATGGTGTGGTCCTGCTGAGAATTTGATTTACTTCATTTCTTCAGTCCACGCCTTAAAATGAGCCAACAAAACAACCGGATGGCATGGCTATGCAGCATGTACATCAAGGTGGGCCCATGGTCATGGCCTCAACAAGGTCAGTGTTTCTCTAACCTCACCAAATCCATGTTCCTCTAGGAATATCCATGAAATTGGATGTGGCCCAAGCTCTTTGGGCCACAACGTATCATTGTACACACTTTCTATCCATTTTGCTAGCTCATGTGTTTTGTCCACATCTTCCGTATGTCTTGCCAGCTTCTAGGACATGAGTCATAGATGAAGCAAATCCAAAGCTCAATGGACCACAACATAGAAGATAGTGGGAGTGAATACCCACCATTAAAAACTTCTCAAGGCACAAAGAAGTTTTGGGTGAAGCTAACATTTGTGTTTTCCCTTCATCCGGGTCTAGTTCATCTTAGACTGGTGACAAATAACCATTAAGGTGACATTGGAAGGTTTTTAACAGTGAGCTCTAGAGGTCATGTAGTGTGGTCCACTTGAGATTTGGAGTTGCCTTATTTTTGCCTCATCATGCTCTAAATGGCTGGCAAAATGGATGACAGCATGGAGAGAACACATACATCATAGTGGGCCCTATAGAGCTTGGGCGATGTCCATTTTTGGAGACTACTGTTGCAAGAAATTTTTATACCTCTTCTGAAATGCCATGACCTTATGGCATCACATACACATCCATTTGACTGGATTATGATGCAAATTACCTGCAACACCAGTCTCCTATGTTTGGAAAAATCAATTGAGCACGAGGTACAACCCCCTATTCGAGATTTAATTTACACGAGTCGAGCTTGGTGCCTATCCCTACTGCTTGAGCTTGGTTAGGTCTAGATTATACAAACTTGAGCTTGGTTTAGCTTGGTCCAAAATAGGTTCACCTCGGCTTGAATCGGTTCAAGCTTGTTCCGGGTGGTAGTACATATATATAGATATTAGGTAAGGCAGGTAGGTAAAAACGTATAGTAAAATCCTGTACTAGGTTTTAACTTAGTCTAGTTTTCGAATTCACCTGGTTTGGTATCCTTTATCATGATACGTAAGTACATACACATAATACATTTACCTAACTCTTGGCAACAACATTTCCTTTCTCAGAATAAAGCTTATAAACTTATAAGGTTGTCTGAAAAAAATCAAGAAACACTTAATCTTCTCTTTATATAATGTTAAAGAATATAATTTTATTAAAGTCAGTACACATATACATAAAGTCTGGATATATTACTTGGAACCGAAAGATGTTTAGGTTGAGTGGAAGCCCCATGAACAAAGTCTCCGTAAGACCGTTCGTCGAACTTTCCTAGAACTAGTTGTTGAACGTACTTAGAACGTTCGGTACTGTAAAAGTCTATGTCTACCGAAAAAGAGTTAACTACTCTTTCATCTGTTTTTTATTATAGTCGGGGTCTCTGTTTTAAATTGGACTAGAGGTACTACCTGTATTTGGTCTTCCAAAAATAGATACTTTCTCGGTCGTTCGTGAAACTGGTCGTATAGATGTTTTAGACTTAATACTGTCTTTTTTCTTTTATACATTTTAGGTTACCGAGTAACTCCGATTAACTATCAGGTTTACTTTTATCAAGTACATGTTTTAAAGTGACTGGTACATTAATCTAAAACTAAAGGAGATGCATAATAAATTGGATTGCGCATGGCCCCATTGTCTTGGATTGATGTACATCATTGTGGGCCGTGTTGGATGGGTTAGATTCGATGTACATCATGGTGGCCTAGTTGGCCTTGGATGAGTACCAAATGAGTAACATGAGTCACCACTACTTGGTGGGACTCTAGCCTATGACAAAAGCCACATAGTAAAAGATTGGGGAGTTGTATGATACTTAGGGAGTGTATGACGCTTGATACACACATTTTAGAATTGTATGCGTGACATGCACTATATTGAAACATTTTAATTTAAATTTTGTCTTAATATACCTTTGAGCTTACTAATAAAATGATTGTTTGGAACATGGGTCAGGTGCTAGTTGAAGATGGACCCATTGGTTAATCGAGAGTGGATGACATTAAGTTTCCCGGACCCATATTTTATTTCTGGCATAAGAAGCTTTTTGAAGTTTGCTCAAGACACCTTCCTGGTAGAGAAACCATTCTTTGTCCATGCACCAGTTGTAGATGTGCACGTTTACCAATGTGTTACGACGATTTGGAAATACATCTAATGAAAAATGGATTCGACCCAACATATAGGGTTTGGAACGTGCATGGTGAGCATGCATCACCTAAGTATACTGAGCGTGCATCAAGTTCCCAACAATACCACAATGTCCCAAACTTAAATGAGGTTCACAATGCGGTCATCGAAGAACTCGGTGGTAATAACTTGGATGAAGTTATCCACGATGAGCCGAATGTGACCACTGAAACAGAAGGCGTCTCTAGAGATGATGAAACCAATGAGTTTGAAGCAAATCTACGGCACGCAATGACTGAGTTGTACCCTAGTTGCGAGGATTTCACCGTGTTAACTTTCATTATACAACTTTTCAAGTTAAAGGTGAACCATGGATGGAGCGAAAAAAGCTTTACAGAGCTCCTTCAACTACTCCAGAAGGTGTTACCCTCCGGTAACAAGGTCCCAATTAATACCTACCAAGCGAAAAAAATCATTACAAAGTTGGGTCTTGATTACGTGAAGATTCATGCTATCCAAATGACTGTATCTTGTATTGGAGAGAGCATGAGAAGAAGACCAGTTGTCCAAACTGTAAAACTTCTAGGTACAAGACAGAAATCGACAATGAGAGAAAAACGATGTGAAGTACCTGCTAAGGTATTAAGATATTTTCCATTAACACCAAGGCTACAAAGAATGTTCAGTGTGCCATGGTTGGCGAAAGAGATGTCCTGGCACTCAACCAGGAAAAAGCAGCATGGAAAGATGGAGCATCCGGCTGACTCTATTGCATGGAGGATTCTCGATAACAAGTATACTGATTTTTCAGCTGAGCCTCGCAATGTTCGATTGGGTCTAGCCACGGATGGGTTTAACCCCTTTAGCACTTTAAGTACGTCATATAGTTCATGGCCTGTTATGTGTGTGACGTACAACCTTCCACCAAAGCTTTTGTATGAAACCTCAATTTACTATACTGACATTGCTCATTGAGGGACCGCGACAACCAGGGAAGGATATTGACGTTTATTTACAGCCATTGATTGATGAACTGCAAGACTTGTGGCGGAAAGGGGCCACGACGTTCGATGCATACCATGGAAATAGATTCAACATGCGTGCCATTCTGCTCTGGACAATCCATGACTTTCCAGCATATGGTAATGTTTCTGGTTGTAGGACCAAGGGTAAGTATGGTTGTCCTATATGTGGTCCCAATACAGATTCCTTACGACTCCAGTACGGAAAGAAACATGTTTATATGGGTCATAGACGGTGGTTGCCACTATCAGACCCGGCTAGGGATGACACAAGTGCAGGAACGTTCAATAAGGTAAAGGATACAAGAGGGGCAACCAATGCGTCTGACGGGGATTGAGGTCGAAAAACAGACTGCGAACCTAGTTGTGAAGTGGGGGAAGACTGGGAAGATGAATGTAAGGGGTCTAGGAGGACAAGAGCAAGCGGATGATGTTGAATCACCATGGTTCTTCAAGCGGTCCATATTATTTGGTTTGGAGTATTGGAAGGATATTCTGGTACGCCACAACCTTGATGTCATGCATGTTGAAAAAAATGTATGTGAAATCCTTCTCGCATTGATGTTGAACACACCGGGCAAAACCAAGGATGATGCTAATGCACTTAGGGACCTGAAACGGTTGGGAATTAAGAAGCGTCTATGGCTTGAAAAAGACAAATGGCAAGGTGATCCAAAAACGAAGTCTAATCTGCCTTCGAAAAGAAGAGAAAAAGCTTTTTATCCAAACTTTGCGTGAACTGCATGTTCTGGTTGGGTTTAGTGGGAATTGGAAACCATCGTAACGCAAGATTGCATGGATTTAAAGGGAATGAAGTCTCATGCTTACCACGTGTTGATGCAACATCTGTTTCCAGTTCTCATCCAGCATGCATTCAAGGATAGGAAGGTCATTCGTTCTGTAATTACAAGCTTTGTACCTTCTTCAATGCCTTGTGCTCGACAACCATAGATCTTCAAACGCTCCACACTCTCGAGAGGGGTATGGCTAGGACGTTATGTCAACTTGAGATGATATGCCCTCTATCAATATTTGTTGTGATGATGCATTTGCCGATCCACTTGGCTTACGAAGCTCGCATATGTGGTCCTGTCTACTACCGATGGATGTATCCATTCGAAAGGTATGGTATGAGTTTAGTATGAATAAATTGGTGAAGCATCTAGAATTGCATTTATGCATAATGTGTCATTATTTTTGTTAGGTTCATGAAGACATTCAAGGCTTATGTCCGCAACAAGACGCGATCCGAGGGTTGCATTGCAGAACAGTACATCCAGGAGGAGACAATTATATACTGTAACCAATATAGAGGAAAACAGAGAACAATCCTATTGAAAAAATTGGAAAAACGGTTTGATGGAGTCATTCCAAGACAACAGAAGTTGAAAGATATTGTTGATGATGGCTCTAATAGTGATGATGTTGGTCCAGTAGGTTCGAGTCAAAGTGTCATCCTAGCGGGTATCGAATATGAACAGGCTCGCATCTGGGTATTAAAGAGTCATCCTAGATACGATGTGTGGGAAGGGTATGTACAGTTAGCTCATATGTATATACCTTCTTTACTTTACGCAAATTTCGATTTAGTAATAGTATTGAATAATGCATAGGAAGCACAAAGATTTCTTGCAGCGACGATATAGGAGGACTAATAGGGTGCTTAGCGAGGATGAATTCATACCTTGGTTGAAGAGGCAGCCAGAGTTCAACGAATCAAATGACAAAGACTTTAAAGATATAGTGAGAGGATCTCTGGCTTTTGCTATGGAGTACAATAAGTATTGTGTTAATGGTTTCCTCTTTGTCATTAAGGACTATGAGGAGAATAAAATGACCCAAAATAGTGGGGTTATGACAGAGGGTATGACCACCTTCCGAGCTAGTGCTAAGGACAGGAACACAGTGGATGAAAATCAACCTTATTATGGAGTCCTCCGTAGAATTATCCAACTAGAGTACCGATCAGGATACAAGCTTGTCCTATTTAAGTGTGATTGGGTGAAGGTGACGCATCATGGTGTTTCTTTTGATGTCGATGCAAATCTGAGATTAGTAAACCTGTTTAGTCTTTACAGCTCAGACAAAGTGGGAGACGAGCCGTTCATTCTTGCGGAGCATGCCGTGCAGGTTTTTTACTCAAGAGATCTAAAAAATCCTGACTGGCACGTGGTCTTGGAGGTTCCAAAAAGATTTTTGTCGAGGATGAGATTTGCCTTCTATCGGAACGATCGAAGGCTGTAACTAATGCCAATGCAGGACCTAATCTCACCTCATTAGCAATTGTTGATGAGTTGATATTCAATGAAATTGAAGACATAGATGTTGTTGTTGAAAAAGCAAAGAAAAGAAAGCGAACGAGGAGAATGTAACAAAGAAATAAATGATATTTGTAGTTTACATGTTTGTACTTTACAAAGAAATAAAGGAAATCTAAATAAGGTATGGAGAATATAGTGAATTGTTTGTACTTTACATGTTATGTAGATTGTTTCTTAACTCATAATGTTTTTTTCTATTGGCCATGAAATAGGCACATGGATTCACAACCAGAGGCATTTGGTATGCACTTGCTTGGTAATACGGATGCGAGCAGTGCCACAGGTAATAAATTTGTTCTCTTTAATTAGCTATATATGTTGATTTCATCTTTCTTATATATTGGTGGTAATCAAAGATATGTACATATACCTATTATTCTTTTTATGCAGTTGTGCCATCTTCTTCTTCATCCAGAAAGAGAGGCCCTACAAGGGGTGCTTCTCTAGATGTGCAACAAGATAGAAAAAAAGTTCTAAAGACAAACGAATTCGGGCAACCGAATGAGTTCTCTCCCAATCATAGAGACTTTGCAACACAAATCGGTGTCCTCACCCGTGCTCATATCCCGATCATATACCAGGACTTTCGCCAAGTGCCTCGTACAGATATTCAGACAGTCACAGATGCATTGTCACGACTTTATGAGTTTGAGGGTCAAAGTTGGGATGCGAGTCTTATATATGTAACACGCCGCATCAATGAAACATGGAGAAATTATAAAAAAAGGTTGACTGCAAAATATATTAAAAACAATGATCTTGCAGTTGTGAGAGACAGTCCAGCCCCCCCTGCTGTCCCTATGGAGGATTGGAGGGTCTTTGTGGATCAACACAACACTGAGCAATTCAAGAATGCAAGCGCAAGGAATAAAGTCAATCGGGCCAAGCTAAAAGGACCTACGTGTCTTGGGAGGTGCAGCATGGCTGTTACTCGCCATCAAATGGTAAGAATAAGTATCCCAATTTAAAATTAAATATTATTTTGAATTATTAGTCATCTAACTCTATGAATGATGCGTGTTTGAACAACATGTAATGTGGCAAAGGCAATGGAGAGGAATCTTACATCTGATGCAGAGGTAGGTAGAGGTGATGTCTACTTAAGAGCCCATACGAGGAAGGACAAAGTTGTCCAGTTTCCTGATCACGCTGTAAGTTCACCCCTCATATCACTTATCGTTGCCCTTCTGAAATGCCAATCTATAACTTTGAGTTGTTAAGCACCATTTGTTTTTTGTCACAGGAAAAGCTAAGCGAGCTTTATAGTACCAATCCTACTTCTAGGACGAGCGGCATTGATGATGCCCTCACACAGGTACTAACACAGTTAAAAAATTACTTGAGTTTCATACTAATTATGCATTTCCTAATAGCCTAATTTGTAATGTTTTATAGTTGGTTGGTCCTGACATTAGAGGGCGAATGAGGGGTCTAGGTTGCTCCGTAAGCAAGACTGGATTGAAGAAGTCAGCCCCTATCCGTTCAAAAGTGGAGACGGTGACAAAAGAAAAAGAGAGTTTATCGCAGGAGATAGTAGAGATAAAGAAAACATTGGCTGAATTTAAGGCATGGATGACTCTGCAACAAGATAAGCAACAAGAGGCTCAGTTTGATAAAAACCCTACAACACCACCAACCGTTCGATCCGCTCAGGCATCATCGGTATGAAAGTTTAAATTTGATACTGTATTGAGCTTACAATTGTATTATAAACACTAATAATAACTATGTCATTTTATATCACTACCAGAAAAATAACTTTTCCCGACGGCCGAAAGCCGTCGGATAGGCCGTCGGGAAAGGGGGCGTCACAATTGCTTTCCGACGTTTATGGACCGTCGGAAATTCCGACGGCTATAAGCCGTCGGTCAGTGGTCGGAAATTCCGACGGTGATGAGCCCTCGCAAACTCCGACGGTTTATGACCGTCGGTGTTGCTTTTTGAGCATGCCTTTTACAACAGTTTATGACCGTTGTAAAAAAACAGGTGTTGCTAGTTGTAAATGTTCGTAACATACATTGGGTTCCACCCCTTGTGAAAAGGGTAAACGTTTACGACTACTATGACCCATTGCAAAAGAGAGTATTAACAATAGTCCTGGCCCATTGTAAAATCATTAACTTGTTTAGTAAATGCATTAAATATCATGGTTCATGTGAGATTATTTTGATAATTTTGTGATGCTTACATGACTAATGAACACATGGAATAAAAGATTGGGTGGTAGCAGAAAAAAAGTACTATTTGCAAACAGCTTTGCCACCACCCAAATTTTTTTATTCCCTATGTTCATTAATCACAAAGCATCACAAAATCACCAAAAGAATCTCACATAAACCATGATATTTAATGCATTCACTTGTCCATTCCATAGCAGATATCTCACCATTATAAAATGTATAAATCCCAAGAAGCGCACATATAAACAGTAAGATGATACTTAAATGATGAGATAGTAATAATAAAATCTTACCTCATCTTCACCATATAAGTAGGATTCTGGCAGTAGGATCCTCAAGTGTGAATATGATCCTATAGAGACATGTCTCAGGAGTCCTCAGGCTGTCAAGGATAAATGGCGACAAAGCACAAGACACACTTCAATTTCTTCCCTATTGAACTGGGTATCCCACCATTGAATTATTAGTTGAGAGATCGAGCATTTCGAACTTCTCCATCCTTCCAATGTTGGTAGGATCATAGGGCCTGAAATGGCATTGTTCTGCAGCAACCTATATAGGGTAATGTATTATAAAATCCATATAAGATTTCAATCTAGAAGTTGGTGACAAAAAACAACAAATGGGTCCCTCAGATAATCTCATAAAAAAGAAAAAAATAGGTCATAACAATTCTAAAAATGGGATGTTATGGCAGATTTGATTGAATGAGAAATTTCTGCATTACAAAAGAAAAAAATGAGTAAAAAAAAAAAGAAACAAGCAGATGACTGAATGAGGAAAAAAATAATTAAGTTAAAACAAAGTTCTTCAAGATAATATTCTCAGTTAGTATCTAACACTGAGAAAGACACTAAGGCAGCAACAAATTGCAATCAGGCCGAAGAAGATGGTTTGTAAACCAGAGATAGTGTTCTCTATTGTGTCAAATGAGAGCGGGCCATCATCTTCATTGTGTGGTGAAAGATCTCAAGGAGGAGATGGGCCATCATCATCTGTTGATAAAAAACGTAGTTTATTACATAAAGGGGGAGAGTGATGGTGATGGACTGTTAGCTATTAATTTGTACAATTATAAGGTTGAATGGACTGTTATCAAGGAAAATGGACTGCAAGTTAGTGATCTAGTTAGCTAGAAATCTGGACAGCTTGGTGGCCTATGGGTAGCATGTGTATGAAATGCACTGCTTGGATAACTACTAGCTGTGTTGGAACAGCATTTATGTGAAATGGGAAACACCTATCTGTAATGGACAGCACCAATATGTAATGGACAACTAGTATATATGTGTGGATAGCAGTTTGGTTTGGATGGCACCTAGGCCACGATTTGGACAGAAAACAGGGCACAATCTGGACAGCAAGATGGCCTACAATCTGGGACAAAAGATGAGCCACAATCTGAGCAGCAAGAAGGCCTGGACAGCCGTGATGTTAAATGCATAGCAGAGACAACAAATGGCCAGCAAGGTAGCTGTATCAACATGTTATTAATCTGATCTTAAAGGGACAACAACTTGCTATGATATGGACACGAAATAGCAGAGACAACAAATGGCCAGTAAGGTAGCTTGTTTCATGCAATGTGCATAAAACAGGCCATGAAATGGACGTGAAATGTACATGGAATAGAATGAAATGGACATGAAACAGGCCATGCAATGGACTGCAGATGGGCCACGTAAACTGATCCTAAAATGGGCAGCGATCTGATCATGATCTCAGCCAAGGAATGGGCCATGATCTGCACGTGATCTGGGCCAAGGAATGGGCCATGATCTGGATGTGCTCTAGAGCTTAAGATCTACTGTAAACACAGCTGGACATCTGCTATGAAAGAAGCTCAAATCGGCTCATGTAAGCAGCTAGAAATTGTCCATGAATTGAGTGCAGAAATCAGCTCATGAATGAGCAAAGAAATCAGCTATGAATTGGGTGCGGATCTGGTCATTAACTGGGCTGTAATCTGGTTGTGAAATGAAGTTCAAGAATAGCTATAAAGTACTATAAGTTTAAGATCTGATAAAACTGTCTCGAATTCAATATGAATTGGAGTTCAGATCTACCTTTAACAGAGCGGAAATCAGAACTTCAATGGGGCTAAAATCGGAGCTCTAATGGAGCTGTGATCGGAGCTTCAATGGAGCTGTGATCAGTGCTTCAAGTTGAGGTGCAGATCTGACCTTTGAGCTGAGTTGGAGATTCCAGATCTACTGTGGTTTGAACTTTAGATCAGTTGTAGTTTCAGGCTAGATCATGATCTAATATAAACTAAAGAAGAAGAAGCTAAAATTGTGGATGAAGAAGTTGTTCAATCTCAAGCTTGTTCTTTTCCACAGTTTTAGAGCATGTTTTCCATCTATTACTTGTTGATAGGGCCATTGTTGCTTGCAATGTCTTCTTCATACTTTACCACTGGTCAAGGAGTTACAAATTAATGACACGTTCAATTCATGTCGGGACCGAAATATTAATTGAGGTTAGATTTCATCGGATCTTGAAAATCTTCTCATAATAAGTTATTTCTTTCAGACATTTCTCCACATCAAAATAGATACGTAAAAAATACTAGCAAAACCAATTTTAAACATAAAAAATCCATTAATTAGAGAGTTAGGATTTTTCCATTCAAGCAATTTCCAGGCCATGAGCGATTGATGCTTACACTCACCAGGCAAACGACCTAGAACGGAACCCATAAGGCGTGTGTGAGGCATCCTACCTGTCCAACAGGTGCTTCCATCATGATTATTAGACATGCCAAGGTCACGCTGATCCAATAATCTGGTGGGTCTAAACACGCTCTAGTGTATGAGTTCATGCCCAATGAATCACTTGGGAACTTGATCTGATGAATCCTATCAACATTCACTACTTAAGGTCCATGAATCACACACCAAAACATCTCTAATGCATAAGCTTAGCTCCTTTCCTTTCAACTACTCACAGAGAAACAGTTGCTGAATTTCCAAAAATACCATGGGAGAGCATGACCAATAAATTTCAAATGTTGGAGAATCTAAAACTTAGTTAACTGGACATTAAGTCAAAAATCAATAACATCATTCAATGCATGTAGAATTTCAAAGGCATGCCAATTGACCTTTAAAGGAAAATCTGATAGGATCATGGGAATGTTTAACAAGAATTATAGGACGTGTATCAAGAGGAACAAGAGCACACCTGTCTCATGATGGGGTCAGATAGAATGTTCTGAATTTCTGGTTCCTGCATTTTCTTTACTGGTAAAGAACAAAACACAAGTATAGATCAACAAGTTCATTGTATTCCTCTTTATAAAGCTCTGGAGCAATGAATTCGGGTGTACCTGTGAAAACAAGTGTAAGACCAAAATGGGTATGTGTCACAAACTAGTGCACTCAAACTACAAGACAAGTTCCATACTTACCAATGACACTACGAGTAGTAGGTTGCTGCATAACAATGGCCAACCTAAGATCTCCTATTTTGACTTCCCTATGGTTTCCATTAACAAAAACATTGTCACATTTTAAATCTCAGTGAAGAATAGGTGGGTTGTGAGAGAGAGAGAGAGAGAGAGAGAGAGAGAGAGAGAGAGAGAGAGAGTGCAATTTTATCAAAGCAATTGCAATTCATTGTACAACAAAATTGGCCCTAATTCAGCAGAAAATTCAAATTAAAAAAAATCTGTTTTGAAGATTACCGGCCCATGTTTTAATTCAGCAAAACAACCATAAATAATTTCCAACAGTCCGCATTCAATGTCAATTTGGCTAGACTGATGAGTGGACGGGTCTCATTTTTCAGCTAGGTCATCGATACAGCAGGGCCCAACTGATGAACAGGTTGGATGTCCCTCACATGTGCATATTCGAAAGCATGGCAACGTGCACAGGTGCATGGGGGTTTCAGTAAGACTCCAAATTTTTTTTTTTGTTCGAATTTTTGTGTTAATTAGCAAATATGCAAACCAGAAATTTGATCCTCTGGCTGTGTGATGGATGACATGTAGGCACTTAGAAATTACTTTAAAATAAAATAATGTGTCATGAAGTGGGCATGCACTGTGAATAGATTTAGACAATGGAACATGTTTCTTCAATAAGAGAATAGAGATCCAAATGACCCATTCTTTCATTGACAATGAAAGAACACTGAACAAGAAAATGGCAAATTCAAATATACGAGATTTATCGTATACAGTAATCACTTCAAATAAGTAAATCATACCATAAAAAACCAGAAGCATATGTGCAAAATGATCTGTTATAAAAGAAAAAGCACAAAATCTTAACAATAACAAGCAGAAGCAACCAAAATATCTAATACACCAAACACAAACGTAAGAACTTTTCTTTTGTGGGTATTGTTCGAGTTCCCTGCAATTCAAAACAAAAAGAAAAAAAGAAAAAAAAAATCTACAAATTTCATCATACATTCATAGTTTCATACATACCAACCACAAGTTATATGTTCATCACAAATAAAAAGTAGAGAACAAATCATACCTCAAATCAAGTAAGAAGAAGGTGGGGACATGAAACGAGAAAAGATCATAGCCTTTTCAATAGTCTCCATCAAACCCCACTTCCCATTTACCACAATCCAACACCTAAGGAAAAAAAACGAACTGTAGAACCATCCATCAAAACCCAACAACTAGAAAGACCTAAATAAGAAAAGAAAAAAAAACCTTAAAATGCAAGAGGCATTAAAAAAAAGATCAGTCACTTTCCAAACTATTGTTATTGTTGTTGTGGCTGTTGTATTTCTTAGAAGAAACCTTGCATTGAGTGACAAATCTCTCCCAGACATTTGCTTTTCTTGCAGCAAAATCAGTCACATCCAAGATAATTGCACCAATACTCATCCAAGCATGATAATGGAGCTGGACCATGACCAAGGCCAAATCTTTCGACCGGATGGTCTCCGTTTGAATGATTCTGAAGAACCAGCCCCATATGGGAATTGAAAGAGGAAACAATGGCGTTTGGTCGGAGATGGAAAGCACCTTGACAACCAGATGATGTGGCTGAAAATATGGCACGTTTATAGGTCATCCCAACCATGTAACATGTGAGATGCACAGAAACTTTATGGGTGACTCTAGATTTTAGTTCTAGAGTTTCTTATTCTTCTCTGATAGATCAGCTAAAGTTACAGGATCCACAAATGGAGAGTTCAGGAACAAGGCACAACATCTTTCCACTAGACCAGTGAGTGAATTTGGCAATAGACACCAGATGTGAGTTGCTTTAGGCATGTGACCCTAATGACTTGATGTTTGATACTTGTTGAGTAGCACAATAGCCTTAACACTATTTATTTATTTACTACTACCATCACAACATTATTAATACTATTACCTCTACTATTCAAATGGTAACTTCAACACTAGATCAATGAGTGAATTTGGCAATAGGCATCGGATATACAATCCTTTAGGCACGCTAAAGTGGCATGTGATGACTCAATGTTTGATGCCATGTTACCTCGGGAACTGGAACAAGTTGGATTTTATTTTTCAAGCCACTAGCAAATAATAGCAGTCATATCTTGAGAAAGAACAATCAATATACAACAGGAATATACAGACAAACATACCAGAAATTCTGGTCAATGTACCTAGATAATTTTTAAATGCTAAAAGCTACTTACATCAAGTAAAAGAAAAACGCCAGGATGTATTGAAAGATTTTCAAGAGCTATGGATTGGGATAAGGTCCTGGGGTATCCATCCTAGAGCCAACCATTTTCTTGCGCATCCTGCTGGAATAGATGCTCCTTCACCATCTGGATGATCCAAAGCAAATTAGTACATCTTTTAGAGCAACTAATCCCACTCCGAACAGAAGTGGAAACAGCCTCACCCCATCCAGCCATCACCTGCAAGACCCAAATCAAGCAGAAAAAAAAATGCAGCCTAGCCCACAAGCCAACTCCGGCAGCCCCAAAACTCCAAAGCAGAGTAGCTCCAAAACCCCATCCAGTTCATCTCTTTGATTGTGCAGAAAGCTTCTAGAAGGGAAGCCAGCTCTTTGAATCAATGGAGCCTTATAAGTTATATCTGATCATGAGTGCATTTTCATTCAAATTATAAGCTTCTCCTGATTTTCACCAATGGTATTGACTTTTCACAAAGAAGTGAATGAAATAGTTTTTTTTTTTTTAAAGAAATAATTTTTAAAAAATTGTTTCAGAAGAAATTGAAAACCCTCATTAAAACAGAATTTCGTAGCAAGGAAAGAAGTAAAAAGACACAAAAAAGCCCATTAAGACATGCATCTAAGATTGTAAATGGTCTGCAGTTCCAAAAATGGATGGTTCTATGTTCATTCAGATAGTGTACCTATGCATAGGAAGATATGCATAGGACCCTATTGCACATGCATCTTCAAATGGATGGTATGTAGTTCCAAAAATGTCTGAAACAAATCACCAACACCTAAGTTTGCAGTTTTCTAACCATTAACCAGAACCAGATGTCACATGCCTGATGCCGCATCAACCAGCTCCTGGTCCTCAACCATGTACTCGTGCATTAACCAGTCAGTTCTATCTCCTCAAGGTGCCCAACCTAAATAAAAACATCAGAGTTCTCTTCATCCCTACGGTCTTAGAATTATGACAAACAGGTCTATCCTTCCCAGTGTATTCCAGTACCCTCTTTCAGAAACTAAATTTTGTTGAATCTCCAATTGTTGACAAGGAATAATCATTGAACCTACCACTAAAAGCTAGAAAGATGTAGATAGATAGAGAGATACCTGAAAGATCCCAAGGACAGAATTCGTATAATTCAATCTCTGAAATGGCTTCATATCTTCTGAAATAAACAAAAGTCATGCTGAAAATCCACAGTAAGCATTTTGATAGGCAATAAAACACAACTGAATGATCAATATGCTAAATAAATATAATGAAAGAAACAAAGGAAAAAAGAAGCAAGGAAAAAAGAAGCCCAATTTTAGTTGCTTGGAGTCACAAAAGAACACAAAAGAGCAATTAGATTAGCTCTACAACATAACAAGATATTGAAAGCATGTTTGGGAGCGTTATTGCATTTGGTTCTGTCAACTTGAAACAAAGAATAAAACATGGTACAAAAATCAACTTAATCAGATGATTCTAAACATCCCATCAATATCATGGAAAAGTGACAGTCAAAATTGGGAAGAGAAACTAAATTAGGTGCAATCATCATTTGAAGAACAGCGCGCGCGCACACACACACAAGATTAAACAAGGATATCATCTAGCTCATAGCTAGTCACTAATTTTCATAATTTACACAAAGTCCTTGTGTGGTCCACTATCTACCTCAGCAACACCTTTCGGTTGACGGGCGACATTAAGGAAGCATGGATTTTTGACATCGAAGATACGCTGTTGACTGCCTCATTTTTTAAATCACATTTTAACATGATCAGCTGGAGAAATTGGTGTATGAAGTGGATATCAGATGGACATTGTAGTAGGCCTTATAGAGTTTTTGCTGGATGCAATTGATGTCCCTAACATGGTGGGCCACAAGTATATGGGACAATGACCATTGAAAAACAAATAGAGGTCCATACTAGGTAGCCGTGTGAAGCCCACCTAATGAGCGGGCATGGTTCGGATTCTACGCTCCATCTGTCCATATTAATTCATTATTTACAAAGGACAATGTGATTTATTCTACGCTCCATCTGTCCATCTGTCCATCTGTCCATATTAATTTATTTTTTTCAGCAACTTGGAGATGTTTCCAATTGCACTAAATGGGCATACCTCATTTGAGGGGAACAGAACATGTGTAATGCTTATGTGCATACTGCATAAGCACAAATGTTAGAGATCCAGGCCATTCATTATGTTGGAAGCACTTTGAACATGCCATATACCAAAAGTCATGGTAGCACACTCGTAAGGTGAGCCACACATGTACACTGAATCTAAACTGTGGGACTTTTATGGCCCATTTTTCTTAGAATAGTTTGTGGTGCCTGATCAACGGACCAACATTATTTGTGGCCCATGGCATGCGCACTGTACTCCCCACCTCATGAATGGTCTAGATTTCTGACGGGTGTGTTGTGCTCCCAATCTCCAACACATGTTCCGTCCCTTCACATGTAACAGAGGTATTTATTTAATACTCTGCCAGGGTATCACATTTGATATGCAGGTACTCAGAAGTTGCACATATGACATACATTAACTATAGAACCCACCATCACTAAGTCACACCCCCAAAATCAGACCGGTTGAACAATCATGATCTCTAATACATGGATTCTTTTTTGTTGAACAAATCATGATCTCTAACACCACATACAAGGCTATAAAAGGTAGGTGGTTATATGTGAGAATCCTTTTTTTCTTTCCTGGCTAACTGCTTCCTACCATTGAAGAATCCAACAAACCCATTTTTATAGGTAGTAACAGCAGGTGGTTTAATGTGTAATGGTGAAAACTTTGGAAAATTTTTAGAAAATAGTTTAAAAGTAGGGGTTTTTCAGTCCATAGCCCAAAAGGAAGGCAGCCGTATGGAAAAATCTCAAAATTTTATGCCATTGCCTGATGAAATCGGATACCATACATAGAGGAATTGTGAGCCACGGATCTCTCACAATTCCTAATAGGAGTTGGTGAGAGAGGAATAAGAGGATCTTAAAATCATAATAGTGATTTTAAGAGAAGAATAAGAGGAATGCTATTCTCAGCAGCCAAAATAAAACAATATTAAAATAAAAATGAAAAGAAGAAAATCGAGCTTACCCCAAAACCCGATCCGAATGCTATTCTCGGCAGCCAAAAACACAGCCTCTTCCTCCAGCTTACCCCAAAACCCAACCTCAGGTGGGCCATGGCGTCTGGCGTTGGCGAGAGAGGAAGAGGGAGAGGGGGCGAGTGGCGTGAGAGGATTGGGAGAGAACGAGGGCGAGTGGCGTGAAAAGAGGGCCTTTAGAAACCCTTTGTTGAATTGAATTTATTTTTAAATCCGGGTGTGTTTTACACCAAATAAGAACGATGCTGCAACGTGTTTTGTGGGCCTCAACACGATGTATGTGTTCTATCCACACCGTCCAATTATTTTTAAATATTAATTTAATGCTTGATCCCAAACATTATCCACATATATATCTCTAATGGACCACACCACAAGCAAATAATGGTGACACTATCACCATTACAAAAAATCATTTTCAGTGGGATTGGTGCTAGAGACCGGCCGTCCAGTCAGGGCCTCGTGCGGTCCACCGTATTGTATATGTTTCATCCACTCCGTCCACCCATTTTAGCAGATAATTTTACACTTTTAACCTAAAAATGAAGCATATTCCAAACTCAATTGGACCACACCCCAAAAATGTGTGGATTAAACATCAACCGTTGAAAAATTCTTGGTGGTCAAAGAAGTTTTGGATCACGCTGATAATTGTTTTCTTCCATTCATCCATGTCCATGTGATCTTATGAACAGGTTGGATGACAAATAAACATCACTGTAGGCCTAGGAAGATTTCGACGGTGGAAATCGTTATTCCCACTCTTTCCTGTGGTGTGGTCCACTTGAGCTTTAAATATGCTTCAATTTTGGGCTCAACACCTAAAATGATATGAAAAAACGAATGGACAGTGTGGATAAACCACATACATTCACGGTGGGCCCAACACCGGTTATTAGGTACAATAGAAAATTCTCAGTAGTTTACTCGATACGAAGCATCCCACGAAGGGCTTCGCCGACGGCTGATTACCCCATTTTCCGACGGCTTTAGACCGTCGGAAATTCCGACGGCTAAGAGCCGTCGCGAAAGAAAGGCGGGGCCGTCGGGGAAAGTCATTTGTCTGGTAGTGTATGTGTACATGTAGCCGGATTTGATATATATCGGTAAGAGATGCGACTTGCTTGGTTGGGGAAAACGTGGTGTAGTTGCTCGTGGTCAAGTACACGAAGTTGATCCGAATGCAGTTGTCCATAACCATAAGTTGGAGGAAGGAGCTTTTGTTGTTATCCTGATTGAGATTATACAACCTAATGCTCCTTTGTGGATCGAAGATGGGTTCGCAACTACACTTGGAGAGGCCGGTCCCGGATCATTTGTGCAATGGGGGAAGGACTCTTTGATATTTCAGTAATTTGAATTAATTTTGTGCTCTAACAGTTTGAGTTACTTTCGAACTAATTTGGTACTCTATGGTTGAAGATGTTTTTCGTATGCATGTTTTTTTCTATATATGTTTGTTTTTTTTCTAATTTTGAACTAATTTGGTACTTTATAGTTTTAGGCTCCATTTGATTTAAATCAAATGGAGCTTAAGCCCTTTTTTAACTCCGCCAATGCAAATCTCCTTGCATTGTCGGTCCCAAGCCCGGATAAAGGAGGAGGGAGAAGGAGCTATGTATGGGTATGGTTTCTATTCCTATGTTACTTTTTTATAGATTGCATGTAAGATAATATTTCTTCTTTCTACAGTTTTCATGATGATTTGTATTTTTGTTACAAGGTTTTTGGAGAATATATGTGTGTAGGACTGCTTTAATCAGTTCCAATATCAGTTTCCATACAAAAAGAGGTAAATTCTCATTACAAGTTTCAAAATACGAGTTGTTATTATTTTCTTCTATTTTGATTTTCTTCTATGTTACTTTGCCTATTTATAAATTAACTAGAACCTGCACCTCAATGAGTATCTGATGCCAAGTATTACAGGTAGAGTTTGATGCAAATGGAAAATGTCCCCAGATTGGTTGTTTGTGATCAGCATGGCTTCTTGGGTTTGCCCTGAGGATAGCTCAAATTTCAGGTTTGGATGAAATTTATGGCCACCAGTTGGGCCATCTTTGACCCTCAAATCAGCCTAGCTAGACCAATGAAAAATTCTCTCATTTTGGTATTGATGTTCCCTTTTTCTTTTGGTGGTGGTGGGGAGATACTAGAGTTCTTTTTTTCTTGAGTTTTCTTTCAATTTCAAGAACATGATTTTGCTACTTTCAATTTATGAGATTGAAAAGGTCATTGCAAGAAAGCTGAAACTGATGCTTGATTTATGTCTTAATTTACTTCATTAGGTTGCATTTGGTTCTGGCCGTAAGGAAAAGAAAATGCAATTCATGGGATTTCTACCACTTGTTGATTCTTCTTGTCAGAGGTGCAAGTCCGATGACATTGATATGCAATAGGCATGTATTCTATGATGATTTCAAATTTGCATGAAGAGGTTCTTACTATATTCATGATTTTACTATTTTACTGTTGCAGGTAATTTTAAAGCAGCGCTTGAACTACTTAAGAAGATGCAAGAAGTGGGAATTCAACCCAACAAGGCCTTTGTAAGATTGTCCCACTTTCTTTCCCCATCTTTTTCTTTCTTTTTTTCTTTTGGAACTTATATGTAAGAAGCGGTAGTCCAAAAATTCAAGCTTGGTTTATGTTTGCTAATAAACTCTATAATTTTTTTTTTAATTAATGATAACACTACTAGAGATTGATTAGAGAAATGTTAGTTCGATTTTTTCAGACATACTTCCATTTTTTTTCTTTCTACGCAGCAAACTTGTATTTTATTTCATCAGATTTGGATCTATGATCAATAGTTTGGATCACAGGATATGGCTCCATAACCAGGGGATATATTCCAACCCATCCAACATATTGAGGAACAATGTGTGCAAAAATCCGCCAATTTCACTCATCTATTTGTCAAGGGTAGGCATTGTTTTTGCTATTTGTCAAGGGTAGGAATTGTTTCCTATGGTGTGGCCCACTTCGGATGAGAATACAGGAAATACCGAAATAGCGGAATGGAAATGCTTATCATCATTGAAACCTTCCAAGCCCATCATGATGTTCATATCCCATTCATAAGATGATTCCTACAAGTGATGGCAAGATGGTGAGAGCAGATGTCATGGCCTCACATAGCTTTGGGTCAAAGGTGCTCCCTGCAACAGGTGATACAAGGAAACTCAGGTCTGTGTTCAATGTGGGTGAATTTAGCTATCCATCGGTGTTCTGTGGGCTCCGCAATGATGTATGTGTTTAATTCACGCTGTTCATCTATTTTGCCAGCTTATTTTAAGGCATGAGCCCAAAAATGAGGTTGATCAACATCTTAGTTGGACCACACCACAGGAAATAGTGGTGATTTAATGCCCACCACTAAAAACCTCTTCGGGGCCACAAAAAGGTTTGTATCAAGCTGATATTTTTGCTTTCCCTTCATCCAGGTTTTTGTGACCTAAACAACAGGTTGGATGGCAAATTAAAATTACAGTGGGCCCTAGGAAGTTCTTAATTGTGGACGTTTAATCACTGCTGCCTATGATTTGGAGTTGCCTTTTTTTTTGGATCATTCCCTAAAATAATGATCCAAAACGGATGGACAGCAGCAGCAGCAGCAGCAGCAGCTAGGGTGACAGGCATGCTAAGGTGACAGGCATGCTTCTGGAGATGGACCAGATTGAGGTGCTGCACCTGTTGGCGTCTCCGGAAGCTTTAAAGGCGAAGGTGGCAGCAGCAGCAGCAGCAGCAGCCGGTGGCTGAACCCCAACTGATCAACTATCGGCACTTTCTCTGAATGACACGCTCGTTTCCTGAGGCAGGTTAGTTCTGTTTTCTTCATCCATCTGTGTGTGGGTTGAGGAGTTTTTATGCAGGTAGGTAAAAATCTACCAAGTGGCCAGATTCAAATGCAGGTAGGTAATGCATCTGTTGGACGGACAGTATCCTTCACCTGATGGTGCCATTGGTTGTTGAACAGTGAATTGAAAGGCTCATCATTGACCGACCCTCTCATTTCCTTTAATCATGATAAGTCAATCTTCAATTAAATTTTCCATGAAAAATTTCAGTTTGTCAAGCAAAAGATTCGGGAACAATGAGGGAAATAGCTTTTTCTTTCTCACAACCTGCTTTTAATTAATTCTCAGTAATCTTTTTTATTTTAACTTGAATTTTTTGTTAAGACACCATTTTTTGTATGTAGCAGGGAGTTTCCCTTTGATTGGCAATAGGAAGCGTAATATTGAACCATCTGAAGCAAGCATTCTTTATTGTGCTGCTCCTGCCATGGGTCATAATCAGGTATGATTTGAAGTCATCACCATTTTCAATTTTTCAAATGGTGTTGAACTGGAAATGCAGAACACAAGCACCTCACATCTGCCAATGCTAATTTTTTAAAAGAGGAGAGTATTATTTCATGGTCTATCGAAGGTGGGGCCCAACTCAGGTAGCAGACCTATCACTGATGAATTCTCATTATAGGCCACCAACGAAAATCACACCAATCCGACTGTTCTAACCCAATCACAACCATCTGGACCATCTGTTCCAACCCAATCCGGCCACCATGCCAAAGACAAACGCAGATGGCCAATTTGAACCGTTCATTTTGAAGGCCAATGATCGGTCAACGATTTCCCAATGAATTTAATTTTAGGAGGGACAGATAAATCAAGGTGAACCTTATTGGGTGGACTGTCAAGATTGGATTCATGCCCTAAAATGACATGGAAAAACAGATGGACAACAGAATACACACATCAAGGTGGGTTCCACAGCAAGGGTCTCACCTAAACTTCCACAGCAACTCATTGGCTTCACTTGCCTCTCTACAAAATTTCCAAGGTTGGAAGATCCTAACCGTCTATTCAGTTATCTTTTGCCCATTGCATGTGCATTGTTGTAAAATTTGTCTGATAATGACCATTTGTATTCTGCCTATGAGTCAATTAAGATCTTTGATCTTTTATTTTTTATTTTTTATTTTTTATTTTTTGTGGTGGAACCGATTGAATGAAAGTGTGGGAATTAATTTACAAGAGGGGTTATGGGAAGCTGATCAAGCAGAGAATTGCTTTGAGTTGACTGACAACTTTGTTATTGAGCAGGTAGACCACTCATGCTTCATATGTTTTACAACATGCATATGCTTAGTTGCCGCTTTGTTCTCTAACACGGTATTTTTCTTTTATAGGTGTTGGGTAAATTTGGTATAATCTGCATAGAGGATATCATTCACGAGATAATGACTGTTGGGCCCCATTTCAAGGAGGCCAACAACTTCATATGGCCGTTATTATGGTTTTTCTTTGAGTTCCTTTTTGTCGATGATTGGAGGTAAGGTATTTAGAAATCCAACACATCAAAACCCATTTATAAAATGATATTTTTTCTTACTTTCTTCTGCATGATATCTTTCATTTTTTTTTTTTTTTGGTCTTTTCAATACCACGCTTTTATTTTCATTGATTTTTTTATATCCCTTGAATGAGAGGGTGAAAGAAGGGTGAAAGTTCACAATCAATGTTTCTGAATATTGATACATGATTGTGCTCTTCAGCACCATATCTACATTAAAGGTTTCTCATTGGTGTGCCATCTGAAGACGTGCATGCCATAGAAACTCTTGTCCTAGCCAGTGTTTAGTCTCGGTGCAGTCCTATTCCCCAAAGCCAATGTTCCTTTGCTAGCTTGTGCATTTGTAGCTTTCATCAGACTCATACATCTCACTTGTGTTGAGCTTCTGAAAGCTTGACATATGAAATTAAGAGTCTTAAATATCACAAAGCTTATATCACATATCGATTCCATTGTGAAGATCAAATAAATGCCAGTGCTTGCTAATTGTAAATATCAGCAGATTAACAGAGTTTCTTTGGTGAACAAATCTTCTTATTCCATTCTCAATTCTTCAATTACATTTAAACATTCATGTTCTGATTTTGGAAGTTGATTTGTTCTCTATTTTCTTTGGAAACTCAAACTGAACTTTGCCCCAACTTTTTACAAAATTACATGGACTACCGTGAACATGCTCATGTGATGTTTTTTTTAATGAAGCCCAACCTCCCTAACTGCAAAGAGGTCTTGTATGATGCTTGGCCTTAATGCTTGGGTTTTTTGTTTGCGCTAGTGGGGCCATGGTTCAGTGATCCAAATTGTTTATATGATGGGCCTTAATGTGGATGGACCAATCGGCGTTCTTAGTATCAATATCGTGACATGTATTGCTGACCTGTGATACAGAACCATGTATCAATATTGCCGATATCAAGAAATGTATCACTGAACATGGAGAAAAAGGCGGAATTTTTCAGTGAAACTTGAGGAGATGCTAAAAGACACAACGTATTTAGGAATTAAAAAATTGCAATAATAATGATAATAATAATACTTGACAACAGATTATGGTAGAAAAGAATGCATCCGCAATACTTCAACAGATTATGGATTGGAGGACTCCCCATTGAGTTGAGGCAGAATCCAATCCGAAACAGTGTAAATCTTCTTTTGCCATTTGTGTTGCAGATCGATATCAGCAGCCATTTTTTCTTTTCCTCCATTTTATTTTTCATTTTTTCTCTAGAAAAGATATGGCTTGTGTGGACATGGGAACATCTGATGAAAACTGCCTTGAGTAGGTTGCATACAAGCAGTCCAGACCATTGTTTTGACCGATGAGCCCCGACAACGGTACTAGTTGAGTACTAAATTTCCACTGACAACGGTACTAAATTTTATAAAATTTCTAGTTGAGTGTTTGTTTGCTTTTGGCCATTTGGCCATTCAAATAGAGGGACTTACACATGACCAAAATATTTTTGACCTCTTTTTCTGTAAACCTCAGATTGTTAATGGGACTGAAGTCAGATTTTTCAACTAATCTTTTTTATGCCAGGTCACTCTTCAGCTGCTCACTTCTAAAACAGGTTTCAGGTCTGCTTCATGTCACCTATGAGTTGGATGTCTTAATTATTCCAACGACTTTATTTTATTCCAACAACTTTATCTTGTGTGTGTGTGTGCGCGCGCGCTTTAAAACCATACCTGTACATGTGGGGGCCATGGTTGGGTTATCCAAGGCATTGATGTGGTGACTCCCATTGTGGATTTACCATGACTTATGCAAGATTTGATGGTTATCTTCCAATTTGATAGATTTTTCGGGCATGGTCTATCCATGATTGGGGCCATTGGATTAATGGCATGGACATAACCGTGTGTCCCGTGAGATAAAGTTCTGATAGGTTCTGACAATGGCCACAAAGAAGGAAAAGAAGGGGGAAAAATCCACAAGTACTGACAAGTTCTGATGAATGGTTTTCAGTTGAAAATCTGAAGATGCATGACTATCTTTAAAGCTATCATGCATTCTTTTGCAATTGATGCCATGAGATAAAGTTGATGCTTACGACTTATTATTGTTGTGCAGCTCCATGGTGACTCTCCATGGCAACTTAATAGCGTTGCTATTGTGCCTAGAGGCAACGACATGGTGGACAGACAGGTTATATTGCTTTTTCCCTATCCATACATTATGTGGCCCACAGTTTTTTTTGGGACATATAGAGTTTCTGGATGTGTGTCAACAATCAAAACCATTTTGCCTGGTTGAAGACAATGAGTTGGGGATGATGACAAGGCTTGCATGTGGAGCTGCTGCTGGAACTGTTGGACACTGTTGCATACCCCCTTGATGTCATTCACAGAAGAATGCAGATGGTTGGCTGGAAGGATGCTTAATCGATAGTGACTGGTGATGGTAGTAGCAAAGCGCCACTTGAGTATTCCGGCAACGTTGAAGCTGCAAATTGACTGGTGATGGTAGGAGCAAATTGTGTGTTTTGAAGCTGTAATTAGGCTTTTGTAATGTTATAAGAGACTTGCAACTTGCACATTGGGGTCATTGTTGTACCTTCCTTATCATCTTTGTTGTTCTTTTCATAATCTTAAAGGGTGGTAGCATCTCTTTCTATTGTTCTTTAATTGTGGATCTCTCTTGCAGTTCGTGCCATTGTGTTTGGATTTCAAAAGCAAGTATTCTTTCTTAAGCTCAAGGTAAGATTCAAGATGGTTTATAAATGTGATTGTGGCTATTATAGTAGTATGTTACATTTGGATGTATAAGTGATTGCAATTAAGTTTTCATGAAGTGAATATCCAAGATTGGTTCAATTCCACTTTATTCAAAGTGAATAGTCACTCCCAAAATTTGAGCTATTCTTTTTTATGTTTCTTCAAGAGAATCTTTTCTTACATTACCCTATGGAATGACTATAGATCCAGATCATGCCAAGTTTAATTTTGTTCTTATTTTTGAAAATTTGACTGTATATGAATTCTAGTTGGAGAAAGCCATTGAACGATTTTCAATTTTGATTTGTCCTAGAAGATTATTACTAGACCAGGTCTGTTTATCCTTAGTTTTGCCATTTTCAGCTGGTAGATGTGTGATTCAACCTTCACTTCCCACACTTTTTTTCACCAAACCTTGTTAAAGAATTATATAGTGATTGTGTAGTGAGAAGGTGAGAAGTTTGATACGATTGTCAAATAATAAGTTCTCAAGGGTTGTTGTGCGAGAATTAAGCTCTTGAAGATTGATGGAGCATGCTAGTACTCATTTGTTTTAGGCAGTTTATTCTCTTTCAAGAATCATTTAACTTGCTTCTTCCAAGTACTCACATCTAATCCTATGTTTTTAAATGTCTTTTTTTTTTTTATGTAGATAGCATTTTGTCTACTTTTGGATTAATATTTGGTTCTAATTGGCAGTTGGCAATCCATTGAGAAGTCGATGATCTTTTGTAGGAAGTTGCAAACTCTTAGCACTTCAGGGTGCTGGCTTTAACACTTTCTTAATGGGCTTGCTTCAAAACTCACGCAATCGGCAAGTAACAAATGCAAGCTATGTGGCCAGTGGTCTGTGCTTATGAAGTTGCCTTAGATGCTTTAGGCTATAGTTGTCTTGACAATTGGAAAAAGAAGCTGAGAATTGTCTTGCTAAAAAATGATTTGGTATAAAAGATGCTTTAGGCTATAGTTACCATTTGCATCCACTGCATCATCTTCCTCAAAAGCTTGTTATGATCTTCCCCTGCCATCCTAGCACTCCTTAGGCTTTGAATTGTTTGAACATGTTTCAGTATCGACCAATTCCATGCTTTAATGCTAGTAATTTGATTTACTCCAATCGACTTGAATCAGATCTAGTAAGTTAGAATTTGATTAAGATCAGCTGGAATGTGATTAAATTAGTTGAGAACTATTTAGACCAACTGTAATTCTGTTAAAACACCTATTTGAAACGAAGTTTAAATTTCAAGCCATATTACATCTAATTCAACATTTCCTAAGACCATTTAAATTTTTTGTAGGAAAATCTGTCGCTAAGCATTGTTGAGGCGAAAGAATGTTTTACATTAAAAGAGGTACTTATCTTTCTTTGTTTGTAATTTTCGATGCTTGCTGCAGACTCTTTTAAGTTTGTAGCATATTTATCAAATTTATTTGTAAACTTCAATGACTAGGATGATGGAAATTACTTGTACCTCCTGTAGCTATGTGAGGCTCACACCAATTTAATGAATGACTTTGAGGCTTTGCCCCCCTTTTTTTGTAGTGGAATCATATTGCAAAAAAAGATGAGAACAAAAGGCATTAAGATATAATGCGCTCATGGTTGTTTATGTGATGCAGGAAACAATTCTTCTTCCAAGGCAGCAACTCGGTTCTTTATCAGAGAAAGACTCCCAACTGTCCAGAACATATCACAAGCAACGAGGTTTCTATGCTTAGATAGTTTTGCAGAGGGTTGTAGGGAAAATGGTGGGCAGACAGAGGGCCTTGGTTCATAAAAAAAGAACTTATATGGAACTCAAGGGTCATAGCTTCTTTGTGAATTTTTCTTCCTTGTAATGAGAACTCTTCATTGTATTTGAATTGACTGAATTGGGGATGTATTAGGAACGAGTCTTCTCACATTTATATTGACAGAATCGAGGATGTATTTTGAGTTTCCCTTTAAAAAAAATTCATGACTTTATGAATATTGGATGGAGTTTCCCTTTACTCCATTTTTTTTGTAGGATCTTTATTTGTTTTAGCTTGAGATGGGTTGAACTATCAGGGCATGTACTAGAAACGGCTAGATATGTCGTTACTATAAAAAAAAATTAAAGACACTAGCTATGGATACAGTCTGCAGCCCTCAATAGTAGTCTGTAGCTTTACGAAGAGAAAATGCTACGGATCGACTTTCTATACCTACGGCTATTATCCGTAGCCGAACAAATATAGCTACGAATGATATCCGTAGCTATATCATAAAAGGCTATGGCTACAGCACCAATAGCTACGGATCGGATACGGGCCTACTACGGATTATATTCGTAGCTATAGATGTAAAGCTACGGATAATCCGTAGCCTTTGCCCAGTTTTTTTGTAGTGGAAGTTCTGCAGCGTAGAGAATTTTGGAGCTTGTAAAACAAGCTCTATTAGGCAGTCAACTGGTCAGACGACCGATCATAAAACGCTAAAAACAGTCCGGTGGGTTTTATAAAAATTCATCCGTCCCTTTTGATATCTCAACCGATCAGATGACGGGTCATGGGCTATGGTCGACCGGTCGGACGATTGGTCGGTAATGCAATTTGTTGCACTTCTTCCTTCTTTCTTCTCTCTCCCTTGAATCTTTCTTCCACCCTTTGGCACTTGTTCTTTCAATCGTCAATGTGTATTAAATGACTCGTTAGGCATCGAATTAGTGAAGTCTCTCTTTCATTCCTACAATCACAAAACATGTGTTAGATGGGACTTTTAAACATGTAAACTATGCATATAATGTGATGTAATGGGTTAAAATATGTATAAATTAGAAGTTTAACACTCTGGTGTATATATGTCTTACTGTATTGTGTCTCACGATCCCTTCACCCTTACAGAATTGATTAAATTCTCGAGAAGTGAATTCTCCATCGTTGTCTGTCCTTAACACTTTCAACTTTTGCCCTGATTGTTTTTCGACAATTGCCTTCCATCTCTTGAAAGTAGCGAAAACGTTGGATTTATTTTTCATAAAATAAACCGACACCTTTCTGGAGTAATCGTTAATGAAAGTGACAAACCATAACGATCCTCCACCTGAAACCACGGGCGAAAGCCCCCATACATCAGAATACACATAATCAAGTACCTCTTTACAAACATATTTTTCCGACTTAAAAGATAATCGTGATTGTTTACCATATATACAATGCTCGCATATATTAAAACCAATGCTTTTAAATGTAGGAATCAAAGAATGATCAGAAAGTACCTTCATACTCCACTAGATCATGTGGCCTAGGCTGAATGCCACATACGTGCTGATGTGGAATCCGCTACAGACACTACAGCTCCACCCGATGAAGTACTCTCATTTAACTTGTAAAGGTTTCTATTTCGTTGTGCTTTCATCACAATGAATGCCTCCTTTGAAACTTTTAGAACATGATCAAATTCGGTGAATTTACACCCAAGTATCTCGTGAGCTCTCAAATATATCAGACTCTTTCTTAGCTCAGTAACGTGTCTCACATCAATCAAGATACGCTCCATGCCATTAAATGTCTTTATGCGTACCAATCCAACGCCGATCACGCGTTATAGGCACTGTCATTGTCCATAAACACTGGATACCATCATACTCACTGTAACTGGTGAACGATCTCTTATGAGAGGTCACATGGCACGAAACCCCCACATCCAAAATCCACTCATCGCTGAGATACCAGGATTTGTATGCAGTCAATACGTCAAAATCACCCACCTCCTCATTTGATTCTGCTGCATTGGCCTCCCTTGAAGGTCCATATGATTTTTCCTCTTTTTGAGATCTATAGTCCTTCATGTGTCCCATCTTCCCACGCTTTCAGTACTTCATCTTTCCATTGCCCTTAGATTTAGACCTACATCATGAAGTCCCCTTCTCCCATTCAAAATTTCCCCCTCTTGTAACCAATGCATCCATAGATGTACTCTTGCTACCGGTCTTTTTCTCAACCGCCTCTGCTAAATGGTTGAGATAACGGTATTGGCATTAATAGTATTCTTACCGTAGCACAAAGTTTCTATAACATTCTCATATGAATCTGGTAGGAAATTTAACAAAATAAGACCTTGGTGTTCTTCTTTAATTGTCTTCTCCACATCCAACAATTGGAAAATTAGTCTATTGAAGTAATTAATGTGTTCAATAACATCAGCCCCCTCCACCATCCTCATCATGTCCTCTCTAACTTTGCCCATGTCCCTACAACAATGTTCTTTTTGAGAACATTGTAGATGAATTCATCTGATAGACACAATTAGATAAATGTGTTAGCCTTCTGATCCAGTTTATTCTACTCTTCTTCCTTCATAGTTTTGATTGATTATCCTTGCCGTGGAGTGCATCATCCAAACCTTGTTGAACTAGACGACCCCTCATCTTAACCTTTCATAGTTCAAAGTTATTTTTCCTCATGAACTTCTTAATATCAAACTTTATGCTTGAAGCCATTGATGTCTTGTCTCAGATTCTAATTGATTCCCAACGTTATCTATGATACCACTTATTGAGACAGCAAAAAGAAAATCAAAGAAGAATCAAACAAGGTAATCACAATCTTGCAAACAAAACCAACCATAGAACACATGAGTTTTATGTGGAAAAACACTTGTGGGAAAAAACCATGGCAGAAAGCGACAATTCCACTATGAAGACGAAGTTATAAGAGATGGATCACTTCCTGAATCAAAACCCTGAAGAGAAACCCTAGCTTTTCCTCTCGAGAATCCTCTCTAAGTGTTTAGACTTCTTTTCACTCTTAGGCATTACCCTAATTCCACATTATACTCGTTTATATAGTGATAAATCAGAATTATATAAAAAATATGCAAAATAGAGCGCGTCGTCGAACGCTCGGTCAATCTATCGAGAGCCAACGATCAATCGGTCGACCGACCGACCAGATAAGTTCAATCGCTCAAACTCGTCAAAACCTGTCCAGAGAGTTCCAACATTAACTTGAAATAAAATCGAGGAGTTTCGATCGATCAAGCTAGGGGGTTGATCAACCAAACTCCCTTGTTCTTGTGTGGATTGAAGACATCAATTTTAACACTATCAGCCCTTGGATGATGTCTCCTTGATTTAGATGATTAGCCTGCGATATTTATATATTCCTCACTATTCAACAAGCGAACTAATATTTGATCATAAGTGTCAACCATTGGATCATGTCTCGGTTTATTAGATGATGGGCTTGGAATATCTGTACAGTCCTCTCTATCCAACAAGTGAAAAGAGAGCCGAGAGCAACTTTCACCTTTAAATCGTGCCTAGGAGTATTGATTGATGAGTTGAGGATGTCTGAACAGTCTTCACTATCAAGGAAAAAAAAAGTTGGTTGCTCACAACTATCACTCCTCGAATCATGTATTGGTGCATTGGGTGATTAGTTGGGGAAGTCTAAATAGCCTTCACTATCCAACAAGTGAAAATTTGGTCGCTCACAACTGTCGACGTTTGGATCATGTCTTTGTGCACATGTTGATGCCCCGAGGATATTTGCACCAACCGGCAAGGGGCGAATGGAAATCTTATCTCCAAATCAATATCCACATTTCTATGTTACTCATTTGGATCTATGGACACGGGTTCTTAAATACAAACTTCACTTTCTTTATATTAACTAGTATCTTAACATTGGAGTTCTAACCAGAGGAAATCATATACACGAGTTTATCTTCGTTGTCTTTGTAATGTGTGGAGGAAGTGATACGGGACCTTGCCCAGCATACACAACCTTCATTCTAACATTATATTGCTCTGAAGTTGTCTTTAAATCTTTTGCATTTTTACTATCAGTTCCTTTATATGTAATTTTAGTGCTTACAATGGCACATTTACTTTTGCTAACCATATACGATATATAATTTCTCCTTTTCATGTACAAATTCTCCATCGTAATAACATTGTATGACATAGAGAGCCATAGTCTTTAAATTTTCTTGAACCTAAAAAAGAAAACGTGGGCTATTAGACTTTAAAAACATTATAAGACTCTCAAAATAAAATTGAAAATAGTAAGAGGCCATTCTCATATGCTATGGATCTCCGTTGAGATTTTATAGTAGGATCGCCATTGAAATCCACAAGATATGCCATTGTCATTCATTACGGACCGGCGTCGTGATTTTTTAGTGGGATCGTCATTATCATCTATTATGGATTGGCATTGTGATTTTTCAGTAGGATCGCCATTGAAATGCACATGGATCGCCATTGTCATCTATTATGAATCGGCGTTATGATTTTTCAATGGGATTGCCATTGAAATGCACATGGATCACTGTTGTCATCTGTCACGGATCGCCATTGGATTTTCCAGTGGCATCATCGTTAAAATGCATAAGATTTGCCATTTTGCATTTTTAACGGGATTGTTGTTAGGAACATTATTGTCCTCAGTTACAGATCATTGTTGAGAATTTATAGTGGATCACAATTATGAAATGTACGACTCCATGTTCGTAGTTCAAAAATACATGTTATATCTACCCTTATATCGATATTGTTCTTAGAAGGTTGGTGAGTAGTATCAACCCCACAGAAGTGACGATGGTTGTTAGACGATGAAAAAGTAAGTTGGAGGGTTAAAAATATAATCGAAAATGAAAAGAAAATGACTATTCTTCCTGAACAGTTGATGTATGTCCCACAAGATGAGAAAAGTATGCTGGAAGTTCGCTAGAGAGTCACCAGAGAGTGTGATGGCCCCACACAACTACGTTTTAACTATTGTAGGCATTGGCGGTCCCCCTCTCTAGAAAAAAAAATAGCTCTAAAAATGAAAATGTGTCTTCAAATCAGATTGGCCCCACAAAAGATCGTAAGGACAACTTTTATGGATCCCACGTGTAGTCATGAGTGAAATCTAAGTCATCCATTTGACTGGGGATTTAATTTCATGGCATGGGCCGTAGAATGATGGAAAACCTCATCACAGGTGGAGCATACAAGAGGAAAAGTTTGAAATGACCACCCAACATCATGGAATTTTGTAGGCCACAAAGGGCTTCAATCAAAGTCAACTCATGCTTTCTATGATCATAGGACTATTCGAACAACATGAGCAGATTTGATCTTCCATAGAGTAGGCCCCAATCATGATTTAAATGGACCCACTCCACACCTAGAAGGATGAGGCCTATTTAACTTCTTCAATACTCAACATCATGCGAATGCCAAGCTTATAACAAGTGCATTTTCATCCAGAAAAATCTTTAAACCTATAAAAAGCTAAAAAAAATAAGAAAATGAAAAGTAGAGTAAAAAACTAACGTTGGAAAACTGGAAAGCTATTGTGTGCTTCATCCATAGTTAGTGCTCTAAAAGCTCAAGCTTTTAGAGAAATGAATCTGGATCCTCTGCTTGAATCGAGCAAAGAAATCTTATTTTTTGCCTCTTTGATTGGGCACTGTCAGGCTAAGCTGGCCCAATCAGAGAGGCAGTAACAGAGGTTCTCTGCTCAGTTCAAGTAGAGGATCCGGATTCTTAAGGGCTGTTTGATAGCTAAGAAATGAAATGAAATAAATGTAAATAAGTAATGATTACTTACCTTTCTATTTCCTTAGAAATGCAAGTTGCTCAAAAAATTCTTACATTGAATAGCGTGCTATGCACCAAAATCCTATGAGCCCCACCATGATGTGTGTGTTTTATCCACACCAACCATTCATTTTTCCAAATCATTTTAGGGCATGAGCCCAAAAATGAGGCAAATCCAAAGCTCAAGTGGCCCACAATAAGAATAATTACGTCTACCATTGAACCTACTATTATCTATGGAGTGGTCCACTTAATCTTTGGATTTGTCTCATTTTTGGACTCATGTCCTTCAATGATTTGAAAGGATGACTGAGCGGTGTGGATATAACACATACATCATGGTGGGGCCCACGAAGTTTTGCTTTGAAAAGAGGTTTAAATTTGCATCCTTTTCAAGGTGGAATTTCATTTCTTTATCAAACATGTGTAAAAAATCATCATTATGTAATATTTACTTTCATTTCATTTCATTTACCTTCAATTAAACATGCCCTTAGAGAAAGTGGTTGTTTGACATGGTATTAGAGTGAAAGTTCAAATCCCAAAAGTAACAAATATGCCACCAATAATATATTCTCCCACGGGTCGTTTATGTTGTTTCCCTCTACCTTTGGCTAATATGTTCCCATGGGAGTGTTGGAGTACCTTGATATACATTGATACACCATCTAATCGCTCGAGCTTTTAGAGTAAGTGGTGATTTGGCAGTTGTACCCATACTTTTGATGGCTGGAAAGCTGCATGTCACGACACGAGGACTTGATGAGATGAGCCGTCACCATTTATTAGTGGACGCATATTGGGTCTTACTAAGGATGCAAAGCCTCCATATTGATCATCGGAGGGGCCCACCGTTATGTATCTATTTATCCATGCTTTTCATCCTTATTTTAAGATCATTTTAAGACATGATACCAAGAATGAGGCATGTGCCACGGTTAGGTTGACCACACTAAGATGACTCTTGCATTTAATGCTACAAAGCTCACTTTGGTGTGGTCCACCTGACCATTGGACATGCGTCATTTTTTGTATCATGTCTTAAAATGATCTTGAAAAAGGGAGGAAATGCATGGATGAACAGATACATCACGGTGTGTCCCTCCACTAATCAGTATGGACACTTTGCGTCCTCAAAGAGGAAGGGCCCAATCCAAGTCGGTGCAAAACTCACGTAAAGAAACTAGCTATTTTCATAAAGTCGATCCTCCACATGGCGCTCCATTAGCAAAAGTTTACACCCGTCATTTACGTACAGCTTAGTGGGTGTTACCTCCTGCCGTATGGCCCACATGGATGATATTTTGTATATCCATGTCGTCCATCCGTTTCTTCAGCCCATTTTAGGATGAGGTTCTAAAAATTACGAAGATCCAAATATCAAGTGGACCATACCACTAGAAACAGTGTGATTGAGTGCCCCACCATTAAAATTTTCAAAGGGCCCATCTTAAGGTTTTGGTAGTGTTTATTTGCAATTCAAGCTCTTGATAATATCAATAAGGTCTTGATAAAGGGAAAATATAAAGATCAAATTTCTCCAAAACTTTTGTGGCCCACAAAACATTTTTAATGGTTATTCATCACTGTTTCTAGTTGTATGGTCCACTTGAGATTTTGATCCTCTTAGGATTTTGGATCACATCCTAAAATGATATGAAAAAACAGATAGACGAAGTCGATATATATACATATAAAAAAATCAATATGGGCCCCACATGGTACGGGTAACACCCACTAAGCTATCCCCGAGGTAACACATAATTCGCGCTTGAGGGGGGCAGGAATTAGGTGTTACCCTGGGAACAACTCAGTGGGTGTTACCCTTACCATATGGCCCACATGGATGATATTTTGTATATCCACATCGTCCATCCGTTTCTATAGCCCATTTTAGGATGAGGTTCCAAAAATTACGAAGCTCCAAATATCAAGTGGACCATACCACTAGAAACAATGTGATTGAGTGCCCCACCATTAAAATTTTCAAAGAGCCCATCTTAACGTTTTGGTAATATTTATTTGCAATCCAAGCTCTTGATAATATCAATAAGGTCTTGAGAAAGGGAAAATATAAAGATCATATTTCTCCAAAACTTTTGTGGCCCACAAAAACGTTTTTAATAGTTATTCATCACTGTTTCTAGTGGTATGGTCCACCTAAGATTTTGATCTTTTAAAATTTTGAACCACATCCTAAAATGATATGGAAAAACAGATAGACGGCTTCGATATATAAAAAACAAATCAATATAGCCCCACACAGTAGGGGTAACACCCACTAAGTTGTTCCCGGGGTAACACATAATAAGCGCTCATGCGTCTAAGCGGATTGTCAGGTTGAGCCCTGACCAAGTTCGGTCACGCTGTGAAAGTGGGGCCCACTTTAATGTATATTTTGTATATCCACTTGAGGAGTCCTGAGGATCACAAATGGGCGGTTCAAAACATATCCAACCAAAGATCAAAGTGGGTATCCTTAAAATCGAAGGCTAGGATCATTGTGTGAATTTTTCCGCCAATCCATGGTGGGGTAGAATTAGACCTGGCAAAATTCAACCCGACCCGCTAACCCGACCCGACCCGACCCGACCCGACCCAACGCAAACTTTTCTAGTTTAAGGTTGGAAAATTTGACCCGAATTTAATTTTTGGGTTGACCCGACCTAACCCGGATTTTTATGGGTCGGGTTAGGGTTAAAGGTGACTCGACCCGGCCCGACCCGACCCGAATCATATAGGGGTTAAGTAGACTATTATATATATATATATATATATATATATATATATTGATTTTCTTATTAGTTAAATAATACATAGTTTTTTTTCCTCACATACCCAGTTGGAAACGGACCACATGTCTGTCAATTTAATAAACATTATGGTGGGCCCTTAGATTATTATATACTGATTTTCTTATTAGTTAAATAATACATAGTTTTTTTTTCCTCACATATCCAGCTGGAAACGGTCCACATGTCTGTTAATTTAATAAACATTATGGTGGGCCCTACGATTATTATATACTGATTTTCTTATTAGTTAAATAATACACAGTTTTTTTTCTCTCACATACCTTGCTGAGAACGGTCCACATGTCTATCAATTCAATAAACTTAATCGACGTGTTTGAAGCATCATCTCATTACTCTAAGTATGCTTTAAATATGCAATCCATTATATCCATTTATTTTTCTCTTTCAATATTTGCATAATAGAAATACTCAATAAAAAAAGGCTCGGTTTATATATACATACAGGAAAGTGGTACTATGAGGTCGACCTCATGGGAAGAGCTGTGTGGGCCCCACATGTCAGACATCAACACCGTGCATTTGATGGGTCCCATTTAGGTCATGGGATATCCCAAAAATCAGTCGTATACAAAACTCAGGTGGGCCATACCATCTAAAACCATGTGAAGACATGCCTAAAGCATCTAAAAGTATTTGGTGGGGCCCAACTGGGTTTTGGATGCGGCTGAAACTTGGTCTGACCCCTCATCCAAGTGGGACACATACAATGGATGGGTTGGATTTGTGAACCACGTCTCAGTGGGCCAAATAAATGATCATGAAGATTTTAATGGGCGGATTACCCCTCTCAACTTTTGTCTATGGTGTGGCCCATCTAAGTCATGGATTGACGTGATTTTTAAGGCGGTGGCCCACCATGAAATGGTGCATCTGATTGATGGGGTAAATGTTTGACACACATCATGGTGGGGCCCACACAGCCCAACCTCATGGAAAGTTCTCATGAGGTCAAACTCATGGTACCATTTCCCATATATATATATATATATATATATATATATATATATATATATATATATATATATATATATATATATATATTAAACATAGATGGTTTGGTTTTCAATTGAATGCTAGTGTCATATGCATTTAGTTTAATCTACAAATTAGTTACTTTCATTAAAATGTGGGTCAACTCGACCTGACCCGGTTTAATTTGGGTTGGGTAAGGGTTAGGAAAATCCAACCCGAATTCAATTTGGTTTGGGTTAGGGTTGAAGTGGAAATGAACCGACCTGAACTTGACCCGACCCGAACCCGACCGACCCATTGCCACCTCTAGGTAGAATATAGGAACGGCCTATGTCATAAAGAATGGAACCAAAATGTCCACGTACCTCCCGGTGAATAAAACAACAATCTACCTTCCTCATTTAATAATTCAAAACACTTGAGAATCTCACTCTCAAAAGACCGAGTCCCTTGGCGAAACTCACTCCTTTGATTCCTAAACCCTCTCACCCCTCCATTTAAAGTCTCTTCTACCTGAACCACCCTACCTTTGCAATTCCCACTCCTTCACCAGTCCATCAAGGAAAATTCCAATGGCCCACCTCAAAATCTTTTGCACTTTGCTTCTACTCCTGGGGCTACAAGGATCCAATGGTTTGGATTCGATCCCGCAGCGTCGATCGTTGTCGGAGCACCACGAGAGGTTTCTACACGCCCAGGCGGACCACTTAGGGCGCTCAAAGCATCATGGTTGTGGGGGCAAGAATGTGAGGAAAACATGCATTGATGTGATCTTGGGTGATTTTATTTTGGATTTTGGACTGATGTTTCTTAGGATTCTACTGTTTATAAGTTAGTGATTTGCTTGTATCGGTTGTGTTCAGATGTTTTTATGGTATATTTTAGAAGATGACTTGTGTGTTTTTTGTGTGCAGTGTGGGAGAGTGTTCTATCCGATAGGGTATGGAGCTGACCCAACTGGGGCCCAAGATAGCAGTGATGCTATTATGAGTTGCATAAATGATGCATTCGCAGTGCAAAAGGGGTTGCAATTGATGGCAGGGATCACTGATTTGGGTGGTGTAGTCATTGATTTGCAAGGTGGGGATTATAAGATTGGAAAGCCTATTCGTTTCCCTCAAAATTGTGGGAATGTGGTGGTATGTGCATCTCTCTCTATCTCTCTCACACGCACCCACTGAAATCTTATATTATATACCTTGGAGATCTCTCTCTCTCACACACACACATACACACAGAGCATGTGCTTAGGAAAGATCTCTCTCTCTCTCTCTCTCTCTCTCTCTCTCTCTCTCAACACACACACACACAGAGTAAGCAACATATACACACAGCTTATGTGCTTAGGAAAAGCTCTCTCTCTCTCTCTCTCTCTCTCTCTCTCTCTCTCACACACACACACACACACACACAATCTGTGCTTAGGAAAAGATCTCTCTCTCTCTCTCTCTCTCTCTCTCTCTCTCTCTCAAATACAGACACGCACTAGCTTTACATGGTATGTGGTTAAGAAAAGATCGCTCTCATAAAAATGTTCGTAGTTTTAAAACTCGGTGTCTTGACTCGACACTCAGCCGAGTCAACTCGAACTGACACACTCTGAAACGCAAACACACTTCCTCATTGTTCTAAAACTCGATGATTCGATTGTTAAGAACTTACCCGATGTACCAAGAGCAAGCTAGGCTCTTCAACGGTCATGATGTAACACACGTGACACACACGAGACCGAACTACACGTTGCCACAATACACGTGTTATAAGAGGCTTTCAACCTGGCTATTTCAATGTATATAAAATCACCTGCATTGCTATGGCTGGACAAAAGTTACAGAAACAATCACTAAAAAGTATTGTAGGGAGCAGATCACGTGTTACCTGAGTACGGGGAGAATTTTGCTACGCCCACACGTTAGCTACACTAGCTACACCGGGTGTAGCAATGACCCGACCATGTATGTATTTTATCCACACCGTCCATCCATTTGGGGAGATCATTTTAGGCCATGACACCAAAAATGAGGCAGATCCGAAGATCTAGTGGACCCAGGACAGAAAATAGTGGGAATTGAACACCAACTAGTAAAAACTTCTTGAGGGCCACTAAAAGGATCCGAAGATCAATTGGACCCAGATCAGAAGTTTTTAATGGCGGGAATTCAATCCTGTGGTCCACCTGAGATTGGATCTCCCTCATTTTTGGAACCGGCCTCTAAAATAATCCGTTAAAACGGATGGACGGCTTGGATGTACCAAGGTGGCTCCACGGTTAGAGTCTCACTGAGCTGTTACCACTGTCTCACCTGATCGGCGCCCAGTGCACAAGTAACACGTTACCGGGACAGCTGTAGGTGAATGCGCCTAAGGGCGCATGTTAGCACGCACCGTTAACATTAATCGTAAGAATCCAGATCCTTTGTTAAAACCAAGAGAGAACCTCTGCTGCTGGTGCACTGATTGGTCCAACTCAACCCGATTGTGTCAGAGCTGAGTTGGACCAATCAGAGAAGTAACGAGCAGGATTTCCCTACTCAGTTTTAACAGAGGATCTGGACTCCTATAGAATTCGGATCCTCTGTTAAAACCAAGCAGAGAACCTCTGCTGTTGCTGCTCTGATTGGTCCAGCCCTGACACAATCGGGCTAAGTTGGACCACTTAAAGAAGTGACGAGCAGGACTTCCTTGCTCAGTTTTACCAAAGGATCCGGCCTCCTACAGAATCCGGATCCTCTTTAAAATGGTCATGTAGTCGGAGGCAATCTACATGGCATTTTGAGACCGCTCTCCCAAAACTACCCTTCTTTCAAGGTGGACGAGTTAGTTCAGTGTTACAGAAGGCCAATAGAAATTGCATACGCATACATAGAACTCATATCAGACCGTCCATTTGATGAGCCAACCGTAAATGAATTGTAACATGAAAAAATCAGATTAATGTAACAAAGAATTACTAATTGGATTCTGGCCCGTGGACTGCTTTTTATTTTGACCGCCCAATAGATCTCCATCGATCTTCCCGTAGAAAGTGCATGTATATAAACTATTATTCTCTACCAGAGTATAAAACCCTATCGGTAGAAGGTCAGACCGAGACATTGAAGTGCGTTTACGTGGAAGTTTTGGCTTTGAAGCTTCGCAATTAATTAATGGACCGAAATCCAAAAAGCTGCAGTACACGAGATTTGTGAGCCCAACGGAATATTTCTAATACATCGGGTCCTTCACCTTATATCAGATCATGAGCGCAGACATAACACCGATTGAAAGGTTAAGTCGGCCACATTACAGGAAACAGTTCGAATGGGAACACTCACCATAGAAACTTTCCTGGGGCAACCATATTGTTTATATGTCATCTGACCCGTTCATTACGTGAATCTAAATGGGATTAAGATATATTGAAAATAGAAAATGCAGATCCAAAGCTTACGTGTCACATGAGTTTAGAGGTTTCAATCGTGATTTTACATTTTCCCATGGTGAGGCCTAAGTAAGTCTCATAATCTATTTATTTTGTTAAACCTACAGTGATTATGAGATGGACAACGGATGGACGGAGTAGATATCACAATCAGATCATGGTGGGCCCAGTAGAGCTCTACCACCCACCACTATTGTCCGAAAAAATTTCTGGCTACACGCAGGAGTAACATACAATTCCTACTCTTACAACGTGATTAGGTGGCACGCTTGTAAATGGACCAACGATCTACAGTTTAAGGTGCCCATCTGCCCCACTAAGAACAGTGGGGCCCACCTTTAGAGTAGGATCGGGATGATTAGTCTTGTGAGCCTAGCAATTCCCACTAGAAGGTTACCTCTGTGAGATGAGCCCTGGATGTGCGCCCAACATTGCGAATCCGCACTGATCAGACAATTCGAACCGTTCAATCACTTTACTTCTGTCTTTTCACTTTGATTATAATCCATTTATCTTATGCACAGTGGGACACACAAGTTGTCGTGGGAATTCAATGTATACCGTTGAAAACTTCCTAGGGCCCACGGCAATGTTTATTTGCCATCCGACCTATCCATAAAGTCACATTCCAGGGAAAAGACAAATATCAGCTTGATTCAAAACTTTTATTGCCCTGAAGAAGTTTTGAACGGTAAACGTTCAATCCCCACTTTTTTTTTCCGTGGTGTGGCCCACTTGAGCTTTGGATGTGCCTATTTTTTTGGGTCAATCCCTAAAATATGCTGGAAAATGGATGGACGGTGTGGATGAAACACGTACATGATGGTGGGGCTCACATAGCTCTGACACCAGCTAGTTGGCTGATGATGGATCACCAGCTAAACACATGCATGATTGTCGGACCACTCTGATGAGCGTTTAATGCGAGCTATATAGATAGGCTCCCACGGGTCCCATTAGCAGGACCCGACTCATCATCGGAACCCAAATCATCCTAGCCATTGATATCTCTCCCTTCGTTACACTCATTGACTCCTCTCATAATTTATTTTCAGATGCATGGTGGGACCCTCCGAGCATCGTCCGACTTCGCACCAGAGGGCTACCTCATCGAGCTATCGCAAGATACATCAATAATGGCCAGGCTGCTCAAGACATCGGTCGTCCAAGTCCAAGAATTCCAAGACATGAAGCTGGGCCACGTCTCATTCCAATACGAAGACATCACCTTCCGCGACATACTCTTCGATTCCAACTTCCGCGGCGGTGGCATCGTTGTTGTCGATGCAGTCCGCACCCGTATCGACACCTGCTTCTTCATACATTTCACCACAGAAGGAATTCTAGTTGAGAGAGGCCATGAAACATTCATCTCAAGCTCCTTCCTAGGACAACGTCTAACCGCCGGCGGCGACCCAAAAGAGAAGGAATTCTCCGGCACTGCAATCGACCTCGCTAGCAATGATAACACAATCACAGACGTCGCGATATTCTCCGCCGCCATCGGTGTAGTTTTACGTGGACAGGCTAACATACTAACTGGTGTACATTGTTATAACAAGGCTACTTACTGGGGTGGGATAGGTGTGCACGTGAAGTTGGCTGGACTGGCCCAGACTAGGATAGATAATTGCTACATGGACTACACTGGCATTTTAATTGAAGACCCAGTTCAAGTCCATGTCACCAATGGATTCTTCTTAGGCAATGCTAATATCATCTTAAAATCCGTCAAGGGACATATATCAGGACTGAACATTGTCGATAACATGTTCGCTGGGAGTGGGTGGGGTACGGCGATCGTGCAGTTGGACGAGTCGAATGGGCAGTTCAACAGCATTGATCAGGTTGTGATTGATCGGAATAATGTGAAGGAGATGAAGTTGAGAACAACCGTTGGGAAGATGACGGTCGCAGGGAAGGGGACCCAATGGGTGGCTAACTTTACGTCGGAATTGCTGTTTCCGAATCGGATTAGTCATTTGCAGTACTCGTTTTATACAAAGGGTGGGACGTCGGCGTTGGTCACACATGCAGTGACGAGTGTGAGTGAGAATGTGGTGGTTGTGGGGACGGATAAGGAGGTGGATGGGGTGGTGAGTGTGGTGGTTGATCAGAATACTAAGGTGGGGGAGAAGTTGAACATGTGAAGTTGGGAAGAGTCAGGTATTTTTGTTCATTTTTGGAGGGGTTTTAATAAGATCTTCTTTTGGCAATTTTAGCTGGGACGAGTTAGGTATTTTTGTTCATTTTTGAAGGAGGGGTTTTAATAAGATCTTCTTTTGGCAATTTTATAACTCCATGTTGTTTAGAAGAGTAGCTTTCAATTCCAACCAGTTGAACATATGTTATAGTCCACCCAGCTAGCTAAGAGCATGAGATATCCAACCCCTACAATAGGTTGGCCCACCTAAGAGGATCACCTAATTAAAAAATCAGCCCCGTCTGCTCATTGGGCGGATCACATAACTGGAAACAATTTTTAACCATTGATAGATAGAAAATTACAAGTGTGGTTCGCTTTAAAGGTGGATGTGGCTAATTTAACTAAAGACAATCCTTGATCGGGCCAACCTATTAGAAGTGTTGGATGTTGTACGCACATCACAATCTGGAACTTATCTACTCGGTGCCCTATAAATTGTAGTCCAGCTTAGTTGGACTTGAGAACACTCTCTCTCTCTCTCTCTACGTATATTAAGGAAACATGGGCCCACATGTCACAATTGAAAATCCATCTCTACCGTGCATAGATGCAGGGCCAAGTATCATATGATTCCTCGCTATCATACGCATGCATTCAGCAAATGTAGAAATTGGCATGCACATAACTCAAATCCAACCGTCCAAATCGTGGGACACGCCAGTAGATGGGTCACAACCTCAAGAATTAGATTGATTAGACGATCCTAACCTCTGATTATTGATTTTGGACTGTTGATTATTTGCATCTTAATCGTCCGATGGATGTCGGTGGATCCGCCAAGTAAGACATAATTTTAGTAAAATATGTTAGTTACTGGTCCAACTTAAGTAGTTTCCATGATTTGGATGGTGTAATTATTTGAATTAGATATATACCACATCTATATAATTCCCAACTGCATGCGTATGAACTGTCACACGCTTAAAGAGTAGCATAAAAAGAAAAGAAAAACCCCATGCGATAGCTAACTATGTAGTGATCTTGAACTGTCTGACTTTCTTCAAAACTCGTCCGAGTCGACCCCGTCTGACCAATCACATCACCTCATGCATGCAATGCGATCTAAGGTTTTTTAGGCGGGGCGAGGGTAGTACAAGAAAAATGATATTTCCCAGCGGCCAAAACTGTTGGTAAAAGTATAAAAAACCGCCGACTAAACTTTAGCCAGCAACCGCCGTATAAATTACTTGCTACCGGCGGCCAGAATCATTTTTCAGCTTTTCTTCTAGCTGCTGGTAAAACCTAACAAGGCGCCGGGGAAGACATGTAAAGCGCTGGTAAGTTATGACGAAACGCTGGTAAATATCTAAGAAGGGATGGAAAATATATGGGAAGTGCGCAGAAAAGTCCATTGAAATGCTGGAAAATATCTGTCGAAGCAACAATCTAGGCGCCAATACAGGCATATCAAAGCATTGGTAAAAGGAACCTGTATTTTTTTTTTTTTTTTTTTTTTTGGTATATTTGAAAGCTGAAGAATGTTGCATAATACAATTAAAACTTGAATACCAAAGAATATTTGTTTTACTTTACAGCAAAAAAATATATAATATTTATTACAATGAGTTGAAAATTTGTCCTAATACATCTAAAAAATTAAAAAAACTGCCATTCAGCTCTCATCCATCTTTGCTTAGAACCTGCAAGTCAAAATAACAAAAGAGAAATTTTAATTACATTTTAAATCCACCATTCAGCCCTCATCCATCTTTGCTTATAACCTGCAAATCAAAGTAACAAAAAAAAAATTAATTACATCCCATATAGCCTGCAAATCAAAGTAACAAAAAAAAAATAATAATAATAATTACATCCCAAATAGCCTGCAAATTAGAATAGCAATTTTTTTTTTAATTACATCCCAAATCTCCCATTCAGCCTCCATCCATCTTTGCCTATAACTCACAAATCAAACTAACCAAAAAAAAAAAAAATTTAATTACATCCCAAATCACCAAAGTTGTACACAAAGCCAAACTAAACCAAGTTTGACTCAAGTTTGGTTTGGTTTGTTTATGTGGATCCATCTGTTTTACTAGTTCCTTTTGGGCGTGGACCAAAAAATATAGCCCAGCACCACACCACACGAAACGAGGTAATTAAACACCCACCATTAAAAATTTCCTAGGGCCTACGATAACGTTTAATTATTTGCCTTTCAACCTAAAAGATCATATAGATATGGATGAAGGGAAAACACACATACAAACTTGATCTAAAAATTTTATAGCCCACAACTATTCAATCACTACTATTTCTTATGGTGTGGTCCTGCTGAGAATTTGATTTACTTCATTTCTTCAGTCCACGCCTTAAAATGAGCCAACAAAACAACCGGATGGCATGGCTATGCAGCATGTACATCAAGGTGGGCCCATGGTCATGGCCTCAACAAGGTCAGTGTTTCTCTAACCTCACCAAATCCATGTTCCTCTAGGAATATCCATGAAATTGGATGTGGCCCAAGCTCTTTGGGCCACAACGTATCATTATACACACTTTCTATCCATTTTGCTAGCTCATGTGTTTTGTCCACGTCTTCCGTATGTCTTGCCAGCTTCTAGGACATGAGTCATAGATGAAGCAAATCCAAAGCTCAATGGACCACAACATAGAAGATAGTGGGAGTGAATACCCACCATTAAAAACTTCTCAAGGCACAAAGAAGTTTTGGGTGAAGCTAACATTTGTGTTTTCCCTTCATCCCGGTCTAGTTCATCTTAGACTGGTGACAAATAACCATTAAGGTGACATTGGAAGGTTTTAACAGTGAGCTCTAGAGGTCATGTAGTGTGGTCCACTTGAGATTTGGAGTTGCCTTATTTTTGCCTCATCATGCTCTAAATGGGCTGGCAAAATGGATGACAGCATGGAGAGAACACATACATCATAGTGGGCCCTATAGAGCTTGGGCGATGTCCATTTTTGGAGACTACTGTTGCAAGAAATTTTTATACCTCTTCTGAAATGCCATGACCTTATGGCATCACATACACATCCATGTGACTGGATTATGATGCAAATTACCTGCAACACCAGTCTCTATGTTTGGAAAAATCAATTGAGCACGAGGTACAACCCCCTATTCGAGATTTAATTTACACGAGTCGAGCTTGGTGCCTATCCCTACTGCTTGAGCTTGGTTAGGTCTAGATTATACAAACTTGAGCTTGGTTTAGCTTGGTCCAAATATCCAAGTGGAGCCGAACTTAGCCAAGTTCGAACAAGGCCCACCATCATGTATATATATCTATAATCCATTCCGTCCATCCATTTTTGCATATCATTTTAGGACATGATACAAAATTGAATCAGATCAAAAGCTCAAGTGGACCAAACCATAGGAAATAGTACTATGCATTCATGTATGTGTATTATGTAAATGGATTGAGAACCGTTGTTGTAAAGGAAAGAGTCTTATTTCGAATATTTGAATATTCCAACAGACTTTTTTTAGTTCTTTGTGAATTAGAAGAGAAATATATTACAATTTCTCATATTAAAATAATTTCAGTCATGTGTATATGTATTTCAGACCTATATAATGAACCTTGGCTTTCTACAAATCCAACTCACCTTCGGGGTACTTGTTTCAGAGGCATTCTGGCAAGCAGCTTGAAAGGATCTTGATCAACTACTTGCATGAATCTTGCAAGCCATGACATTTTCAGATACAGATGGCTTTTTCTCAATTGATGAGAAAGTAGACAAAAAATAATATCAGCCCCAGAGACAAAATTTAACCTGATCTCCATGATGGACATAAACCAGAAGGTTTTTATCTATGAAAGAGCCAGCAAGCACTTTGACCAGCATATCTACAAAATCTGAATTATGACAGAAAAAAGAAAATATGTAAAATCCAATGGCTCATTGAGGCTAATTGATAGTCCAAATGAAAATAGTTCATGTACAAAATTTCACTGACCATGTAATTAGATTTTGAGAGAGAGAGAGAGAGAGAGAGAGAGAGAGAGAGAATACATATATATTGATGCAAACACAAGATCGTTTCGAGTTTACCAACGAAGAAAACATCCACCACAAATACCTTCCTTGTGGTTAAGAGATGATTGAGGAGTATTGAAGACCTTACGCACGTGATTTGACACATAGAAGACACATGTGTAGGATAGAAGAAGACCCGACTAAAGAAATGGAAGAATACCTTTCTAAAGGTGGTTGGGCGACGCCCGAAATTCTGAAAATTTGAAATTTTCTTGCTGGACGTTTTTTGTCCTAGTCAGGCGCCCGACCAAATTGGTCACCGGGCGCCCGACCAACGTACGAACTATTTTTTTTATTTATTTTTTAGTTAAATTTTAGGGGTATTTTGGTACTTTTGTGTTTCTTTATTGCTTATTTAAGTGGGCTAAGCCCTAAAAATGAATAATTGATTATTAATGAAAAAGCAAACCTCTTTGGTGGCCTCTCTATCCTCTCTCTCTCTCTCTCTCTCTCTCTCTCTCATAATGCTTCTTCTCTTTTATTGATCTTCTTCTTCTAACTTCTTCTTATGCCCCTCCAAATTCTTCAAGGTAATTATCTTCTTCTTTCTATTTTTCAGTTTTGCTAATCCTTCCTAGATCAAACTTTAAGACTCAATCCAAACCCTAAACCTCCAAATTCTCAAATCCCTAATCCGAGAAGCTTCCTGATTCCTTGGACTAGTGATCTTCATTGATCAATTGGGTATGACCATGCAAGATCGGGAGGTCTCATCCCTCACCGGATCCAACCTAAGCGATAATTGAATTCCATACTTCATGGTCATGATGATGGCCCGCTCCATTGCATGTTTCCTTTATGATTTTCTTAGTTATGATGATTAATGCTAGAATTTTAGATTATTATTATATTTTATTTCCGTTGAATAATTGTTCCGCTGAATAATTGTGTTCATAAGCATGCATCATAATTAGGGCATCCTACGTTAAATTTGGTATCAAAGAATAGGCTTGCATGGTCTTTGTCTAGATCGAGTTATCAAATTAGGGTTTGATTTTTAGGTCTAATTTAGGAAAGTTCCAGATTTAGAAAGTTTCCAACTTTAGAAACTTTCCAATTTTAGAAATTTTCCTAATTTAGAAAATTTCCAAATTTGAGTTGTTTCCTGTCTTAATTCAATTATGTTAGTTTTGCATTCATCACATTCATCTTATAAGTCGTAACACCTAGTAGTCCAGTTGGGTAGAGTTTAGTTCAAGTTTTAATTGTATGCCCATGAGAAGAGGTAGAGGTTTTGGACTCCAACCCACCATGAATAATGAGTAGTTATCTGAGCAACTTGCTCAATTGATTCAAAAGATAACCGTTCTAGAAGCAAGTCAAAAGCGTGAGTTTGCCCGCCTTGAGAACTAAATCACCACTACCATGACTAAGGTCGAGCAACTAGAGGCGTCCCAAAGGAAAAACCCTATTGTAGGGGATGATGCGCACTCCCATGTGGGAGGAATCATTGAAGAACGCACTGCCACAAGTGGAGGTAATGAGGATATGGATCGTGGTAATGGTTGTGGTGTTGTGCGAGAGGCACTGAGCCACATATGATCATCAAGACCGCTATGATCCAGATGAGTGTGCGATGAAAAATGTGAGAGTTGAGGACCCGAGTTTTGATGGGCGCCTGGATCCCAAAGCATTCCTTGACTGGGTCGTTGACATGGACCACTACTTTGAGTGGTATGGTATGTCAGAAAATCGTCAAATGTGGTTTGCCAAGATGAAACTTGTGGGTCCAAACCAAGCTATTTTGGACCAACACCGAGCGTAAGATAGAAAGAGTTGGTAGAGCCCCTATCATAGATTGACATGAGATGAAAGAGAAGTTAAAGGAGAAATATCTTCCTCTCTCATACCGACAAAAGCTCCTTGACCAGTGGCAATCCTTACGCCAAGGGTCAATGTCTGTTGCTGACTACATTGCCAAATTTGAAGAATTTATGATACGATGTGATATCCATGAGGACCCTCTAGTAACGCTCTCGCGTTTCAAGACGGGCCTTCGAGTGGATGTTCAGCGCAAGCTTATGACTCGGCCCTTAACGGACTTAGATGAAGCATATCAAGTTGTGCAGGAACTAGAGCAATACCTGAAAGCTCTTGTCATTAGACGTTTTGAGTCCCGAGACTCTAATGCTAGACTTGGTTCTCAGGGAACTAGACCTAACGTTGGTAGTCAACCTAGAGCGCAAGCGACTGTTCCGCCAAGGCCTAGAGAGGACAAGGGCAAAGGGGATTCTTGGTGCTGGTCTTAGTGGAGGTAGCTAAGTGAGATGCTACGAATGTGGGAATCTTAGTCACATGTCCAATCAGTATTCCATGAAGAACCGTGGGAAAGCCTTAGTTGTAGGTGAGTCCCATGAGGGTGTTGATAGCCATGGTGTTGATTATGAAGTAGAAGAATACCACCCTTAAGGTCTTACTGACGAAGATGGTGGAGATGAAGAAGCAACGCTTGTGGTAGTCAGGCGTGTGCTAGCTCAGTCTAGGAGTAGTGTTGATTCGCGTCGTAACACTATCTTCTATACTCTTGCCAAGTGTGGAGAAAAGAATTGTAAGGTGATAATGGACAGTGGGAGTTGTCAGAATGTGATTTTCGCTAACACCTTAGATCTTCTGAAGCTAAAATCCACACCTCATACTGACCCATACAAAGTTTCTTGGGTTGACAAAACATGCCTTCCAGTCAGCCATCATTGTTTAGTTCCTATCGAGTTTGGGTCATACAAGGAGTTCCCTCTGGTGTGATGTGATACCTATGGATGTTGGACATATTATCCTAGGTAGGCCGTGGCTATTCGACAATGACGTCACGATCTTTTGCCGTTCGAATTGTGTACCTTCTGCATAACGATAAAAAGATCAAACTTAATCCTATGCCACCTGACAGCACACTAGGGAAGAAGAAGCATGAGAAAGCGAGTGAGCCTAAGGAAGTGAGGAAATCCAAACCTAAGTCTCTTCACATAATCAATGCGAGAGAATTTGAGAAAGAGACTAAGGAGGATTCCATGGTGTATGCCCTTGTGGCAAGAGAGACTACACCTGAGGTTCCATCAGAGTTACCCCATGAGGTAACATCGGTTTTAAAGGAATACAGTGATGTATTTCCTGAGGATTTACCAAATGAGTTACCACCTATGAGGGACATTCAGCATGCCATTGATCTCGTCCCAGGGTCGACTCTGCTAAACCTTCCTCACTACAGGATGAACCCTGCAGGACATGCAGAGTTGAAGAGGCAAATTGATGAGATTCTGCAAAAGGGTTTTATCCAAGAGAGTATGAGCCCGTGTGCCATGCCAGCATTATTGACACCAAAGAAAGACGGCACGTGGCGCATGTGTGTGGACAGCCAGTGCCATAAACAAAATTACCGTCAAGTATAGGTTTCTCATACCTAGACTTGATGATATGCTTGACATGATGGCGAGGTTCACCATATTCTCCAAAATTGATCTCAAGAGTGGATATCACCAAATCCGCATACGCCCAAGAGATGAGTGGAAAATGGCGTTCAAAACTAAAAATATTTGTACGAATGGATGGTCATGCCCTTAGGCTTGACTAACACACCCAGTACTTTTATGCTGGTGATGACACAAGTCTTAAGGCCGTTCATGGGAAAATTCCTAATGGTGTACTTTGATGACATTCTTATTTACAATACCACTAAGGAATCATACCTTGAACATCTGAAGCAGGTCTGTAGCATTCTTAGGAATGAAAAGTTATACGCTAATCTTAAGAAATGTGCGTTCATGTCTAGTCAAGTCGTGTTCTTAAGATTTATAGTGTCTTCAGAAGGAATGCGTGCAGATCCTGAAAAGGTCAGGGTTATAATTGAGTAGCCTGAACTGAGGAACATTCATGAGGTGCAAAGCTTTTATGGCTTAGCAACTTTTTATCGTCAGTTCATTAGGGGTTTTAGAACGATCATGGCTCCCATTACTAAAGGCATGAAAAAGGGAGAGTTCGTGTGATCTAAAGCCGCCGTCAAGGCTTTTAAGGAGATTAAGGGCAAAATGGTAGAAGATCCTGTCATGCGTCTACCTAACTTTTCTAAAGTCTTTGAGGTGGCGTGTGATGCGTTAGGTATTGGTATAGATGGAGTGTTGAGCCAAGAGGGCCATCCAGTAGCCTATTTCAGTGAGAAACTGAATGAGGCAAAACAAAAGTACTCCACTTCTAACAAAGAGTTCTATGCGGTAGTGCAATCCCTGAGACATTGGCGTCACTATGTCCTACTGCAAGAATTCATCTTGTTTTCTGATCATGAGGCCTTGAGATACTACATTCTCAGAAGAAACTCAACCCAAGGCATGCTAAGTGGGTAGCCGTTCGCTTCCCCAAGTGTAGGGTTGCGATGTAGTAATAAACTCAGTAAGACCGAGGTCGATCCACAGGGACTTATGTAGGATTTCACAAACACATCCAAAAGTGTCTATTGAAAGCTAACAATCAGATTTTGAATAAGGTTGATGTGAGTAACAATTTTAAACTAATTTGAATATAAACAATTATAAAAAGGCACTAGGGGTTCAAGGATCCACTTGTAGCAATCCTTGATGTTCAATCCGCTGTGGTTTCTCACTTTCTCAACTAGAATCGATATTAAGATATATCTAGTTGGATGATAGAGCTGTTAAACCAAACAATCTGTCATATGTAAGTTCAATGCACAGGATTCACTCAATGTAGGCTGAGCTGAGCATGCTCAATTGCATAGGTCAGTCCCCATTCCAAAAGGTTCAGTTCACAATCATAACCATCCTCAAGTCCTGTCACAAGACAAGGCTAGATTACAATCTGAACTTGATTCAAATCACATGCATAGTCCATACACATTATAGAAATTCAGAAAAGTAGAACTTTGGTAGGAAGTCCCCACATGAAGATCATAGTACTAGAGCGTACTCCAATTCCTCGGATCATACAGGTCTAGACTAATGCAAAGCAATTAAGAAATTAAGTAATTCTCCCAAACATCCATGAGTCATCATAAGACTAAGAAAAAGTACTCAAAACTTGTATAAACTTCAAACCATAGTTCATAATCATGAATTCCAAACTTAAAACCAACTAAATACGAATTGAAACATGTTAGATTCACTACAAGCTTCACCCCTTAGCCCTAGCTAAGAGGTTTAGTTGCTCATGATCCAAGGAAACATGAAACAACAAAAAAAAAACTCATAAAACAATAAAACAAACTAGAAGGAGTTGTGGAACTCCGAAATTCACTTCCGCCGCCTCTAAGCTTGCTTAAACCCTGCTAAGATACCTTACGAACGATCCCTATGTGTCCTTTTATAGTGGGGAGGCTCCGCAACTTCAAAAGAATCGAGAATCTGCGTAAGAGTTACGCAGTGCGCAGAGAAAATTGGCGCCAAAAATAGAAATTTTTGATTTTTCACATGGCCGACCGGTTTGGACCGGTCGGACAGGGCTGGCCGACCGGTCACGACTGGTCGTGCCTCAATGGGAAAACAATCCAGTGACCTTTGGAGAAGGAAAAACTCTCTGGCCGACCGGTCACGACCAGTCGGCCTGACTATTGGAATCAGTCCAGTGTGCTTAACAATCCCTTGGCCAACCGGTCAAGACCGGTCGGACCATCTCCAGTATTAGTCCAGCATGTGCATAGGGTCGGCTGACCGGTCTGGCTCCCTTAGCCGACTAGTCAAGACCGGTCGGACTTCTTCTTTCTTCTTTTTCTTCCTTTCTTTCCTCTACTTTCTTCTCTCCTTACTTCCTTCATTCTTTGGTGCACCTTGGTCTTCATTCCAATGGTTCTAAATGAGCCTTTTCACCTTCAATTAAGCATAATTCACTCTCATTCCTGTAATAACAAAACATGCATTTAATTAGCCTTTGAATCATGCAAACCTAGCACAATGAGTGATGAATTGGGGTTAGAATATGCACAATTAAGAGCTCAACACACCCCCAACCAGCATTTTGCTAGTCCCGAGAAAAACATGCTTGAAACTAATTCCATTCTTCAAAACTCGACTCTCTTTCAGAAACCATTATTCTATACATCCCAAAACATACAAGTGTAAGATTCAGAAATATTAGGCGACAGAGGTTGAAACCGTAAACCCTCAAAACATGATAAGCATTCATATGAAATTCCCGCTGATTGGTTGATAAATAGACGAACTTGAACAAATTCAACCTAGTGTGCATAGTGAAAAATTCATCTCATGAGTTTCTAGGATTATCTTCTTCATAGATCAACCAGACCATAGATCTCAAGGTATATGGAGCAACAACAAGCCAATGACGGGAATTTGCCTTACTGTCCTTTCGAACGACTTTCACACTACGTCCCATTTCCGGCTTTGGTTACCGGTAGACCATCCCCCGGTTGGTAGTAGGTAGCCCTAATCGGATTTTCCACCATTTTTCCATCATTCCCAATTTCATCCTTCCTTTTCCTTTTTCTTTTAATTTAGATAGGATTTTTATAAATCCATATCTTGCATTGTTTTCCCATGGACGAGGATGGACAACATACCCCAGCTTGATGTCTCAACGCCTTGAATCAAAATCTAACTGATCCACAAATCACATAATCCCTTCAACTCGTGAAAATCGTGTAATGTGAAGTAGGTGTAAGAGTGTTCAAATTTTCTATCAATCACAGAATTAGGGGAATTCTCATATAAAACCATTATGCCAAGAGAAGATCAAGATTTTCAACCTCATACACTTCATATCCCCTCCTCTTTCGCTCATATCATCTTGAATGCATGGAATCAAAATTTCCAAAAGAGTTTTGAATTTTTTACAAAACTCTGGATTCATCCAAGTGATCCTACATCCCCCAACCAAATCTTACATTGTTCTCAATGTAAAAGATGTGCAATAAACAAAACATGAGAGCAATTTGAAAATAAAGGGGAGTGAGGACTGAGAGTACCTGAAAAAAAATGAAAAGTGGAATTCTTCCTCCTTCTAACAAACCTAAGCAAAAGTAAACAAAAGCAACAAAATCCTAATCCTAACTACTCTATACCTCCGTCAGGCTAGGAGATCAATCATCCTGATACACAGGATCATTCAGAGGTATGGACATACCTTCTGAAGGAAATTTCTCAAAGAACGGCTTTAATCGCTACCCATTTGCCTTAAAAATGTTGCCGTTCCTTGGATTTAACAACTCGACAGTCCCATATGGATAGACATTTTTCACAATGTAGGGACCGGTCCATCGAGATCTCAACTTTCCCGGAAATAGATGTAGGCGAGAATTATACATGAGGACTTTTTGATTGATCGTGAATGTCTTGCGAACAATATTCTTATCATGGAATATCTTCGTCTTGTCCTTGTAAATTCTCGCGTTCTCATATGCTTCGTTTCGGATTTCTGCAAGTTCATTCAATTGTAGTTTGCGCAGCGAGATTGCCTTGTCAGAATCAAAATTCATCCTCTTAATAGCCCAATATGCCCTATGTTCCAACTCCACAGGCAAGTGACACGCCTTCCCATAGACAAGTCTATAGGAAGACATTCCAATAGGGGTTTTGAAAGCAGTACGGTAGGCCCAAAGCGCATCGGTAAGCCGAAGTGACCAATCCTTGCGATCGAGGTTCACCGTTTTCTCTAAAATGTGTTTAATCTCCCTATTGAATATCTCAGCTTGTCCACTCGTTTGTGGGTGATAGGGAGTGCTCACTTTGTGTGTGACGCCATATTTCTTCATTAAAGCTTCAAAAGGGCGATTGCAAAAGTGAGACCCTCCATCACTTATGATGACTCGAGGTGTTCTAAACCGGGAGAGAATATTCTCTTTTAAGAAGCGAATGACCGTTTTATGGTCATTATTCCCGCAAGGGATGGCCTCGACCCATTTGGAAACATAGTCGACGGCAAGCAAGATGTATGTATTTCCAAAAGAAGATGGGAAGGGACCCATAAAATCGATGCCCCAACAATAAAAAATTTCGATTATTAAGATGGGATTGAGTGTCATCATATTTCTACGGGAAATTCCTCCTAATTTCTGACAAGGTTCACATGTTTTACAAAACTCATGTGTGTCCTTGAACATGGTGGGCCAATAAAACCCACATTGCAGAATTTTTGTTGTGGTCGTTTTAGCCGAAAAATGGCCACCACATGCCTGAGAGTGACAGAAGGAGATGATACTTTGTTGCTCATCATCTGGCACACATCTCCTTATGATTTGATCGGGACAATACTTGAATAAGTATGGGTCGTCCCATAGGAATTTTCGCACCTCCGTGAAGAATTTATCCTTATCTTGCTTTTTCCAATGTGTAGGAATTGTTCCTGTAGCAAGATAGTTAGCAATGTCCGTATACCATGGTAATTGGAAAACAGCAAAAAGTTGTTCATCAGGGAACATGTCATTGATCGCAGTCGTTTCAGGGGAATCAATGAGGACAAGTCGAGAGAGATGGTCAGCTACTACATTCTTTACTCCTTTCTTATCACGTATTTCTATGTTGAATTCCTGGAGTAGAAGGATCCATCTTAACAACCATGGTTTAGCATCCTTCTTAGAGAGAAGATACTTAAGCGCATCATGGTCAGTGAATATAATGATCTTGGATCCAATCAAGTAGGACCTAAACTTGTCCAAGGCAAAAACTACGGCTAAAAAGTTCTTTTTCAGTAGTGGTGTAGTTTGCTTGGGCTGAGTTTAGGGTTCTACTTGCATAGTAGATGACACATGGTTTTTTCTCTTTTCTTTGGCCTAGTACGGCCCCAATAGCATAGTCGCTAGCATCGCACATAATTTCAAAAGGAAGGCTCCAATCAGGTGGTTGCATTATGGGAGCACATGTCAACATACCTTTAAGGGTGGTAAAGGCCTTTTGACATTCTTCATTCCACTCGAATGAATTTTCCTTTTGAAGTAGGTTATATAAAGGACGAGAGAGAGTGAACTGAAGTCCTTTATGAACCTTCTGTAAAATCCTGCGTGTCCTAAAAAGGATCGTACATCTCGAATGCTCTTGGGTGGTGGAAGGTTAGAGATAAGATCAATTTTCGCTTTGTCCACCTCGATTCCATTTTGTTAAACGATGTGACCAAGTACAATTCCCTTTTGAACCATGAAGTGGCACTTCTCCCAATTCAGCACAAGGTTCTTCTCTTCAAATCTCTTCAGCACAGATTTCAAGTGCTCAAGGCACTCATCAAAGCTACAGCCAAATACGGAAAAATCATCCATGAAGACTTCAAGAATTGTCCCCACCATGTCAGAAAATATACTCATTATACAACGCTGAAAGGTGGCAGGGGCATTACATAGTTCGAACGGCATCCGTCGATAGGCGAAAGTGCCGAATGGACATGTGAAAGTAGTCTTTTCTTGGTCCTCAAGGGAGATCTCTATTTGGTTGTACCCTGAATAGCCATCAAGGAAGCAAAAATGGGAATGACCCGCCAACCTTTCTAAAATTTGATCAACAAAAGGTAAGGGGAAGTGGTCTTTCCTTGTGACGGTGTTTAGCTTCCTGTAGTCAATGCACATTCTCCAACCGGTAGTGACTCTGGTTGGCAATAGTTCATTATTGGCATTGGCTACGATGGTTATTCCGGATTTCTTAGGCACCACTGGAGTTGGACTCACCCATTGACTATCGGATATTGGGTAAATAATACCCACATCCAATAGTTTCACCACTTCGGCCTTAACCACATCCTTCATGTTTGGATTTAGTCGTCGTTGTGGTTGCCTAGATGTCTTCGCATTCTCCTCAAGGTGTATGCGATGAGTACAAATCAATGGGTCTATGCCTTTGGGATCCGAAATCGTCCATCCAATGGCACTCTTGTGCTCTAATAGAGTAGCCATTAGCCTACTCTCTTGTTCCTCATCCAAGTGGGAAGAAATCACCACTGGATATGTCTCATCTCGACCTAAATAAACATATTTCAGCTCACTTGGTAATGGTTTTAGGTCGAGTGTTGGTGCCTTGATGTTGGATGGGAGGGCCTTGTTCTCGTTTACAGGAAAAGGCTCAAATAGGGCTCTCCATCTTTTATTATCAAGCACCGACATCACATCTAGAATGGCATCCACCTCTTGTATTGTGTCATCATTTATATCATGAGAATGGGCCACACATGCCTCCAAAGGGTCGGAAGATAGTGACAAGGGGACTGTATCTTCCACGAATGATTCAATCATGTTTAGTTCGTGGATATCATCATCAACCTCCCATGGTTGTTTGTATAAATCAAATATGTTAAGCTCAAGGGTCATATTTCCAAAAGACATTTGTACAAGTCCGTTTCTACAATTGATAATTGCATTTGAAGTAGCTAGAAACGGTCGTCCAAGTATGACGGGAATTTGAGCACTGGTGCCTATCACAGGATGTGTATCCAAGACAATAAAGTCTACCGGGTAGTAGAATTTATCAACTTGGACTAGAACATCCTCAATCATTCCTCTCGGTATACGAATGGATCTATCAGCAAATTGGAGTGTGGTTTTGGTGGGTTTCAATTCACGTAACCCAAGTTGCTCGTAGACCGAGTATGGAATGAGATTCACACTTGCCCCCAAGTCGAGTAAGGCTTGTTTAATCCGGTAGTCTCCTATGACGCATGAGATGGTTGGACTACCCGGATCCTTGTATTTTTGGGGCACCTCTTGTTTGATGATGATGCTCAAATTCTCAGTCAAAAGTACTTTTTTGTGAACATTGTGTTTCCTTTTGACTGTACACAATTCCTTTAGAAATTTGGCATAAGATGGTATTTGTTTTATAGCATCCAACAATGGGATGTTGATCTTCACCTGCTTGAATACTTCTAAAATTTCCAGATTTTTATCTAAAGGTTTAGGTGAAATCAACCTTTGTGGAAACGAAGCAACCGGCTTGTATTGCCTTTCCGGTTCTTTCTCTTGTGGAGTGTTGTTTGAACTATCATCCTCTTTGGAAATTTTTGGATTCTTAGGCTTTGGGGCCTTCACCAGATTAGATTTGTCAATTTCTTTCCCACTTCTCAAAGTGGTGATAGCTTGAACATGTTCCGTGTGATGGGAGGATGAGCTTACATCTTGTATCTCAAACTAGGTTCTTGGGTTAAGAAGAGGTTGGGCAGGAAGTGTGCCCTTCTCTCTAACACTAAGATGTGATTCAACTCTAGCCATTGATGCTTTCAATTCATTGATGACTTGAGTTGAATTTTGATTGAATTTCAATTGCTCTTGCATGAACCCATCTATTTTCAGAGAATTTGTCTTATTATACTCAGCTTGGACCGATACGAATGCACCCAACATCTCCTCTAGCGTCACTTTTGGAGTAATGACTAGGGATGGACCTAATATAGGTTAAGCTTGAGGGATAGGGGTTGCATTCGCAGTGGGTCCATTCCTCCAACTGAAGTTGGGATGGTTCTTCCAACTAGCATTAAACGTGTTTGAGGTTGGAGCACCAAATTGCCGTTGATAACTGTTTATGGCATTTGATTGTTCTTGTAAGATGTCCTGAACTGCTGAAATTGTGGGATACTCTTGTGTTGCATGTTGGTTTTCGGCACAAATTCCACAAACAGTTTCAACGTCATTGGAGTTAATCGTCTCTCCTTTCCTCAATTCCATGGCTTCGACCTTTCTTGTGAGGCTAGCCACCCGTGCACTTATGCTATCCTCTTCTGATAAGACATACATTCCTCCTTTTTCCTTTTGTTGGCCAGTCTTGGAATTTGAGGGTTTTGATGTATCCTAAGACTGTGCATGCTCATCCAATTCTTCCAAATAATCCCATGCTTCATCAGCCTCCTTATTCATGAACTCCTCATTACACATCATCTCTACGAATTGGCGCATGGGTGAAGTCAGTCCTTCATAAAAAGAACTTATAACCCGCCAAATTTCATAACCATGATGTGGGCATGCGTTTAATAGGTCCTTAAACCTCTCCCAACATTGGAAGAAGGTTTCATCTTCCTTTTGGGCAAAGTTCATGATAAGGCACTCAACATGTTTGTTTTGTGAGTAGGGAAGAATTTTTTTTATGAATTCCCTATGCATATCAGTCCATGCACCAATTGATCTTGGCCTTAATGCATGAAGCCAACCTTTAGCTTTATCTTTAAGAGTAAAAGGGAAGAATTTAAGTCTCACCACATCGTCAGTCACATTAGCAAAATACATGGTGGTTATTACCTCATCAAACTCCTTAAGGTGTTGATAGGCACTTTCACTGTCTAATCCATGGAATTTAGGGAGAAGTTGGATCACTCCCGGTTTCAAATCCACATTCCCTGCATTTGGTGGAAATACTATGCATGAGGGAGTGCTTGCTGTTGCTGGTTGCAAGAAGTCACGTAAAGTTCTAGGTCGAGGAACATCCTCAACCACATTCTCCCCCGTTTCAGTTTGGTTTTGGCCCTGATTAGGATTGGCCATTGGATTAGGTTGATTCACAGCTATACCTTCAGACAAACTTGGAGAGTTTAAATGTCTCCTAGCATGTGGCTCTCTGTCAATTCCTTCTACTATCCCCCCTTCACTTATGAGTCGGTTATTGGAATCCCGAGCCCAATGTGGCATGCAAAACCAAAAATATGAAACAAAAAGAAAGAAGAATTCTTCCTCCCTTTCTTCACTCTTCTCTAAGACCGAAGCACAAGGTGTCTTGCAATGGCTAAGCCAGAAGCAAGGATAGAGACGGATTTCTCCTGGTCAATAGGGGTTCAGAGAACTCCCCACCCACTCTTTGAATCTTTTGAGAAAAAGTGCAGAAAAAGGAGAAAGAGGAGTAGAGGTGAGAAAAGAAATCTCTGAGCACAAGGTGATCCAAGACGGCAGATCCGACCAATATGAATCCAGGTGGCACAAGGCCGACCTTTCAGAGATCCAAAAGGAGTCTCCACCCACTCTACAAGAGATGAATATGATAGGAATGAATAGAAGAAGGAGAAGAGTAAGGTTTAGAAAGATAGAACCTGATTCGGCACTTAAAATCCTTGTATCTTCTTCAGCTTCTTAGAAATCCCTGAAAAGAAAAATCAAATAAACAAGCTAAGTTAGTCCTAAAATCCTAAAAATCCTAAATAGATACTAATTTCAGAAATTTGTGAAAAACCGTCAAAGTCCCCGGCAACGGCGCCAAAAACTTGTTTGCTTCCCCAAGTGTAGGGTTGCGATGTAGTAATAAACTCGGTAAGACCGAGGTCGATCCACAGGGACTTATGTAGGATTTCACAAACACATCCAAAAGTGTCTATTGAAAGCTAACAATCAGATTTTGAATAAGGTTGATGTGAGTAACAATTTTAAACTAATTTGAATGTAAACAATTATAAAAAGGCACTAGGGGTTCAAGGATCCACTTGTAGCAATCCTTGATGTTCAATCCGCTGTGGTTTCTCACTTTCTCAACTAGAATCGATATTAAGATCTATCTAGTCAAATGATAGAGCTGTTAAACCAAACAATCTGTCATATATAAGTTCAATGCACAGGATTCACTCAATATAGGCTGAGTTAAGCATGCTCAATTGCATAGGTCAGTCCCCATTCCAAAAGGTTCAGTTCACAATCATAACCATCCTCAAGTCCTGTCACAAGACAAGGCTAGATTACAATCTGAACTTGATTCAAATCACATGCATAGTCCATACACATTACAGAAATTTAGAAAAGTAGAACTTTGGTAGGAAGTCCCCACATGAAGATCATAGTACTAGAGCGTACTCCAATTCCTCGAATCATACAGGTCTAGACTAATGCAAACCAATTAAGGAATTAAGTAATTCTCCCAAACATCCATGAGTCATCATAAGACTAAGAAAAAGTACTCAAAACTTGTATAAACTTCAAACCATAGTTCATAATCATGAATTCCAAACTTAAAACCAACTAAATACGAATTGAAACATGTTAGATTCACTACAAGCTTCACCCCTTAGCCCTAGCTAAGAGGTTTAGCTGCTCATGATCCAAGGAAACATGAAACAACAAAAAAAACTCATAAAACAATAAAACAAACTAGAAGGAGTTGTGGAACTCCGAAATTCACTTCCGCCGCCTCCAAGCTTGCTTAAACCCTTCTAAGATACCTTAGGAACGATCCCTAGGTGTCCTTTTATAGTGGGGAGGCTCTGCAACTTCAGAAGAATCGAGAATCTGCGTAAGAGTTACGCAATACGCAGAGAAAATCGGCGCCAAAAATAGAAATTTCTGATTTTTCACATGGCTGACCGGTCTGGACCGGTCGGACAAGGGCTGGCCGACCGGTCACGACCGGTCATGCCTCAATGGGAAAACAATCCAGTGACCTCTAGAGAAGGAAAAACTCTCTGGCCGACCGGTCACGACCGATCGGCCTGACTATTGGAATCAGTCCAGCGTGCTCAACATCCCTTGGCTGACCGGTCAAGACCAGGTCGGACCATCTCTAGTATCAATCCAGCGTGTGCACAGGGTTGGCTGACCGGTCAAGACCGGTCTAGCTCCCTTGGCTGACCGGTCAAGACCGGTCGGACTTCTTCTTTCTTCTTTTTCTTCCTTTCTTTCCTCTACTTTCTTCTCTCCTTGCTTCCTTCATTCTTTGGTGCACCTTGGTCTTCATTCCAATGGTTCTAAATGGGCCTTTTCACCTTCAATTAGGCATAATTCACTCTCATTCCTGTAATAACAAAACATGCATTTAATTAGCCTTTGAATCATGCAAACCTCGCACAATGAGTACTGATGAATTGGGTTTAGAATATGCACAATTAAGAACTCAACAGTAGCGTTTCTTCAGGAATATTTGTTCGTCCTAAAACATAAAGCCAAGGTCGAAAACAAACCAGCGGATGCCCTTAGTAGACGAGTGACGTTGCTCAATTCCTTGAGTGTAAAAGTAGTCAGATTTGAGCAAGTGAAAGATGAATACCCCATATGTCCTGATTTTGGGGGTGCTTACGCGTCGCTCTCTAGTGATCAGCGTAGTACGTGCGATTATGTCCTCAAAGATGGTTTCCTTTTTAAGGGAGACCGACTTTGTATTCCCCGTATGTCCCTTTGTGAATTCTTCGTCTGGGAGCTTCATTCAAGAGGGATAGCTGGCCACTTTGGTCGTGATAAGACCATTGCCCTCGTAGAGGATCATTTCTATTGGCCAAGTGTTAAGCGAGACGTAGCCAAAGTTTCAGTGTGGTGTCGTACATGTCAACTAGTAAAGCAACGCAAGCAAAACACTGGGCTATATACGCCATTGCCAGTGCCACGTGCTCCATGGCAAGACATTAGTATGGATTTTGTGCTGAGACTTCCCAAGACAATAAAAAAGCACGATTCCATTTTTGTCGTTATGAACCGTTTTTAAAAATGGCACATTTTCTCCCATGTTCTAAAACGTCAGATGCGTCTCATGTTACTCGTATCTTTTTTTATGGTATGGTACGTCTCCATGGGTTGCCTAAGACCATAGTGTCTGACCATGATGTCAGATTTACCAGTTATTTTTGAAAGACACTATGGCACATTGTAGGTACTCATTTACAGTTTTCTAATACCTACCACCCTCAAATAGATGAGCAAACAGAGGTGGTAAATCGAAGTCTTGGAAATCTTCTAAGTTGTCTAGTGGGTGAACATGTTAAGACTTGGGACCTAATTTTACCAATTACTGAATTTGCTTATAATGGGTCAGTAAATCGATCTACAGGGATGAGTCCATTTAAGATTGTTAGTGGGTATAAGCCCAGAATGCCAATAGATCTGTTACCCATGTCAGTCACCTAAAGGTTTTCTGAATCAGCCGACGCATTTGCACGACATATCCATGAATTGCATACGCATATTAGACAGTGGATAAATAAGAGTAATGATAATTATAAAATTTTAGCTGATTCTCATTGTAGACTGCAATGTTTTCAAGAAGGAGATTATGTAATGGTGAGGATAAGGCCAGAGCGGTTCTCACTGGTTTCGCTAAGAAATTACAAGTGCGTAGTGCTGGACCATTCAAGATATTATAGAAAATTGGGTCCAACGCGTATCGGATCGACCTTCCATCTGAAATGGGCATTAACCCGACTTTTAATGTGGAAGATCTAGTCCGTTCCCCTGACCCTACCATTGATCCATCATCTCATTCATGGCCCTTTTCTGATTTTTCTTCACAACACTTCCACCCCTCCCTCCACCTATTTTCCATAAATAAGAAATTGAAGAAATCTTGGATGAGGAGATAGTATCTACGAGAGGCGGAGGTTTCCAAAGATACCTTGTCAAGTGGAAGAATAAACCACCATCTAAATCCACGTGGTTAACTGAAGTGGAATTGCAGCGTGTTGATCCAGATTTACTAAAGCGTCACAAGAGCTTTAACTCGTCGGAGTCGAGTTTTTCTCACCCAAGGGGAGTTGATGCGGACACAAGATCATTTCGAGTTTACCAACGAAGAAAGCGTCCACCACAAACACCTTCCTTGTGGTTAGGCGATGATTGAGGAGTATTAAAGACCCTACACACGTGATTTGACATATAGAAGACACGTGTGTAGGATGGAAGAAGACCTAACTGAAGAAATGGAAGAATACCTTTCTGAAGGTAGTCGGGCAACGCTCGAAATTTTGAAATTTTGAAGTTTTCTTGCTGGATGTTTTTTGTCGTAGTCAGGCGCCTGACCAAATTGCTCACCAGGCGGCCGACCAACGTACGAACTGTTTTTTAATTTTTTTAGTTAAATTTTAGGCGTATTTTAGTACTTTTGTGTTTCCTTATTGCTTATTTAAGTGGGCTAAGCCCTAAAAATGAATTAGTTAATTATTAATGAAAAAGTAAACCTCTTTGGTGGCCTCTCTCTCTCTCTCTCATGGAGCTTCTTCTCTTTCTTTGATCTTTTTCTTCTAACTTTTTCTTATGCCCCTCCAAATTCTTCAAGGTAATTATCTTCTTCTTTCTATTTTTCAGTTTTGCTAATCCTTCCTCGATCAAACTTTGAGAATCAATCGAAACCCTAAACCTTCAAATTCTCAAATCCCTAATCCGAGAAGCTTCCTGATTCCTCGGACTGGTGATCTTCATTGATCAATTGGGTATGACCATGCAAGATCGGGAGGTCTCATCCCTCGCCAGATCTAACCTATTCGATAATTGAATTCCATACTTCATGGTCGTGATAATGGCCCGCTCCATTGCATGTTTCCTTTATGATTTTCTTAGTTATGATGATTAATGCTAGAATTTTATATTATTATTATCTTTTATTTTCGCTGAATAATTGTGTTCATAAACATGCATCATAATTAGGGCATCCTACGTCATATATACCTCAATCCGATGGCCTAAATTCACCACAAATGCATTGGTAAGAGCTTCCAAATCCACCCATTCACCATCCTTGAAGACTTCGAGGTCACATACTTCACTTAAAGAAGATGGGATATCACATTTGGGTCACAAAACTAAATGCCAGTGCTCTTACCTTTACACTATATGTTCCAACCACATGCCTGGAAAAAAAATGGTTGAAGAATCCTGACATCTGATTCATCAACACTTGTTCGTTGAAATATGTTCATTGGCTATTTTTTCATTTTTAACAGTCCAATAAATGTCTACCAATCTAATAGTAAGATAATTAAATAAGCATAATCTTAAAGCATCCTCAAAGCATTGAGCATCCTTGAAGAATGGAGCTTATTGAGGACCAAAAATATCAAGTCAATATGAGGATTATGACATCCATGTGCTTTAAAAGAGGAGATGCACCATGAAGATCACGTTGATCCTCTCACGTTTAAGTTTTTTGTGGCCCAAATGAAGAAAATCATCCGCTTCGCAAAATGATTAATTAATCCTAGCCCAAATTCATGTGCTTATGATCCCCTAGATGCAAGATGATCAAAAAATCAAATCATAGATAGGGATATATACTCTAAGATTTTAAAGTAAGAAGTAAGACAAGTCAAAATATATTGTATCTTCATTAGTAGAGATCTCACTCCTAACAGTAAAATATAGAAAGTTTAGATGTGTCTAGCTTATCCAAATACCCCAAATCATGGCACTCCACTTCCCCTATTTACAAAAGTTGTTCATATATAGTTTCTAACACTTCACAAAAAAAAAAAGAACCATCCATTTAGCCATCATCCATCCCTGCTTTCAACCTACAAAACAAAATAACTATATATATATATATATATATATATATATATATATATATATATATATATATATATATATATATATATATATATATACACACACTAATAATAATTTCTTACCATGCATAAACTAATATATATGCAAAAATAATAATACTAATAATAATTCTTACCATGCATAAACTAATAGGCCAAGCAATAGTCGATCCAATTGCACCCCAATTGTTTTATACCACCCATGGGGTCTTATCAAAGGCTCCTTACGTACCATTGCCACCTGAATAGATACTTCCCAGAAACCAGTTCCAAGTTCGAGCCCTCCTACTTTTATGAGCGGATCTTTACTGAAAATAGCTCCTTTAGCCATAGTAACCCCGGGACTCACGATGCTCTTAAGAAGAACTTCGATCACATTCTACAAATAAGATTCACTATTTAATCAAATGCATTGTATTGAATAAACACTCGTTTATGTACCACATGTAATTAAGAACAAAATAATTTCAAAATATAATAGAAGGATTATTCAATTGGTGTGTGGATTTACCTTGGCACTAGTGCAAGTGGTAGACTTCTCCTTGTTCGTCGAGTGTCTCTACAAATGATAAATCAATGTTAATCAAAATATACCACTTGAAGTACAGATAATTCTAAGACATATATAGTACACACGTGTGTGTGTGTGTGTGTGTGTGTGTGTGTGTGTGTGTGTGTGTGTGTGTGTGTGTGTGTGTGTATAGGGATGATAATTCATCCTGTAATCCCTCGTATCGTTCGTCTCTCATTTGAGTAGCAGATGCATTCCTTTGGGACTTGATGGGTCTGATTGTTGTGCCCCACAAATCAGAAAGAGAGGGACCTAAATCGTAAGTTCGGACGCGTCCATGTCGATCTTCTCCCAAGACTTGGGAGAGTGCATCATTCCTCGTAGTGCTATTTTGTGAGAGCTCGGGCTATTCAGATATTTGTTCATTAAGTTGTTCCTGCAATAAAAAAGATGGTTTAGATTATATAATGATAAGTAATAGGCTGGTCATATTTAACTACACATGAGCAAAGAAGCTATTAAAAAAACATAACAAGTAAATACATGGACATACTATTATTAATGATGAGGCTCCATCCATGGGCCTCCCATTCTTGCATGTATGAGTCAATATGAACATATCTGCCCGCGTTGGATCCTCTCCACTAGGCCTCTTCTTTCTCTATCATTATGTAAATAAGTTATATATCACAATAAATTGATATGATTTTTTAGAGGTAAATAGACTGATATGGTTGATCGGGTGATTACTAAATTTTACCGCTTCCTCGCGTATCCGTGCAAAGCTCTTCGAACCTGCAGTGTGGCAGAATAGGTTTTTCTTTTCGATTCTTTATATTTGTCCTATTGCGAGTCTATATGTGACAAACCGATAGAGTAAAATGTTAAATATCAACAATATGTTGTGTAATTCTAGAATGTAAAGCATTCAGTAGCTACTAATCACATACATTTCCCTCTTCAGAGTTCCAAAACTCAACAAGGGCCTTCCATTGATCCACTAGGACCCGCTTATCAATGTCTACAAGTCGCTCCTCATCAATCTCATATGGCAAGTAGTGGAGTTTCTTCAGTTCACATTTCCAGTCCCTCCTTTTTTTACTAATTGACATCATCACCCAAGACTTTGCATTTTTATCAAACTCAAACTTAGACTACATCACATGTTGAAAGTAGACAATCACATAATGAATATATAAGAAATAAAATCTAAAAGAAAAAAAGAAAATATTGTCACAATTACCGTGACAAACCATCCTTCTTCTCAACTAGCACTGCCCTTCAATCAGAAAATATAAGGGGTGTGTATTGCCATTACGTGCTATGGTCCCCAGGAAGCTTGTCAACTTGTTAACCTTATAACCAACGGGCTACTTTATAGTGTTGGTAGAAATACGAATGCATTTTCCTTCAAACATCTGCCAAACTTCAAGGCATCGTGTGTAGCCTCGAGTCTTTCTATTTGAGGACATCGAATCTGTTGAAAAATGCCACAACAATAATATACATACAAACTCATAACATACCACTGCATAGCATACAACACACAAAATTACCAAGGATATTATAACCAATGCATAGCATACCACTAGAAGCTTGTGGCTGGAAAGGACCAACAGTAGCCTGAGATAACTAAGACTGGGAGGGACCAGCTGTAGCCTGGGGCAGCCGAGGCTGGGAGGGATCAGCTATAGCTAGGGAAAGCTGAGGCCGGGAGGGACCAGCTATAGTTTGGGGTAACCGAGATTGACTTGGTGCTACCAATCATAGGGCCTACTAGTCGCCTAGCCTTACGTCTAGTGCGTTGTTCGCTCGCCTCAAGTGTAAGGCTGCGATGTAGTAATAAAACTCGGTAAGACCGAGGTCGATCCACAGGGAAATAGAAACAACTTCCAAACCACTCCAGCAACTCAGTTTATGGAAGAAAATCATATTCAATTGAGTATTTAACTAAAACAGCAACTTAATGAAAAATCAATGATATAAAGTACTAAGGCATTCAAGGATCCACTTGTAGCAATCCTATGTCAATTCAGTCAATCCAAGTAGAGAACACAACTAGATTTGAAGTCCTATCTCTCATCTAGTTGGAAAATAAAGCATTCACACACATTCAATCCAAATCAAGTTGAACTTCCAAGTTCTAGCCCATTCAATCAATGTAGAATTCAAAACTATAGCCTGCGGAGTAACAACCATGCCTATGGACTATGGCCTGCTCAAGGATTACTATAATTCGAATCTAAACCAGTATTATATGATAATCTCAGAGAATTGCAAGGAATTCATGTCCGGAGCACATGAACTCTCATAAAACATCTCAAACTACCACTTTTAGAACTGAAACATGAAAGAAAAACCAACTTGAATTTAAATTACTTGATTTAAACTGAATCCAACATGGAATTTACTACAAGCTTCACCTCTCAGCCTTAGCTGAGAGGTTCTAGCCGAGCATATTCATGCTACAACTAAAAACTCTGAATAAAAGCATAAAAAAATAGAAAACCAGAAGTTGGAGAGTTGCAGACGCTCTACGCTCGCTTCCTCTCTCCAAAACCACGTTCCTTCCCTTCTAAGATGACCTAGGAAGAGCCCCTAGGTGTCCTTTTATAGCAAGAACCCTCCCTTGCGTCAGAATCTGCGAAAGGTTACGCAGCGCGCAACAGATTTTGGAGTCCCGAATTAGAAAGGACTCAATTACGCAGAGCCGACCGGTCATGACCGGTCGGACTAATCTTTTAAACAGTCCAGGGAGCACAGCCGACCGGTCATGACCGGTTGAACTGGTCAGTCCATTGATCCAGCAAGTGTAGCCGACCAGTCAAGACCGGTCGGCCTTTCTTCTAACCATCCAGTGTGCATGGCCGACCGGTCAAGACCGGTCGGCCTGTCTTCAATGTGATCAGCCTTCATGGCTGACCGGTCAAGACCGGTCAGCCTTCTTCCATTTGAGTCTTTTCCTTTCTTTTTCTCCTTTTTCTTCTTCTCTCTCTTCTCCTTGCTTTCTTCTTTCTTTGGTCTTCTTTCATCCTTCATCCAAAAGCTCTAAAAGCATTCTTTTGGTCCCTAATTGAATGAAGTCCGCTCTCATCCCTAAAATCACAAAACATGTGTTAGGTGGGCCTTTAAATCATGAAAATCATGCAAACCATGTCATGTAATAGGCAATGCAATGTATAAATTGGAGGTTCAACATGCGCCTTATGTCTAACACATGTATATGTCCAACAATATGAAAATATGATAATAAAATATTTTTCATTTTTGTTAGTAATATATCTAAACGGAGATCCATAAGATGACCAACTTGATTTGTGGATAGTTGCTTGTTGAAAGTACATAAAGGCCCACTAAAAAAAATAATAAACAAAACCACAAGGAAAAAAAGACATTTGAATTTCTTTTCATACATCAGACAATATAGTTCATAAAAAATCAATTATTGTACATATTGTCATCATCTCCATCAGGATAAAAAAAAAATTCAATATCATCTGTTTGGTCCTCTACCATCGTCTGGGTGGGTGGTAAAGGTGTGGCAATTATTATACCATCTACATTTATCCTTTCCCAACTAACAGTGTCATCACTCGGGTCCTCCAAATTTTAATCATCGTATGGCGAACTCCCCAAGTATGTGTCAACATCATCTGCAGACTCTTCCCCGTGCATCTCAAACAAGTCCCTAGGTTTCGTTTTCATCACAACATGCCAATCCTTCTTGACGGGGTCTTGCACATAGAACACTTGCTCAGCTTGAGATGCGAACACAAATGGTTCATCAAACAACTGTTGACCAGTATGGCATAATCGTTTCAAATTCACAAGGGTGAATCCAAACTTATCCTTCTCGACACCCCTGCCATGAGATAGAACAGCAATCCAATCACACCTAAATAATACAACCTTCCGATCACCACAATATTCCAGCTCAATGATCTTTGTCAAGACACCATAATAAGTTACATCTCCTGCAATAGGGTTTCTATCATTGACACTTGAAAAGCTTGATGTCTTGGCAGTCACCACAACTCCATTATGTTGAGTTTTTCTTTTCTTCTTTCGATCTTTAGTGTGAAACTTGAAGCCAGTTTATGATAAAACCCTTATATCTTCTTGCCATATTAGGACCCCGAGCTAGCCACCTAAGGTCTTCTAAGACATGCTCATTATTTGCCTTGCGCAATTGTTCAACCTAATAGAAAAATGTTAAAACAGAAGCACATGTTCAAACATTGAAAATAAATGCACATGCTAAGACTGACAGTCAACTTAATATCGACTACTTACATGATCACTAAACCATTTATGAAATGTTTCATTGTGAATGCTTTCTATATCCCTTGGTCGAGCATAATGATTCTTTTGCTTAATAATATTCATATGTTCTCTGCATATGAATTGATTTCAGTAAGACACAGGGTAGTAAGTTATTTTCAACTATATATAAATTAATTTTCGTAGTTGTCTTACTTAAGAAATGGGATAAGTGTGACGCAGTTAAACAAAACATATCGATGTGCCTGTATAAATGTAACTTGATCTAATATACAATCCTCAACCTTCCCTAATGCACGACCTATTCGTGGGAAAATAGATGATTGTTCTCCTACAATAGTGTTACCATAGTCGTCATTCCGTAATGGTCGATTGAACCTTGTCTCTGCACCATGCAAGTACCTTGAGCAGAATGTTACTCATTCTTTAGCTAGGTACCCTTTTGCAATTGAACCCTCAGGCTGACTTCTATTACGTACATACGACTTCAATGTGAGCAACTACCTATGGCCACAAATATTAAGAAGTTTAAAAATATAGGTTGATTAGCACGATGGGTATAACATGATAAATAAAATTGATTTTTAAACATTAACATGCACCTCTCGATGGGATACATCCATCGGTATTATATTGGTCCGGCTATTTTGGCCTCGCCTGCTAAATGAATGGGCAAATGCACCATAATATAAAAAAAAAAAAAAAACAGGTGGAAAAATCTTTTTAAATGACAAAGTGTTAGCGCAATTAATCTGTCAAAGTCTTTTACTCGGACAACTTTTGAACATAATTCCCTGAAGAAACTGCTCAATTTAAGCAAGGCGAGCTCACACACTTAGGCAGTGTTGTCCGTATCGCTAACGGAAGCAGTTGTTGCATCATAATATGACAATCATGACTCTTGAGTCTTGAAATTTTGTGTTCTTTTAGATGTACACGTCGCAAAATATTGGATGCATAACCATCTGGAACTTTAACTTGCTTCAAGACTTTATAGAAGTCATTCCTCTCACTCAGTGACATAGTAAAGCATGTAGGTGGCAAATATGTTTTATCAGATGAAATCTGCCTTGGGTGAAGTGATTGCCTTATACCCATATCTTGCATGTCAAGACGTGACTTTATATTGTCCTTTCCTTTCACTTCAAAATTCAACAGTGTCAAAAGCACATTGTCACACACATTCTTTTCAATATTCATCACATCTAAATTGTGGCATAGCAGATTATGCTCCCAATACGACAAATCAAAGAAGATACTTTTCTTCTTCCAGTTATATCGCTCTTCTGCATTATCTTGTTGTCTTCTCTTGTGCCCATGATTGTTAGAAGTCTTCTTCCCAAATGTGACATTAATTCCTTGTAACTGAGCCAACACATCAGACCCAGATAACAGAGTTGGTGCCCCATCAAATTCTTCAGCGCCATCAAAGGATCTGATATCAGTTATAAACTTATGATCATGTTCTAAGAATCGACGATGACCATAAAACAAAACTTATGACCATGTTTTAACCATTTAGATGAAGTGTCTTTGTTGCAACAAGGACAACCTAGGCGTCCTTTAGTGCTCCATCTAGACAAGTTTGCATATGCAAGGAAGTCACTAATAGTCCACAACAAAGCCGCATGCATATGAAAAGTCTCATTGCTTGAGGCATCATAAGTGTCTGCACCAACCTCCCACAATTCCTTTAACTCATCTATCAAAGGTTGTAAATATACGTCAATGTCATTACCCGGTCCAAAGGGGCCAGGAATAAGCAAGGACAACATGATATAAGGTTGCTTCATGCACATCCATGGTGGCAAGTTATATGGTACTAAAATAACAGGCCATATGCTGTGGCCAATACTCATTGTCCTGAATGGATTGAAACCTTCAGCCAATAACTCGAGTCTAACATTGCGATCGTCCGACAAAAAAGTTGGGTGATCGTAGTCAAAAGTTTTCCATGCTGGGGAATCTGCGGATGCCTTAATATTCCATCGTCAGTGCGTCTCTCGAAATGCCATTTCATAGAGGAATCCATTTTAGATGACATGAACAACCTCTACAATCTTGGTTTCAAGGGAAAATGACGCAATATCTTCACCAGAATTTTTCGATCTTTTGCAAATGAAGAAGTTGCCTCATCATCAGACTGATGTTCAGTCATTTTCCATCTAGGAGCACCACATGTAGCACATGATTGGTTGGCAGCGGCCTCCTTCCAGTATAACATGCAATCATTGGGACATGCATCAATTTTATTATATTTGAGGCCCAAGTCTCCAATGATCTTCTTAGTTTCATAGAAAGACTTTGGCAACGTTTCACCCTCAGGGAGTGCTTCCTTCAGTAGTTCAAGCAACATGCTGAATGATTTGTCACTCCATCCACCAAGGCACTTGATACGATATAGTCAAACAATGAAAGATAGCTTGCTAAATATTGAGCCTCCAATTTATACATTTGCCAACCCATTACATCACATTATATGTATGGTTTTCATGTTTAAAGACTAATCTAATACATGTTTTTTGTGATTATAGGAATGAGGGAAGATTTCACCAATTCATGGTTAAAAGAGTCACTTTGTATGCATTGAAGATCAATAAAACAAGTGCCAAAAGGTGGAGGAAAGAAGCAAGAAAGAAAGAGAACAGAAAAAGAAGAAAATCTAAAATTTTTGTCTTAGACCTGTCTGTAGACCGGTCGCCAGACAGGTCTATAGTTAAAAATTGGACTAGTTTTTTCCTTCTTAGACAGGTTGCTAGACAGGTCTAATGTACTCTAGAAACTCCGATTTTCAATACCCAGTTTCTAAATTTGTGAAAGGACTCCACGGATTCTTGAAGTTTTCAAGTTGGCGCGGGATTTCTCTTATAAAAGGCTACCTCCACTCTCTTCATAAGGCATCTAGCAATGTAGGGAGCAAAGAGATCAAGACCTAGGAGGCTTCCTAGCCTCTTAAAACTAGTTTTCTTCTTCTTCTTCTAGTTCTAGTTTCTAGTTTTTAATGCTTTCTTTTAGCTAACCTCTTAGCTAGAGCTAAGAGGTGATGTTTGTAGTTTGTTTCAATGCTTTAATTCCTTTCTTCAAGTACCGTTTACTTATTTATAGATTTTTAAGTTCTAGTTTGAATAAAGTTTGAATTTTTAGAAGTTTTGTAAGAGTTTGTGTACTCCGGACATGAGTTCCTTGCAATTCTCTGAGATTACCATGATTGGGTTGTTTAAATTCGAATTGTAGTAACCCTTAAGCATGCCGTAGTCTCTTGGCATGACTATTACTCTGAAGGCTACAAGTTCAAGTTCTATGTGCTTCATTAGAACTAGGAATCTGATTTTCAGATTTAAATGGGATTGTTTGTGCTTGAATGTTATATCATCTAATTAGATGAGAGATAGGACTTTGATTCTAATTGTGTTATGCTTTGATGAATGGATTGGCATTGGACTACTACAAGTGGATCATTGATACTCTAGTTCTTCTTATTTTCAGATTTTTCTATTTTATGTGAAAAATTATTTTCCTAAACTTCTTAGATTCTTGTTATTAGAGTAGTTGGAATTGTTTACCTCTTTCCCTGTGGATCAACCTCGGTCTTACCGAGAATTATTACTACATCGCAAGCCTTACACTTGAGGCGAGCGAAAAAAAATTTGGCATCGTTGCTGGGGAAAAGGTTAAACGATTCTAATTGTTCTAGTAGTTATAGAGTAGTCTTAGTTTGGTAGGATTTTCAGTTTTTCTAGAAGTAGGATTTTTTTTTCTAGATTACTAACAATTTTTTTTATTTTTATAGGACATTATTGCTGACATAGTTCTCACCTTCACGGGTAACATCTCCTCATCTCCCTTTTTATTTTATTTTTCCTATATTAGGGTAGTTTTCAATTCCTTAAAATTTCACATGTATGATTGGACAAATGGTGCATACAAGTACCTTTTGAAGGATGAGACGTCGGATTGGGGGACCCAAACTCAATGTGATCGAGATCCCTCCAATCATGAGTGTTTTTCTGATATTCAAACAACTACTACTACCCCCCACGTAAGACAATGCGTGAGTACATTAATGAAAACAATACACATGTTGAGACACGACATAAGACGATGGGGGAATACCGGAATGAAGCAAAATCGAATAATGATCATTCAGAGAAAACATTACATGATTACTGGATTGAAAATAACATGAGTGTTCCACCGGTTATGGTAGGAGGTGTGCAACAACAAAAGGAATGGGTGAATAGTGGCCAACCGGTTAAGACAATGCATGATCACTTGTATGGATATGCCTATCAACCATCATATAATTCTTCATCCTACAATGCGTACGGTCATAATTGGGGAAACCACCATTCTCCTTGTCTAAGGGAAGAACCAACCGTAGTTGTTAACAATCACCCTAAAACATCTTCCTCTTGTGATGACATGTATACACAAATACTTGAGGAAATATGGAAAGAGTATGTAGATGAACAATCAAATCAAGCTTACTTGCCATCTTGTAAAGACGTTGAGCCCTGAAATTGGGGGCATCGAATCAATCCCCTCTAATGAGGAGGATAGGGCTACCCAAGTCCCACCTTATTTGCATTTAATGAATAGACTTTTAGAGGAAATTGATCTCGACGATCCCAATGTCATCATCAATTATGGTGAGTCCACAATCTCTTTTGGATGCTTTGAACTTAATGATGAAGAGATTTCAATGATGGTTGACGAACCCGAGGAATCCATTAAATCTGGAAGCGATGTGGGGTTACTTACAATGAGGATTCAGTGGATGCTTATGAACCTATGGTTTCTTTTTCCCAAGGGCATAATGATTATAAGTCTCTAGAGGATATGCATGCTAGAGAGATGGCCGAGGTTGATATTTTTGAGTCACTCCACCAACTTGACATGCTTAATTTTAATGTGGAGAATGAGACTCCCATGAGTGAAAATTCAAATTCTTTGGACGAATGCTTGGCTCACTTTGAAAATTCAAACAACCACATCATTCAAGAGATTATTAAAGCCTTACATACTTCTGACTTGGTGCCTCATACTAGTTATGGAGAACCTAGTTTGGAAGAATTTCACTCCGTAAAGGGCGAGTCCCTCACCATTGAAAATGAATTTTTACACTCACTCAAGCAAGATCATGATCCTTCATCTGACTATCTCAATTTCCTAGAGGAATGTTTGGCCCACTTTTATGACCTTGATGATTAAGGAGTTGGATATTTTGTTAGACACGGTGTCGGTACTTGAAGAACACCATTCCACTGATTTACAATCTTTACCATTGTTTGTGGAAGCATCGTATAATTTTGAAATTGTGGAGGAGATAACTTTAACTGAGGAATACACGATGAATGTCTTTCCACCATCATGGGTTCTTCAGCCCTATTAAGAATTCTGATTGGGAGGACCCATTTTTAATCAACCACAACCCAATTCAAAATTTGAGGAGATATCTTTCTGCTACTCTTATCTCCTTCTATCATGCATGTGGTGCACATAAATATTAGACTTCAATGAAGAAAAGCATCCACGTTTACTGTCAAGCAGGACTTTGGATGGTCCTTATAAGAAATTTATTGAAATTCATGAAGATCCTGCTCAAATTTGATAATGTAGTCGATTAAACTAATCAAAGGTAGGTAGGTAGGTTAGGATTTATTTTTCTGCGATTAGGATTGAATAAGTCTCATCGAGACAATGAAAGATGGTAGAATTGATCAACTTGCTACCTCAGGTACTCTTATTCTCACTCTCCTTTGTTTTATTTCATTGCTCTCATGTCTTGCATACTGTATATCTTTTTAGATTTAGGACAATGTAAGATTTTGGTAGGGGGTGAGATTCCTTAGATGAATCTACTAGCTTTTGTGGCATTTCGAGCAATTATGTAGAAAATTTTCGATTTTTCTAAAATTCAAAACTCTTTTGGAAAACTTTGTTTCTATGCATTCGGGATGATACGAGTATAAGAAAAGGAAATACGAAGTGAGTGATGTGGCAAGTCTTGAACTAATTTTAATATAATGGTTTTATATGTGAATTCCCCTATTTATATGATTGATAGAAAATTTGAACACTTTTACACCTAGTTCACATTACACGATTCTTTTAGGTTGAAAGGATTATGTGATTTGTGGATTAGCTAGACTTTAATTTAAGGTGTTGAGAAACCAAGCTGGGGTACTTTGTCCATCCTTGTCTGTGGGAAAATAATGAAAGATATGGATTTCTAAAAATCCTATCTAATGAAAAAGAAAAAAAAAGGGAAAGGAAGGATGAAAACATAGGAATGATGGAGAATATGGTAAAATTTTTCGAAAAGGGCTACCTATTACCAACTAGGGGATGGTCTACCTGTAACCAAAGCCGAAAATGGGACGTAGTGTGAAAGCCGTCGGAAGGACGGTAAGGCAAATTCCTATTATAGTCTTGTTGTTGATCTGTGCTCCTTAAGATTCATAGTTTAGTTGATTTATGAAGAAGATAATCCTGGAAACTCATGAGATGAACATTTACTATGCACACTAGGTTGAATTTGTTCAAGTTCGACTATTTATCAATCAATCAGCGAGAATTTCATATAAACACTTATTATGTTTTGAGAGTTTAAGGTTTCAACCTCTATCACCTAATTTTTCTTACTTTTACACTTGTGTGTCTTGGGATGTATAGAAGACTAGTTTTTGAAGGAGAGTTGGTTTTTGGAGAATTCAACTTGTTTCACGCATGTTTTGCTCGGGACTAGAAAAATGCTGGTTAGGGGGTGTGTTGAGCTTCCAATTTATACATTTGTCAACCCATTACATCGCATTATATGCATGGTTTTCATGTTTAAAGACTAATCTAATACATGTTTTTGTGATTATAAGAATGAGAGGAAGATTTCACCAATTCATGGTTAAAAGAGTCACTTTGTATGCATTGAAGATCAATAGAACAAGTGCCAAAAGGTGGAGGAAAGAAGCAAGAAAGAAAGAGAAGAGAAAAAAGAAGAAAATCTGAAAATTTTGTCTTAGACCTGTCTATAGACCAGTCGCTAGACCGGTCACCAGACAGGTCGATAGACAGGTCTACAGTTAAAAATTGGACTATTTTTTCTTCTTAGATCGGTCGCCAGACAGGTCTAAGGTACTCCAGAAACTCCGATTTTCAATACCAAGTTTTCAAATTACGAAAGGACTCCGCGGATTCTCGAAGTTTCCAAGTTGGTGCGAGATTTCTCTCATAAAAGGCCACCTCTACTCTCTTCATAAGGCATCTAGCAACGTGGAGAGCAAAGAGATCAAGACCTAGGAGGCTTCCTAGCCTCCTACAACTAGTTTTCTTCTTCTTCTTCTAGTTCTAGTTTCTAGTTTTTTAATGCTTTCTTTTAGCTAACAACTTAGCTAGAGCTAAGAGGTGAAGTTTGTAGTTTGTTTCAATGCTTTAATTCGTTTCTTCAAGTACCATTTACTTATTTATGAATTTTCAAGTTCTAGTTTGAATAAATTTTGGATTTTTAGAAGTTTTGTGAGAGTTTGTGTACTCCAGACGTGAGTTCCTTGCAATTCTCTGAGATTACCATGATTGGGTTGTTTGAATTCGAATTGTAGTAACCCTTGAGCATGCCATAGTCTCTTGTCATGACTGTTACTTCGAAGGCTACAAGTTCAAGTTCTATGTGCTTCATTAGAACTAGGAATCTGATTTCCATATTTAAGTGGGATTGTTTGTGCTTGAACGTTATATCATCCAATTAGATGAGAGATAGGACTTTGATTCTAATTGTGTTGTGCTTGGATGAATGGATTGGCATTGGACTACTACAAGTGGATCCTTGATGCTCTAGTTCTTCTTATTCTCATATTTTTCTATTTCATGTGAAAAACTATTTTTATAAACTTCTCAGATTCTTGTTATTAGAGTAGTTGGAATTGTTTACCTCTTTCCCTGTGGATCGACCTCGGTCTTACCGAGAATTATTACTACATCGCAAGCCTTGCACTTGAGGCGAACGAGCACTGAACTTCTTACAACCTGGGTACAATTCTTGATTAGCATCTTCCACCAATTTAAAAAAAATTGTGCTTCAGTATTGGCTCGTTTGTAGGTCCAAATGCTGCATCACTCTCTTGATCATCTGACCCCGAAAAACCAAAAGCATTGTGTAACAATCTGTGCATATCATCGTGTTGATCCATATCATCATCTGCACAATTTGCAATAGGAGGCATAGAAGAAGACGTGGCTTCCCCATGGAAACACCAATGGGTGTAACTTGTATTAAATCCACCACACACACAATGATGGTATGCTTCTTGTTGAGACACCTAAAAGTCATTGTTGCATTTCTTACAAGGACATAAGATCCCCTCTATATTAATTGCATTTGCAAATGCAAAATCAAGAAATTCTGCAGCACCACTTAAGTATGCGTTGCTTAACCTAAATCATCTAATGAAATTGGAGAACACGTTAAGACAATGCATCATAATTATTGGGCCACGACAACTGGAAGGAAAAATTATTGAGGTCCCTTGACAGATGAATGCAACTCTTATCCATCATTATGTTCTCAGTCACTCCACAAGTTAGTGAAAATAGAACGTGGACTTGACAAAGCTTCCTAGGAGAAATTAAGTAGAATGGTTATAGGAGAAATTTAGGAAAGAACATTAAAGAGAAAAATTAGAATGAAATAAGCATCATTATCATCCTCTCGCAAATTAACTTTTTTTTTACATTAAATTGGATAGATCTTGGTTTAAAACATCGAGAAAATCGGCACGCGCTAAATCTATCCAATATGCAAAGTGTTTAAGGTAATGACAAATTGTCTGCACCATTAGAAACTGTTTTTAATAGTTAACAGCTAAAACAAGGAAGAGCATTCAATTCCCACTTGCACGAGAATTAGTTGCTTGTGATGAATATTGGGAAGAAAGTATAACCCATTCATCATCATCATCTATGCTTTTTCCTAACATATTTGGGGCCGATTACCTCCTTTTATCATAATTTCCTACAACAGTGAAGCTTTTGCTGTAGAAATTCACTGTGGAACCATTTCTACACTCTCGAATTTGCAAAGAGATGTGGAAAATTTTAGTTATAAAGCCTTGGATCATGCCTGATCCCATATATTTCTATGGAAATAGAAATAGACATGGAAAATTTTAATTCTAAAGCCTTGGATCATGCTTGATCCCATCTATTTCTATGGAAAAGATTTTGATTATTTAGTACAATCAACTGGTCTCAAAATGGGGCCCATAGCTATCTCACAATGGGCTAGGGCCAAAAGGGCAACATGTCAAGTCCATTTGTAGATACAAGAACCCAAATTATAGGATTAGTGAAGATCCACGCCTTATTGTGCGACTAATGGTTGGGACCCACAAGGTAAAGGAGAATTCTTTGTTAAGTTTAAGATAACATGATTCTTTCTATTTATCTTTTTTTTTCGTTCTTTGATATAATCTGTTACTAGCTTTGTTAAGTCCAGACACATGTGCAAGTCTTCTAATGCAAATACTACCCATGTGCAGTGTGGGTGATAGGTGCAATATCCAAGCCATCCATTAAGTGGTTTTGATTCCATGCTTTTTTAAAGATGCATTCATGAATGGTAGAGTAGTGAACTAAACTAAGTAAATTGGGTTCACTGAGAATCTTATCAATCATGAATTGCAAGACAAACCCAAACCAACAATAAATCAAACTGAGTAAACTAGGTTCACTGAGGATCCCATGAATCATGAACTGCGGGACAAAGCCAAACCAAGCAAATCGGAATTTCACAGAGTATCTCATGGGGACTGAAATCAGTCCCAATTAAATGAAAACCGATCTCATGATGGGCCCTATTTTGGTCCACACATGCTATGCAAGCGTGGGTCCATACTCTAGACAAATTTGAGAAGGTTTTTGGGCCCTCATGCTAGGAAGATTTGAGAACCTTTTGGAATCCACATGCTTTACAGATTGAAGGCTCGCTGGACTGTACACGTTGAACAGTTTTCAGCCCACATGCTGTGCATAATTTTGGACTGAATTATGTAGTTTAAAATCATGAAAATGATGGACATGATTCTCATCAAGATTATGGACAATGAATGTCCACTAATCATAGAGTCAATAATCAAATAAGCTTAGGTTTTTGTTAATGATACATCTAAACTGTAAAACTTAATTTGGACAATTTAACTTTGAGTTATTCTATGCCCACATGCAATTTCTGCCTGCAGATCATTAAGAGCATGACACTCTTCCCTAATATCAATGTTTTTTAAATAAAAAAATTGTATATTTTTGCATGTTACTAATTCTCTGGCAGAGTATATGGCAACCTGTTCACTCAAAATTTGCACATGGGCAGCATCCACAATGCATTCAACCACACTTATAATATCTAGGACAAGCTCATTGGCAAATGGAATTAGCTGACATTTACATAAGAGAATTAAACTGAAATACTACCATGTCTCTAATATCCACATCCAATGAGCAAGGCACCAAGTGTAGGTGGCTGAGGTGAAATGAGCCAACTAAATGGCATTTGCATAATCCCCTTCAAAAATCAAAGCGGGGGCAAGTCACCAATCCTACTCTTTCATCCCTAGACATAGAGTACACAACTCAACTTCATTCAAGTCCGCAATGCCGATGAACCCCACACTGAACTTCTCCCATATCATTTTAAATAATACTCACTAGACCAATGAAGCTAGAGTTTCCTTTAGAGCTTCCTCACACACCTGAAAATTATTTTCTAATAATGGCCCACAAGATTGATCTTCTAAATTAGCTTTAGAAAGCTTTATTGTTGGCGAGAAAAGAGGGTTGTCCTGAAAAGCAGAGAGGGTTGCCTGAAGATATTGCCTCTCATGGATCATGCAACTAGATCTCTATGGGGTCACCTATAGTGTGTAAGGAATCTGACTCGCAAACAATGTTGCCCTACAAATGCAGTTAGGACACTCCCAATCAGCGTGATAGGGGCCCCATTTTCATGAAGGGGCAAACCTGTTAGACAGGTATGGCAGACACCATTGTGTGCCCATACACAACCTGTAACATGAAATAAACATCCACAACTAGCACGTGTATGTGCATCTCTAAAAAGATCAATCAATGGAGGAGACTATAGAAAGGATATGAATAATAACAAACTTGAATCTAAGTACAATATTAAACATCCACTATCCCAGTTCAAAAGCCCTAGTAAAATTGAAGAAGAATAGGAAAAGGGGGGTGGAAAGCAAGAAATTGAGGACTTACTGAGTTTTTTCCAAGTCCACAACGAAGCTCTGTTACCAGCCGCAGCAGAGAGCTATAGAAATCGAGAGAAGAAGAGAAGGGCGTTAGGATTTTTGGAGATGGGACAGTTAGGGGTTTCAGAGATGGGGACTATAGGGTTTTTAGAGAGAGATTTTAGAGAAGGGGGCCTTAAGGTTGAGAGAGAGAGAGAGAGAGAGAGAGAGGAATCAAGGGTACTAGAGATGGGAGCGGGGCAGTGAGAGAGAGTGCGGGAATGAGAGGCGCGCGCGGGCGCCCTATATATTTGGGTTTTTTTTTAGACTTGCCAGCGGTTTTTAATTACTGCTGGCATATATTACCATAAAACCAGCTTTGTAGGCGGTCTCTCTTTTAATCAGAAGCAAACATAAGTACCGCCGATGATTATTACAATTGCCAGCGGAATATGTTGGCCGCAGAGAAAAATGAACTGTCAATTCCACCTTTTGTTGTAGTGCGTTTAACGTCCATATAGTCATTTCTATTTGTAGACACCCTACCTTTGGCTACAATGTTGGTAGAGATAGCTAAATGAATGGAGGACCGTACCCCCAAATCCCATGTCCAAACTCAGCCAAACTCACCATTGTAAGCCCCAATCCATAGCCCAGCTCAAGCCTGAACCCAGTCAACTCACCCCTAAACATCAGTCCCAAAAACCCCCCATAAGAAAAACCAGTCAAAAAATCCTGAAAAAAAGTCAAACTTGGTGAGTCAACCCGCTGAGTCAAAACACCGAGTCAACCCTCTGAGTCAACCCATCTCCTAAACCTAGTCGACTCACTGAGTTCCAGACCGCAACCTCGGAGCAAGTCCGAACCCAAACCTAAAAAAATTCTGCTTCAGGTTCCGAGGTCGTACACTCCGAACCCGAAGCAGAACGACCCTAAGTGCAACATTTACTTTTCTTCCAACCCCCCTGCTTCACTACAAGCACTTTGATTATTCAAGCACACAGCATGCATCCCGCATAAAGCACCTGTCAGTTCGAGCGTATGCTCTGGGCTTGCCTGTTAATGGAAACCTGCCCATCAGAAACTCTTACTGTTCAGACCTGCATTCATGCATCAGTCACTACAAGCACTTTGATTATTCAAACACACCGCATGCATCTCGCGTAAAGCACCTGTCAGTTCGAGCGTATGCTCTGGGCTTGCCTGTTAATGGAAACCTTCCCATCAGAAACTCTTACTGTTCAGACCTGCATTCATGCATCATTTCATCCATGAGAATGCACGAGGATTAAAACAGACTTTTAAGTATTAGTTCGATTCTGTGAAGTAGAGACCGTACCTCAGTACAGGCAGTGTGTGGGGTGCTTAACCTCTTCCCACCCTGTAACCGTGATCCCTTACCTCGAATCTTTGGCCGCAGATCAAAAGGAGTCATTTTAGAGAAATGAATCTTTAGATGCCCTTCTCTAACGTTTCTACTGGGGTCTAGCCGACTGTAGATTCAAAGTAACTGGCTAGTGGCGACTCTAGTCTTATACAAACTCATCTAAACACATCTAACTTAACACGACAACCAAACAAAAGCCCTCGAGAACGAGGCAAGTCAGTGGCACAAACGGCGATTCGCGCGCACGCACCCCCTCTTCTTTTCCAAAAGGAAAGGGAGAACGTTCGGGAGCGCGGAACGGCGAGGGTCCATAGAATGGTGACTCTGCTGGGGACAAGGTAGTCCCACTAGTAGTGATCCAGCTTGAAAAACGGAATCCCTCCTATACTTGAAAGTCATTAGTCCTCATACAATCTCATCTGCATAGCATTCTACCCAAAACAGAGTATAGTCCTCACCATTGCGCCTCCTTGGGCTCAAAGTATTCGAAAACAACTTCCCTTCCGCAGCATAATCCGCACTAGGGCTCAGCAAGCACTAGGGCTCAGCAAGCCATGTCCGACCACGAAGAGGAAACTCACCTCTTCCCCGCTCTTGAAATGACTGAAGCGCAACCTCCAGCGCAACAGCCAATTGAGAATACGCCAATCATGCAAGAATTGGCACAATGAATGAGAGCAATGCAAGAGATGCTCTTGCAATTCATGCAAGCACAAGCTACCACAACATCCAACAATCAAGCTGGCCCAATTCAGCAATCTCAGCAACCATGCCAGGTCCCTCCGGCCTTCAGTTCAAATCAAGCACAACCATCGGAGTCTGCCCAAGACTACCGATAACAGCCATCTCATCCCTTCGCTATAGGGCATCCTCCTCAGAACCTTCCCGCGACAACCAGGCCGTCTCAGAGCATTCCCAGTCGCAGGGACTTCCAGTCAGTTTCCAGTCAATCTTGCAAGCAACAATCTCAGTAGATTTCAGCATGTTCCAGCCGATGGGACTCCTTTTCTTTCTCAGCATGTCCCCGTCGATGGGACCTTTACTCAATTTCAGCATGTCCCCGCCGATGGGATTTCAATTCAATTTCCAGCAATAGGGACAGCACTAGCGAATGCCCACATTGGGGGTCAGTGTCAAGCCCACATCAATCAGCGGACAGTAGCGAATACCCAACAAGGGGGTCACTTCCCAGCATCTCAGCCTCCTACAAACAGGAGCACTTTTCAATTCCAGCACATCCCCGCCGATGGGATTCCAGTTAATTTCCAGCAAGTTCCACTTTAACCTTTAGTACAATCTCCAATTCAGTTACAATCCTTTCAAGCACAAGTTCATCAGAATCCGGTTCAATCATCAAATCAATTTCAGCAACCCGCGGTTGCTTTCCACCAAGCCCATAGGGTCGAAGACATTGACCACTATGCCGAAGAAGAACGTGCCTTACTCCGAGAAGCACCAGTCGCTCGAACAGATCATGCAGGATTGGACGAGTTGCGGGAGCAGTTTTAGATCTTGCAAAATCAACTTTAGCGATAACAAGGAATCAATCTACCTTCGACCAAGTTCAGAGACTTGTGTCCCTTCCCATATGCTCAGATGCCTCAAAACTTTGAGGTACCAAAATTCAAAAGATACGACTGGCAGCAGTTGTCCCACAGCACATCTCAAGGCTTTCTATGGAGAGCTAAGTGCAATATCAGGAAATGAAGGGGCCCTCATTCGCTTGTTCCAAAAATCTCTGAAGGGTGATGCCCTAGACTGGTACACATCATTAGACTGCCATCGCATCAAGACTTGGGAACAACTTTCCCAGGCTTTCGTCGACGGATTCACGTACAATCTCAACATGGCACCTAGAAGAGCCGACCTCGCGGCTCTCAGGCAAAGGAGTGATGAAACGCTATCAGCTTATGTGGGACGTTGGAGGGCTATGGAAGCCAGAATGCAGGACACCTATCGACGACGAAGAACAAATCTCCATAATTGTTCATTCAACATATCCTAGCATATCTGGATATCTCATCTCGCATCCATATGCGAATTTCTCACAGTTGATCCGTGCTGGAGAGCAAGTCGAAGCAGGAATCCGTGCCGGGACAATCTCCCCATGGCCTCATCAAGCCACTCCAGTCAAGAGGAACAGAGTGAAAGGAAGACCTATCAGGTATGGGAACAGGAAACCGCAGCTGTTCTCCTCCTCGCTCGACAGAGATAAACAACATCATCACAACTGCTCTAGACAGCCAATATACTCCCCCACAGGGACTGTCAACAGTATCAGCAGAATCAGGCTCAACACCAACCTTAGAGGTATCAACCACGACCAAATCCTCAACCACAGCCACAACCACCTCGACCGCAGTAGCAATTCAGAGGGAATGGCCAATACTCATATCAGAATAGGCAGAATTACAAGGAGCTTAGGAAATTCACCCCCCTCACTCAACCACTCAGTCAAGTCATGGCTATGCTGGTGCAAAAGCAGTTACTCACTCTAATGGCACCCAGGCCTCCTCCAAATCCTCTGCCTCCAACCTACCGAGAAAATGAGTATTGTACCTACCATCAAGGGCGTGGCCACACCACTGATCGATGCATGACTCTAAAGAATGCCATACAAGATCTGATCGACGACCGAAAGATCGTCATCTCGATCCCTAGAACTCCTCCAGCAGCTTCCACCAATATCCTTTAGAATCCTCTGCCTCAGCATCCGACGGACCCCAGCTCATCTCATGGCCCTGCTGTCAATAGCATAGAAGAGGGAGAGCGTCTCGACCACTTCTTCTCCCCTATCCAATCCACTCATGCTTACACTTATGGGCCAACAGATCATCCTCCGATCCTGCAAGGGGCAAATCCCTTTCCTCCTTCAATCTCCGAGCCATTAGTACTTGAAGGAGCACCTCCATATGATGCGCTAGTTGTGCAAGGTGCACCTTACAGCCATCCATGTTGGGAGCCAGTCGTCCTGGAAGGAGTACAGTCATACATCGAGCCCGCATACGAACCTGTCGTTCTGCAAGGGGCAATTTCAATTCAAGAACAATCTAATCCACAATGGAGGAATCATACTCATCAACAACAAGAACCCATTGTCTTGGAAGGAGCTCCTCCGATCAAGCCAGTCATATTACAAGGGGCAAATCCCGGAGGTGTGTCAATCACACTACGACAGCTGGGACGAACAGAGAAAACCCCTGCCATATCAAGAGGACCAGTAGTCATTCCATGGGAATCTCCCGCACCAGGAACGGTCAAGCCAGGACCGCAACCTTATGTGATCTATGAAGAGAAGCCTCGATATTTTCCCTTCAGCACAGGTAACAATGTAGTCCTCAAGGGAAAAGCTCCATACGAGGAAGATCTGGTATCCACACCGGCACCGTTGCAAGAACCAGTGGTCCTAAAAGGCAAGAGAGAGGAAAATTATAAAGAAGTCACGTGGCACTATCCAGAATGTGCGAAAGTATGGAACATGAATCCCAATGGGCGTTGCATTCGAAGAGATAATCAGAACAGAGGAGATCCCAAAGGCACTCTCTTGGGTCTCGGTAATAAAAATGAAGCCGCATACGATGTGGCGACTCAGCTTAAGTCAATCCCTACTCAAATCTCAGTATGGGAGCGACTCTGCACATCGCGCATGTTCACTCCCCAAGTGTAGGGTTGCGAAGTAGTAATAATTCGAAAGACCGAGTATCGTTCCCACAGAGATTTATGTATGGATATCTTCAGAATTTGTCTAAAACAACTAGTAATTAAGATCCTATTAAGAGCTAAAACTGGAAAATAGTGATTTGGGTTTAAACAGTGAATGGTTAAGGTAATTTCAATCTAAAAAGGCACTAGAGCGCCAAGGATCCACTTTTGATAAGTTTCAATGCATCAGCACAACTAGGTCTCTCATAACTCAATCGGAATCGAATTCATATCTCTATCCGATCGGAATATAGAGCAGTTCAATCAACAATTATCTAAAACAAGTGCTTATTCATTGATTTGATTCCCACAACCATGCTCAAGCCTTGGGCACACTCAATTTTGTAGGCCAAGCCTCTTTCCAATCTAGTTGAGATTCATAATCATAGCTTTCACCAAATCATGTCACTAGACCTGATTACAACTCATGATTAGAACTCTAATTAAATCAAAATCAATCAATAAATAACTATTTCAGATTATATAACAAAAGATAAGAACTTTAGTTGAATGAGTTCCAACATGAAAATTAGGCCATTGCATACAAGGCAATCAAAGCGTCTACCATGCCCGGAGTCGATGGTAGATCAATGAACTACACAAGCATAAACAATGCTCAATACTAAGATACTAAGCTAGGATCACTAAGAATCACATGAGCCCGGAGTCATCAAGAGATCAAAGTAGAAACCAAAATAGTACTTGATTCAAACTCATATTGAACTAAAATTCATCAATTAAATCATAAAAAGGAAACCTAGGTTGCATCAATCCATAAAAAATGAATCAAAAGCTTCACCTCTTAGCCCTAGCTAAGAGGTTTTAGTTCATCTCTAACATCCTTGAACTAGAAGCCTCTAAAAACATAAAAAATAACTAAAACAGGAAGAAAAATGAAAATCCGAAGTAGAATCCGTCTCCTAAGCAATCCCCACGTCCTAACATGCCTAGGTATGAAGGGAAGACGTCCCTTTATAGCTTGGAGGTGTCCTTTACGCCAGAAAGTTTCAGATCTTGCGTAAACTTACGCAATTGCGCAGAGAATTCCTGAGTCCCGAAATAGAAACTTTTCATTTTCACAAGGCCGACCGGTCTGGACCGGTTGGACTGGCCTGGCCGACCGGTCTTGACCGGTCGGACTCCTTTCTGTGTTGGTCCAGCAGCTATAGCCGACCGGTCAAGACCGGTCGGACTGGCTTCCTGATCAATCCAATGAATCCAATGGTATGGTCGACCGGTCTTGACCGGTCGGGCTTCTTTGGCCGACCGGTCAGACGACCGGTCTAGCCTCTTTTCTTCTTTATTTCTTTCTTTCTTTCTTCTTTTCTCTTTTCTCCTTGCTTTGTCTTTCTTTGGTCCTTCTTCAACCTTCATCCTATGGTCTTCATGAAATTACGGTTTTACCGCTTGTAGAGATACTCGGAGATATGTCTATGGACCTAGAGGGGGGTGATATGGACCTTTTTCAAATTTTTTTCGCCTACTTATGCAATTCAATAAAATAAGCTTTGTAAGCAAGAACACCTCGGCTTCCAAGCCTTGGTGGGTCCAATCAAAAGACTAGCAAGAGTAAAGCAATAAGCAATCCTAGTCAAGCATGCATAGGTACATAAAGGAATCAAATAATCAAGCTCCTAACCTATGCATCTTGTGTAGACTTACGAGAGTGGATCAATGAGCTCAAGTCTGCACAAGTAGTGAAGGTACATCTTGTGTGGGGATGTCTAAAAAGTGCCTAGCATACATTCTTATCAAACATGCATAATTAAACAATTAAACTAACAATGTGAAGATATGAATGTGCTCAAGAACAATCACAGACACAAGGATATATAGTGGTTCGACTACGTGTCTACTCCACTCCCGGTTCAAGTACTCAACCCCTTTGAGCACACCGGCATTCACTATCGGAGGTTTTAAATGAGGTTCACCTCTCAACCTTTACACAGAGGTTTTATCGGTACACCTCTCAACCGTATCCAGAGTTTTAGACATAGGCTAACTCTCAACCCAATCGCACGTTTACTCCCGTGTCGGAGGCTCCCCCTTAGAGACTTAGTTTAGGCCCGGCTGACGGGCCAAGGAACGACTAACGTCCCTAGGTCGAGTTCGAAAACAAACTCTAAAATGGACTCTCAAATAAGACAACCTACTTGTCGGATGAGCCCCTTGTTTAGCGCCGGATTGGGTTGCTTGATCTCCGCTCTCCCGTGCTTCAATCAGCTTTCCTTTGCTCCCTCGATCGTGCCGCCGTTGCGTCGCCAATGCCTCAGCCACATTCGATCAAACACCTTGCATGCGATGCCTTGAAATGCCCAAGGTGCTAGGAGGATGGGTGAATCTCCTACATGGGATATGTAGGTTGTTCTAACTAGGAGATTCACCTAGAGGTTCTTCTAGAGGTCTAGGAGAAGGGATATACCTATATGGAAAGGTGTCTCACCTCTAGATTTGAGAGAGGAATCAAGTCATCTCTTGATAGCATTTGAATGCCCACACTTGTGTTTGAACCACAAGGGATATGACTTGAAACCCTCTTCTTTGAGGCCCCAAAAGATCTGCAAATGGTGAGGGTAAAGGGCTCTCAAAAGCATCTCACTTTGCCCAAGATTGGAGCTCCATATATATAGAAAAGGCAGCTCCAACGATCACAAAACGGGCAGAAAACGGCCATAAAACGGCTCTGGCCGACCTGTCCCGACCGGTCATGACCGGTCGGACCCCCCTGCTGGAGAACATCAAGAGTATAGGCCAAGAATATGGGCCGACCGGTCATGACCGGTCGGACCCCCTCACTGGATAGCCCAAAACTCATAAGGCCGACCGGTCATGACCGGTCGGCGTACCTTGCTGGACACATGAGACCTCCAGGCCGACCGGTCATGACCGGTCGGCCACACCTGCTGGCCATATTGATGTGTAAAAGGGGGCGACCGGTCATGACCGGTCGGCTCACCATTGCATAAAGCAGCAAGGCTGCTGGCCGACCGGTCATGACCGGTCGGACCAGCCTGGTTCCCCCTATGCAATTGCTGAACTCCACTTTCTTCAGCCTGTTTATTTAGTCCTAGGTTGGGATGTTCAAATGGGACACCTAGGGCCTATCTATGATGACTAAATGTACTCCAATATGGTCAAGGTCATCAAAGATACAAAGGGGATGGGTTTTGGTCAAGGTTAAGGCACCAAGGCATCACTTTTACCTGTCAATCTTCTTCCTTGATGCAGCCGGTCCGTCTTGAGTCTTCGGTCTTCGTCTTCATTGGGCTCAACCGACACTAGACTCACCGACGTAAGTGATTGACAAACAAGGTGCACTAGTATGCCACGGAAAAGTGCACTAACAATCTCCCCCTTTGTCAATTACTTACAAAAACTTAACCTACCAAAACAAAATACATGTTCAAGATATTACAAAGATAATGAATTAAATACAGGACTCTTGACATGCCTAAACTAAGCTGCTCCGCTTCAGTTTGCTCCCCCACAACCTGTCAATCCCTGCATCACAAAACATAGCAAACTAGTTTTGGTGGGATTTGATCTTTCTCCCCCTTTTTGTTAGCAATTGACAAACTATTCTCTCCCCCTTAATGATATGCCAATAAGGTTAAGGTAAGAGAAGATAGTGTGTCACAGTTATAACTATAAGCACAAGCTAAAATGGAGAGTATAGGGTGCATGAATCATAAATACATGGAGCAAGCTAAGAAACATGATTAACAGGAAGATATAACTATCTAAGCATAGGTAATCATGCAATATTGGTCAAGAACATACATTTGCAATGAAGCACAAAGGGCTTATAGCCCAATCAACCAACCTCCCCTAATGGTATATCAAGACCAATACTAAGCAAAGATTAGCATACATGAAGCTTAAAACTCAAGATGGTTAGCTAATCTAAGCAGGATGACAATCTAGCAAGCAAATGTATCAATAAAAGCAAAGCTAAATCATCAAAAATTGGGCGAATGAGGCTTGAATCCTCTGATTTGCCCATAAACACAGAAATAAGGCTGAAATCCTCAGATTTTCCAATAAAAGCATAACTAGCTACCCTCTCTTATCATGATGAGATTAAAAAGCCAAAGGGTAGCAAAATTCCACAACACCCTCATAAAATGTAGCATGAGGTGAGGGGTTGGGAACTCCTCCTTCTACTAGAAGGGATAGCGGTTGGGATCCCCTCTTAGATAATCTGGTAAAGGGGTCGTGAAGGAGGCCGAGAGAGCAAGATCTTTATGTTGGCTCTCATCATCAGATTCGGACTCCTCCGTATCATCCCAAGTAGCAGCCATTGCCTTTTTTCCTTTCGGTTTAGGCCCTTCCGGACATTCCGGGGCAATATGGCCGCGACGACCGCAACCGTAACAACGGACGGATGAAGGTATGGATGATTTTCCTGTACGTTTATCACCATTCTTGTCCTTCTTGTCACGGCTATTCCCTCTATCAAATTTGAGGAATCTCTTGAATTTTTTGTTCAATATCTCTTCCTCATCATCCTCATCATCGCTATCTTCTTCCGACTCACTTTTGATTTTCTTGTGTTTGTGAGAGGACTTAAAGGCGATGTTTTTCCTTCTAGAGGGGGCCTTAAAGCCTAACTCAAAGGTTTGTAGGGAACCTATGAGTTCTTCAACTTTCATTGTATTAAGATCCCTACACTCTTCAATGGTGGTGACTTTAGAAGAGAACCGTTCCGGAAGAGATCTCAGAATTTTCCTACAAAGCCTATGTTCCGGAACCGGATCCCCTAAGCCCCTCATATCATTTGTGATTTTGTTCAGTTTGGTATAAAATTCAGTAAACGTTTCATCCTCCTCCATAGTAATATTTTCAAAGAAAGTGGAGAGGCGCTGGAGTTTAGAATTTTTTACAACATTTGTTCCTTCATGGGTAACTTCAAGAATATCCCATGCTTGTTTACTGGTAGTGCAGTTTTGGATCCGACCAAATTCTTCTCTCGATACTGAACAAAATATGGCCTTCAGGCCTTTGGCATTATTAATACGTTGAGCTTTTTCATGATCAGTCCACAATACCTTGTCTTTTGGCCTGAGAACATCCGGCTCACCTTCCTTGGAAATAGTAACCATTGGGGTTTCATATTCAAAATCAACCATGTCCCTCACATCCGAATCAATGGATTCCAAGAAGATGCGCATTCGGGTCCAATATGGATAATTTGACCCATCAAAGAAAGGAGGCTTAGTGACGGATGAAGAGTCCTCTCTAGACATATTTTCAAGTTTCTCTTTAGGATCTATCTCTAGGCAATTAAGCCCTTAAAGAGAACCCCGCTCTGATACCAATTGAAATTGCGGTTTTATCGCTTGTAGAGATACTCGGAGATATGTCTATGGACCTAGAGGGGGGTGATATGGACCTTTTTCAAATTCTTTTCGCCTACTTATGCAATTCAATAAAATAAGCTTTGTAAGCAAGAACACCTCGGCTTCCAAGCCTTGGTGGGTCCAATCAAAAGACTAGCAAGAGTAAAGCAATAAGCAATCCTAGTCAAGCATGCATAGGTACATAAAGGAATCAAATAATCAAGCTCCTAACCTATGCATCTTGTGTAGACTTATGAGAGTAGATCAATGAGCTCAAGTCTACACAAGTAGTGAAGGTACATCTTGTGTGGGGATGTCTAAAAAGTGCCTAGCATACATTCTTATCAAACATGCATAATTAAACAATTAAACTAACAATGTGAAGATATGAATGTGCTCAAGAATAATCACAGACACAAGGATGTATAGTGGTTCGACTACGTGTCTACTCCACTCCCGGTTCAAGTACTCAACCCCTTTGAGTACACCGGCATTCACTATCGGAGGTTTTAAATGAGGTTCACCTCTCAACCTTTACACGGAGGTTTTATCGGTACAGCTCTCAACCGTATCCGGAGTTTTAGACATAGGCTAACTCTCAACCCAATCGCACGTTTACTCCCGTGTCGGAGGCTCCCCCTTGGAGACTTAGTTTAGGCCCGGCTGACGGGCCAAGGAACGACTAACGTCCCTAGGTCGAGTTCGAAAACAAACTCTAAAATGGACTCTCAAATAAGACAACCTACTTGTCGGATGAGCCCCTTGTTTAGCGCCGGATTGGGTTGCTTGATCTCCGCTCTCCCGTGCTTCAATCAGCTTCCCTTTGCTCCCTCGATCGTGCCGCCGTTGCGTCGCCAATGCCTCAGCCACATTCGATCAAACACCTTGCATGCGATGCCTTGAAATGCCCAAGGTGCTAGGAGGATGGGTGAATCTCCTACATGGGATATGTAAGTTGTTCTAACTAGGAGATTCACCTAGAGGTTCTTCTAGAGGTCTAGGAGAAGGGATATACCTATATGGAAAGGTGTCTCACCTCTAGATTTGAGAGAGGAATCAAGTCATCTCTTGATAGCATTTGAATGCCCACACTTGTGTTTGAACCACAAGGGATATGACTTGAAACCCTCTTCTTTGAGGCCCCAAAAGATCTGCAAATGGTGAGGGTAAAGGGCTCTCAAAAGCATCTCACTTTGCCCAAGAATGGAGCTCCATATATATAGAAAAGGCAGCTCCAACGGTCACAAAACGGGCAGAAAACGGCCATAAAACGGCTCTGGCTGACCTGTCCCGACCGGTCATGACCGGTCGGACCCCCCTGCTGGAGAACATCAAGAGTATAGGCCAAGAATATGGGCCGACCGGTCATGACCGGTCGGACCCCCTCACTGGATAGCCCAAAACTCATAAGGCCGACCGGTCATGACCGGTCGGCGTACCTTGCTGGACACATGAGACCTCCAGGCCGACCGGTCATGACCGGTCGGCCACACCTGCTGGCCATATTGATGTGTAAAAGGGGCCGACCGGTCATGATCGATCGGCTCGCCATTGCATAAAGCAGCAAGGCTGCTGGCTGACCGGTCATGACCGGTCGGACCAGCCTGGTTCCCCCTATGCAATTGCTGAACTCCACCTTCTTCAGCCTGTTTATTTAGTCCTAGGTTGGGATGTTCAAATGGGACACCTAGGGCCTATCTATGATGACTAAATGTACTCCAATATGGTCAAGGTCATCAAAGATATAAAGGGGATGGGTTTTGGTCAAGGTTAAGGGACCAAGGCATCACTTTTACCTGTCAATCTTCTTCCTTGATGCAGCCGGTCCGTCTTGAGTCTTCGGTCTTCGTCTTCATTGGGCTCAACCGACACTAGACTCACCGACGTAAGTGATTGACAAACAAGGTGCACTAGTATGCCACGGAAAAGTGCACTAACACTTCAATGCTCTTAAAGAGCTCCATTTAGTCTTCAATTTGTGAAATCTCCATCTTGTTCCTACAATCACCAATCATGCATTAGAGTGGTCCTTTAAACATGTAAACCGTGCATAATGAGTGATGAATTAGGGGTTAGAATATGCACAATTAAGAGCTCAACACACCCCCCAACATGCTTGCTGAATAAGAAAACATGAGCTATTAGACTTTAAAATCATTATAAGACTCTCAAAATAAAATTGAAAATAGCAGGAGGCCATTCTCATATGCTATGGATCTCTGTTGAGATTTTACAGTAGGATAGCCGTTGAAATCCACAACATTACCATTGCCATTCATTACGGATTGCCGTTGTGATTTTTTAGTGGGATCGTCGTTGTCATCTATTATGGATTGGCATTATGATTTTTTGGTAGGATTGCCATTGAAATGCACACGGATCGCCATTGTCATCTATTATGAATCGACGTTATGATTTTTCAGTGGGATTGCCATTGAAATGCACATGGATCACTGTTGTCATCTGTCATGGATCGCCATTGGGATTTTCCAGTGGCATCATCGTTGAAATGCATAAGATTTGCCATTTTGCATTTTCAACAGGATCGTTGTTAGGAACGTTATTATCCTCAGATACAGATCATTGTTGAGAATTTACAATAGATCACCATTATGAAATGTACGACTCCATGTTCGTAGTTCAAAAATACATGTTACATCTACCCTTATGTCGACATTGTTCCTAGAAGGTCGGTGAGTAGTATCAACCCAACAGAAGTGACGATGGCTTTCAGGATGAAAAAGTTAGTCAGAGAGTAAAAAGTATAATCGAAAATGAAAAGAAAATGACTATTCTTCCTAAACAGTTGATGTAGGCCCCACAAGATGAGAAAAGTATGCCGGAAGTTCCCTAGAGAGTCACCAGAGAGTGTGATGGCCCCACACAACTACGTTTTAACTATTGTAGGCATTGGTTGTCCCCCTCTCTAGAGAAAAAAGCTCTGAAAATGAAAATGGGTCTTGAGATCAGGTTAGCCCCACAAAAGATCATAAGGACAATTTTTATGGATCCCACATGTAGTCATGAGTGAAATCTAAGTTGTCCATTTGATTGGGAATTTAATTTCATGGCATGGGTCAAGAATGATGGAAAACCTCATCACAGGTGGAGCATACAAAAGGAAAAGTTAGAAATGAGCACCCAACATCATGGCTTTTTGTAAGCCACAAAGGACTTCAATCAAAGTCAACTCATGCTTTTTATGATTGTAGGACTATTCGAACAACATGAGCAAATTGGATCTTCCATAGAGTAGGCCCCAATCATGATTTAAATGGACCCACTCCACACCTAGAAGGATGAGGCCTCTTTAACTTATTCAATACTTAACATCATGTGAGTGCCAGGCTTATAACAAGTGCATTTTCGTCCAAAAAAATTTTAAAACCTACAAAAAGCTATACAATAAGAAAATGAAAAATGGAGTAAAAAACTAACAATGGAAAACTAGAAAGCTATTGTGTGCTTCATTCGTAGTTAGTGCTCTAAAAGCTCGAGCTTTTAGAGAAATGAATCTGGATCCTCTGCTCGAACCGAGAAGAGAAATCCTATTTTTCGCCTCTCTAATTGGGCCAATTCAGCTTAACAGTGTCAGAGCTGTTGAGCTCTGACACTGTTAGGCTGAGCTCGCCCAATTGAGGTTCTCTGCTTAGTTTGAGTAGAGGATCTGGATTCTTAAGGCATGTTTGATAGCTGAGAAATGAAATGAAATAAATGTAAGTATTGATTACTTACCTTTCTATTTCCTTAGAAACGCACGTTGTCCCAAAAAGTCTTACATTGGGTAGTGTGCTATGTTCCAAAGTCCTGTGGGCCCCGCCATGATGTGTGTGTTTTATCCACACCAACCATTCATTTTTCCAAATCATTTTAGGGCATGAGCCGAAAAATGAGGCGGATCAAAAGCTCAAGTGGCCCACAATAAGAATAATTACGTCTACCATTGAACCTACAATTATCTATGGTGTGGTCCACTTAATCTTTGGATTTGTCTCATTTTTGGACTCATGTCCTAAAATGATTTGAAAGGATGAATGAACAGTGTGGATATAACACATACATCATGTTGGGGCCCACGGAGTTTTTCTTTGAAAAGAGGTTGAAATTTGCATCATTTTCAAGGTGGAATTCCATCTCTTTATCAAACATGTGGAAAAAATCATCATTATGCAATATTTACTTCATTTCATTTCATTTACCTCCAATCAAACATGCCCTTAAAGAAAGTGGTTATTTAACATGGTATCATAATGAAAGTTCGAATCCCAAAAGTAACAAATATGCCACCAATAATATATTCTCCCATGGGGTCGTTTATGTTGTTTCCCTCTACCTTTGGCCAATATGTTCCCATGGGAGTGTTAGAGTACCTTGATATACATTGATACACCATCTAACTGCTTGAGCTTTTAGGGGCCGTTTGGATGGGAGTAATTGGAGGTAAATGGGTGGAATTGTGAGTAAATTGAGGTAAATACTATTTCGGGTGTGTTTGGATGGAAGTAAACTACATGTAAATGGAGGTAAATGGGAGTAAATGTGCATGTAAATGAAATCCTCTATATGATAGAGGATTTGAAAGTAAATGAGGTGAAATGCCTTTTTAAGCTCTCTTTGAGAGTCATGCGTGTAAACAAAGGTGTCACTATGCACATGTCCACCATACACCTGTCTTGCTAATGAGACTTGCCAACAATTCAAATATTGGCTACGTTACTAAAATCACACCAAAAGAATGATCCAAATCATTCAAAGGATGACCATCTAAACATATGGTTGAAAAACATTTGCAAGTTGGTTATTTGTGATCCTTATATTTTTGGCTTACTTGAGGCACCGGAAAATTTTCTCATTTTTTGCTAAAGTATATATTTCAATGAGCTTATTACAATCATTCTATTAAATATCGTGTATGTACGCTAAGTTAAGATATTAAAATTGATTTGGAATATCACATGTATTCTTGTGAATATATTGAAAAATTCAAATGCATTTCAACTCCTCCCATTTACTGCCATCCAAATAAAATATTTTTATTTTATTTATTTCATTACTCCATCCAAACATAACGGTGTAAAGCCATTTACTCTCAATTCATTTACTTCTAAATCCATTTTCCATTTACTTCCATTTACAAGTACTCAAATGAGCCCTTAGATTAAGTGGTGATTTGGCAATTGTAACCATAGTTTGGATGGCAGGAAAGCTGCACGACGTGATGAGATGAGCCATCACCATTTATTAGTGGACGCATGTTGCGTCTTAGTGAGGATGCAAAGCATCAATATTAATCAGCGGAGGGGTCCACAATTATGTATCTGTTTATCCATGCCTTTCATCCCCATTTTAAGATCATTTTAAGACATGATCATAAGAATCAGGATGTACCACGGTCAGGTTGACCACACTAAGATGACTCTTTCATTAAATGCTTTTGTGCATTTAATGCTGCAAAGCTCTTTTTTGGTGTGGTCCACCTGACAGTTGGACATGCATAATTCTTTGTCTTATTTCTTAAAATGATCTCGGAAAAAGGGAGGAAAGGGATGGATGAACAGATACATCAAGGTGGTTCCCTCCGCTGATCAATACGGACGCTTTACGTCCTCCAAGAGGAAGGACGCAATCCAAGTCCGTGCAAAACTCACATAAGAGACTAGCTGTTTTCGTAATGTCGGTCCTCCACGTGGTGCTCTGTTAGCGAAAGTTCACGCCCTTCATCTACGTATGCGAGAGAAGCGGACTGTCTGGTTGATCCCTGACCAAGTTCGGTCACGAGTGAAAGTGGGGCCTACTTTAATGTATATTTTGTATATCCACTCGAGGAGTCCTGAGGATCACAAATGGGTGGTTCAAAACATATCCAACCAAAGATCAAAGTGGGTATCCTTAAAATCGAAGGCTAGGATAATCGTGTGAATTTTTCCGCCAATCCATGGTGGGGTAGAATATAAGAACGGCCTCGATTTCATAAAGAATGGAACCAAAATGTCCACGTACCTCCCGGTGAAGAAAACAACAATCTACCTTCCTCATTTAATAATTCAAAACACTTTGAGTATCTCACTCTCAAAAGACCGAGTCCCTTGGCGGAACTCACTCCACTGATTCCTAAACCCTCTCACCCCTCCATTTAAAGTCTCTACCTGAACCACCCTACCTTTCCAATTCCCACTCCCTCACCAGTCCATCAAGGAAAATTCCAATGGCCCACCTCAAAATCTTTTGCACTTTGCTTCTACTCCTGGAGCTACAAGGATCCAACGGTTTGGATTCGATCCCGCAGCGTCGATCGTTGTCGGAGCACCACGAGAGGTTTCTACACGCCCAGGCCGACCACATAGGGCGCTCAAAGCATCGTGGTTGTGGGGGCAAGAATGTGAGGAAAACATGCATTGCCGTGATCTTGGGTGATTTTATTTTGGATTTTGGACTGATGTTTCTTAGGATTCAACTGTTTATAAGTTAGTGATTTGCTTGTATCGGTTGTGTGTAGATTTTTTATGGTATATTTTAGAGGATGACTTGTGTGTTTTTTGTGTGCAGTGTGGGAGAGTGTTCTATCCGATAGGGTATGGAGCTGACCCAACTGGGGCCCAAGATAGCAGTGATGCTATTATGAGTTGCATAAATGATGCATTCGCAGTGCAAAAGGGGTTGCAATTGATGGCAGGGATCACTGATTTGGGTGGTGTAGTCATTGATTTGCAAGGTGGGGATTATAAGATTGGAAAGCCTATTCGTTTCCCTCAAAATTGTGGGAATGTGGTGGTATGTGCATCTCTCTCTATCTCTCTCACACGCACCCATTGAAATCTTATATTATATACTTTGGAGATCTCTCTCACACACACATATACACACAGAGCATGTGCTTGGGAAAGATCTCTCTCTCTCACACACAGTTTAGCATTTCATGTTATGTGGTTAAAGAAAAGATCGTTCTCATAGAAATGTTCATAGTTTTAAAACTCGGTGTCTTGACTCAAAACTCAGCCGAGTCAACTCGAACTGACACACTGTGAAACTCAAACACATATCGTCGTTGTTCTAAAACTCGATGATTCTATTGTTAAGAACTTACCCGATGTACCAAGAGCAAGCTAGGCTCTTCAACGGTCATGATGCAACACACGTGACACACATGAGACCGAACTACACGTTGCCACAATACACGTGTTGTAAGAGGCTTTCAACCTGGCTATTTCAAGATATATAAAATCACCTGCATTGCTATTGCTGGACAAAAGTTACAGAAACAATCACTAAAAAATATTATAGGGAGCAGATCAGGTGTTACCCGAGTAACACGTAGTGGGTGTTTCCCTGACCGTGGGACCCACTTTGGTGTTTATGTTACATATCCACTCCGTCCATCAGTTTTTCCTGCTAATTTTAGAGAATGAAGCCAAAAATGAAGCTGATCCGAATCTCAAGTGGACCACACCACAGAAAACAGTGGTGATTAACCATTAAGGATTTTCAATGGCCCTGAGAAGTTTTGGATTGAGGTGAACCTTAGAAAGTTTTTAATTGTGGGTGTGGTACACTTGAGATTGGAGCACCTGAGATTGGATCTCCCTCATTTTTGGAACCGGCCTCTAAAATGATCCATTAAAACGGATGGACGGCTTGGATGTACCAAGATGGCTCCACGGTCAGGGTCTCACTGAGCTGTTACCACTGTCTCACCTGATCGGCGCCCAGTGCACAAGTAACACGTTATCTGGACAGCTGTAGGTGAATGCGCCAACAGCATTAAGCGTAATGGTCACGTAGTCCGAGGCAATCTACATGCAGTGATTATGGCTTTTAGCCTTTTGAGACCGCTCTCCCAAAACTACCCTTCTTTCAAGGTCGACGAGTTAGTACAGTAATACAAGAGACATTGACGGTTGAGAAATTGTATACGTGGCATACATATAACTAATATCGTACCATCCATTTGATGGGGCCCACCGTAGATGGATTATAACATTAAAAAATATTCAGATCGATTTAACAAAAAATCACTAATTAGCTGGCTTTCCTTTGTTGGATTCTGGCCCTTGGACTGCTTTTTATTTTGACCGTCGAATAGATCTCCATCGATCTTCTCATAGAATGACATATTCAGTTTATTGCGAGTTACCTCAGTTATCCATGGACAGACTTAGTAAATTAACCGTTCTTTCTTAATTTAAATAAGTACAGATTAGAATATCTGAAAGTGCATGTATATAAACTATTATTCTCTGCCAGAGTATAAAACCCTGTCTTTAGAAGGTCAGACCGAGACATTGAAGAGCGTTTATGTGAAAGTTTCGACTTTAAAGCTTCGCAATTAATTAACGGGCCGAAATCCAAAGAGCTGCAATACACGAGATTTGTGAGCCCAACGGAATGTTTCTATGACATCTGGCCCGTCCATCTGTTTCTTCACCTTAGATCATGAGCGCAGACATAACACTGTTTGAAAAGTTAAGTTGGCCACATGACAGGAAACAGTTCGAATGGGAACACTCACCGTAGAAACTTTCCTGGGGCAACCATACTGTTTATATGTCATCTGACCCTTTCATTACGTGAATCTAAATGGGATCAAGATATATTGAAAAAAGAAAATGCATATCCAAAGCTTACGTGCTACATCGCATGAGTTTAGAGGTTTCAGCCGTGATTTTACATTTTTCCCATGGTGTGGCCTAAGTCTCATGTTCTCATTTATTTTGTTAAACCTATAGTGACTATGAGATGGTACAACGGATGGACGGAGTAGATATCACAATCAGATTATGGTGGGCCCAGTAGAGCTCCACCACCCACCACTATTATCCGAAAAAAATTATGGCTACACGCAGGAGTAACATACAATTCCTACTCTTACAACGTGATTAGGTGGCACGTGTGTGAGAGATTATGGTTGTCTATATCTGGGCCCTTATTTATATGAATGATTGATTATAAATGGACCAAGGATCTACAGTTTAAGGTGCCCATCTGCCCCACTAAGAACAGTGGGGCCCACCTTTTGAGTAGCATCGGGATGATTAGTCCTGCGAGCCTAGCAATTCCCACTAGAAAGTTACCTCTGTGAGATGAGCCCTGGATGTGCGCCCAACATTGCGAATCCGCACTGACCAGACAATCCGAACGGTTCAATCACTTTACTTCTGTCTTTTCACTTTGATATAATCCCTTTATCTTATGCACAGTGGGACACACAAGTTGTCGTGGGAATTCAATGTTTACCGTTGAAAACTTCCCGGGGCCCACGGCAATGTTTATTTGCCCTGAAGAAGTTTTGAACGGTAAGCGTTTAATCCCCACTTTTTTCCGTGGTGTGGTCCACTTGAGCTTTGGATGTGCCTTTTTTTTGGGTCAATCCCTAAAATGTGCTGGAAAATGGATGGACGGTGTGGATGAAACACATACATGATGGTGGGGCTAACATAGCTCTCACACCAGCTAGTTGGCTGATGATCGATCACCAGCTAAACACATGCATGATTGTCGGACCACTCTGATGAGCGTTTAATGCGAACTATATACATAGGCTCCCACGGGTCCCATTATCATGACCCGACTCATCATCGGAACCCAAATCATCCTAGCCATTGATATCTCTCCCTTCGTTACACTCATTGACTCATCTCATATATAATTTTTTTTCAGATGCATGGTGGGACCCTCCGAGCATCGTCCGACTTCGCACCAGAGGGCTACCTCATCGAGCTATCGCAAGATACATCAATAATGGCGAGGCTGCTCAAGACATCGGTCGTCCAAGTCCAAGAATTCCAAGACATGAAGCTGGGCCACGTCTCATTCCAATACGAAGACATCACGTTCCGCGACATACTCTTCGATTCCAACTTCCGCGGCGGTGGCATCGTTGTTGTCGATGCAGTCCGCACCCGCATCGACACCTGCTTCTTCATACATTTCACCACAGAAGGAATTCTAGTCGAGAGAGGCCATGAAACATTCATCTCAAGCTCCTTCCTAGGACAACGTCTAACCGCCGGCGGCGACCCAAAAGAGAAGGAATTCTCCGGCACTGCGATCGACCTCGCTAGCAATGATAACACAATCACAGACGTCGCGATATTCTCCGCCGCCATCGGTGTAGTTTTACGTGGACAGGCTAACATACTCACTGGTGTACATTGTTATAACAAGGCTACTTACTGGGGTGGGATAGGTGTGCACGTGAAGTTGGCTGGACTGGCCCAGACTAGGATAGATAATTGCTACATGGACTACACTGGCATTTTAATTGAAGACCCAGTTCAAGTCCATGTCACCAATGGATTCTTCTTAGGCAATGCTAATATCATCTTAAAATCCGTCAAGGGACATATATCGGGACTGAACATTGTCGATAACATGTTCGCTGGGAGTGGGTGGGGTACGGCGATCGTGCAGTTGGACGAGTCGAATGGGCAGTTCAACAGCATTGATCAGGTTGTGATTGATCGGAATAATGTGAAGGAGATGAAGTTGAGAACAACGGTTGGGAAGATGACGGTCGCAGGGAAGGGGACCCAATGGGTGGCTAACTTTACGTCGGAATTGCTGTTTCCAAATCGGATTAGTCATTTGCAGTACTCGTTTTATACAAAGGGTGGGACGTCGGCGTTGGTCACACATGCAGTGACGAGTGTGAGTGAGAATGTGGTGGTTGTGGGGACGGATAAGGAGGTGGATGGGGTGGTGAGTGTGGTGGTTGATCAGAATACTAAGGTGGGGGAGAAGTTGAACATGTGAAGTTGGGACGAGTTAGGTATTTTTGTTCATTTTTGAAGGGTTTTAATAAGATCTTCTTTTGGTAATTTTAGTTGGGACGAGTTAGATATTTTTGTTCATTTTTTAAGGAGGAGTTTTAATAAGATCTTCTTTTGGCAATTTTGTAACTGCGAGTAGCTTTCAATTCCTACCGGTTGAACATATGTTATAGTCCACCCAGCCCGCTAAGAGCATGTGTTATCCAACCCCTAGAATAGGTTGGCCCACCTAAAAGGATCATCTAATTAAAAAATCAGCCCCATCTGCTCATTGGGCGGATCACATCACTAGAAACAATTTTTAACCATTGATAGATAGAAAATTACAAGTGTGGTTCGCTTTAAAAGTGGATGTGACTAATTTTCACTAAAGACGATCCTTGTGATAGGGCCAACCTATTAGAAGTGTTGGATGTTGTACGCACATCACAATCTGGAACTTATCTACTCGGTGCCCTGTAAATTATAGTCCAGCTAGTTGGACTTAGAACTCTCTCTCTCTCTCTCTCTCTCTCTCTCTCTCTCTCTCTCTCGGATTTTAACCGCATTAGCCCCAGGGTGTGGCTATTTTTACTAAAAGTCCAATTTCTTATGGCCTCTTTGCATTTTGGCCTTTTGAAGAGAAATTGAACATGTCACGGTCGGAAATGCCCCTTTGACCACTGTTTTGCGTATGGAAGCCTTACAAAGAAAGGCTTTTGAAGAGGCAGTAGCCCTCGCGGGCGTTACATTGGGGCTCCATTGTCGGCTCCACCTTGGGCCCCACCATGATGCATATGTGTGGACGCTTGCCTTTCTGCTCTCCCGACCCTCCCTTCCGAAAAAGGGGGATGTGTGCGCGAATCGTCGTTGTGCCACTGGCTCGCCTCATTCTCGAGGGCTTTTTCTCGGTTGTCATGTTAAACTGAAGTCCTATAAGACTAGAGTCGCCACTAGCCAGTTATTTTAAATCTGCAGTCAACTAGACCCCGTAGAAACGTTAGATAAGGGAATCTGAAGATTCATTCCTCTAAAATGACTCCTTTTGATCTGCGGCCAGAGATTCGAGGTAAAAGATCACGGTTACAGGGTGGAAGATGTTAAGCACCCTACTCTACCCGTACCGAAGTACGGTCTCTACTTCACATAATCGAACTAATGCTTGAAAGTCTGATTTAATTCTCGTACACTCTCATGAATGATATGATGCATGAATGTAGGTCTGAATAGTAAGAGTTTCTGATGGGCAGGTTTTCATTAATAGGCAAGCCCAGAGCATACGCTTGAACTGACATGTGCTTTATGCGGGATGCATGCTGTGTATTTAAATAATCAAAGTGTTGGCAATGATATGATAGCAGGGGGTTGGAAGAAAAGTAAATGTTGCACTTATGCTTGATGCGAATGAGATGATGCTAATAAAAGAGTAGCTGGATGGACGAAGGTGTCGCAAGGGTTTGCTTCGAGTGGATAGATCAGGACTTGGATAGCTGGGGAGACTTGGACCAGGGTCAGGCATGGGCTAGACCAGGGCCAGGCTCTTCTCACTCGGGCTCTCCTTGGTGGAGGAATGGACTAAAGGGGGGTAGAGATGGACTCAGAGCTCTCAGGTTGAAAAATGGGAAATGGATGCTATGAATGAGAAGGGGCAGGGGTACTTATAGCTGCGAAGGATGGCAGCTTCGGTAATTATGCTTGGGCGGCCCTCAGGGTGCCGCCCGTATGGCCTCACTGCTCCAGCTTCGGAGCGTATGAACCCCAAACCTGAAGCAGCAAAGCCCGAAGTTCGAGGTTCGGACCTACTCCAAAGTTGTTGCTCTGAACCAGGTGAGTTGACTGGGTTTGAAAGATGGATTGACATAGTGAGTTGACTGGGTGTAGGGGCTAGACTGACTCAGTGAGTTGACTCGATGATTTGACTCAGCGGGTTAACTCACCAAGTTTGACTTTTTTGAGATTTTTGACTGGTTTTTCTTATGGGGGGTTTTTCAGGTTGATGTTTAGGGGTGAGTCGACTGGATTTAGGTTTGAGATGGGCTATGGATTGGGGCTTACAAGGGTGAGTTTGGCTGGGTTTAGACATGGGGTTTTGGGGGTACGATCCTCCATTCATTCAGCTACCTCTACCAACATTGTAGCCGAAGGTGGGGTGTCTACAATATGTAACAACCACGCCGTCCATCCATTTGGAGAGACCATTTTAGGGGATGAGCCAAAGAATGAAGCATATCCAAAGCTCAAGTGGACCTCACCAAAGAAAATGATGGAGACTGATGTCCTACCATTAAAAACTTTTTGGGGTCACAGAAGTTTTTTATCAAGCTAATATTTGTGTTTTCCTTTCTTTCATGTCTGTGTGAACTTATGAACAGATTGGATCTACAGCTATGATGTTGTCGTCTTGGAAGTTTTAACAGGGAATCAAAACAATCCGTGATGGGCTACATATCGTGGACTGGGTGAGGCATAGGAAATGATGCATGGAGGTCCTTGATTTGAGCTTACATGGCCACCCCGATTCGGAAGTGGAGGAGATGCTTCAGGCATTGGGTGTAGCTTTCCTTTGTGTTAACCCTACCCCGATGAAAGGCCAAGGATGAAGGACATGGCCGCAATTCTCAAGGAGATCTGGCATGAGAGAGAAGAGTACGCCAAGGTGGACGTTCTCCTCAAGGGAAGTCCAGCAAACTGCCAAGACACAGGAGTCCCGGCATCATCATCATCATGTCAACAGAGCAACAACACAAGTTTCTCTACTTCCTCCTTGTTATATTCTCTCTCTGGAATCCTACTGAGCACTTTGGAATCTCCTGAGCACTCTAGAATCCCCCTGAGTAGTATAAAATCCCTCCAAGCACATGAAATCCTCCCGAGCACTTTGGAATCCCACTGAGCAATATGGAATCCTCCTGAGTACTATGGAATCCCACTGAGCACTATGAAATCCTCCTGACCACTCTGGAATCCCACTGACCACTCTGGAATCCTCCTAAGCACTATTGAATCCTCCTAAGCACTATGGAATCCTACTGAGCACTATGGAATCCCCCTGAGCACTCTGAAATCCCACTGAGCACTATGGAATCTCCTTAAGTACTATGGAATCCCCCTGAGCACATGGAATCCTCCCGAGCACTCTGGAATCTCACTGAGCAATATGCAATCCCCCTGACTACTATGAAATCCTCCTGAGAACTCTAGAATCCCACTGAGCATTATGAAATCCCCCTGACCACTCTGGAATCCCCCTGACCACTCTGGAATCCCACTGACCACTATAGAATCCTCCTGAGCACTATTGAATCCTCCTGAGCATTATGAAATCCCCTTGAGCACTCTGGAATCCCACTGAGCATTATGGAATTTCCCTGAGCACTATAAAATCCCCCGGAGCACTATGGAATCCCCCTAAGCACATGGAATCCTCCCGAGCACTCTGGAATCTCACTGAGCAATATGGAATCCCCTTGCATACTATGGAATCCTCCTGAGAACTCTGGAATCCCACTGAGCACTATGGAATCCCCCTGAACACTCTTAAATCCTACTGAGCACTCTGGAGTCCCACTGAGCACTCTGGAATCCTGTTAAGCACTATTGAATCCTCCCCTGTCCAAAATAGGACTCATTGGGCCTGCCATAGGTTGGCCAACCTGATGGATGGAGTGGATTACCCCACCTATATGAAAAAGAAAACAAAAAGAAATTGTAAAAAAAAAAAAAAGAGAGGGAAGGTTGTTAGACTGTCCAACGTCCATAAAGGAGGAAGCCCCTTTTTGGGCATGAACATGGGACCCACTATGATGTATGTATTTAATCTGTGCTGTTCATCCTTTGTGCTAGATCACTCTAGGCAATGGGCCCCATTTTAAACCAGACCCAGATCCCAAGTGGGCCACACCATGAAATAATTGCATTTGAAAAGCCACTGTAATTTCTGTTAGGGCCCATAAGCATCTGTTGGATATGAAATCAAATACCTCCTGTGGGTTTAAAAATGCTTCCTTTATCAAATTGTCCAACCGATGTCCACAATCATTGATTTCGTGGCCCCACATTCTCATTTCATTTGGCCCTTAAAGCCTTCATCTGCAAGGCTTCCGTACGCAGAGTAGTCGGTCAGAGGGGCATTCTCGACCGAACTATTTTCAATTTCTCATCAAACGGCAAAAATGGAAAGAGGCCACGAGAAATTGGACTTTTAGTAAAAATAGCCACACCTCGGGGCTAATGCAATAAAATACCCCTCTCTTACATATATATATATATATATATATATATATATATATATATATATATATATATATATATATATATATATATATATATATATGGAAAAGGTACTATGCGGTCGACCTCATGGGAAGTTCCCATGAGGTCGAGTTGTGTGATGAGCATCCACTCCATCAATCAGATGCACCATTCCATAGTGGGCCATGGGACTAAACTCAGGCCAATCCATGACTTCTGTCGGCCACACCATAGACAACAGTTAAGAGTGAAGATCCACCCATTGAATCCTTTATGACTATTTATAGGATGAAATGGTATGTGGTTAAGAAATTCAACCCATACATTGTGTGTGTCCCACTTAAACAAGAGTTCACACCAAGTTTCAACTGTATCTAAAACACAGGTGGGCCCCAACAAGTGCTTTTAGATGCTGTAGGCATGATTTCGCATTGTTTCAGTTGGTATGGCCCACTTGAGTTTCGGATACAGCTGATTTTTGGGATATACCATAGTCAATAGGGGACCTAACAAATGCATGGTGTGGATGTCTGATTGTGGACCCTCGCCGTTCCGCGCTCCCACACGACGTTCTTCCTTTCGGAAAAAGAAGAAGTGGTGCATGCGTGCGAATCGCTGTTTGTGCCACTGGCTTGCCTTGTTCTCGAGGGCTTTGTTGGGTGTTCTCGAGGGCTTTATGCGAGATGCATGTTGTGTGTTTGAATAATCAAAGTGCTTGTAGTGATATGTACGTGAATGCAGGTCTGAACAGTAAGAGTTTCTAATGGGCAGGTTTCCATTAACAGGCAAGCCCAGAGCATACGCTCGAACTGGCAGGTGCTTTATGCAAGATGCATGTTATGTATTTGAATAATCAAAGTGCTTGCAGTGAAGCAGGGGGGTTGGAATAAAAGTAAATGTTGCACTTATGCTAGATGCGAATGACATGATGCTAGTAAGGAACAGCTAGATGGACGGAGGTGTCGCAAGGATTGGCTTTGAGTGGCTGGATCAAGATTTGGATGGCTTGGAGACTTGGACTAGTGGTCAGGCTGGGCTGGACCAGGGCTAGAATCTCCTCACTCGGGTTCTCCTTGATGGAGGAATGGGCTAAGGGATAGAGGGACAGATTGCACTTGGGCTGGATGGCTTCGGAGGGATTGCTGAAATGAGAAGGGGAGGGGTGTATTTATAGTATTGGAGAGTGACAGTTTGCGTAAATATGTTTGGGCGGCCCCCAGGGGGCCGCCGTACGGACGCTCCTCGATTTCCAGCGCGTGGTACGGTCATGTCTCGGGGCTGCTGTTTTGACTCAGTGGGTTGACTCGGTGAGTTGACTCAGCGGGTTGACTCTGTGATTTGACTCAGCGGGTTGACTCGGCGGGTTGACTCGGTGTTTTGACTCGACGGGTTGACTCAGCGGGTTGACTCGGTGTTTTGACTTAGCGGGTTTGACTTTTTTAGGATTTTTTGACTGGTTTTTCTTATGGGGGGTTTTTCAGGCTGATGTTTAGGGGCGGGTTGACTGGGTTCAGGCTTGAGTTGGGCTATGGATTGGGGCTTACAAGGGTGAGTTTGGCAGAGTTTGGACTTGGGATTTGGGGGTATGGTCCTCCATTCATCCAGCTATCTCTACCAACAGTGTAGCCGAAGGTGGGGTGTCTACAGATGCTCCTCTTTGGCAGAGGTTGCGTGCAGCCGAATGCTAAAGCGAGTAGGACACCCCACTTCTGACCCGGTCACTCATAGATCATGGTCTGAAATCTTTGCTTGCCTTTGCATCTATGCCAGTTGATCGTCTGGAAATTGATCACTGGCACATACCGCGGGAGTTTGGAGAAAACGTTGCGATTGTCCCTGCATGCGCTGCAACCTGGGTACCTAATTGCAACCCTTCCATTCCCGATCGATACTAACATCGGAAAGGTACAGCAGAGCCTCTGCGTCCATAATCTTATGAGGTTGCTGACCCTGAGACTAATTGTGTGATGTTTGATATTTTTCCGGATTACTCCAGGAGTACTTGTTTCGCTTGACTGTCAAAGTGGTTAGATGCCCTGCGTCATGTAGTCTTACGGGATTCTACTACGCCGACTTGGACTCAGTCAAGGTACTTCAGGCATCCACGCCTAGGTATGTGCGGGTGGACTCTTTCCACCCGATCTGCTGGTTTCGATGCTTGGCTTGCAATTCATTCTTTCCTCGATTGTGGTCTGGAATCTTTGTTATCCTTTGTATCTGAGTCAGTTCATTGTTTGGAAATTGATAACTTGCACATACCGCGGGAGTTTGGAGAAAACGTTGCGATTGTCCCTGCATGCGCTGCGACCTGGGTACCCAATCGCAACCCTTCCATTCCCGATCGGTACTAACATCAGAAAGGTACAGCAGAGCCTCTGCGTCCGTAGTCTTACGAGGTTGTTGACCCTGTGATTGATTGTGATGTTTGATATTTTCCCAGATCACTCCAGGAGTACTTGTTTCGCTTGACTGTCAAAGTGGTTAGATGCCCTACGTCATGTAGTCTTATGGGATTCTACTACGCCGACTTGGACTCAGTCAAGGTGCTTCAGGTATCCACGCCTAGGTATGTGCGGGTGAACTCTTTTCACCCAATCTGCTGATTTTGATACTTGGGTTACAATTCATCGTTTCCACCTGTTCAAATGGTTTCTTTAACCGAGCCTTTTGGCTTTCATCTTTTCGTATCTTGGCATGTGGTACGACCGCACTGACACTGGAGTTCAGTTCAACCGTACTTTGAGTGCATTGGATCTGATGGTCTCCGGGAGAAACCGCGAGACATCGGATCTTATTTGATTTTTGCGTCGGCTTCTACCCAGAGATATGGAAGATCTCCTGGTGTTTTGGAGGTAGAACGCTCTACTGGGAAAATATTTTTGGGTTTTTGAAAAGATACCCACTCTGAGGAGTGATACTCCGTGGGGTTTTTATTTGCAAATAGGAATATTTTTTTCTTTTGAAATGGAAATCTGGTCTGCACGTGCCTCCACTAGGGATGCCTGTAGGGTCTTTGGTTAACCGACTTTATTTTGAAAACAGGTAAACCTGATGATTGTTGCGATGGATGTTGATGCATGGAGATGCATGATGGATGCATGGCTTGGCTCATTCTCTTTCATTTTGATGATATTGCTTTTGTTGGAGATGCAAAGAATTTATTGCTTGCAGGGTTATGATTCCCTGGGGTTTTTTCTTTTCAATGCGGATGTTTGGTCAGCGGGTTGGTCAAGATCCCAACCCGTGGTCGATCAGGTCCATCGTCCCAAGGTGCTGTTTCTTTGCTAATGAGAATGTACGAGGATTTTATCTGACTTCGAGATGTTCTTCTGGGCATAAAGGCGATTGAGACAGTGTTTGGTCGCCAGTTTTGGTCAAGATTCCAATTTGCGTGCGATCGGATCCGTCATCCCAAATTGTGAAGAGAGTGGAGTTCGAGACTCCTGAAGTGTAGTGCTGGGGGATAGTGACAATTTTTGTGATTTTTGCAAATATGTGGTCCGACTCTTTACTTGAGTAGTAGATAGAGATCGGTTATTGAAAGCAAGGAAATATTTTTGTGATTTTTGAAATATTTTCTTTGAAAGCAAGAGAAACATTTTTGTGATTTTTTACAACATTTTGTTCGAAAGTAAGGGAAATATTTTGTGATTTTGAGAGGTGATTTTGTAATGTTTTGGTATTTTGTTGGATTTTTCTGAAATGCAGGGAAAAGGCATGGAATTTTCATCCATTTCCATCTTCTACTGCTGGTAAAGCACCCGATCTATTTTACGTTAGCGAGCAAGACGAGTCTCACACAGTTAAGTGCCGTAGTTTTACATATTCGGATGAGGAGATTTTTTAGGGTTTTCAGTCAACACACCCACAAAGTTGCCTGTTCCTCATGTACAATGCACATAGACCACGTATTGTCTGACGGACTCCTTCGGCCACAAAATGAGCCACATCCTCACATTTCTCTTAGTCAGTCCAGTTTGAGGCCTTACGTTGCTCACAATTCCGTGAGGGTGCGCTCCACCTCCCAACAGCCTTAATCCCCTTCATGAGTTTTAGGAACAGGGAACATCCGTCAGATTCAATAGCGACTTCCAAATCAAGGTTGTCTATCACGATGCGTTCAACACGAACAAGATTGCGGGGTTCTGCCCGCCTTAGCCTTTACCTGTTTAAAAGATTTCGGATACCCGTACGATCAACTGTCAGCCATGTCTGGAACAGGTTAGGAAAGAAAGCCCCCGAGAAGTTAATTCTAGTGTAGTTTTAGGTCTTCGGATCGCTGGGGATGAATTTGTGAACTTGATGGTGAATTTTTTTTGTTTTGAGAAAGTTTCAGTTTTCCACTCGAGTAATCGAGGTTGATGCTGGTTTTTATGGAAAGCTTGAAATCTTTTTGGTATTTTGGGAAATGATCTGGGTTATCGAACCTTGATCCTAGCGGTTGAGGCTGATTCCGGTTTTTAGTTGAAAGCAAGAAAGGTCCCCCGAGAAATTAATCCCAGTGTAGTTTAAGGTCTTCGGACAAAAAATATGTACATGCTGAAAATACATTCTTTTTATGATTTTTTTTTGAAATGTTCCAGGCTGTTAAATCTCAATTTGAACGATCAAGATTAACACTGGTTTTTATTGAAAATTTCTCAGGATTTTGTTCCCGACGTAGTTTAAGGTCTTCGGACCAAAAATATGTAAATGCTGAAAATACATTCTTTTTGTGATTTTTTTTGAAATGTTCCAGGCTGTTAAATCTCAATTTGAGCGATCAAGATTAACACTAGTTTTTATTGGCAATCTCTCGGGATTTTGTTCCCGACGTAGTTTAAGGTCTTCGGACCGTAAAACTGTACAAAACAGGGCAAACACATTTTTTTATTTTTTGGAAAATGTCTGGTGTCAGCGGATCTTGATTCGACCGATCCAGACTGCTATCGATTTTTATTTAAAAAGTCCCTTGGGATGTTGATCCTGACGTAGTTTAAGGTCTTCGGACCCAAAACTGTACAAGAGAGTGCTGGAAATGTATATATATATATATATTTGTGATTTTTGAAAAGTGTCCGGTGTTGTCGGATCTTGACTCGAGCAATCAAGACCGATGCCGATTTTTATTGAAAATCTCTCGGGATGTCGATCTCGACGTAGTTTAAGGTCTTCGGACCCAATTTTTGTACAAGCTGAACATACATTCTTTTTTGTGATTTTTTTGAAATAATCCAGGTCATCAGATCTTGGCCTGAACGGTTGGGATCGATGCTGATTTTTATTAAAATCCCTCGGGATATTGATCCCGACGTAGTTTAAGGTCTTCGGACCACACTTTGTGGTTGGGCATACTTACCTTGCTTTTGTTTGACTTCTGACGGGGCTGATTGTGATTTGAGTTGTCTGGATTGTTTGATTTAGCCCTGTGGGCTCTTTTCAGACTTCAGCTTTGCTTTGGAGCACCTTTTCTTGATGTTTTGTGAGGCTAAGAAGGCTTTACATGGTGCAGATGATGACTTGAACGGTTTAGATTGCTCTTTTCAGCCATGTGGGCCCACTTGATGATCAGATCTTGGATTCTGGTCTTCTTTCTTGACGATTAGACCTTCGATTTTGCTATTTTATTACTCATGTGAACTCTTCCATGGTTTGGATCATGATGATCTAATCTTTGAGTGGCTCATATTGCTTGTGGGCCCCTCTAGATCAATTTTTCTTTTCTTTGACTTGATCAAACCCATTTTAGCCGCAGTACTTCATGATTGGATAGGTGGGGTACCCTCCAGATGATTCAGATCAGCCTCAAACGAAATATGAAATTGATTGGAGCCTTGGGCGGCCCTCAGGGTGCCATCTGCTGACGTGGATTGTCAGTCTCACCTACTAGTGACTGTGGAGCCAATCCCGCGGAGAGAGAGGGAGCGAATCCGTACGGGTGGCCCAGAGCGGGCCGCCCAAGGCTCGCCTCTTGTGCGGCATGGGCTGGCTCGTGCTCGGACATTCTTCACAGTCCACTGTATTCGTCCCCACATTCCCTACACGTCCGGGTCCGATTGCAGCCATGAATATTCTCCTTATCTCATCTTCCCTTCTCCTTTTGCCTTTTTCTTGGTTTGTCTTTTCTCAAGCAATGGACGGTGGAGATTTAGGGGCCGTGTGGGCTGTCCATGGTGGGTCCCACACTTCAGAGGGTGTTGAAGGCCTTAATGATGGAGGGACTTCTTTAATAAATGGTGGAGATGGAGCATTGAATGGGGGCATTGATGAGGGGTTAGGGATGGTGGTTGGTGGAGCTTTGAATGGCCCCATTAATGGCAGCCATGCTAAAATTTCTGATTTGAATGGGGCATTGATTATGGGAGAAATGGATGGTATGGATGAGATGGGGAGATGGGACATAGGTGAGGCTATGCATCCCTTGAGTGTGGGCCACATGGATGATGTGATCGATGGTGGTGATGGGGCTATGATGGACATAGATGGGCTGATCTCATGTTGCCTTGTAGTACCTGTGAGGAGAGAAAACACTTTAGCAAAAGGATTGAAGCATTAAAGCAGGAAGAGAGATACTTACCTTCTGGGAGGAATGATCGGGAGAAATGCACTCACGGAAGGTACCCCATTAGTTGACTGGAGGACGTTTATTTTGAAAGCCCTGTGAGATTTTTTTTTTTTTTTGCATATATATGAATAAGGAAAAATGATTTTTTCTTTTAAATATATGTATGCAAATCATGCATGAAATGAAAATTTGTGCCAAGTGCTTGTCTGTCTATGTGTGATTTAGATTTGTGCTTTTAGATTTAAGAATCAGAAAATTGGACTCAGCCTGATGTCATACTCAATTTTCTTGATTATTCACCAAGGGTCCTGGTCCTCTTAAGATAGTGCGCAATGGTCTCCTGCCCCTAGAATTTGGGCAGATCTTAAAAGAATTCTCGACTCATAACTGCCATCCTTACTTCCGTTAAATCTTCATGTCACTTGGATCTCTCATGTACCTGTTTTTTTACTTTTTCTTTTCTTTTCTTTTCTTAACCATTATTACCCGCAACGCCCTTTTGGGTTTTCGCTCTGTCCGGCTTGCCCATCATTTTTGCCCGTGGCGCCCTTTCAGGTTTTCACCACGTCCCGGGTATTTGATCTTGCTTGCCCCTTGGCAGCTATGCTGTTTTTACCCTCAGCGCCCTTTCGGGTTTTCACCAAGTCCGCTGTGTGCCCACTGTTTTTACTCGGAGCGCCCTTTTGGGTTTTCACTCCGCCCTCTTTGTTTAAGCACACATCTTTTCTTTTTTTTTGGATAACTGCGAAGACCAGAGGTTAGGAATCCGTCGTTGCCGACCGATGGTAACCTTTCGGCCCTTATCTTAAGTTACAATGGCAGAGCTGTCAGCCTTAGCTACAGACCTTTCTGAGAGGAATGGATAGGATGACTGTGTTTCTTCTTGGGTTGAGTTTTCTCAGGTGCCTTGCTTTGGCTTCTCTTTTTCTTTCTCTTTTTTTTTCTTTTGTATTCTTTTTTTTCTTCTCTTTTTTTTTGTATTCTTTTTTCTCTTTTTCCTTTTGAATCTCCTTATTTGAAACACTTGTTGGTGGACGGAAATGATTTCTCAGAGGTTTTAGCTTCGACCTCTTGACTTCAGCTCTATTAAAGTAACTCTTGATAAGGTCAGAATGACTTACCCGTGAAAGATCTTCACTTTGTCGGCGTTGATTGGCTCAGGAAGATCCTCCCCTCTCATGCTGGTGAGTCTGAGGGCGCCTCTGGGAAGTACTTCTCTGATGATCAGCGGCCCGTCCCACGAGGGTTTGAACTTTCCTCTGGGATTCGGAAGGTGCGACGGTAGAATCTTCTTCATGACCATATCGCCTATCTTGAAACTTCTTTTTCGGACTCTCTTGTTGTAAGCCCGAGCGATCCTTTTCTGATAACACTGAGAATGGCTTAGCGCACGCATGCGCTTTTCATCTGCTAGCTGCAACTGATCAAATCTGGCCCGTTGCCATTCTCCTTCTTCAACTCTGCTTTCTAGTAACACTCGTAGTGATGGTATTTCCACCTCGACTGGCAGAACTGCTTCCATTCCATAAGTAAGCTCGAAAGGAGTAACGCCCGTAGCAGACCGTACAGACGTTCGATAGGCCCAAAGTGCATATGGGAGCATATCTGACCAATCTCGATAGGTCACGACCATCTTCTCGAGTATCCCGACGATTGTCTTGTTTGTGGCTTCTACCCCACCATTCATCTGAGGACGGTAGGGGCTTGATCGATGACGTTGAATCTTGAATTTGCTGAGAAAGTCATCCACCTTCTTGTTGACGAACGGGGTCCCATTATCTATGATGATAGCATTGGGGATTCCATACCGGCATATGATGTTATTCTTCATGAATTTGATCACCTGAGATGCTGTAATCGTGGTGTAGGAGGCTGCCTCTACCCACTTGGTGAAGTAGTCGACTGCCACATGTATGTACTCATGACCATTTGATGCTTTGGGACTGATCTTGCCGATGATGTCGAGTCCCCACATGGAGAAGGACCAGGGGGTGGTCAGGTTGTATAATTCTGATAAGGGGGCATGAATTTGATTCGCATGCTCCTGACACTTAAAGCATTTTCTGACGCGCTGGCAGCAGTCTGTCTCCATGGTGAGCCAATAGTAGCCGAGTCGTAGAATCTTCTTTGCCATCATGTGCCTGTTCATGTGTGGGCCACAAATTCCTTCGTGTATTTCTTCCATGATCTTTGCAGCTTCTGTTTCATCGACGCATCGAAGGAGGATGTGATTATAGGATCTGTTGTAAAGAACTTCGCCACTGATGGTGAACTGGCCGACCAAACGCTGGATGGTTCGGTGATCTGTTGCTGTTGCTGACTCAGGATACTCCTGAGTTTCGAGATATTGCTTGATGTCGGCATACCAGGGTTTGTCAGGGACAGCTTCGGCTTCTTCTATTTGCAGGCAGAAAGCAGGTTCATCTTGAATTTCGACTGTGAGCTCCCATTCTGAAGCTCCTTTCGGGATCTCGAGCATTGACGCGAGTGTGGCGAGAGCATCTGCAAACTGGTTCTTGGCTCTGGGCATGTATGAGAAGGTGATTTCTTTGAATTCTTCAATCAGATTGTCAAGATACACATGATATGGTATCAACTTCTCGTCGTTGGTTTTTTATTCGTCATTGGTCTGATTAATGATAAGCTGCGAGTCTCCAAATACTCGTAGCTTCTTAACGCCTAAGATTATGGGTTCCCTTAAGCCAGCGATTCATGCTTCATACTCTGCCATGTTGTTGGTGCATTCGAATGCTATGCGCCTTGAGATAGGAATAGGGACATCATCTGGAGAGTAGAGGATCGCTCCAATACCACTCCCTTTAGAATTTGTTGCGCCGTCGAAGAATAACGTCCACTCATCTTTCTTCTTCTTTTCATCCCCTTCGATAAGCAAGAGATCTTCATCAGGGAAGAATGTCTTGAGCGGTTGATAATCCAGGAGAGAGTGGACGGTAAGATGATCGGCGAGGGCCTGTCCCTTAATTGCCTTCTGAGTGACATAGGTGATGTCGAACTCAGACAGGAATAGCTGCCATTTAACTATCCTTCCAGTGAGTGCTGGTTTCTCGAACAAGTACTTGAGCGGATCCATGTGAGCGAGGAGGAGAATAGGGAATGCAATCATTTATTGACGGAGTCGCTGAGTTGCCCAGACTAGGGCAAGGCAAGTCTTCTCGATCGGGGAATACCTGGTCTCGTAGTCGGTGAACTTTCGGCTCAAATAATATATTGCTTGTTCCTTCTTCCCGGTCTCGTCGTGCTGGCCGAGGACACAGCCGATGGCTTCTGCTGCTACCGAGATGTATAACAATAGTAGACGTCCAGGAGTGGGTGGCACTAGGACTGGAGGATTCATGAGATATTTCTTAATGCGATCGAAGGCAACTTGGCAATCATCATTCCATTCTTTTGGAACGTTCTTCCGAAGGAGCTTGAAAATGGGCTCACAAATAGGTGTGAGCTGTGCGATGAAGCGACTGATGTATTAAATTCTGCCGAGGAAGCCACGAATTTCTTTTTCTGTTCTAGGGGGGGGGGGGGCATCTCGATGATTGCTCTGGTTTTGGTCTCGTCGACCCTGATGCAATCCTTGCTCACCATAAAGCCGAGGAGCTTACCTCCCATTGCACCGAAGACACAATTCTGAGGATTGAGGCGGAGCTTGTACTTTTCTAATCTGTTGAATAATTTCTTCAGATCTTCAACGTGCCCTTCAATTGTGCGAGATTTGACGATCATATCATCCACATATACTTCAAGCTCTTTGTTCATCATGTCATGGAATAGTGCTGTCATTGCTCGCTGATATGTTGCTCCTGCGTTCTTCAGACCTGAACGGCATTACCCTGTAGCAGAAAGTTCCCCAGGGAGTGATAAACGATGTCTTCTCGCGATCTTCAACGGCCATCTTGATCTGATTGTAACTTGAGAACCCATCCATGAATGAGAAGATCTTGTATCCAGCAGTATTTTCGACCAGAGTGTCGATGTGTGGCAAAGGGAAGTCGTCTTTAGGACTGGCCTTGTTGAGATCTCGAAAGTCGATGCACATTCGAACTTTGCCATCCTTCTTTGGTACTGGTATGATGTTGGCGAGCCATTCAGGGTAGTTGGAGACTACCAAGAATCCCGCATTGTATTGCTTGATGACTTCATCTCAGACTTTCAAAGCCCAGTCTGGCTTCATTCTTCGAAGTTTCTGCTTCACTGGCTTCATATCTGCCTTGGTTGGTAGATGGTGTACAACGAGCTCTTCATCAAGCCCCGGCATGTCTTCATATGAGAACGCGAAGTTGGACAATCTTGGAGCTAGGAACTCTATCATTTTCTGCTTCATCTCAGGTGGCAACGATTTTCCAATGCGTACTTCCCTAAGGATCTCAGGTGTCCCCAAGTTTACTATCTCGAAATCATCGGCTACAACATTGGCTTTAGATTCGAACTTTTTGAGGAGATCCTCTAGTTCGGGAGCCGGATCATCATCTTTCTCATCCCGAGCTTCGTCCAGGCCCATGAGCTTGAAATCTAATTCGATGTCAAAGTCATATGATTCGACTTCAAACTCATGTGACTCTTTAGACGAACTTGGCACATTATTGAATGCATGAAAAGAAATGTTTTTTGGTTTTTGATAATTTTCTGAAATGGAAATGCTAGATGTTTTTGGCTTTTGAAAGTTTTCGATTTTTTTGGGTTTTTGAAATTCACGGGACTTTGAGCAAGCGGGCATTGCAGACCATGATTGATCACAGCTTGTTCCAAAGTTCCGATTGCTGCTTAAACAGGTGTTTTGTTTTGGAAACTAGAGCCCTCAGATGGCTCTTTGGCTGATTCAAAAGTTAGGGGAACGGATGACCATTCAGGACCCCACACTTCCTCCCCTGAAGAGGTGGGGGTTGATGATTCGGGTGAAGAATCACAGTCTGGCCTAATGACCATGATTTCTCGCTGGTCGGGTTCGAGATCTGAGTCATACTCAGTCCCTCCCGGATCACTTACCTTGCACTGCAGTTCGTCTGGTTCCACAGTGAGACACAAGTTCGAAATCTGGACATCGGACCAATCTAGGGATGGCCATTTCCCTTTCTTGGTCCAATGAATGGGCTGCTTCTACCCCTGGCTGATGATTGATAATGTTGATACTGCAAAGATGGGTGGGTCGTGTCCCTTGTTGATTGATGCTGAGATGGGCAAGTTGTGCCCTTAATTGGCTGGAATTGAAGCGGGTAGGTTGTGCCCCTGGTTGATTGATGCTGAAGTGGGCAGGTTGTGCTCTTGGTTAGGAGCAGGTATCAGAATATCCTGGTCCTGAAGCTGCTGCATTTGACTCTCTTCTTCATCTTCATCCTTTTCTTCTTCTTCTAGAGGCTTAGATGGTTCGAGAATCTGATCCCATCGAATGGGGGGCCACGTGGCCCAAGCTAGGCTCATCAGGAGGCCTTTGTGTAGTGCAGTCTGTTGATTCCCTCCTAGATATTTGCAAGGTTCTCCTGGCTTGACGAATTGGATGGGTGAGTGTTCGCTTCCCCAAGTGTAGGGTTGCGATGTAGTAATAAACTCGGTAATACCGAGGTCGATCCACAGGGACTTATGTAGGATGTCACAAACTCATCCACAAGTTTCTATTGAAGCTAACAATCAAAGTTTGAATAGAATGTGTGTGATTAACAGTTTAAGCTAAATTGAATGTAAACAATTATAAGAAGGCACCAGGGGTTCGAGGATCCACTTGTAGCAATCCTTGATGTTCAACCCGCTGTGGTTTCCCATTCTCTCAACTAGAATCACCAGTCAGGTCCATCTAGTCGGATGATAGAGCTGTAAAACCAAAAGTCTGTAATATGTAAGTTCTGTGCATAAAGTTCACTCAATCTAGGCTGATCTGAGCATGCTCAATGCATAGGTCATTCACCTTTTCTATAGGTCCAGTTCATAATCATAACCATCCTCAAGTCCTCTCACAAGACAAGGCTAGATCAGGATTTGAACTGGATTCAAATTATATGCACAGTCCATACATATTCCAGAAAATCAACCAAAACTAGAACTTTGGCATGAAGCCCCTTTATGAAGAGCTTGGTACTAGAGCGCACTCCAATTCCTCGGATCATACAGGTCTAGACCGTTGCAAACAAATTAAGTAGATAAGTAATTCATCCAAACATCCATGAGTCATCACAAGACTAAGAGAAATTACTTAAAAACTTATATAAACTTCAAACCTTAGTTCATAATCCTTAATTCCAAACTGAAAACCACTTAACTACGAATTAAAACATCTTGGATACACTACAAGCTTCGCCTCTTAGCCCTAGCTAAGAGGTTTAGCTGCTCATGATCCAAGGAAACATGAAGCAACTACAAAAAGCATGAAAACAGCAAAGCAAACCAAAAGGAGTTGTGAAACTCCAATCTTCACTTCCACAGCCTCCAACCTCGCTTGAGCCCTTCTCGGATACCCTAGAAACAATCCCTAGGTGTCTATTTATAGTTTGGAGGCTCCCCATCGTCGGAAGAATCGGAAATTTGCGTAACACTTACGCAGCGCAAAGAATTTCGGGAAGAAATTAGAAAGTTCTAACTCAATACGCATGGCCGACCGGTCATGACCGGTCGGCCTCAAGTGAAAACACTCCAGCAGGTATGCCCAACCGGTCAAGACCGGTCAGGCCTTGTAGAACCTTAATCCAGCAAGCAACTCCGACCGGTCAAGACCGGTCGGATGTTTTTCTTCACATTGCAGCAACACTGACCGACCGGTCTTGACCGGTCGGTCCTGTTCATTGAGTTCCCAGCAACACTATCTGACCGGTCATGACCGGTCGGACGTCTTCAGCCGCGTCCTTCATACATGGCAGACCGGTCACTGACCGGTCTGGCTTCCTTGGCCGACCGGTCACGACCGGTCAGCACCTTTTTCTCTTCTTTTTCTTGCTTTCTTTCTTCTCTCTTTGCTTCTTCATTTATTTTCTTCTTTGGTTCTTGGATGTTTTTCATCAGAATGATCCTAAGTGAGCTCTTTATGTCTTCAATTGAGTAGAGTCCACCCTCAATCCTATAGTCACAAAACATGCATTGAATTAGCTTACAAACCATACGAACCTTGCACAATGAGTGATGAATTGGGGTTAGAATATGCACAATTAAGAGCTCAACAGTGAGCACCGAAATTTTTTCCTTCTTTTGTTCATGAAGATTGCCCTGTATCCGAGTCCCCATTTACGTTGGTTATATACCAGTGGTACCTTTCTAGACTTGAAGTGATTCTTCATTCGGTATTTGAGGCTCAGACGTTCTACTGGTGAAAAGCCATGATCCACCCTTATCGGTTCCGGATTCGCGATAGAGTTCACAGTCTCGAATTCGAAACTATGAAACAGGACGTCCTCTTCAGAATGCTGAATATCGATGACAGGGATGTCTGGTTCAGTGACAGCAGCATTGGAAGGAATGATAAGCTCCTTCTCTGCATGGATAGAGATCACTTGATTTCCACAGATGTATTTCACTTGTTAATGCAGGGTTGATGGCACAGCCCCCACCTTGTGCAGCCAAGGTCGTCCGAGCAACATGTTGAAAGAGGCTGATATATCTAGGATTTAGAATGTGATAGTGGAGATTTCCAGACCTATCTGTACCTCTATGTCGACTTCCCCTTCCACTGATCAGGCGGGTGTTGTCGAATGCTCTGACACATATGGTGCTGGGTTGGAATGAAGAATGACTGATTCCCAGACGCTCCGCAGTCTTAAGTGGGCAGACGTTTAAGCTTGAGCCATTATCGATAAGGACCAGCGGGACACAGGTCTTTGTATCGTAAGGCTATGTTGAGGGATCGCCCATGATCGCGCCCTTCTGGTGGCAACTCATTATCAGTGAAGGTGATGGCACGTGAAGCCAGGAGCTGTCCAATCATCAATGCTATCATCTCTGGTGCCGTATCAGAGGAGACATGAGCATCGCTCAAGGTTTTGGCAAACATTTCTCGGTGTATGCGAGATGTGCAGAGTAGCTCCCATACTGAGATTTGAGCAGGGATTGACTTGAGCTGAGTCGCCACATCTTATGCGGCTTCATTTTTGTTGCCGAGGCCTGAGAGAGCGCCTTTGGGATCTCCTCTGTTTTGATTGTCTCTTCGGATGCAACGCCCATTGGGATTCATATTCCCTACTTTCGCACATTCTGGATAGTGCCATGGGACCTCTTTATAGTTTTCCTCACCTTTGTCTTCCAGGACCACCGGTTCTTGCAACGGTGCTGGTGTGGGTACCAGATCTTCCTCGTATGGAGCTTTTGCCTTGAGAGCTACATTATTGCCTGTGCTGAAGGGGTAATATCGAGGCTTGTCTTCATAGATCACATAAGGTTGCGGTCCTGGCTTGACCGTTCCTGGAGTAGGAGGCTCCCATGGAATGAATACTGGTCATCTTGATACGGCAGGGGGTTTCTCTGTTCGTCCCAGCTATCGTAGTGTGATTGACACGCCTCCAGGATTGGCTCCTTGCAATATGACTGGCTCATCTGGAGGGACTCCTTCCATGAGAATGGGCTCTTGCTGCTGATGAGTATGGTTTCTCCATGGAAAATTGAATTGTTTTTTAACTGGAGTTGCCCCTTGCAAGATGACAGGTTTGTATACGAGCTCGATGTATGACTGTGCTCCTTCCAGAATGACTGGCTCCCAACATGAAGGGCTGTAAGATGCCCCTTGCACAACTGGCACATCGTATGGAAGTGTTCCTTCGAGTACTACTGGCTCGAGGACTGGAGGAGGAAAGGGACTTGCCCCTTGCAGGATCGGAAGAGGATTTGTTGGCCCATAAGTGTAGGCATGAATGGACTGGATAGGGGAGAAGAAGCGATCGAGGCGCTCCCTTTCTTCTATGCTGTTAACGGTGGGGCCTCGAGATGAACTGGGATCCGTCGGATGTTGAGGCAGAGGATTCTGAAGATTGTTGGTGGAAGCTGCTGCAGGAGTTCCGGGAATTGAGATGACGATTTTTCGATCGTCAATCAGATCTTGTATGGCATTCTTCAAAGTAAAGCATCGATCAATGGTGTAGCCACGTCCTTGATGGTAGGCACAGTACTCATTTTCTCGGTAGTTCGGAGGCAGAGGATGAGGAGGAGGCCTGGGTGCCATTAGAGTGAGTAACTGCTTCTGTACCAGCATAGTCATGACTTGACTAAGTGGTTGAGTGGAGTGAATTTCCTGAACTCCCTATAATTCTGCCTATTCTGGTATGAGTATTGACTGTTCCCTCTGAGTTGCTGCTGTTGACGAGGTGGTTGTGGCTGTGATTGAGGATTTGATTGCGGCTGATACCGCTGAGGTTGGTGCTGAGCCTGATTCTGCTGATACTGTTGACGTCCCTGTGGGGGATTACCTTGAGCAGTGGTGCTGATGTTGTTTACCTCTGTCGGGCGGGGAGGAAAACCACTGCGGTTTCCGTTCCCATATCTGATGGGTCTTCCCTCCACTCTATTCCTCTTGACTGGAGTGGCTTGATGAGGCCATGGGGAGATTGTCCCGACATGGATTCCTGCTTCGACTTGCTCTCTAGCACGGATCAACTGTGAGAAATTCGCATATGGATGCTGTTGAGCTCTTAATTGTGCATATTCTAACCCCAATTCATCACTCATTATGTACGGTTTACATGTTTAAAGGACTATCCTAAGGTATGATTTGTGATTGTAGGAACAAGATGGAGATGTCACCAATTGAAGGCTAAATGAGGCTCCTTACAAGTATTGAAGACCATAGGATGAAGGTTGAAGAAGGACCAAAGAAAGCCAAGGCAAGGAGAGAAGAGAAAAGAAGAAAGAAAGAAAGAAATAGAGGAGAAAGAGGGCTAGACCGGTCAGTTGACCGGTCAGCCAAAGACGCCCGACTGGTCAAGACCGGTCGGCCATTCCCTTGGATGCACCCTATAAGATGGACAGCTTGGTCCGACCGGTCATGACCGGTCGGCCATGTTTGCTGGGTCAATGGAGAGCCACTCCGACCGGTCATGACCGGTCGGCTGTGCTCCCTGGAATGGTTGTAAGTGGAGTCCGACCAGTCATGACCAGTCGGCCAGCGTATATAGGCTCTTTCTATTTTGGATCTCCGGATTTCACTGCGCAATTGCGTAAGTTTACGCAATTTCTGGAGTTCTCTTGCGTATTGGACTCCTCCAAGCTATAAAAGAACCTCTTCTCTTCATACCAAAGGAGGCTACGACGTGGGGATTGCTCAGGAGACGGATTCTACTTCGGATTTCTAGTTTTCTTCTTGTTTTAGTTATTTTCTATGTTTTCAGAGGCTTCTAGTTCAAGGATGTTAGAGATGAACTAAAACCTCTTAGCTAGAGCTAAGAGGTGAAGCTTTTGATTCATTTTTTATGGATTAATGCAACCTAGGTTTCCTTTTATGTTTTAATTGAAGAATTTTAGTTCAATTTGAGTTTGATTCAAGTACTATGTTGGTTTCTACTTTGATCTCTTGATGACTCCGGGCTCATGTGATTCTTAGTGATTCTAAGCTTAGTATCTTAGCTTTTGAGCATTGTTTATGCTTGTGTAATGCATTGATCTACCATTGACTCCGGGCATGGTAGACGCTTTGATTGCCTTGTATGCAATGGCCTGATTTTCATGTGGGAACTCATGCAATTAAAATTCTTATCTTTTGTATGATCTGGAATAATTGTTTATTAATTGATTTTTTATTTGATTAGAGTTCAAATCATGAGTTGTAATCAGGTCTAGTGACAGGACTTGGTGAAAGCTATGGTTGTGAATCTCAACTAGATTGGAAAGAGGCTTGGCCTATACAATTGAGTGTGCCCAAGGCCTGAGCATGGTTGTGGGAATCAAATCAGTTAATAAGCACTTGTTTTAGATAATTGTGATTGAACTGCTCTATATTCCAATCGGATAGAGAAAGGAATTTGATTCCGATTGAGTCATGAGAGACCTAGTTGTGTTGATGTATTGAAACTTATCAAAAGTGGATCCTTGGCGCTCTAGTGCCTTTTTAGATTGAAATTACCTTAACCATTCACTGTTTAAACTCAATTCATTGTTTTCTAGCTTTAGTTCTTAATAGGATCTTAATTACTAGTTGTTTTCGTTAAATCCTAAGAATACCCATTCATAAATCTCTGTGGGAACGATACTCGGTCTTTCCGAATTATTACTACTTCGCAACCCTACACTTGGGGAGTGAACAAGTTTTTGGCGCCGTTGCCGGGGATTTCTATGCGGTATTTTTAGAATTTTTTGAAATAATTTTTAGTTGAGATTGTGTTAAGATAGGTTTAGGATTTGTTTTGCTTTCTAGAATAGGTTTTCTTCTAATTACTAACTTAGTTTGTTTTGATTTTTTTGCAGGATTCTAACATAGGACTAATTCAGGGATTTTTAGGAAGTTGAAGAAGAAGAAGGCATCTTAAGTTACAAATCAGGTTTTATCTTTCTAACCTTACTCTTCTTCTTCTCCTACTCATTCCTATCATATTCATCTCTTGTAGAGTGGGTGGAGACTCCTTTTGGATCTCTGAAAGGTAGGCCTTGTACCACTTGGATTCCTATTGGTCGGCTCGGCCGCCTTGGATCACCTTGTGCTCAGAGATTTCTCTTCTCAATCTATTCCTCTTTCTTCTTTTTCTATATTTTTTCTCAAAAGACTCAAAGAGTGGGTGGGGAGTTCTTTGAACCCCTATTGACCAGGAGAAATCGGTCTCTATCCTTGCTTCTGGCTCAGCCATTGCAAGACACCCTGTGCTTAAGTTTTAGAGAGGAGTAAAGGAAGGAAGGAAGAATTATTTTTCCTTTTCACTCATTCTTTTTGGTTTTGCATGCCACATTGGGCTAGGACTTATAATAACCGACTTGTAAGGGACGGAGTAATTGTTGAAGGGATTGATAGAGAGCCTCGTACTAGGAAACGTCAAAGTTTTCCTGAAATTACTAGAGAGATGGCTGAAAATCAAACAAATCAAAGGGTTAATCAAAATCCAGCCCCAAACCTTACTGAACTAGATGAGAATGAAGTGGGGGATGTACCTCAACCTAGAACTTTACGTGACTATTTACAACCAGCTAGGACCAGTACTCCCTCTTGCATAATTTTCCCTCACAATGTGGGAAATATTGATTTTAAACCGGGGTTGATCCAACTTCTTCCTAGATTCCATGGACTCGACTCTGAGAGCGCATATCTACATATTAGAAGAGGTTATTGCCACAATAAATTATGACAATGTGACCGAGGATACTATAAAACTTAAATTATTCCCTTTTTCCTTGAAAGAAAAGGCCAAATTGTGGCTACATTCCTTAAGGCCAAGATCTATTGGGACATGGGCAGAGATGACTAGGGAGTTTCTTAAAAAATTCTTCCCTACTCATCGAACCAATGCATTAAGAAGGGCCATAATGAACTTCGCCCAAAAAGAAGAAGAAACCTTTTTCCAATGTTGGGAAAGATACAATGAGCTATTAAACGCATGCCCACATCATGGCTATGAACGGTGGAGGTTGATTAGTTTCTTCTATGATGGAATAAACTCAACCATGCGCCAATTTGTGGAGATGATGTGCAATGGGGAGTTCATGAACAAGGAAACGGAGGAAGCTTGGGATTATTTTGACATGTTGGCTGAAAATACACAATCATAAGATACATCTAAGCCAACAAGTTCAAAACAACCCCAAACCAAGGAAAAGGGAGAAATTTTATGTTTTAGATGGGCAAGATGATCTAGGTTCTAGAGTGGCTAAACTCACACGAAAGGTCGAGGAGATAGAACTAAAGAAGGTGGATACAACCCAACAAAAGGGGGCTGTTGAAACTATTTGTGGTATTTGTGCTTCCAATGTGCATCAAACGCCGGATTGTCCAACAATCTATGCGTTTCGAGAACTTTTATTTGAACAATCGAATGCCTTGAATAGTTATCAACGACCTTTCAGTACTCCAAATCAAAACACGAACAATTCTAGTTGGAGAAACAACCTAAACTTCAATTGGGCGAATGGAAACACGGCTAATCAAAATAATCCTCAAAGGGGGCCCCCAATGCAAATGGCCCCACCTCAAATGCCTATAGAGGATACTTTGAAAGCATTCATGGAAGGCCAAGCTCAAATTAATCAATCCAACCATACGATAATGCTTGAGCTTAAAAATTCGGTGGAGGAAATCAAGGCTTGCTTAAACGCAAGGGAAGGGATGCTTCCAGCCCAACCCGTACCAAATCCAAAACAACAATGCGAAATAAGCGTGCCTAGTTCTTCTAACCAACATATGGAACATGCGAAGGCCATCACCACTCTTAGAAGTGGTAAAATCATTGAAAAATCTGATCCGGTGAAGGTTTCAACACCTAATGATCCAGTATCTTCCAAAGAGGATGATGGACCTAGCATCACTATGAATGAAAAAGAGCCATTAAAAGAATAAAAGCCCGTTGCTCCATTCCCCCAACGCTTGATTCCAGCCAAACCTCAAGATAAATATCAGGAATTTTTGGAGGTCTTCAAGCAAGTCAAAATCAACATCCCATTGTTGGATGCCATTAAACAAATACCGTCATATGCTAAATTTTTAAAAGACCTTTGCACGGTTAAAAGAAAAATACATGTGCAAAAGAAAGCATTTTTGACACAGAATGTGAGTGCCATTATCAACCACGGGATGCCCAAGAAATACAAAGATCCCGGTTGTCCGACAATATCATGTGTGATTGGAGACTACCGGGTGAAACATGCTTTACTTGATCTAGGGGCAAGTGTGAACTTAATTCCCTTTTCGGTCTATGAACAATTGGGTTTAGGTGAAGTAAAACCCACCAAAACCACATTACAACTTGCTGACCGATCGATTCGTATTCCGAGAGGGGTGATTGAGGACGTTCTTGTCCAAGTTGACAAAGTTTACTACCCGGTGGACTTTATTGTCTTGGACACAAGACCCATGGTTAATATTGGCCCCCAAATTCCTGTCATACTTGGCCGCCCATTCCTAGCTACATCAAACGCTATCATAAATTGTAGGAGTGGGGTCATCCAAATGTCTTTTGGCAATATGACGATTGAGTTGAATGCTTTCAATATTGACAACCAACAAGAGGATGAGGATGAGGAGGTCCACGAAATAAACATGATCAATTCTATCGTGGAAGATGAGTCCCTCTCACCTTTTTACTCCGGTCCCTTAGACGAAGAGGTGACTCACTCCCTTGATGAGAACGATAATATGATAAGGGATATGGTCACACTTTTTGAGTCGGTATCCGCATATGACGTTAGCCAAAAGAAGGATGTGGAAACAATACCTAGTTTTGCTGAGAAATCAATTCATATTTCCACACCTTTGTGGATCATGCATACCGAACTCCACCAACCCTGGGATGATCCTTACTTGCAATATCAATACCCAGGAAAATCTCAATGGAGACATATTTTTCCTGATAAAAATGTTGATGTCTCCTCTTATATATGTGGTGAAAACAATAAGGAACCCGCTGGAATTCCTTTTTGGGATTTTGAGTGGCTCATTTCGATTACTCACACACATGTACATTGTAAAGCAGGATATTGGATGACCTTACTGCGAAACCTTTTGATCCATTTAATGATTCTGCTTGACTTTATGCTTTTGGATGAGTTGTTGGGATTAACCTCCTAGTCTGACGGAGGATAATTTGCTAGAATGCTTCCCATTAGGATTTGCTTTGCTAGTTGATTTAGTTGTGAAGTAATCCATCTTCAAAAGCCAATCTTGCCATGAAATATATGCTTTAGGTGATATCTCTCTTTCTCACTCTCCTTTGTTTTATGTCATTGCTCTCATGTCTTACATATTGCATATCTTATCACATTGAGGATAATGTAAAGTTTTGGTTGGGGGGTGAGAGATTCCTTTGATGAATCTGCTAGCTTTTGTGACATGTCGAGCAAAGATGTAGAAATTTTTCAATTTTTCTAAAATTCGAAACTCTTTTGGAAAACTTTGATTCTATACATTCGAGATAGCATGGGTATAAGAAGATGAGATATGAAGTGAGGGATGTTGCGAGCTTTGAACTTCTCTTAATATAATGGTTTTATATGTGAATTCACCTATTTTTATGACTGATAGAAAATTTGAACACCTTTTGCATCTAGTACACATTACACGATTTTCATGATTTGAAAGGATTATGTGATTTGTGGATTAACTAGACTGTGATTGAAGGTATTGAGAAACCAAGCCGGGGTACTTTGTCCATCCTTGTCCATGGGAAAATAATGAAAGATATGGATTTATAAAAATCCTATCTGATATAAAAGAAAAAGGAAAGGAAGGATGAAATTGGGAATGATGGAAAATGGTGGAAATTCCGATTAGGGCTACCTACTACCAACCGGGGGATGGTCTACCAGTAACCAAAGCCGAAAATGGGACGTAGTGTGAAAGTCGTCGGAAGGACGGTAAGGCAAATTCGTGTCATAGGCTTGTTGTTGCTCTATACACCTTGAAATCGGTAATCTAGTTGATTTATGAAGAAGATAATCCCGAAAACTCATGAGATGAATCTTCACTATGCACACTGGGTTGAATTTGTTCAAGTTCTTCTATCTATCAATCAATCAGTGGGAATTTCATATAAACACTTATTATGTTCTGAGGGTTTAAGGTTTCAACCTTTATCACTGAATTTCTCTGATTCTTACGCTTATGTGTCCTGGAATGTATAGAAGAGTAGTTTCTAGAGGAGAGTTGGGTTTTGGAGAATGAAACTAGTTTCACGCATGTTTTGCTTGGGACTAGCAAAATGCTGGTTGGGGGGTGTGTTGAGCTCTTAATTGTGCATATTCTAACCCTAATTCATCACTCATTATGTACGGTTTACATGTTTAAAGGACTATCCTAAGGTATGATTTGTGATTGTAGGAACAAGATGGAGATGTCACCAATTGAAGGCTAAATGAGGCTCCTTACAAGTATTGAAGACCATAGGATGAAGGTTGAAGAAGGACCAAAGAAAGCCAAAGCAAGGAGAGAAGAGAAAAGAAGAAAGAAAGAAAGAAATAGAGGAGAAAGAGGGCTAGACCGGTCGGTTGACCGGTCAGCCAAAGACGCCCGACCGGTCAAGACCGGTCGGCCATTCCCTTGGATGCACCCTATAAGATGGACAGCTTGGTCCGACCGGTCATGACCGGTCGGCCATGTTTGCTGGGTCAATGGAGAGCCACTCCGACCGGTCATGACCGGTCGACTGTGCTCCCTGGAATGGTTGCAAGTGGAGTCTAACCAGTCATGACCAGTCGGCCAGCGTATATAGGCTCTTTCTATTTTGGATCTCCGGATTTCACTGCGCAATTGCGTAAGTTTACGCAATTTCTGGAGTTCTCTTGCGTATTGGACTCCTCCAAGCTATAAAAGAACCTCTTCTCTTCATACCAAAGGAGGCTACGACGTGGGGATTGCTCAGGAGACGGATTCTACTTCGGATTTCTAGTTTTCTTCCTGTTTTAGTTATTTTCTATGTTTTTAGAGGCTTCTAGTTCAAGGATGTTAGAGATGAACTAAAACCTCTTAGCTAGAGCTAAGAGGTGAAGCTTTTGATTTATTTTTGATGGATTAATGCAACCTAGGTTTCCTTTTATGTTTTAATTGAAGAATTTTAGTTCAATTTGAGTTTGATTCAAGTACTATGTTGGTTTCTACTTTGATCTCTTGATGACTCTGGGCTCATGTGATTCTTAGTGATTTTAAGCTTAGTATCTTAGCTTTTGAGCATTGTTTATGCTTGTGTAATGCATTGATCTACCATTGACTCCGGGCATGGTAGACGCTTTGATTGCCTTGTATGCAATGGCCTGATTTTCATGTGGGAACTCATTCAATTAAAATTCTTATCTTTTGTATGATCTGGAATAATTGTTTATTAATTGATTTTTTATTTGATTAGAGTTCAAATCATGAGTTGTAATCAGGTCTAGTGACAGGACTTGGTGAAAGCTATGGTTGTGAATCTCAACTAGATTGGAAAGAGGCTTGGCCTATACAATTGAGTGTGCCCAAGGCCTGAGCATGGTTGTGGGAATCAAATCAGTTAATAAGCACTTGTTTTAGATAATTGTGATTGAACTGCTCTATATTCCAATCGGATAGAGAAAGGAATTTGATTCCGATTGAGTCATGAGAGACCTAGTTGTGTTGATGTATTGAAACTTATCAAAAGTGGATCCTTGGCGCTCTAGTGCCTTTTTAGATTGAAATTACCTTAACCATTCACTGTTTAAACTCAATTCATTGTTTTCTAGCTTTAGGTCTTAATAGGATCTTAATTACTAGTTGTTTTCGTTAAATCCTAAGAATACCCATTCATAAATCTCTGTGGGAACGATACTCGGTCTTTCCGAATTATTACTACTTTGCAACCCTACACTTGGGGAGTGAACAGATGCGAGATGAGATATCCAGATATGCCTGGATATGTTGAATGAACAATCATGGAGATTTGTTCTTTATCGTCGATAGATGTCCGCATTCTGGCTACCATAGCGATCGCCAACATCTCACATAAGCTGATAGTGTTTCATCACTCCTTTGCCTGAGAGCCGCGAGGTCGGCTCTTCTGGGTGCCATGTTGAGATTGTACGCGAATCTGTCGACAAAAGCCTGAGAAAGTTGTTCCCACGTCCTGATGCGGTGGTAGTCCAAGGAGGTGTACCAATCTAGGGCATCGCCCTTCAGAGATTTTTGGAATAAACGGATGAGGGCCCCTTCATTTCCTGATATTGCACTCAGCTCTCCACAGAAGGCCTTGAGATGTGCTGTGGGACAACCACTGCCATCGTATCTTTTGAATTTTGGTACCTCAAAGTTTTGAGGTACTTGAGCATCTGGGAAAGGACACAAGTCTCTGAACTTAGTCGAAGGTAGATCGATTCCTTGTTGTCGCTGAAGCTGATTTTGCAAGATCTGGAACTGCTCCCGCAACTCGTCCAGTCCTAAGTGATCTGTTCGAGCGACTGGTGCCTCTTGGAGTAAGGCACGTTCTTCTTCGGCATAGTGGTCGATGTCTTCGACCCTATGGGTTTGCTGAAAAGCAACCGCGGGTTGCTGAAGTTGATCTGATGAACTTGTGCTTGAAAGGATTGTAGTTGAACTGGAGACTATACTGAAGGTTGAACTGGAACTTGCTAGAAATTAATTGGAGATTGCTGAATTGAAGATTGCTGGAAATTAACTGGAGTTTGCTGAATTGAAGATTGCTGGAAATTAACTGGAATCCCATCGGCAGGGATGTGCTGGAATTGAAAAGTGCTCCTGTTTGCAGGAGGCTGAGATGCTGGGAAGTGACCCCCTTGTTGGGTATTCGCCACTGTCCACTGATTGATGTGGGCTTGACACTGACCCCCATTGTGGGCATTCACCAGTGCTGTCCCTATTGCTGGAAATTGAATTGAAATCCCATCGGCGGGGATGTGCTGAAATTGAAAAGGGGTCCCCTCGGCGGGGACATGCTAAGAAAGGGAGGAGTCCCATCGATGGGGACATGCTGAGATCTACTGAGACTGTTGTTTACAAGATTGACTGGAAGCTGACTGGAAGTTCCTGCGACAGGAGTGCTCTGAGGAGGCCTTGTCGTTGCAGGAAGGTACTAAGGAGGATGCCCTATAGCGAAGGGCTGAGATGGCTGCTGTCGGTAGTCTTGGGCAGACTCCGATGGTTGTGCTTGATTTGAACTGGAGGCTGAAGGGACCCGGCATGGCTGCTGAGATTGTTGAGCTGGGCCAACCTGATTGTTGGCTGCTGCGGTGGCTTGTGCTTGCATGAATTGCAAAAGCATTTCTTGCATTACTCTCATTCCTTGTGCCAATTCTTGCATGATTGGTGTATTCTCAATTGGTTATTGCACTGGAGGTTGCGCTTCGGTCATCTCAAGAGCAGGGAAGAGATGAGTTTCTTCTTCGTGGTCGGACATGGCTTGCTGAGCCCGAGTGCGGATTATGCTACGGAAGGGAAGCTGTTTCCGAACACGTTGAGGCCGAGGAGGCGCAATGGTGAGGACTATACTCTAATCTCTTTGGGTTTTGGGTTTGGGTTTTGGGATTTTCTCTTTTTTTTTTGGTAAAATGCTATGCAGATGAGATTGTATGAGGACTAATGACTTTCAAGTACGGGAAGGATTCTGTTTTTCAAGTCGGATCACAACTAGTGGGACTAGCTTATCCCCAGCAGAGTCGCCATTCTGTGGACCCTCGCCGTTCCGCGCTTCCACACGATGTTCTTCCTTTCGGAAAAAGAAGAAGAGGTGCGTGCGTGCGAATCGCCGTTTGTGCCACTAGCTTGCCTCGTTCTCAAGGGCTTTATTGGGTTGTCGTGTTAGGCTGGATTTGTTTAGATGAGTTTATATAAGACCATAGTCGCCACTAGCCAGTTACTTCGAATCTACAGTCGGCTAGACCCCGTAGAAACGTTAAAGAAGGGGATCCGAAGATTCTTTTTTCCAAAATGACTCCTTTTGATCTGCGGCCAAAGATTCGAGGTAAGGGATCACGGTTACAGGGTGGGAAGAGGTTAAGCACCCCACACACTGCCCGTACCGAAGTACGGTCTCTACTTCACAGAATCGAAATAACACTTGAAAGTCTGTTTTAATCCTCGTATATTCTCATAGATGACATGATGCATGAATGCAGGTCTGAACAATAAGAGTTTCTAATAGGCAGGTTTCCATTAACAGGCAAGCCCAGAGCATACGTTCGAACTGACAGGTGCTTTATGCGAGATGCATGTTGTGTGTTTGAATAATCAAAGTGCTTGTAGTGATATGTACAGTGAATGCAGGTCTGAACAGCAAGAGTTTCTGATGGGCAGGTTTCCATTAATAGGTAAGCCCAGAGCATATGCTCGAACTGACAGGTGCTTTATGCGAGATACATTCTGTGTATTTGAATAATCAAAGTGCTTGCAGTGAAGTAGGGGGGTTGGAATAAAAGTAAATGTTGCACTTATGCTAGATGCGAATGAGATGATGCTAGTAAGGAACAGCTAGATGGACGGAGGTGTCGCAAGGATTGGCTTCGAGTGGTTGGATCAAGATTTGGATGGCTTGGGAGACTTGGAACAGTGGTCAGGCTGGGCTGGACCAGGGCTAGAATCTCCTCACTCGGGCTCTCCTTGGTGGAGGAATGGGCTAAGGGATAGAGGGACAGATCGCACTCGGGCTGGATGGCTTCGGAGGGATTGCTGAAATAAGAAGGGGAGGGGGGTATTTATAGTATTGGAGAGTGGCAGTTTGCGTAAATATGTTTGGGCGGCCCCCAGGGGGCCGCCCGTACGGACGCTCCTCGGTTTCCAACGCGTGGTACGGTCATGTCTCGGGGCTGCTGTTTTGACTCAGTGGGTTGACTCGGTGAGTTGACTCAGCGGGTCGACTTGGTGATTTGACTCAGCGGGTTGACTTGGCTGGTTGACTCGGTGTTTTGACTCGACGGGTTGACTCAGCGGGTTGACTTGGTGTTTTGACTCAGTGGGTTGACTTAGCGAGTTTGACTTTTTAAGGATTTTTTGACTGGTTTTTCTTATGGGGGGTTTTTCAGGCTGATGTTTAGGGGCAGGTTGACTGGGTTCAGCCTTGAGTTGGGCTATGGATTGGGGCTTACAAGGGTGAGTTTGGCTGAGTTTGGACTTGGGATTTGGGGGTATGGTCCTTTATTCGTCCAGCTATCTCTACCAACAGTGTAGCCCAAGGTGGGGTGTCTACATTGATATACATCATAGTGGGGCCCACATAGCTCGACTTCCCATGAGGTTGATCGCATAATACCTTTTCCCCGCATCATACCTTTTCCCGTATACACACACACACACACACACACACACACACACACACACACACACACACACACACGGGAAAAGGTACTATGAGGTCGACCTCAAGGTCAAGCTGTGTGGGCCTCATTGTGATTTGTATAGGAAATCCAAACGGTGAATTTGGTGGGCCCCCTCTAGTTTATGAGATATCCCAAAAATCAACCATTTTCAAAAGTCAAGTGGGCTATACCATTTGAAACACTGCAATCATGCCCAAAACATCTAGAATCACTTGATGGGGCCTACCTAAGTTTTAGATGTGGCTGAAACTTGGCAGTGATCACTCATCCAATTGGGACACAAACAATGAATGGTTTGGATTTCGAAACCACATATCAGTGGGTCCTATAAACGATCATGATAGTTTCAATGGGCGGGTAACCACTGTAAACTATTGTCGGCGGTGTGGCCCACCTAACTCATATATTGACCTGATTTGTTGGCTCTTATCACAACATGGAATGGTGCATCCGATTGATGGGATTGATGTCCAATACAAATCAATGGGGCCCACACAGCTCGACCTCATGGGAAGTTCGATTAAGGTCGACCTCATAGTACCTTTTCCCATATATATATGGAAAAGGTACTATGCGCTTTCCATGAGGTCGAGCTCTATGGGCCCCACTGTGATGTGTAATGGGCATCCACACCATCAATTAGATGCACCATTCGGTGGTGGACCATTGGCCCAAAACTAAGGCCAATCCATAACTTGGGTGGGCCACACCATCAACAACAATTAAGAGTGGATATCCAACAGCCCATTGAAAACTTTATGATTGCTTATAGGATCAACTGAGACATGGCTGAGAAATCTAGTCAATCCATTGTTCGTGTCCCACATAAACAGGAAGTCACACCAATTTTCAACAGTATCCAAAACTCAGGTGGGCCCCAACAAGTGCTTTTAGATGTTGTGGGCATGATTTTGCACTCTTTCAATTGGTATGGCCCACTTGAATTCCGGATCCAGCTGATTTTTTAGATATCCCATAAACAATAGGGCACCCACCAAATGCATGATGCTCATCAAACATCATAGTGGGGCCCACACAGCTCGACCTCATGGGAAGTTCCCATGAGGTCGACCGCATAGTACAATTTCCTATATATATATATATATATATATATAGTACCACATCATAGTGGGCCCCATTGTGATGTGTGATGGGCATCCACACCATCAGTCAGATACACCGTTCCGTGTTGGGCTATGTGTAGACCTGGAAAAATTCAACCCGACTCGATTTTTTCCAGTTTAGGGCTGGAAAATTTGACCCAAATTTAATTTTTGGGTTGACTTGACCCAACCCGAATCATATAGGGGTTAAGTAGTCTATTATATATTGATTTTCTTATTAGTTAAATAATACATAGTTTTTTTTCTCACACAACTTGCTAGGAACAGTCCACATATCTATCAATTTAATAAACATGGGCACACCAATGATAACATTTTATGACAGGTAGAACTAAAATATCATGAGATTTTTTATTTATTTCTAGTGCTCATTTATTGGAGAACTGAAATGGTAGCTAATGGTCCATAAAATAAATTAATAAAATTATCTTAATGGTTATATTTATTTGATTGTTGATAGGAATTTATTGGACGGTTAAAATGAAAGGATCAAATGGCTCCATTTCAATAATTGTGTCCACAATTTAACTATTTAAAAAATTAAATATCAAATGGTCATGTTGATTTGATCCAATGGTCAAAAAATAAAAATAGAATTGCTGGACATTAATTGGATGGTTCAGATGAAATATTAGATGTCAAGTTCTCTTTCAGTATTTGCGTAATAGAAATACTATATATATATATATATATATATGAGGTTGAGCTGTGTGGGCCCCACTGTGACGTGTACCAGACATCAACCCCATCCATTTGATGGGGGCCCTTTAGTTTATGGGATATCCTGAGTTTTGAATGCCGCTGAAACTTGGTCGGACCCCTCATCCAAGTGGGACACACACAATGGATAGGCTGGATTTATGAACCACATCTCAGTGGGCCGAATAAACAATCACGAGGATTTTAATGGGTGGGTAACCCCTCTCAACTATTGTATGTGGTGTGGCCCACCTAAGTCATTGATTGACATGATTTTTAAGCCAGTGTTCCACCATGGAATGTTGCATTTGACTAAAGGTGTTGATGTTCGGTACACATCACAGTGGGGCCCACACAGCTCGACCTCATGGGAAGTTCCTATAAGGTCGACCTCATAGTGTGTGTGTGTGTGTGTGTGTGTGTGTGTGTGTGTGTGTGTGTGTATCTATTAAGCATAGTTTGGTTTTCAATTGAATGCTAGTGTTATATGCATCTAGTTTAATCTAAAAATTAGTTAGTTGATCATTAAAATGCATGCGGGTCAACTTGACCTGACCCGGTTTAATTTGGATTGGGTAAGGGTTGGGAAAATCCAAATCGAATTCAATTTGGGTCGGGTTATGGTTGAGGTGGAAATGACCTGAGCCGAACTTGACCCGACCTGAACTTGACCCGACTCAAACCCGACCCAACCCAACCCATTGCCACCTCTAGCTATGGGCCTAAAACTCAAGCTAATCCATGATTTGGGTGGTCCATACCATAGACAACAATTGAGAGTGGATATCCACCGATTGAAACCTTTATGATCATTTATGGGATTGACTGAGATGTGGTTGAGAAATCCAGCCCATCCATTGTGCATGTCCCACTTAACAAAGAGGTCACACCAAGTTTCAACCATATCTAAAACTCAGGTGGGCCCTAACAGGTACTTTTAGATGTTGTAGGTATGATTTTACACTCTTTCAATTGGTATGGCCCACTTGAGTTCCGAATAAAGATGATTTTTAGGATATCTTATAACCAATAGGGGACCCACCAAATGCATGGTGTAGATGCCCATCACACATCACAATGGTTCCCGCATAGCTTGACCTCATGGGAACTTCTGCGTATAATACCTCTTCCCTATATATATAAGAAATGCTCACACACAACTAGTTGGACAATTCAATTTGGTCCAACTAGTTATGCATTAAATAGTAAAAACACCTCTCTTATTCCGCATGCAATGCCTCCTCATGAGTGCGAAGGAGACAATAACCCACTAGCGGGTGGGTGCATCGTGTGACTAATCAAATGGGTGCGTTGCGAGCTAATATAGGGTGGGTGCGTTGCATGACTAACTTAAAATAAACAAAAATAAATAAATAAAAAAGATGCCACATGATTCAAGTCTTACATATATACTATGGGAATACATGTCATATATCTAACCCGTGCATTAAATAGGGCTCATTAATTAATTTTTATCTATAAAAAATTAGTAAATAGTCTTCATCATTGGAGCCATACGTGTGAGTTGAATATGAAGAGTTGAAATGAATTTCTAACAACTTACTTTTTTGTTAAATTTTTTTCATAGAATAATATTCTACTATTGACCATGGAAAAATTATATTTTATGTCCTTCACAAGTTTGCAAGGGCCCTACCTAATTAACGGACTGCGTTTTTCATGCATGTGGTGTGCCACCCGACTACATCACACATGTACAAATTCTATAATTATCCCATTTTCTTTATAAAAGCCTCCACTTCTTCTTCCTCTTTATTTAATGCCCTCTTTCTTTTTACTCAGTAAAGATTGAAAACTGAGGTGGATTGCTTCCAAAAGCCTCTCCTATGGGAAGCTAGGTGGGGCCATTGTGATGTTTGCGATAAATCTACTCCGTACATCAATTTTTCTAGTTTATGTTAGGACATGGGTCAAAAAATGAGGTGGATCCAAAATTGGCATGGGCTGCACATTAGAAAAAATGAAGATTGAACGTCCATCGTTGAAACATTTGTGGGGCCATAGAAGTTTTGGATCAAGACAATATTTTTGTATTTTCTATTCATCCCAATAAGAATGATCTTATGAACAATATGAATGACATATAAACATCACGGTGGACCCCAAGGAGGTTTCAACGGTAGCAATCCCCTACCCACTTTTTTCAATTGTGTAGCCCACATGAGTTTTGGATGTGCCTCATTTTTAACCCATTTTGGTAACATGATATGGAAAAACGGATGGATGGGGTGGTTTTATCACAAACATCACGGTGGGCCTCACCTAGCTTCCTGTGACAAGAGTTCATGCGAAGGCTTTTGTGGGCAATCCACCTAGGCTATGAATTTAGGGAAAATATAAATATCCAAAACAAATATAGTAGAAGGTTTTTAATGGTCATTTATCACTGTTTCTAGTGGTATGGTTCACCTAAGATTTGGATCTTCTTAAAGTTTGAAATCGTGCCCCAAAATGATATAGGAAACAGATAGGACAGCACTGCATATACAAAAAATACATCGAGGTGGCCCCACACAATTAGGGTAACTCCTACTGGTAACAGCTAATTACATCCAATGGCGGCATGCATTTAGCTTAGGGCTATCAATGGACCGGGTTGGCCCGACGGGGTCTTGGACTAGAGTATCAAGCCCGTGGGTCGGGTTCAAGCCTAAAGTTTAATCCCATTTTTCAAACGGGCCGAACTTGGACTAGGTTGTTCAAAAGCCCGATAGTCCGGCCCGACCCGAATATATATTTAATTTAATATTTAAATTAAAATACCTTCCTTTTAAAATTTAAATTTTGTACAAATTATTCCTAAAAATCATCTCCCTCTATGGTGTTGATATTTTTTTTTATATATGGAAAAGCGTAGGATTAGAGGATAATTTTTTTTCCTTTATGTGAAATGCCGGGCACGGGTTCAGGCTGGACCCTACATTTGTATCTTGGGCCGGGCTTGGGCTAGACTATTGTCGCCCCTCACAGGTCCGGGCTGAGTTTGGGCATAAGTTAAGAGAGGCGGGCCGGGCTTGGACAGCTTAGCATGGCCCTAACCTAGCCCATTGGCACCCCTAATTTTAGCTCCCGGAATAGCGATAGCAGGTGAGTTGTTGCCCTAGGTAATGTTGAAGTGGGTGTTTCTTTTACCGTGGGCTCGTCTTGACGTATTTTCTGTATATCTACTCCATCCATCAGTTTTCCATATTAGTCTAAGGCATGGTCCTAAACATGAAGTAGATCTAAATCTCAAGTGGACCACATCACAGGAAACAATGACAATTGACCATTAAAAGCTTCCTGGGAGCACAAAAGTTTTGGATAAAGCTGTTTGATGTGTTTTACCTTCATCCAGATTTGTGTGAACTTATTAACATGTTGGATGGAAAATAAACATTATGGTGAGCCGTAGTAAGTTTTTAATGGGGAGTTCATGTCCACTGCTTCATGTAGTGTGGTTTCCTTAAGATTTGGATCTGCTTCATTCTTCGAATCATGTACTAAAATGATTTTTAAAAAGTGATGGTTGGAGTGGATTTACAGAGCACATATCAAGGTGGGCCCCACATTGAGGGAAATACCCACGAAAGTGTTACACAATGTTACCCGGTAACAGCTGGAACGCTCCCCAAATATTCTCGGGAATTGGATTGCGTACGGTAGAACTTACGCGTCCAAGATATTTGGCCCCACCATGACTGATGCGTTATATCCACACCATTCACCCATTTTGTAAAATCAGTTTAGTTCATGAGCCAAAACATGAATCAGAAACAACGCTCAAGTGAACCATACCAAAGGAAGAGTGGGAACTGAGCCTCGACCATTGAAAACTTCTTAGGTCGATGGAAGTTTTGGATCAAGATGATATTTGTGTTTTCCTTTCATCCGGGTCTTTTGATCTTATTAGCATATTGGATACTAAAAAATTATCATGGTGGGTCTCAGGAAGGTTTCAATGGTGTGGTCACTGTCGCCATTCTTCTCTTTAGTGTAGTCCATTTGAGATTTGTATCTACCTAATTTTTGGGCTTATGATGGCTCCATAGAACTTTGCCACGCCACGTAAACTCAATTCCAACTTAAGTGTTGTGTTCTATCATACACAATTCCACCCTCCATTTTTTTGACAGGCCCACAGTGATTTGCCGGTGAGATTCACCCCGACCGTTATATGTGTAATGCCATGTTGGGCCCAAAGTAAAAACATCAGGTGGAGCAGTGATTCAAGTGGGCCATACCAATGAAAATAGTTGGAAGAGATGTCCACCCTTGACTTTTATACACCATGATGAGAATGTGAAATCCACTCCAACCATTAGATGTCAAACCAAAATCTAGGCTTGATGCCCAAAACACAAGCCTATAGGTGATTCAAGTGGGCCTAAACCAAGTGAAGTAATTTAGAGGGTGAGCTTTCCATGCATATTGTTTCTAATTGTGTGATCCACTTGAACCACAAATGAGGATCAATTTTTAAGCCTTGGGTCTAGCATGGGGTGACTCATCTGATGGGTGGGGTGGATTTCACATTAACATCACCATGGGCCCACTTAAGATGAAAGCTCCTTTTCCTCTTGGCCCCAACATGAGGAACAACTCATGCAAAAAATAGCTCCATCCATTGACCCAATGTATCACACTTATGCTTTGCTTTTAATCAATGGCTATATGTTGTTTTCTATATTGTGGCTCACTTAATAGTTGGATAGGGCTGATTTTTGCACTAGGTGATCCTCATGGTGGGGCCAACCTACTAGAAGGATTGGATGTCACAAGCACTTCACATGTTGGAAGCAATCTACTGAGGAGATTGTAAGCTGTGGTCCAACCGGTTGGATTTGAGAGTGACTCATATATATATATATATATATATATATATATATATATATATATATATATATATATATATATATTGTTTACGTCGGATTTGGTAACAGGGGCCTCCAGACAATCGCCTTCCTTCAAGCTAGCTTCCTCCCGAACATGAAAGAGCACAAGGGAAAACAAAGGATGGCCGGCGTCCAGCCGTTGGCCCTCCGAAGCTTAAGTTAGACGGGACATAGTTGTAAAAGGAAAGGATGAGATTTGAGACTTAGAAATTGTGTACCTTTCTCATTGATGAAACCGTCCATTTATATAGATCCAAGTGATCCCATCTGTTACGCAAGGCATTAAGATTACTCCTGATTTCCAGGGATAAGGTATTTATCCTGCTGATCCTTAGATGAGGGAACGCCCTGGTCTAAATAGACATCTAATCGATTACGTCCCTTGATGGTGATCCCCTGAAGTCCGGAACCACGAACAAAGATAAGCCCAGAATCGGTCTATATGGGTTGCTGGTACTACAAAGGCGGAGGATGCTTAGGCTCGGAGGTAACTACTCGCAAGTTGAGATGCGACCCCTTTCGGCGACCACGAGCCGAGCTACTCGCATTAGGTCAGACTAGTCGCAACTTCTCTTAATCGTTCTCTGATCGCATCTTTTGATGACCAATTTTATCCTACAACACACACACACACACACACACACACACACACACATATATATATATATTGTTAACACTAAAGTACATCACCATATGTTGATCAGGGACCAACTCAAATCTTCGCCACCTAAACTGTGATTAAGAATGAATGGGTCAGACTACTGGATCTACAACCACCACAAAAGTTAGGACGACCGTCGGGTGTGCTAGCTAATGGCCCTCCGATGCTTAAGTCAGTGATTGAAGAGGAAGCTTAAGGTAGCTAAGTATGGTTGCGTATTGCGTAGTGCATAGTGTGTACCTTGATTCGTAGCACGAAGGGTCTTTTATAGCATAAATCCGTACCATATCTGGCTAGGATTATAATTGCATGGAGATACGATTTTCTACGGAGATGGGCTGTGATTACGGCCAGATACATTGATTGCTTTCGAGGCGGTCACGAGATTCTTTGTGTACAGCGGATACCTCGCTAGGTAGCTTCCGGAAGGTATATCCTATATCTTGCGGAAGACGTCTCCTAGATTACATGCATTCGGGAAGTGGCACTCGGTCAAGCCGAGTGAGTCAATAAGATATCTAGCTCCTCTAGCTTTGATGTATTCGAAATGCTTATCGACAATGTGACCCCTCTAGCACGGTCACTAGATAGACCGTAGTTGATTTTAGGAGTGGTCGGCTGTTGTTGTAGGCATTCGGTTGAGGATATGAGACGTGTATCGCCGAAGGCAAGTGTTTCCGGATGCTTTGGTCGTTACATGCCAAGTACTTAGCTACAGCTTAAATGCTTACTGCTATGATAATAATACCGACCATAGTTGGAGTTCTAGCTGTCGAAGAGTTCCAGCCTTCGGAATTGGCGATCGTACACTTGATCATAACTGGGGTGATGGGTCACATAATCGACAGTTATGGAACTCTTGGCGGGAATCCCCATAACACACACACACACACACACACACACACACACACACTCATCACCATCACCAAGATTAAACCTATTTCTTTAGCTTCAACTAAGCACCAACCCAAGCATCTATACAGCTCAGGGTAAGTAAGTTCCAAGAAGGATCAATTCAATTGTTGCCAAAACAAGTGGGTGGTAGGAGGAAGGAAGGGGTGCTCTATCTCCTACCAACATTGAAGTACTAAACCACACTTAAATTTAAAAAGTGAACCGACTCAAAATCGGCATAATAAGGATCGTTTCTGGGTAGAAAGTATTAAGTAAGGTTCATTTGTAGGTAGAAACAACCCACATTAATCCGTTTTTGGGTATGGCCTATTCAGAACCCCTGAATCCTCTGCACACCCTACTCCTGATTGTGTCGCTGTACGACTGGCAAGTTGTAGAAATATTCACAGGAAAACAACCCTCAAATGGGTAGTTATCAGGATTCCTCACAACTATTTAAGCAACTCGATGTGAACGAAATAGAGAGAGAAAACTAGAGAAGGCAAATGTTGTGGAAAAATTAGATCGTCAAAGAAGAACAACTCAGTCGAATTTTGAAGTTAGTTCTAGTTGTGGCGTACTCTCCCCTATCTTAAAGCTATACGTGTTTAAACTTGTCTCGATCACTACCATCTCTGAAGATTTCTCTTTACAAGGTTACTCTGTCTAGTTGAAGTTCAAAGTCGAAGAAGATAGTGAAGTCAATGAGTAGGGTTGGAACTTAGGATATATATATCTGTGGACGCTCGCCTCTCTGCGCTCCCGGATTCTCCCTTCCTTTCGGAAAAGGGGGTGCGTGCGCGCAAATCGCCATTTGTGCCACTGGCTCGCCTCGTTCTTGAGGGCTTTTTCTTTGGTTGTCATGTTAAACTGGATATGTTGGATGAGTTTGTGTAATACCAAAGTCGCCACTAGCCAGTTACTTCGAATCTACAGTCGGCTAGACCCTGTAGAAATGTTAGAGAAGGGAATCTGAAGATTCATTCCTCTAAAATGACTCCTTTTGATCTGCGTCCAGAGATTCGAGGTAAGGGATCACGGTTATAGGGTGGGAAGATGTTAAGCACCCCACTCTGCCTGTACCGAAGTACGGTCTCTACTTCACAGAATCGAACTAGTACTTGAAAGTCTGATTTCATCCTCGTACATTCTCATGAATGATATGATGCATGAATGCAGGTCTGAATAGTAAGAGTTTCTGATGGGCAGGTTTCCATTAACAGGCAAGCCCAGAGCATACGCTCGAATTGACGGGTGCTTTATGCGGGATGCATGCTGTTTACTCACCTCAAGTGTAAGGCTGCGATGTAGTAATAAATCTCAGTAAGACCGAGGTCGATCCACAGGGAAAGAGGTAAACAATTCCAAGTACTCTAATAACTAGAATCTAAGAAGTTTAAGAAAGTAGTTTTTCACATGAAATAGGAAAATATGAAAATAAGAAGAACTAGAGCATCAAGGATCCACTTGTAGTAGTCCAATGCCAATCCATTCATCCAAGTACAACACAATTAGAATCAAAGTCCTATCTCTCATCTAATTGGAAGTATAACTTCCAAGCACAAACAATCCCACTTAAATCTGAAAATCAGATTTCTAGTTCTAATGAAGCACATAGAACTTGAACTTATAGGAGTAACAACCATGCCAAGAGACTATGTCATGCTCAAGGGTTACTACAATTCAAATTCAAACAACACAATCATGGTAATCTCATAGAATTGCAAGGAACTCATGTCCGGAGTACACAAACTCTCATAATTCATCTAAAAATCCAAACTTTATTTAAACTAGAAGTTCAAAATCCAAAATTAAGAAAAGTGTACTTGAAATAAAAGAATTAAAGCATTGAAACCAACTACAAATTTCACCTCTAGCTCTAGCTAAGAGGTTAACTAAGAAAAAACATATTAAAATTAGAACTAGAACTAAGAAAAAGAAGAAAAACTAGCTGTAGGAGGCTAGGTAGCCTCCTAGGACTTGAACTCCTTACTTCCCACGTCCTTGCTTTCTTCTTTCTTTTTTCCTCCTTCAACCTTCATCCAATGGCTCTAAATGGCCCCTTTTGATCTCCAATTGGGTGAAGTCCGCTCTCATTCCTACAATCACAAAACATGCCTTAAATGGGCCTTTTAAACATTCAATCCATGCATATAATGTGATGTAATGGGTTATGACATGTATAAATTGGAGGCTCAACACACCCCCCCAACCAGCTTTTTGCTAGTCCCGAGCAAAACATGCGTGAAACAAGTTCAAACCTCCAAAAACTAACTCTCCTTTAGAAACCATGTTTCTAGTCATTCCAAGACATATAAGTATAAAATTTAAAAAAATTAGGTGATAGACATTAAAACCTTAAACTCTTAAAATATAATAAGTGTCCATATGAAATTCTCACTGATTGATTGATAAATAGGAGAACTCGAACAAATTCAACCTAATGTGCATAGTGAAGGTTCATCTCATGGGTTTCGAGAATTATCTTCTTCATAGATTAAGTAAACCATGGATTTCAAGGTGCACAGAGCAACAACAAGCCTATGATAGGAATTTGCCTTACCGTCCTTCCGACGGCTTTCACACTACGTCCCATTTCCGGCTTTGGTTACGAGTAGACCATCCCCTGGTTGGTAATAGGTAGCCCTTTTCGGAAATTTCCACCATTTTCCATCATTCCCAATTTCATCATTCCTTTTTCCTTTTTTTTAAAATTAGATAGGATTTTTAGAAATCCATATCTTTCGTTATTTTTACATGGACAAGGATGGACAAAGTACCCCAGCTTGGTTTCTCAACACCTTAAATCAAAGTCTAGCTAATCCACAAATCACATAATCCTTTGAACCCATGAAAATCGTGTAATGTGAACTAGGTGTAAAAGTGTTCAAATTCTCTATCAATCACATAAAGAGGGGAATTCACATATAAAACCATTATATTAAGAGAAGTTCAAAGCTTGCAACATCACTCACTTCGTATCTCCTCTTCCTATACTCATATCATCTCGAATGCATAGAAACAAAGTTTTCCAAAAGAGTTTTGAATTTTTAGAAAATTCAAAAAAAATTTACACATATGATGCTCGAAATGTCACAAAAGCTATTAGATTCATCTAAGGAATCTCACCCCCCAACCAAAATCTTACATTGTCCTCAATGTAACAAGATATGCAATAAGCATGACATGAGAGCAATGAAATAAAACAAAGGAGAGTGAGAACGAGAGTACCTGGGGTAGCAAGTTGATCAATTCTAGCATCTTCCACTATCTTGATGAGACTTATTCAATCCTAATTTCAGAAAAATAAATCCTAACCTACCTACCTACCTTTGATTAGTCCGATCGACTACATGATCAAATTTGAGCAGGATTTTCATGAAATTTAATAAATTTCTCATGAGGACCATCCAAAGTCCTGCTCGACAGTAAACATGTGTGCTTCTTATCATTAAAGTCCAATCGTATTGTGCACCACATGCATAAAAGGAGGAGATAAGAGCAACAAAGAGATATCTCCTCAAATTCTGATTTGGGTTATGATTGATTAAAAATGGGTCCTCCCAATCAGAATTTTCAATGGGTTGAAGGACCCATGATGGTGGAGAGACATTTATCAAGTTTTCATTAGTTAAAGTTGTCTCCTCCACAATTTTAAAATTGTACGGTGCTTCCACAAACAATTGTAAAGAGTGTAAATCAATGAAATGGTGTTCTTCCGGCACCGACACCGTGTTTAACAAAATATCTAACTCCTTAATCATCTCATCATTAAGATTATAAGAGTGGGCCAAGCATTCCTCTAGGAAATCGAGATAGTCGGATGAAGGATCATGATCTTGCTTGAGTGAGTGCAAAAATTCAATTTCGATGGTGAGGGACTCGCCCTCCATGGAGTGAAATTCTTCTAAACTAGGTTCTCCATAACTAGTATGAGGCACCAAGTCGGAAGTATGCAAGGCTTTAACTATCTCTTCAATAATGGGGTCATTTGAATTTTCAAAGTGAGCCAAGCATTCGTCCAAAGAATCTGAATTTTCACTCATGGGAGTCATTCTCCATATTAAAATTAAGCATCGCAAGTTGGTGGAGTGACTCAAAAATATCAACCTCAGGCCATCTCTCTAGCATGCATATCCTCTAGAGACTCATAATCATTATGCCCTTGGGAAAAAGAAACCATAGGTTCATAACCATTCACGAAACCCTCATTGTAGGTAACCCCACTACCGCTTTCAAATTTTATGGATCCCTCGGGTTCGTCAACCATCATTGAAGTTTCTTCATCATTAAGTTCAAAGCATCCAAAAGAGATAGTGGACTCACCATAATTGATGATGACATTGAGATCATCGAAATCAATCTCCTCTAAAAGTCTATTTATTAAATTCGAAGAAGGTGGGACTTGGGTAGCCCCATCCTCCTCATGAAAGGGGATTGATTCGATGCCCCCAATTTCAGGCTCAACGTCTTCATAAGATGGTGAGTAAGCTTGATTTGATTGTTCATCTACATACTCATTCCATATTTCCTCAAGTATTTGTGTATACTTATCATCACAAGAGGAAGACTTTTTGGGGTGATTGTTAATAACCATGGTTGGTTCCTCCATTGAACAAGGAGAATGATGGTTTTCCCAATTAAGACCGTATGCATTGTAGGATGAAGACTTATATGATGTTTGATAGGCATATCCATATAAGTGATCACGCATTGTCTTAACCGGTTGGCTACTATTCACCCATTCCTTTTGTTGTTTCACACCTCCTACCATAACTGGTGGAACACTCATGTTATTTTCGATCCAGTAATCACGTAATGTTTTCTCCGAATGATCATTATTCAATTTTGCTTCGTTCCGGTATTCCCCCATCGTCTTACGTTGTGTCTCAATATGTGTATTGTTTTCATTAATGTAATCACGCATTGTCTTACGTGGGGGGGTAGTGGAGGTTCTTTGAATCTCAAAAAAATACTCATGCTTGGAGGGATCCCGATCACAATGAGTTAGGGTCCCCCAATCCGACGTCTCGTCCTCCAAAAAGTACTTATACGCACCGTTCGTCCAATCATACATGATGGAATTTTAAGGAATTGGAAACTACCCTAATCTAAAAAAAAAGAACAAAAAGAACGGAGATGGGGAGATATTACCCAATAGAGTGAGATCTATGTCAGTAACAATGTCCTACAAAATAAAATAAAAAAATTGTTAGTAATTTAAAAAAAATCAAAAAATCTACTTCTATAAAAACTGAAAATCCTACCTAACTAAGATTACTCTATAGTTACTAGAACAATTAGAACCGTTTAACCTTTTCCTCGATAGGGGCGCCAAAAACTTGTTTGCTTGCCTCAAGTGCAAGGCTGCGATGCAGTAATAAATCTTGGTAAGACCGAGGTCGATCCATAGGGAAAGAGGTAAACAATTTCAAGTCACTACGCCAAAATTGCATTTTTGCGACGGACCAAGTCCGTCGCAAATTGATATTAGCGACGGACTTGGTTCGTCGCATGGGCCGTCGCAGTTTACCATGTGGCAAATTTTAAACGACGGATTACATCCGTCGCTAAATTATGTAAAGCGACGGATTTAGTGACGGATATCAGGCCGTCGTTAAATTTATGGGCGACAGCGTGATTGCATTTATTTAGGAATTTTAGCGACGGGTTTGGTCCGTCGCTAAATTTTCTGAACGCACGCCTATTACGTTTGAATTTATTTTTGAATCTATTGCACCTGATAGTCATCCAAATTATTTAAAACCAAAAAAATAATTAAAACCTAACAAATCATAATTATATCATATATGAAACTTAAAGTCCTTACATTTCTAGTGAAAAATAATATTAATATTTGTTACAAATCTACACATTGAAGTGAACCATTCTCCATAGAATGAGCAACTAGTCTTTATTTTGTTCCCAATATTGAAACCAATCTCTTGACCATACATGAAGCTAGCCTTCATTTCTAATCTTTCCTTTATAGCTACTTCCACCTCATATGTTAGCAAATCCATCAACTGGCCCCACCTGCAAAATCCAGAATATAAAACATAAAGAGTATCAGTATTATAATGTAAGAACAAAAAAGGAAAAACAACAACAAAAGACAATGAAGCACCACCTACTCGTAAGAAATGCTATGAAATCGGAAACCTGGAGGCAATTCCATTTGATCCTCTTTGGATAGAGCATTCAAGAACAAAGCCAGCAAGCAGAGAAATTTTTAGTCAGCAGAGTCGAAGTAAAAGCATGGACTGATCTGAAAATAAAAATAGAAATCCAAAACTGATAACCATATAAATGTATTCAGCATCACTGAAACCAATTTACAAGCAAGAGAAACGATAGTTACTTGGATTGGTGGTAACTTGGGTCGAAGTCCTCCATACTTTGTCTTCAGCTCTTCCTCCTATAGAATACAAAACTCCTAAAATGATCTGGATCCAAGACTCAAATGAGCCGCACTAAATGATGAACGATCTGGATTTAACATCTAGTGGGCAAAAGACAATCACAATTGAGGAAAAGGCTGGCATAGAGCATTTCTGAACTCAAATGAGAATTTCTATGATCAATGTTCTAAAAAAGTTGAATAATCGAATCATAAAATCAGATTATAGATCATAACATAATATCATCTATTCACAGTCAGGGATGATGATTGATCCTGATTTGTGACCGTACATATATGAAATACCATCTAAGAGATGTATATCGATTTATCATTTAAGATATACTGTGGCTCCACGAATATTTCAACTGTGGAAGTTCAATCGTCATGTTTTCAGCCCACTTAAGTCTTGAATCCTGTTCAATTTTAGTCTCGCCACCTAGAATGATCTCACAAAACGGTTGGACAACGTAGATTTCTAATAAACCTCATAGTGGGTCCCACCCAGGTTCCTTGCTCAGGAGAAGCGTGCGAAAGGCTTACGCAGGCAATCCGCGCCCCGATACACGTGGGTCCAACGGTTAGGTGATCCAAACTTTCGATTTGACAAGACCAACCAACAAGGGAAAGTATAAAAAAGGCGATTGGCAGGATTTTGATGGTACCTCGTTGAAAGCTAGATCTTCCACACATACATCAAATCGTGACAATCATTGACTGTCCGCACACATCCACACGTGCCTGATTGGCATGCTTGTGGATCTTGGCCATCCACACGTGCATCAAATCCAAGGCCACACTTATGTGGATCCCCAAGGCAACCACACGTGGTGAGGAAGGGAATGGGTGGTGGCTTAAGAAGGTCTCTTCGCGTCATCGGTCAGGCGTGTGGAGATCTATCATTAATCTAAAAGAGTTGGTACTTAGAAGGGTGCGTTCCCGGGTGGGTGATGGGCCTAAAGTGAGATATTGCAAGGATGTTTGGATCTGCGATCACAAGGTTCAAGATATCTACCCAAGGCTCGCTCAGGTGGCAATAGACTCCGAGATTTCAGTCAGCCAACATTACTCTTGTCATGAAAATCGGGGGGTTTGGACTCCCTTATGTAGAAGAGACCTTCATGATTCAAAAATAGAATTAATGGGACTCCTAAATCAGCTATCGGGGATATCTCTTTTGAATGAGGATGATTCGATTCGGTGGCTAGGATCACCTTCTGGGAATTTTTCAATCACAGCTTTGTTTTCTATGCTTTTGGGTGGCCCATGTGTCCGTGAGAAGGCACATACTTTCATTCAACGTTTGGTTCTATGGAGCACCTTCCAAGGTCGCAGAATTTGCATGGTTAGTTGGCTGGAATAGAGTGATGACAATTGATAATCTAACGAAGAGGGGTCTTCTCATTACTAACACCTACCCCTTGTGTTGGCAAGATGAAGAATCAGTGAATCACCTCTTTTTACATTGCCCTTTTTCCAGATCAGTTTGGGAAAGCTTCCTCAGCCTGTTTGGAATTTCTTCGGTCATGACAAGGTCGATTGAAGACCTTTTTGGGCAGGGGCATGTAAACGGCCCCAGTAATGGTCAAACCTTAGTTTGGAGGCTCTCTCTCCTTGATGGGCTTTGGGCTGTATGGAAAGAGTGTAATAACAGATGTTTTAGGGATGCTTATGGCAATCCAAGGGGAGTCTTTCTCTGGGCAAGATCTTGGGTTGTGGAATGGGCCACGGTTCCAAGGAAGAGAGGTCTTTTTATTGGGCTGTAAGCACTTTTTGAGCGTTTTGGTTCTTTTTTTGCTTTTTTCTTGTATTCTTTTCGGCATTGCCATTCTCATAATAAAATAGTCATCCTTCAATAAATAGAAGGGAACATTGGGTTAAAAAATGAAGAAGAAGAAGAAGAAGAAGAAGAAGAAGAAGAAGAAGAAATAATAGATAGAGCACAAAAAGAAGTGAGAGAGGTGATAATCAAAGGAATAGTCTTGTTTAGAACAAGACAGGAGAAATGAAGGTGCCTTGAGGAGTAGATAGCGAGAGAAGGTAAAGGTTGTCTGATTTCTTTGTGGGGCATTGCCGACCTTGGTGGGCTATTAGTTGTAATGCCAACAGTGGCCTAAAGAACATTTTATAAGAATAGATTATGCAATCTAAAATTTACTCCAAGAGAATGCACCATGGATTACAAGTTCATGAAAATAAACCTATTTCAATATCACTTGAGCACCAAGGCACTAAGAAATTCATGCGTATGGTAACTCAAGAAGTCAGTGAAAGGTTTTGATTATAAGAAGGAAAAGTAACAAAAAAGAAATAGAATATGATACAATCATGATCAAAGAATGATGAGAGTGCATTTTCAGGTACTATATGTACCTAAGAACCTACAATTTCCTAGTCAGCATCAGCATTTGCCATTTAGGACAAAAGGTGACATAAAAAGTGATGCAATAACCATAATCAAATCTCTAAACCTCTATTTTGTACTATTAATTACTCAATAGATGAATGGTGATGGCAGTTTCAAAAACTCACCAGAAGCATATATATCTTCATCTTCAACATCAAGTTCCTCAAGTGCCCCAATACCAAAACCAGGAGCAAGTTTTCCTGCTGATGACATTAAATCAAGGAGTTACGCCAAATCCTATTACTTCAAGATAAATACATTCTCATGAAAAATTCATAAAGCCAGTTGAGAGTAACCTAGTGTTGACAATTGAAGAGACTGATAAAGATGCAGATTCAGTAAAGGTCTTACAATTTGAAGTGAAAAGATTAGCTTTCGATGAAGCAGCTTTTCTATTCCCTAATTCTTTGTTTCCAGATGCCCGCAATCTTTTCCTTTCTGGAAAAAGGGGAGAAACCTTTAAGATGCTGCAGTGTTTGAAGCAGCACATGGAACTAGCATCCACCAGCTGGATTTAATCAAAAGGACTCTTCATACCTCTGAATTCAGGAGCATGCTTGAAAGGATCAAAACCTAAACCATGCAAGTCCTGCTTTGGGTTTAATACAAAAACCTGAAACGAACATAGGAAATAAGATGATAAGTTCTCTTTCTGAGCCAGCAAAGTGAAAAAACAGAAGATTTTATTACTAGCAGTCAAAAATTGTGCTGAGGTTAGCCAACATATGGATCAAATTTATTTATTTTTATCAAACTGTGTAACTGTAATCTCAATGGATGAAATCATTCAAAATATGCATTTACAGCATTCAGATTTTACAAATTTTTTGTAATTTTTTTTTTAAAGATTTTCACCAATCTGCGAATTGTTAAATAATCTCTGAACCACTGGTAACTCGCTCATTCAAGTGATTCATAAGATGAACTAGAAAAGAAAAATTGCAAAAAATGACTAAGTTTTATTTTCCTCACCCAAAGAATTTCTAGTTCTTACCCAAATGTGAATTATTTTCAAAGTCAAGACTTTGTAACATTTGTGCAATTAAGCAAGAAGTGAAATGTTTTTGGCGCATAAGTGTAAAATAAACTTTCCTGGTAGGAAGTGTTTTCTTTCTTTCTTTCTTTTTTTTTTTGGGGGGGGGGGGGGGGGGGGGGGGGAGAATTACTAGGAACTATCAACAAAACAAACTTTGCTTCGAGAGTCAAAACAGAAAAGAAATAAACGATTATATAATATTAACCAGTACCCTTGTACAAAATGCTTCTCAAGAACAGCTTGTAATTTAAAAGGTAACCAATACAATTATTAGGAGCTCAAAACATGAAAGTTTCATTTCAAGTCAAAAAGGTTGACAAGAAAAAATTACTCACAGGCGTGCTTTGAGAAGCATATACATCATCATTACCATCAGCTACAGCCCATTCAGTAACAGTTTCAGACTCAGATTTAATAGTTTCTGATTGAGCAAGCTGTGGTCTTTCCTCATCGCAAGATAATGCAAGGAATGCTTTTCTAGCTTCTCTTCATGAATCTATAAATAAAGAACTTAAAGTTAGACGTGTGCTGACTTTTGAAGTCTGGTATTATGAAATATTCACTGTCAAAGTTAAAGAACGAATAATCAGATTAAAATAATAATAAAAAAAAATCTTTAGTGAAATGTAAAGAAATCTAGGAGAGAGATGAATTAGAAGTGTTAGTGGAATTGCCATATTTGGTCAATAGGTTTAAATGCCTTAGGAATCAGGATTGACAATGAAGGCGACAGTATACTTAGAAAATTGAATATTTTGTGAAAAAGAAAATGACAAATAAAATACAAATCGCATACTTTATACCACTTTCAAAACATGATCCTCCTAGGTCATGCTTAGACATTGAGGAACTATTCCCTTCATCGAGTGAATAATTCTTTTCATTGCTTCACAAACCATATCAACTGTTCTATTCACAAAGCAAATAGTTCACCAATTCAGCTATACATGATTTTGATCTTGACCTAAAATGTCTATGCTGATGTCTCTTGTAATGATACGCACAGTTGGAAAATGCAATCATCTGCGCACCTCAGCACTCACTTGATAGCCCCTAGGACAAACTATGGTAAGTGTAGCCAATACAAGCTTAGTGGATCCCTCTGGGGAAGAATAATCTAATTTAAACTTATGTAGAAGAAAAGGCTGCTCTACTCATGCTTCAGAATGCATCTAGATGAGCATGGTAAAAATGATCCTTTGTTTCCAATGCCCAAGAAAAATTTAACAGGGATTGATATCGAAGTGAAACAAACTACCAGTTATTGACAGAAGAACCCCTCAACATGGTGGACCGGTTCCTGCCTAAGGGTAAAACTAGCATTGGCTAGCCTGATCAACCTTTGGCCTAGTCCAGGAGAGGTGGATGTTCGCAGCAAGGTTCCATAGGAGACAGCTTGAAAGAAAAGCTGCCCCAGAGAATGATTCTTAATTGGAAGGCTTGGAGAAGATTAGTCTAGCTATAGGTTCCAAATGAGGCTGGACTAGAAATCATGTGCTCTATTATGGCAGCTTATAGATCAGATTATAAATAAAAGAAAATGTCAATGAAATAAAGCCCATCAGTGTAGATCAATTATCTTACTTTAAGAAATTAAAGCCATTTGAATTTCCTGATCCATGAGATGACACATGAATCTAAAAAGTATTACAAATGCCAATTTTTTGCACAGACAAGACAAAGATCAATAGCTATACAAGGCAAGGGCCAACTTTTAAATGGAAATGCACAAACATGTTGTTCAATGAAAAATGTGCCCAAAAAGCCTCCTACCATACAGCAAGTTAGTACGGGTATCCCTGATTGAATGTCCATGTCACCATCCCATCTTCAGCAGCAACTTTACACCTACTCAAACAAAGAGGCTGACAGTGATATTAAAAATAAGTACAGAAAGTTTGGGTCAGAAAACAGTACTAGTGAGATGCCAGAAGCAAACCAATGGAATTTGCAGCAGGAAGAACTAGTTCTTCTGGAACAGGTCCAGGAATAGCTGATGGCCTAAAATGCACAGACAACAAGAGGAAAAGGAAGTTATACATGCACTATGCAGTTAAAAAATTAGAAGATGATCATTTTCTAATGGAAAAAAGAAAAGGATCATTCTAAGTTCTAGTAAGAGCTAGTTCTATCGATTTATCAAAAGATTGTTGTTAGCAACATTCCTGCAAAAGAGTTGCATCACTTAGTTACCTGGATAACAAATTTTAACAGTCCTTACAGATAGTGAAGATTTGTCATATTAGAGGATGGCATATTAATGTATATCAAAGGACTTCAACAACCATCAACATCCCCACTACTGGCCCAGCAGTTGAGAGCAGCACAGAGGTACCACTGGACAGAGAAACAGACATTTGTTACAATGTCTTTATGAGCCATAAATCACATGGTTGGAATCATAAAATCAAAGTGTTACTTTAGAATCATAAAAAAATAAAAAAAATTACAAAGTGGGATCTATCTTACTAGATGTTTCAAGATGATGAACAGACCTATTTGTTTCTCCAAACAATCTTGACTGTTCATTTGCACTGTATTAATCAGAAGCTTAGGATCATCCATTTGGCAAGATTTTTGCACCATGGCTTGCTCCTAATTGTATGAATGAAGAAACAGTTCGGATTGACAATAAGTCACCCTGTGTTCCATTTAAAAGGTTTTGTGACGGTGTTGGGACATTAGTGTTCGCTTCCCCAAGCTTAGGGTTGCGATGTAGTAATAATCTCGGTAAGACCGAGGTTGATCCACAAGGAAGGAAGTAAACAATTCCAACTATCCTAATAACTAGAATCAAAGAGGTTTGTGAAATTGGTTTTTAACATAAAATAGAAAATCTGATAATGGAAAGATAACTAGAGCATCAAGGATCCACTTATAGCTCTCCTTAGATGCATAATTCGCTATGGTTTCTCATTTTCTCAACTAGAATCGATATTAAGATCTATCTAGTCGGATGATAGAGCTGTTAAACCAAACAATCTGTCATATGTAAGTTCAATGCATAGGATTCACTCAATGTAGGCTGAGCTGAGCATGCTCAATTGCATAGGTCATTCCCCATTCCAAAAGGTTCAGTTCACAATCATAACCATCCTCAAGTCCTGTCACAAGACAAGGCTAGATCATGATTTGAACTTGATTCAAATCACATGCACAATTCATACATATTACAGAAATTCAGAAAAGTAGAACTTTGGTAGGAAGTCCCCACATGAAGATCATAGTACTAGAGCGCACTCCAATTCCTCGGATCATACAGGTCTAGACTGATGCAAACCAATTAAGAATTTAAGTAATTCTCCCAAACATCCATGAGTCATCATAAGACTAAGAAAAACTACTTAAAGCTTGTATAAACTTCAAACCATAGTTCATAATCATGAATTCCAACTTTAAAACCAATAAAACGAATTAAACAATCTAAGAAAACTATAAGGTTCACCTCTTAGCTCTAGCTAAGAGATTAGCTAATGAAAAGCATATTAAAAATAAAACTAGAACTAAGAAAAGGAAGAAAAACTAGCTGGAGGAGGCTAGGAAGCCTCCTATGACTTGAACTCCTTGCTCCCCACGTCCTTGATTTTCCTGGAATAGAAGAGAGCACCCCCTTTTATAGTGCAGCAATAGTACAGCAACATAGCATAATTTGTTTTGCTTGGTACGGCTTAACCAATGGTTGGATTGCCTTCAAAATTGATTTACAGCTTTCTTGTAATGTGATCTTCCTCATAGATGATTTAGATTTCCAAGATTATCCTCTGAATGGGCCCACCAATCAGATCACCGATCGCCTCTCAAAATCGCGCACTACGGGTACCTTCAGAACCAGTCATCTTGTTTTCAACGCTCCGGAGTGTACAGATGTCGGATTGATCCCAAATTTTGAAAATTGGTAGAAACCTTCCTCCTCTACATGATAGACGGATTAGATTGTCCAAAACAATCCCAGAATTTAGTACGAAAATTAGAACAATTAGGGCTTTTATAAACTCTGCACAGTTGGAGCTTTCTGGATAGTCCATCTTTCTTCAACCGGTACGATCAAACCACATATCCTTTTGATCTGAAACTTTGTGGTTATTCATATATGGATGTGGTCTAAAAGATGGTCAAAGTAGATTCTTCATATCATCAATGATGGGCCACCTGGACCGGCCCAAAGTGGAACAGCGAAATCTGGAACTTTCTGGACAGTTCGTATTGTTTTGGCCACCACGATCAATCCATAGCTCTGATCGACACGAAACCACTTGGGTTAGTTCGGCGTCGAGCTCCTCTTCGACATGGATGTATTGGATTTCCAAATATCATTAAGATGGGCCCAAAAAACTGGTCTAAAAAATCAGAAACGGGAATGGCCTGCTGTCTGGAATCTGGAAACTGAAATTTACATGGCCGACCGGTCAAGACCGGTCGGGCCTGTTCCAGCAGCTTCTGTAGAGGGCAGTAGTGTTGGCCGACCGGTCTTGACCGGTCGGGGCCTGTTTGGCCGACCAGTCTTGACCGGTCAGACCCCATTTTCTGCTTTATTTCTTCTTTCTTTTCTTTTCTTCTTTCTTCCTCAGCCTCCTCTCTTTCTTCATCATTCTTTGGTCCACCTTGGGCCTTCATCAAAGGCTCCTAAATGTGCCCTTTTGGTCATCAATTGGGCAAAGCAACTCTCATTCCTACAACCACAAAACATGTATTTGATTAGTCTTTAAATCATGAAAATCTTGCATAATGAGTGATGAATTGGGGTTAGAATATGCACAATTAAGAGCTCGACAATTAGTAAAACCCTTTAAATATTAAATATAATTTATCAATGTTTTTCTTTTGTCTTAATTGATTTCAGCAACAGCTAAAGCTGGATAATCTCAAATCAGCAATTAAACTGGACAAACGTTAATTGGTGATTAAGGCTCGAGCCTGAGCATGATTAAGGAATTCGGATCTTGAAGAATGAATGATTCTTACCATCAATATTGTGTGAAAATAGAAATGAAAAATTCTCAAAAACTCAAAGATTAAGATTAATGATAATTTTGTTATATTTAAAAGGCACTCTTAATCACCAAGACATTGAAATTCAACTCATTTGACAAATAAAAAGGGGCAGACATTGAAATTCAACTCATTTGACAAATAAAATGGGGCAGACATTGAAATTCAACTCATTTGACCAATTAATAAAGGTGTTGGGTATGAGGCAATTGAAAACACCATGAGATCTTTCCAAGCAATTGGAACTAGCAAAAATCCAATAGTCGGCAGCACAATCGCTGAATCAAGAAATGCAATGAAGCTATTTTTTGCTACATTGAAAACGCAAGCATGCACACAAATGCACACATTTTTAGCTACATTGAAAACACAAGAAAATATAATGAAAAATGTAAATTCCAATGAGACAGGATCGGACTCACAAGTTTGTCATGCTCTCAAGCTTTTAGAATGCACGTGGAATGGTTCCATTCAGTCTATTCCCATACACATTGCTGCAACCAAACCCATGTTAAAATGATGATTGCTGCAACCAAACCCATGCTATATCATCCCCTCTGTTGTTACACTGCAAGATGAGAAAAAGACCCTACTGATGTCCTCCACATGTGGTGCGTTGGCTGGAAAGACCCTACTGATGTTCCCTTAATGGGGTTTGCCCATGCCAGTCGTGTGTGAAGCCCCCTCCCCATCCACAGGCACATGTGGTAGTATGGACATGTGTCAAGATCTGAGCTTTCATTCCTATCAAAAGCTCCTCAAGACACAATAAATTCCCTATAATAAATTTTCTGACTGTTCATTTATCATTTGTTTTACAAGTTGAGGCTCACCTGAGATGTGGAATTTTGATTTTAGGCCAAAAGATCTAACAGTGTAGCCCACCTGATATACAGATCTGATCAAGCACGTGCGTTTACAGTGGTAAGTGTTTCTACGTGTGGGGGGGGACAGGGCAGAGTTGGAAAATGCCTAAGAATTCTAAATCATTGGCCTGTTTGGGGGTGGTAAAGGAAAAGAAAAGAAAAGAATTCAACTGTACTGATTACTTAACGGTGACTTCGGAAAAATTCTCATTCCAGAAGTCATGATCTCTTTTCTTTTCTTTTTCTAACCATCCAAACAGGCCCACAAGATTTTCATACTTCCAATCCAAGGCAAGAAACCACGTTCCAAAACAGAGATAGATGGGAAGTGTTCACGTCTACTCAGATGTGCTAGATCTGAGCCATCTATCAAGTGTGGCCCACCGTTAACTTGTCATGTCCAGCTGGTCCACCCTAATTAGGGTTTCAACATTCAATGTTGGAGAGAGAGAGAGAGAGAGAGAGAGAGAGAGAGAGAGAGAGAGAGATTTCATACTAGCAGGCAACGGCCCTTGAGCTTGGAAGCTGAAAAAAACAACGGGAGCGGGGATGGGAGGCGTGGAAGCTTGGAAGCTGCAATGGCCACGAGAGCAGGATGGGAGTAGTGGATTTTTGGAGAAAGAGAGAGAGAGAGAGAGAGAGAGAGAGAGGAGGGGCGAGAGACGATTGAGAGGAGGGAATGAGGGATTTGGTGGTTTTTTTAGGGTAAGGGGATGGGGAATCGGATTGCACGCTCTCATCGTGCGGAGTAAACTCAGTTGGGCCCACCTAGAATGCATGTGCTTTATCTATTCCGTCCATATGTTTTTCCAGCTCATTTTACTGGTTGAGCCCGAAATTTAAGCATATCCAAAATCTCAAGTGGACCATGCCACGGGAAACAGTGGGAATAATGATTCCATCGTTGAAACCTTCCCAGGCCCTACAGTGATGTTTATTTGTCATCCAACCTGTTCATAAGATCACATGGATATGGATGAAGGGAAAACACAAATATCAGCTTGATCCAAAACTTCTGTGTCCTCCAAGAAATTTTCAATGGTAGACATTCAGTTCACACATTTCTTGTGGTGTGGTCCACTTTAGATTTTGATATGCTTCATTTTTTGTCACCATACCTAAAATTTTCTGTTAAGATGGATGGATGGAGTGGATAAAATACGAAAATCACTGTGGGCCCCACAGAGTTTACTCCACACGTGCGGAGTTACTCAGTACAAAATCTGCTCCAGGGACGGCGTGAATTAGGTGTTACCCGGGAACAGCTGAGTGGGTGTTACCCCCACCGTATGGCCCACATGGATGATATTTTGTATATCCATGCCGTCCATCTGTTTCTACATCCCATTTTAGGATGACTTTCCAAAAATCATGTAGATCCAAATTTCAAGTGGACCATAACACTAGAAATAGTGTGATTGAGTGCCCCACCATTAAAAATTCCAAAGAGCCCATCGTAAGGTTTTTGTAATGTTTATTTGCAATCCAAGCTCTTGATAATGTCAATAAAGTCTTGATGAAGGGAAAATATAAAGATCAGATTGATCTAAAACTTTTGTGGCCCACAAAACGTTTTTAATGGTTACACATCACTGTTTCTAGTGATATGGTCCACCTAAGATTTGGATCTTCTTAGGATTTTGGATCACATCCTAAAATGATATGAAAAAAGAGATAGACGGTGTTGATATATAAAAACTACAACAAGATGGGCCCCACACGGTTAGGGTAACACCCACTAAGCTATTCCTGGGGTAACACCTAATTCGCACCCCTTAGCTATGGGGCCACTGGCCGGTGCTTTGTGGGCCCCTCCATGACGTATGTGTTTTATCCACGCTGTCTAGCCATTTCTGAAGATTGTTTTAGTGCTTGATCCAATAAATGAGTCAAATCTAAATCTCAGGTGGACCACACCACAGGAAAATAGTATTGATTGAATGTCCACCATTAAAAACCTCGTAGGGCCCACTATATTAATTATTTGACATCTAACCTCTTAATTAGGTCATACAGACCTGGATGTAGGTAAAAAAACAAATATCAGCTTGTTCCAAAACTTTCGTGGCCCTCAATAAGTTTTTAACAGTGGGTGTTCAATTAAAATTGTTTCTTGTGATGTGGTCCACTTGAGATTTGGATCTACCTCAAATTTGGGCTCATACCATAAAATGATCCACGAAAATGTATGGATAGAGTGGATGAAACACATTCATCATGGTGGGGCCCACAGAGCACCGATCACTTGGCATTGACTGGTGGCAGGTGAAATTGCGGTTTTACCGCCTATAGAGATACTTGGAGATATGTCTAATGTCCTTGGGGGGGGGGGGGGGGGGGGGGGGGGGAGGGTGAATAGGACTTTTTAAATTCCAATTACAAGTAAAAACTAACCAAGTCAATCTTATCAAATAAGATAATCACAATAGCATTCAAGGCATTTATATGAGCAGTTTGTAAGCAAGGACTATCATAGGCATTTCATCAAACAGTTAGCATTCATGATTGACTAAACTATTCAACACATAGCAATCATTCAATCCACAATGCACAGCGATTTATAGTGGTTCGGTTTCCCTACTCCACTCCCGGTTCACGATCTCAACCTATGAGACCACCGGATTTCACTATAGTCTTGGTTTTAAATCAGGTTAACCATCAACCTTGACATCCTTTGATCTAGGACCGCGTTTACCATCCGCCGATGGCCCAATCCAGGGACTTGACGAGTTTGGATCTCAAACTCTCACCAATCCTAATCCAAGGATGGTCACGTACCCTCCCGCCGGAGTTTCCCAATCCAGGGAATAGTGAATGAATAGATGGACTCTCAAAAACTAGACATACCTAGACGATTGAGCCCCGATGCGATGCCTTTGATGAGTAGCTTCAGCTCCACGTGCTTCAGCTTCTCTTTGTGCTCCCAAGATCAGCTACCGATGCAAATGATGAGGATATGTTGATGCCGGGTAGTTGGGAGAGAGTTGGTTTAGTTCCTCTAGCCTATTCAATGCAATGGTAATGAGGGAACTACCAAACTCCAAGCATTCAATGGCTATAAATGACCTGATAGATATATTCCGAAGGTAAGTCAGCCATGAATGAAGGTCTTGAGTTCATACTTCAAACCGAGCTTTGAATACTCAGTGAAAAGCCATTAATGGCTAGGTTTGAATGATAAACTCAAGGGGAACAAGAGCAAAGAGGGTAGGAGGGTGTGAGTAAAGGCTCTCTCTCTTAGCTCTTGAAGGGTGTTGAATGCATCCCATAAAAGACCTCAAGTCCTGGCTATATAGAGCCCCAAATGATGGCCCCAATGGTTTAAAAACGGTCACGACCGACCTGTCAGAGAAAGGTCTTAACCGGTCGGACGGACCGGTCGACATTTGAAATTCAAGCCATATCTGGGACTGGCCGACCGGTCAAGACCGGTCGGACCCCCTTGCTGGAGGGAGTTCAGAATATAGGCCGACCGGTCAAGACTGGTCGGACCCCCTTGCTGGAGTAAATGGAAGATGAAGGCCGACCGGTCAAGACCGGTCGGACCCCCTTGCTGTAAGATTTCCATCCTACAGGCCGACCGATCAAGACCGGTCGGACCCCCTTGCTGGACCAAGTAAAATGTGAAGGCCGACCGGTCTTGACCGGTCGGCTACCATTCTGAATCATGCAGCAAAGCTGCTGGAGAGTTAATGTTTAGCTTGGCCGACCGGTCAAGACCGATCGGCTGTCCGTATGAAGTCCATCCAGCAAGGTATCTTGATAACCTTGAATGCCTGGCCGACCGGTCAAGACCGGTCGGCTGTTCATCCGCTTTCTTCACAGTAAGTTAGCTGATGAGTTGAGAAGCCTGGCCGCTTTCTGAACTTGTCACAGCGGGTTAGCTGGACCAAGTTCTCAACACAGCAATGGATGATCACTTCAAGTGATGAGGTGCATAGGGTCCAATATATGGACATATCTTCAAAACGTTTCGCACCAGCCATGGACCACAAGTCTGATCAACTTGTGCAAGGGTCAAGAGGGTAAAATGTGTGAGTCTTTAACGCCATTCTTTGATGTTTTGGGGTTTCCTATGGTCGATCTATATGCAACTTACCTGGGATCTTGTTTTAGCATGAGCTTGAGCAATGGACGAAGCGTAATCTTCAGGTCTTGATTCTTCAATACTTCGACTGGGGCTCACACGACAAGACGCGACCAACCAACACGCCAATTGACAACAAAAGATGTACTAACAGCAGGCTCACTAACCAATCCGCATCCGTTATCCCAACGGTATGACCCCAAGTTGATATATTTTATGTATATCTAATCCATCCATCTGTTCTTTTATATCATTTTAGGATGCAATAGCAAATATTAGAAAGATCAAATTCTCAATGGCTAGATTAGAGTTTGGGGTCCAATGACTATACATTTATTAGGTTTTCACGAGGTCAACAAGTTGCAGCGCAATTTGGACCTAAAAATTTGGCCTAATTTGGAAATCTAATCCATTCACTCTATTATATTCATCAATAACTTTGATTTGACTGGTCACTTGCCCTGATCAAGTTTAAGACGAGAAAGATACTAAATAGATAAAATTGATCAATGATGGGCCATATCTTGTAACCTAACCATTAGATTTGAGTGAAATTTAATCTAAACATCTAAAGTCATTTACTTTTCAGTTTGGACCAATCAGATTGTCCAAAATTTGTCTAGCTCTAGACAAACTGATTGTGCACATTTAAAGAGTCTTTTATACGGATATGATTCGGGCTTAATTTTGTTTTCAATAATAATTACCACGTTCTAAACATATCTGACCATTCAGATCAAGTTTAGGATGACTTGATCATAGAATTTGATCAATCTCATCATTATAAATTTTCCTTGCAATTAATTAACATCATTATATTAGGGCCTTCATTTTTTGCACCAATGAACATGTATGTATGCATAAACCAATCTGATAACCAGTTAATTGAATGAGTGTAATTTTTCATTTTCAACTATCCAATAAATGTCTACCAATAAATTTGGCCCACTCATTTCAAAATTCTCGCTTTTATTTAAACCACAATTTTTTTCCAACATTTTTTTTCAAAATTGATAAAATCTCTTCTTTTTTTTTTTTATCAAATATCTCAACTTTTATTTCTTTTCAAAATATAATTTTTTTTAATATAACTTCTTAATTTTTTCGAAATACAAAATCTTAATTTCTTTATAAAAATTTCAATTTTTTTACAAACTTATCAATTTTATTCGAACTTCTCAACTTTTTTCAAATGGCCATTTTTTTTTTTAAAATCTCAATTTTTTGAATCTTATTATTTTTCTAAATCTCAATTTTACTAAAAAATTGTTAATTTATTTTCAAACCTCTCAACTTTTTTTGTTTGAAAATCACAAATTTCTTTTTTAACTTCACAATTTTCTTTTTCAAAATGTTTCATTTTGTGAAAATTTGAAAAGAAATTTCAAACATATTAATTTTATTCAAATTTCTCAATTTTGTTTTTAAAATCTCTTGACTTTTTCTTTCAAATTACTAAATCTGTTATTTTAAATATCAAATTTTTTAATTTTTAAAAAATATCAGTTTTTTTCAGTATCTCATTTTTCTTAAATTCTATTTTTCGACGGACCTTATTTGGGGGATCTTTTCGGGCTGGGCTAAGTTCGTCGGACCAAATCCGTCGTTAAATAGCGACGGGCATAGTCCGTCGGTAAATCCCGCGACGAAATCCCGCCTTAATTTCGCAAAAGCGACGGAATATTTTCCAATACGACGAACAAGATCCGTCGTTAAACCAAGCAATTTTTGCGACGGTCAATGTTCGTCGCAAACTCCGTCGCAAATTTGCCTTTTTCACGTAGTGAGTACTCTAATAACTAGAATCTAAGAAGTTTAAGAAAATAGTTTTTCACATGAAATAGGAAAATCTGAAAATAAGAAGAACTAGAGCATCAAGGATCCACTTGTAGTAGTCCAATGCCAATCCATTCATCCAAGTACAACACAATTAGAATCAAAGTCCTATCTCTCATCTAATTGGAAGATATAACTTTCAAGCACAAACAGTCCTACTTAAATATGGAAATCAGATTTCTAGTTCTAATGAAGCACATAGAACTTGAACTTATAGCCTTCGGAGTAACAGTCATGCCAAGAGACTATGGCATGCTCAAGGGTTACTATAATTCAAATTCAAACAACACAATTATGGTAATCTTAGAGAATTGCAAGGAACTCATGTCCGGAGTACACAAACTCTCATAATTCATCTAAAAATCCAAACTTTATTCAAACTAGAAGCTCAAAATCCAAAATTAAGAAAATGGTACTTGAAATAAAAGAATTAAAGCATTGAAACCAACTACAAATTTCACCTCTAGCTCAAGCTAAGAGGTTAACTAAGAAAAAGCATATTAAAATTAAAACTAGAACTAAGAAAAATGAAGAAAAACTAGTTATAGGAGGCTAGGTAGCCTCCTAGGACTTGAACTCCTTGCTTCCCACGTCCTTGCTTTCTTCTTTCTTTGGTCCTCCTTTAACCTTCATCCAATGGCTCTACATGGCCCATTTTGATCTCCAATTGGGTGAAGTCCGCGCTCATTCCTATAATCACAAAACATGCCTTAAATGGGCCTTTTAAACATTTAAACCATGCATATAATGTGATGTAATAGGTTATGACATGTATAAATTGGAGGCTCAACACATGCTGTGTATTTGAATAATCAAAGTGCTTGTAGTGACATGATAAGTAGGGGGGTTGGAAGAAAAGTAAATGTTGCACTTATGCTAGATGCGAGTGAGATGATGCTAGTAAAAGAGTAGCTGGATGGATGGAGGTGTCGCAAGAGTCTGCTTCGAGTGGCTAGGTCAAGACTTGGGTAGCTTGGGAGACTTAAACCAGGGTTAGGCTGGGCTGGACCAGGGCTAGGTTCTTCTCACTCGGGCTCTCCTTGGTGGAGGAATGGGCTAAAGGGATGGAGATGGACTCGGCACTAATGAAATTTTTCTGGGAGTGAGGGATGCTGTGAATGAGAAGGGGCGGGGGTATTTATAGAAGCGGAGAGTGGCAGCTACTGTAAATAATTTTGGGCGGCCTCGTACGGCCGCTCTACTTCGGCTTCAGAGCGTACGGCGTCCGAACCTGAAGCAGAAAAGCCCGAGGTAAGGATTCCGGACCTGCTCCGAAGCTGTGGTTCGGAACTCAGTGAGTTGACTGGGTTTGGAAGATGGGTTGACATGGTGAGTTGACTCGGTGGGTTGACTCAGTGATTTGACTCAGTGAGTTGACTCACCAAGTTTGACTTTTTAAGGATTTTTTACTAGTTTTTCTTATGGGGGTTTTTCTAGGCTGATGTTTAGGGGTGAGTTGACTGGGTTCAGGCTTGAGCTGGTCTTTGGGTTGGGGCTTACAAGGGTGAGTTTGGCTGGGTTTGGACATAGGATTTGGGGGTGTGGTCCTCCATTCATTCAGCTATCTCTACCAACATTGTAGCCGAAGGTGGGTTGTCTATAGATGCCCCTCTTTGGCAGAGGTTGTATACAACCAAATGTCAAAGCCAGTGGACACCCCACTTCTGACCTGGTCATTCATAGATCATGGTCTGAAATCTTTGCTTGCCTTTGCATCTGAGTCAGTTGATTGTCTGAGAATTGATCACTCGCACATACCGCGGGAGTTTGGAGAAAACGTTGCGATTGTCCCTGCATGCGCTACAACTTGGGTGCCCAATCGCAACCCTTCCATTCCCGATCGGTACTAACGTCAGAAAGATATAGTAGAGCCTCTACGTCCGTCATAGTCTTACGAGGTTACCGACCCGGAGATTGATTGTTTGATGCTTTCCCGGATCACTCCAAGAGTACTTGTTTCGCTTGACTGTCAAAATGGTTAGTTGCCCTGCGTTCATATAGTCTTACGGGAGATCATTACATCGACTTGGACTCAGTCAAGGTACTTCAGGCATCCACACCTAGGTATGTGTGGGTGAACTCTTTCCACCCAATCTGCTGGTTTTGATGCTTGATTTGTAATTCATTCTTTCTTAGATTGTGGTTTGGAATCTTTATTTTCCTTTGTATCTGAGTCAGTTGATTGTTTGGAGATTGATAACTCACACATACCGCGAGAGTTTGGAGAAAACGTTGCGCTTGTCCCTGCATGTGCTGCAACCTGGGTACCCAATCGCAACCCTTTCGTTCTCGATCGGTACTAACATCGGAAAGTTACAGTAGAGCCTTTGCGTCCATCATAGTCTTACGAGGTTACCGACCCTGTGATTGGTTGTTCGATGCTTTCCCGGATCACTCCAGGAGTACTTGTTTCACTTGACTATCAAAGTGGTTAGCTGCCCTGTGTCCATGTAGTCTTACGAGAGATCACTACACCGACTTGGACTCAGCCAAGGTACTTCAGGCATCCACACCTAGGTATATGCGGGTGAACTCTTTTCACCCAATCTGCTTGTTTTGATACTTGGGTTATAGTTCATCATTTCCACCGTTCAGACAGTTTCTTTGACCGAGCCTTTTAGCTTTCATCTTTTCGTATCTTGGCATGTGGTACAACCGCACTGACACTGGAGTTTAGTTCGACAGTACTCGGAGTGCATTGGATCCGATGGTCTCCGGGAAAACCGCGAGACATCGGATCTTATTTGATTTTTACGTCTGCTCCTACCTAGAGATATGGAAGATCTCCCGGTGTTTTAGAGGCCGAACGCTCTACTGGGAAAATATTTTTGAATTTTGAAAAGACACCCACTCTGGGGAGTGATACTCCATGGGGTTTTATTTGCAAATAGGAATATATGTAATATTTTTTTCTTTTTTGAAAAGGAAATCAGGCTTGCACACGCCTCCACTAGGGATGCCTGTAGGGTCTTTGGCTAACCGACTTTTATTTTGAAAGCAGGTAAACATGATGATTGATGCAATGGATGCTGATGCATGGGAATGCATATTTGATGATGGATGCATGGTTTGGCTCATTCTCAGTTTGATGATTTTGCTTTTGCTAGGGATGCAGAGAACTTTGAGCTTATTGCTTGCAGGGTTATGTTCCCTTGAGGATTTTTTTTTCAATGCGGATGTTTGGCCAGCGGGTTGGTCAAGATCCCGACCCGTGGTCGATCAGGTACATCGTCCCAAGATGCTGTTTCTTTGCTAATGAAGATGGATGAAGGAGGTTGTCAGACTTCAAGATGTTCTTCTGAGAATGGATGTGATTGGGATGGTGCTTGTTCGTCAGTTTTGGTCAAGATTCCAATTTGCGGGCGATCAGATCTATCATCCCAAACTATGAAGTGAGTGAGCGAAGTTCGAGACTCCTAAAGTGCTATGTTGGGGATAGTGACAATTTTTTATGATTTTTTACAAATATGTGGTTCGAATATTTACCTGAGTAGTCAGGATGGAGATCGTTTATTGAAAACAAGGGAAATATTTTTGTGATTTTGAAAATATTTGGTCTGAGTAAAGATCGGTGTTTATTAAAAGCAAGGGAAATATTTTTGTGATTTTTAAAAGGTGATTTTGCAATGTTTTGGTATTTTTCTTGATTTTTTGAAATGCAGGGAAAGGTATGAAATTTGATCCATTTCTAGCTTCTACTGCTTGGTAAGGCACCCGATCCATTTTACTGTCAGCGAGCAAGACGAATATCACACAGTTAAGTGTCGTAGTTTTACATCTTCAAATGAGGGAATTTTGAGGGTTTTCAGTCAACACACCCACAAAGTTGCCGTTCCTCATGTGCAATGCACATAGATTACGTATCGTCCGACGGACTCCTTCGGCCACAAAATGAGTCACATCCTCACATTTTCCTTTATCAATCCAGTTTGAGACCTTATGCTGCTCACAATTCAGTGAGGGTGCGCTCCACCTCCCAACTGCCTTAATCCCCTTCATGAGTTTTAGGAACAGGGAATATCCGTCAGATTCAACAGCGACTTCCAAATCAAGGTTGTCTATCACAGTGCGTTCAACACGAATAAGATTGCGGGGTTCTGCCCGCTCAGCCCTTTACCTGTTTAGAAGATTCCAAACACCCGTACGATCAAGTGTCAGCCATGTCTAGGACAGGTTGGGAAAGAAAGCCCCTGAGAAGTTAATCCCAGTGTATTTTCAGGTCTTCGGACCACTGGGGATAGATTTGTGCAGTTAAAAATTGATGGTGAAATTTTTCGTTTTGAAAAAGTTCCAGACTTCAACTCGAATGATCGAGATTGATACTGGTTTTGATGAAAATCTTAAAATCTCTTTGGTATTTTTTTGAAATGATCTGGGTTATCGAACCTTAATCCGAGCAGTCGAGGCCGATGTCGATTTTTGGTTGAAAGCAAGAAAGGTCCCTCGAGAAATTTATCCCAGTGTAATTTAAGGTCTTCCGACCCAAACTTTGTACAAGCTAGGCTGGATTTTTTTTTTATTTTTAGAAAAATGTCCAGTAGTCATCAGATCTTTGATTTGAACAATCAAGATCGCTGCCGATTTTTATTAAAAATCTATCGGGATGTTGATCCCGATGTAGTTTAAGGTCTTCGGACCAAAACTCTGTACAAGCTGAAAATACATTCTTTTTGTGATTTTTCGAAATGTTCCAGGTTGTTAAATCCTAATTTGAGCGATCAAGATTAACACTGATTTTTATTGGAAATCTCTAGAGATTTTGGTCCTGACGTAGTTTAAGGTCTTCGGACCCCTGGGGATGGGAGGTTGGTAGAGATCAAGGTTGGAAATTCCTGGGGTTTTTTTTAGAATGATTCAGATCGTTGGGCCATGATTTTGGATGGTTGAGATCACTGTTTGACTAAGTCAATTCTCTTTCTTTTTCTTGAAAATCTCATGGAGCTTTTTCCACATCATCAAGCCAACTTCTCCCCAATTTCTCTCAAGATGAGATTTTGGTGATATTTCTTTCTCTTTTTCTCATCCTTCCCTTCCATCACTTCATTCTTACATGGAGGTTCAAGATTCACTTGCAACCATCCTTCCCAAGGGGGGGTTCTTCCTAAGGAGAGGGGGTGAGAAGTTGTTTCAACCAAGTGGGAGGATGGACGGCCCCCTGGGTACCAACCAAGCCTCTTCTGCCCACTGATTTTTCCAGTGGGCCAAATAATGGGGTGCCCCCTCTTTTTCTATATAACATGGGGCACCCTTAGCCCCTCCAACGTGCAATCTCTCTCTCCTCTTTCTTACTTTCTCTCTTTCTCCAAAATTTTCTTCCTTTTGGTGGCCTTTTTGCTCTTTCAAGTGGTGAGGCCTTAGTGGAACTTTGGGACAGCAAGGTGGTCCCCCTTTGGTGAGTGGTGAAGCTATGGACCACTCATTTTTCTTTCTTGTCCTTTTTCTTCTTCACTTTCTCTCCTTATGTTTTCTTTCTTTCCTTCATGTAGATATTCCAAAGGAGTCAAGGTGGGCCCAAGCCTTTTGGCTTTTTCTACATCTCCAATCTCTTCTCAAGGTGGTGCATGGAGAGGAACATTGCAAGCTTCCATTTCATTTTTCTTTTCTTCTTTCATACTCCCTTCATGTATATGTAAAGGGTAATTTTGCCATGTCCACCAAGTGTTTATGGTAAAATATCCTATTTTCTCTCATGGGAGTTGGGTCCCCTTTTATGTGTATCAAATGGGCTCAAAGCGAAGTCATAGCCCTTGGTGTATTTGATGGGCCCAATACTTCATTTTGGGCTCCCTCATGCTCTCTTTTTCTTGCCATATTTTCCTTAGTCCTTTCTTTTCTTTTCCATCTTCTTTTCAAGGTTTGGGCCCATGACATTGGTAGGGCCCACCTCAAGCTTTGGGCTCATAATGCTCACTTTTGATGGCCCCATCTTTCTTTACATGTGTATGGACAAAAGTGACTAGCCCAGTATTCACTTGGATCTCAAGTGAGCTAGATTTCTTAGTTGGGCCTTTATGGACAAAGGGCCCAAATCTTCCACCATTTCTTGATTATGATGTACATCCTTATGCACAAAGTGTGGTGGGCTCCTTGAAATTTTTTCATATAGATGGGCTTTTGGGCCCTCATTGAAACTTGTGTATTTCTTTTAGTCATGTGTGCACCACTACACTTTGTGCATGTAGGATTCTTTCCCTTCATGCCTTTTCTTTGGATGGATGGAGGACTTGGGTTACTTGATCATCCACAAGCCCCATGAGTGAGTTGTTTCAACAATCTCATTAAGTTCAAATGGTTTTTTCATGTTGTAGGAAAGTGGTTCTCAAGAGCTTTCTTTTAATGTTACCAACCTCAATTGGATGACTCTTCTTCAAGTGAGCTATCCATGCAACCATAGCTCCTTGAATTTCTCTTGGGGTGCTTGGTGGGTCATCCACCATCATTATCAAAGATGAGTGATTTTTCTTTCAATTTGTGGGAAAGAATGATACCCATAAGTTGCTCAATTTTGTCCCAAGCTTTGGGGCATTTTGGATTTTGATCTTCAAGTGGGCTATGCATATCATTCTACCATTTTCATGATGGTTGGGTGATTCATCAAGCCATGCCCTCTTATGCTCAAATGGTCCCCTTTTTGGTAAAGAAATTGGTGCACATAAGTTGCCCAAACTTGTCCTTGCATGGACATTTTCAACTTTGGTTCTTCATGTGGGCTATGTGCATCAATTTTTACCATTGGCTTGTTTGATTCATGTGTTTGTGGGTAGACCACCATGTTGTACTCTCATAGTCAAAACATTTATCAAGATGATGCACATAGGTTGCCCATGAATGGGTTGTGTGCTATGTGCTCCTTTTAATCCATTGAGGTGGGGCACTTGAGTCGCTCTTGGGGGCCAATTTCCTTCGTATTCCCCACTTGTCCATGTACATGTGTAAAAAGATGGAAACATCTTAAATGAGGATTATTGTCTTAGTATGAGAAGTGAACCAAGCCTTGGTCACATATGGACTTTGAAAAGGGATTTCTTTATATGGAGTTTGATTCTTATCCCACTTTAATCTCATGGCACTTGAGTGCATTTGTTGTCCAAAATGTGTCCTTGGATGGTGGATTTTCCTTACCTAAGGCACGGCATGCAACCTTCTTTAAGGTGGGCCTTGCTTCCTTCAATGGACCCAACACATATCCTAGGTGACACATGGAGTTAGACATTGAATTTTTGCATCCGAATCCATGAGTTTCCTGGATAATGATTTGATTTGGATCTTAACGGGTAAAGGATGGGGACTAACCTGGCCAAACTTGTAGGATGGGGACTAACCTGGCTCAAAATTTCACTCATGATAAAAGGGTGAATGATGGCTCAAAATGAATGGTTTGGATCGGTTCAAGACCCGAAAAATAGCCATAAAAGCGATAGAACACCTTCCATACATGTAATACACATAGAACCCATGCAAGAGAATAGTGGGCATGGCTATGCATACCTAAAGCCGGCATAAGCACATACAATCGTAAGCTAAGCCATCACATGCATGCAACCAACTCATGCATACTATGCATAACCACACATGCCACACACATGTACCTTGTTTGCATGCCATGAATGCAACCCATACAGCTCATGCGTGCTACCCATGTATGAAGCCCATGAAGGCACTGAGTATAAATGTAACTTTCATATATGCCCATGCATATATCTCAAACATACATACATTCACACCATGCAAGAACATTATTCTCATGTAACCCATTCATACATGCATGCATAACACATATAAACCATGGACCATGCCTAAGACTCATGTATGAAACACACGTTTCATCCATGCAACAAATGCATACACGCTACAAACTACATGTTCACATACATATGCAATGCATGCACGGCCTGAACACCACCAACATATCATGTGCACACATAAAACCACAATATGTACGTACGTTCACATTACCCCTGGTAATGTTCCCACCAGACGTTGTTCTCTATACCCCACCATGGAGTATATGCTTGATCTAAGTCGATCACCTGTTTCACCAACCCATTTTACCCCTTGGGACAAAAAATGAAGAAGATCTGAGTCCTAGAGAGACTACACCAGGAGAAACAGTGGAGGAAGAATTGTCCATGGTTGGAAGTTGGTAACACGCATAAAGCACGTAAAACTCACACTTTAAACTTCCAAATTTGTGAAAACACAACTTTATGAGCTTATTGCTGTGGGGCCCCATCGTGATGCATAAGGGAAATCCAAACCTCCCAGACATCTTGATAGCTTATTTTAACCATTGGGACTAACTATGAGGCATATCTGAAGCTCAGGTGGGACACACCACAGAAAGATCAACGCTCACCATTACAACTCCCAAAATGAGTGATCACCGGTTAAACCTCTCTAGTGGCCCACCACGATATTGTTTTTCAAGATCTGGACCGACCAGAGTATCCTAGGGGGTTCACACAAATGGAACATTTAAATGGTTGCTCGACCCAATATCTGTGTGGCCCCCAAATATCATTCAACGGTAAAACAATGGTGACACTATTTCCTGTGGTATGGCCCACATGAACATCTGATTTGCCTCAAACTTGGGCCCACCCCCTAGAATAACACTCCCTAGCCAATGGACGGCTTTGATCCTAGACCCATAGACTATAAATGGGACCCACCTAAAACTTTGCCAAATCACGTGGAAGCATGCAAACATGAAAAAGCCACTGTCTTAAAAACATGCGCCCAAGCGCTGTTGAGAATCGTTAGTGATTGAAAACATGTGTGGGGCCACCATGGTGCCCTTTGGACCATCCGAATCGTTCATAGAGTCACAAGGGCCCACACGTGTCATATGCATGAAAACTAGCTTGATCTGATACTTCTATGGCTCCACATGAGTCCTCAACGGTGATTGAATGGTGGAACTGTTTCCTCTCGTATGGCCCACCTGGAACTTGGATTTAGATGAAATTTAAGGCCACCTCTTAGAATGGCGACCCTGAACTAATGAACCGTTCAGATTTGGGGCCCATGAACTACAAAGGAGACCCACTAACCGGTTTTCCAAAAGACGTACGAAACCATACAAATTCATGGTACATACGGGTTGTCAACATCAACCAAGGTTCAGCGCCTCCAAGAGCTCACCATCTGAGTGATTTGGAGAATCTGACCTGTTCACAGGATCAGTGTGGTCCACACGTGCCAGAATACACAAGATTAACCTGATCCAAGTTTCAAGTGGACCACACCATAAGATGATACATATGAACCGTTACAACTCCCAAACCAACAAGTATATAAAGGGGTTGCGTGAGTGGCATAAAAGAGGAGAGAGAAGGAGAGAGAAGAGGAGAGAGGAGGGGAGGATGAGATTGGGAGTTTCTCACATGCGCTCACTCTTTGGAGGTGGAGTACATGCGCTTGAATGCATGCACCCATCATTCCAAGGTGGGAGACATGCGCATGGATGCATTTCCCAATGGAGGGACACATGCGCTTGGATGCATTCCAATATCCAACTACCAAAAATCATAAAAATGCACCAAGTGCAAGGGGGACATGCACCCAAACTTTGTTGGTTAAAGTAGTGAAGCCACATGCGCCCATCTCCACCCACCAGGCGCATGTGCAGAGCCACATGCGCCCGGAAGAAGTCGTCTCTCTCTCTCGTCTTGTATGTTGGTCATGTGCACCTACTCCATGTCACATGCGCCCACCACCCTACTACATGCGCTCACTCTCATAGACATGCGCCAGCCCTCTTCCAACGTGCGCCTGAACTGGTTACACCGGAACTGCACTGCACATCTCTCTGCACTGCACTGCACATCTCTCTGCACTGCCTGCACTTGCACTACACACTACACACCTTATTTACATAAAAACGTTTAAGTAAATGTCATAATTTATGTTTTCTATTTACTTTAAGTTATTTATGTAAATAAGGAAGTACCTCCCATTTGGATTCAATAAAAAATACTAGAAAAATAAATTCCCAACAACGAAGATTTTGATTTTCCATCCGAAGTACAAATCGCAACTTTTTGGCACTCCCCAAAAAGTTCGCCTTTTGATTGGAGGGGTTTTCTTCAAATCTAAACCGTCCAAAAGATCTGAAATACCCTAATTATGCTTAAAAACCAAAGTCTGGTGAAATATTCATGATATTTTATGGTCGATCTGTGGATATATCAAAAATTCAGATTTTTACTTAGAATTTTCAGGCAGCGAAATGACCAAAATATCGTTTTAATGCAAATTTGTACAGAAATGGAGTTATGACTAGATAATATTGATTGCTTCATACATTAACACCTATCTTGCTTAATCTAGCATTCATTCACGCTTAATCTAGTTGCTTAATCCAGCACTCGTCTCTGCTTAATCTAGCACTCATCTTTGCTTAATCTAGCATTTATCTAACTCGACATGTACTGAACTTCACATGGCATATATACTATTGTGTTCTCATATACATTCATTCTCATATGACATACCTTCTGTTGTATTCATCAAATACAATCAATCTCATATGATATACATTCAATTACATTCATTGTACATTGAAAATCCCTTATCTCGTTACAATGCCCTACACATTTATGCACCTGTGAGCAGGTTCTCTTCTTGTCTCTCGTTGTGTATTAGCTATCAACGAAGGTGCGAGGTCGAGATCACTTCTGAAGACAAGTAGACATACTCCAACCTTACTCGAAAACTGATTATAGGAACTTTGTATCGATTATGTTCATCGCACAATTAGGATTCAGCCCGGATTGAGGCTCAAGACTAACCAAAAGGGACTATGGTTATCACAAGAAACCACAAACAAAAGAGTTCCAACTAAGCTTGAAACATCCTGCTATGGATATTGCCATTATGAAAAAGACAGTTGATGCCCTACCCATCGACAACGGGTCCGTCGGTTGAGCTGATGAGGCAGTTGCGGAGTGCTTTCCTAAGGTCACCTGTGCGCTGTAACAGGCGCGGGCCTTGGGTTATGCCGACCAACATTCGAGGATCGTGTATTCCAGCGGTCACCTGTTCACAGTAACAGGCGCGGGCCCAGAGTTGCACCACTCGATTAAAAACCTCGTTCGGGAACGTTGCGGAGTGCTTTCCTAAGGTCACCTGTGCGCTGTAATAGGCGCGGGCCTTGGGTCATGCCGACCAACATTCGAGGATCGTGTATTCCAGCGGTCACCTGTGCGTAGTAACAGGCGCGGGCCCTGAGTTGCACCACTCGAATCCTGACAGTCTCTCAACCCGGACAATCCGAAAGAAAATGGGACATAAACATCCGGCTTGTCTAAGAAATGTGGTTCAGTCCATAACAAGAAAATAAATAGGTCTCTACGACCATGAACTCAAAGACGATAGTCCCCGATGACTTAGTCACTTGCTCGATCTATCCGGGCCTTATCTCGAATACTCCATCTATTGTACAAACATTATTCATAGTGGAGCTTTGTCACTTTGTGCCGTGGTTTTCTCCCGCAAGGGTTTCCACGTAAAAATTCCTGTGTTCTCTGTGGTGTGCATGATTTACATTGATATTTCTTCATTTGCTTTATTTAATCTATCTATAATGTATGCATTCATTTACTTTTGCCTTTTAATCAAGGGTGGTCAACCATTGATATAATTAAGGGCTCGTGACAGATATCACAGCCTAGAATGTAAAAGATCTCAGAATCTCTGGAATAAAATTCACCTTGCGATATCTCTCTTGCGTACACTTGGTGATTGCTTATGATTGTCTATGAATGTCCTATACTCAGAATTCCCCCAAAACAATGAAACACGAAAAAAACTACATTGAGCACGATTTTTCTAGTTCTAACAGTAAGTATCTTGTTTTCCTTATCCGCTGTGCTGCTCTGGGGCTCATTATGATGAAACGCATTTGTTGTAGTTCACTCGGATGTCGTATGCCAACTTTCCACTTTACTATACCCCTCAACGTGTGGAAGCATATGATTCTTCGTGTCTTCGAATCATGCTCTCCGACGTTGAATCGTTTCAATGGTACTTGGGCGAGAGATTGCTCCGACAGATCACTGGCGTGGCTTGGGTTCCTTGTTCCTCACATCCTCCGGCTACTTAGATTTCGGCCGATGATATGGCCGATGCTTTCGCAGGCCAGCCTGGATTTCACTTCATGATCCCGGATCGTGACTACGACGAGTGGTATTTGCTGTACGGATAGGGACCTCTTCTTCCTTCACTTTACGTCCCAGGGGGTCGTCGTAGATATGCTGGCGGATCATTGACAGCTCCTCTGATGGACCTTCATCGTCGGGAGCGGGATGAGGGGAGGGATGATGACGATTATGTTGGCGATCTGTAGCCTGCTTTTCTGAGAATGTATTCAGCTTATTTGATGTATGACCTTCTTCCTTTTGCTTTTACTTTCTTCTATATCAAAATCTTCTGAATGAATATACAACCTCTGATTTGCCTCAGAACCTCTTGATGATGCTTGGATGTCTTGATTTTCGAATCATTCTTCGATGCTTTGTGGAAGATAAGATTTCTCAACTGTATGGATGATGACTTGAATGGTTCGGATTGCTTGATTAGGTCCTATGGGCCCTTTCCAGACTTCAGCTTTGCTTTGGAGCACCTATCCTTGATGTTTTGTGAGGCTAAGAAGGCTTTCCATGGTGCGGATGATGACATGAATGGTTCAGATTGCTCTTTTTAACCATGTGGGCCCACTTGATGATCAGATCCTGGACTCTGACCTTCTTTCTTGATGATCAGGCCCTTGATCTTGCTATTTGATGAGCCATGCAGGCCTTTCCATGGTTTGGATTATGATGATCTAGCCCTAGGATGGCTCAGTTTGCTTGGGGACCACTCTTGATCAATTTTCCTTCTCTTTGACTTGATCAGCCCTATGTTGGCCGCAATACTTCATGATTGGATAGGTGGGGTATCTTCCAGATGATTCAGATCAGCCTCAAACGAAACCTGGAGTTGATTGGAGCCTTGGGCAGCCCTCAAGGTGCCAACTGTTGATGTGGACTGTCAGTCTCACCTACCAGCGACCGTGAGGCCAATCTCGCAGAGAGGGAGTGAACCCGTCCGTACTGGCGGCCCACAGCGGGCCGCCCAAACCTCGCCTCTTGTGCTGTCCGTGTGGACTTTGGTTTGAACATTCTCCTCTTGCTTTCTGTTACTATCCCCATATTCCTTGTACTCTCAAGTTCGATTCCAGCCATGAATCTTACCCTTGTCTCATCTTTCCTTCTCTTTTTGTCTTCTTCTTGGTTTGTCTTTTCTCAAGCAATGGATGGTGGAGATTTAAGGGCTGTGGGGGCGGTCCATGATGGGTCCCACACTTCAGAAAGTGGTGAGGGCTTTAATGATGGTGAGATGCCTTTGATTGATGGTTTGGTTGAAGCCTTAACTAGGGGTATTGATGGGGGTTTAAGGATGGTGGTTGGTGGAGCTTTGAATGGCCCCATTAATGGCAGCCATGCTGAAAATTCAAGTTTGAATGGAGCATTGACTATAGGAGGAATGGATGGTATGGATGAGATGGGGAGATGGGACATAGGTGAGGCTATGCATCCTTTGAGTGTGGGCCGCATGGATGATGTGATTGACGGTGATGATGGGGTCACAATGGACATAGATGGGTTGATCTCATGTCTAGACGGTATGGATGGTTCGGATGATACCTTTGATGGCTTGGATGCTCTCGATGATGACCGAGATGTGCGGTAGACTTACTTAGGTGGACTTAATGTGATCATTGATGACGTCCCCCTGATGATGGACGGTGTGGATGTCCCGATGATCCCTTTGATTGGACAGAGTGATGATTGGATTCATGACTTCATGTTGGAGGGGACTGTAGTTCCAAATCTAACTGTTGATTCTTCGATCGGGGTTGCTGAGGCCTTTCTTGACGGTTCAGATGCATTTTTCAGCGGTCAGATTGGTCAGGATGCCATGATGTGTGGTGTGATCTTTGCTGATAGCCCTTTTGACGGAGAGTATCAACCTTCCATTGATTGTCAACCCTTTACACATTTAGTTCACGAGGTGGGAGAGTCTTCTCGTGCGGTTGAGGTTGTGACCGTTTCAGATAGCGATGCGACTATATCAAACATAGCCGATGCTGGGGATAGGTCAGGGGCTGTTGAGTTTGCAGAGATTCCTGCCTTTCCTTCTCCTTCGCCCATTGATCTTTCGATCCTTGATGAGCTGTCATCGATACCTGGGCCTTTTGTTCTGGAGGGGATTCCTGCGAGGACTTGTCAGTTGCTTTCTTGTCCTTCTTACTCGCCATGACTGCTTGCTTGGCTTGACAGCTTGTCGGCTTACGAGATTCGAGATCTGGAGTCCTATGGCTTCGGCGGTCTAATCCATATGACTAGAGTTGATATTAATTGGAGGATGCTCGAGGCTGCACTGATTAACTGGGTCCCTTCGTTGAACTTGTTCGCGTTCAACGACATGGAGATGGGACCTTCTTTGGAGGAGCTTGAGCGTCTGACCGGTCTTCCTTGGGATTACACTCAGTATTTCTCGTCGAAGACCTTGGCGAAGACTGCCACACCGCAGAATTGGTTTGGGATCCCGTATCTTGTTCAGCCTATAGCTGCCGGCCAGGATGCTGTTGTGTTCTCCTTGGACTTGTTGTATGATCTTTTCTCGGGCCCTCGGAGTGTAGCAGGGGCCCTACTCTCTCAGAATGCGCTAATGTTCTGTTTGATAGCTGAGGTGTTATTCTCGAGATGGCGTAGATCTCAGACTCCTTTGCTCTTTGAGGTGATGAGCTGAGTTGTTCGACATCAGGGGATCATTTCTCTCGTCCTGGCTGAGCTGTTTAATGGGTTGACTGACTGTGCCCTGGGCCACACTCATGTCCTTCGCGGCTGCTGTGCATTCCTCCAAGTATCTTTTCTGCACTTTTCTTTTTCTTTTCTTATCTGTTTGGGAATTGCTTTGCTTTATCTGAACCTCCTTACCTTCTTACGACCAGATCTGGCTATGGGAGCGTCTTTCGCTGACCGTCCCTGTATCATTTCTCGGCACTCGTCGTCCTGACCTTATGCGACATATCATGGAGTTTCTTCCTCATACAGCTAGGATGAGTGAGCCCTTGTATCCCAAGATGTTTGCTGAGCTGCATGACTGGGATGTTCATTGGGAGTCATCTTGGCTCTCACTTCCTCCAGTACTTTGTGATGCTCACCGCCTTCCTCTGATGCTGGTAGGCTTTCGATCTTACTTTTCTTATCATCCTATCCAGTTCGTTCGGCAGTTCGGGTATAAACAGGATGTTCCTCCTTTTTCCTTCTCGGGTATCGGGCATCGATCACTTCCAGCAAATCATCTGACTTTAGGACTCGAATTGATGGATCCTAGGCGAGTCACCTAACTGTTGATTTTCTTGGTTTTGAGCTGTAGACTTTTTCGATGGCGACCGCCCCATACCAGCATTGGGTTGCTAAGCAGTCTTTATATCGACGCATTCCTTGCTGGCACCAGTTCGCCGATGAGGATGAGCAGGAGATTCTTGGGGATGCTGGCTCTTCATCTAGTTCATATGAACCCTTTGAGGAGCGTCCATTCATCGATCCTGGTTTCCTCTTGGCCACTCATTGCCACTTGTTGTCTGAGATCTCTGCACTTCGGTATCATTGTGAGATGATGTCGAGGAGATTGGCTGCCAATCAGAGGTTGTCTGATGAGGAGACAGCGATCCGTAGCCTTGAGCGAGATGAGGTGCATTACCTGCGTATGGAGGTGAGCAGGTTGAGAGCGAGGCTATTTCATTATGAGTCAGAGGACTTACCTGACGTGGCCGAGGAGGAGGGCATAGATTGATGGTTTGCTTTTTAGTGCTGTGTCGGCCGTCTGTACGTTCCTTTTTGCATAGTACATGACTGGTGATGATGCATTTTTTTTTGTATTTTTTTTAAAAGATAAATGATATATGTAAAAGAAACATGATGCATTTAATGAAAAGAGAAAACTTTTTTGAGAACTTATTGTGCCATGAGTTGTCTTGTGAGTGTGTTTGGATTTTGTGCCGGGACGTAGGAATCAGAACTGAGGCTCGGCCAATGCTTTGACTGATGTTTCGAGATTGACTTGTATGATCCCTTTAGTTCCTTAGAGGTGTAGGCAATGGAAACTGTTGCTTCTTGAGATTGTCAGAGTTTGTAGAGTTCTTTGTTTCCGACTGTACTTCTTCTTGTTCTTGAACTACAACTTGAGCTTATCTGGACTGTCTGGTTTCTTGATACTTGCACCTTTTTTTTCTTTTTCTATTCAAGCCACTTTTGCCTACAGCGCTCCTTCGAGTTTTCACCACAGCCGGCCTTTTCCTGTCATTTTTGCCCGTAGCACCCTTTCGGGTTTTCACCACGTTCCGGGTATTTGATCTTGCCTGCCCCTTGGCAGCTATGTTGTTTTTACCTTCGGCGCCTTTTGGGTTTTCACCAAGTCCGATGTACGCCCACTATTTTTACTTGGAGCGCCCTTTCGGGTTTTCACTCCGCCCTCTTTGTTTAGGCACACATTTTCTTTCTCTTTTTTTTGGATTTTTGGATAACTGCGGCGGCTAGAGGTCGAGAATCCGTCGTTGCCGGCCGATGGTAGCCTTTCAGCCCTTATCCTGGGTTACAATGATAGAGCTGTCGGTCCTAGACATAGACCTTTCTGAGATGGATGGATGGGTGACTGTGTTTCTTTTCGGATTGATTTTTCTCAGGTGCCTTATTTTGGCTTCCCATTTTCTTTTCTTTTCTTTTCTTTTTTTCTTTTTCTTCTCTTTTTTTCTTTTGAATCCCTTTTGAAACACTTATTGGTGGATGGAAATGATTTTTCAGAGGTTTTAGCTTTGACCCCTTGACTTCAGCTCTATTAATGTAATTCTTGATAAGGTCAGAATGACTTACCCGTGAAAGATCTTCACTTTGTCGGCGTTGATTAGCTCAGGAAGATCCACCCCTCTCATGCTGATGAGTCTGAGGGCGCCTCCGGGAAGTACTTCTCTGATGATCAGTGGTCCGTCCCATGAAGGTTTGAACTTTCCTTTGGGATCCGGAAGGTGCAACGGTAGAATCTTCTTCATGACCATATCACCCACCTTGAAACTTCTTTTTCGGACTCTCTTGTTGTAAGCCCGAGCAATCATTTTCTGATATCACTGGGAATGACTTAGCGCACGCATGCGCTTCTCATCTGCTAGCTGTAACTGATCGAATCTGGCCTGTTGTCATTCTCTTTCTTCAATTCTGTTATCTAGTAACACCCGTAGTGACGGTATTTCCACCTCGACTGGTAGAACTACTTCCATTCCATAAGTAAGCTCGAAAGGAGTAACGCTTGTAGCAGACCGTACAGACGTTCGATAGGCCCAAAGTGCATATGGGAGCATATCTGACCAATCTCGATAAGTCACGACCATCTTCTCAAGTATCCTGACGATTGTCTTGTTTGCGGCTTCTACCCCACCATTCATCTGAGGACGATAGGGGCTTGATCGATGACGTTGAATCTTGAATTTGCTGAGGAAGTCATCCATTTTCTTGTTGACGAACGGGGTCCCATTATCTGTGATAATAGCATTGGGGATTCCATACCGGCATATGATGTTGTTCTTCATGAATTTGATCACCTGGGATGCTGCAATCGTGGTGTAGGAGGCTGCTTCTACCCACTTGGTGAAGTAGTCGACTGCCACAAGTATATACTCATGACCGTTTGATGCTTTGGGACTAATCTTCCCAATGATGTTGAGTCCCCACATGGAGAAGGGCCAGGGAGCCGTCAGATTGTACAGTTCTGATGAGGGGGCATGAATTTGATTCGCGTGCTCCTGACACTTGAAGCATTTTCTAACGTGCTGACAGCAGTCTGTCTCCATGGTGAGCCAATAGTAGCCGAGTCGTAAAATCTTCTTTGCCATCATGTGCCCATTCATGTGTGAGCCACAGATTCCTTCGTGTATTTCTTTCATGATCTTTGCAGCTTCTGTTTCATCGACTCATCGAAGGAGGACGTGATTATAGCATCGCTTGTAAAGGATTTCGCCACTGATGGTGAACTGGCCAGCCAAACATTGGATGGTTCGGCAGTCTGTTGCTGTTGCTGACTCCGAAGACTCCTGGGTTTCGAGATATTGCTTGATGTCGGCATACCAGGGTTTGTCAAGGATAGCTTCGGCTTCTTCTATTTGCAGGCTGTAGACACCCCACCTTTGGCTACACTGTTGGTAGAGATAGCTAGATGAATGGAGGACCATACCCCCAAATCCCAAGTCCAAACTCAGCCAAACTCACCCTTGTAAGCCCCTTTCCACAGCCCAGTTCAAGCCTGAACCCAGTCAACCCAGTCCTAAACACCACCCTGAAAAACCCCCCATAAAAAAGGCCAGTAAAAAAATCCTAAAAAGTCAAACTCACTGAGTCAACCCGCTGAGTCAACCCGCTGAGTTAATCGCTGAGTCAACCCGTCGAGTCAACCCGTCGAGTCAAAACACCGAGTCAACCCGTCGAGTCAAACCACCGAGTCGACCCGCTGAGTCAACTCACTGAGTCGACCAGTGAGTCCAGCAGCAGCCCCGAGGGAGCAACCGTACTCGCTGGAAACCGAGGAGCGGCCGTACGGGCAGCCCATGGTAGGCCGCCCGGACAAAATTACGAGAGCTGCCACTCTCCGCTGCTATAAATACCCCCCTCCCCTTCTCATTTCAACATCCCTTCAAGTCCAGCCAGTCCGGGTGCGATCCGAGTCCCCTTTCCCCTTTAGTCCATTTTTCCACCAAGGAGAGCCCGAGTGAGGAGAGCCTAACCCTGGTCCAGCCCAGCCTGACCACTGGTCCAAGCCTCTCAAGTCACCCAAGTCTTGATCCAACCACTCGAAGCAAACCCTTGCGACACTTCCGTCCATCCAGCTACTCTTTTCCAGCATCATCTCATTTGCATCTAGCATAAGTGCAACATTTACTTTTCTTCCAACCCCCTTGCTTCACTGCAAACACTTTGATTATTCAAACACACCGCATGCATCTCGCATAAAGTACCTGTCAGTTCGAGCGTATGCTCTGGGCTTGCCCGTTGTTGGAACCTGCCCATCAGAAACTCTTACTGTTCAGACCTGCATTCACGTACATATCACTATAAACACTTTGAATATTCAAGCACACAGCATGCATCATCTCGCATAAAGCACCTGTCAGTTCGAGCGTACTCTCTAGGCTTGCCCGTTGTTGGAACCTGCCCATCAGAAACTCTTACTGTTCAGACCCGCATTCATGCATCATGTCATCCATGAGAATATACGAGGATTAAACTAGACTTTCAAGTATTCGATCGATTCTGTGAAGTAGAGACCGTACTTCGGTACTGGGCAGTGTGTGGGGTGCTTAACCTCTTCCCACCCTGTAACCGTGATCCCTTACCTTGAATCTCTGGCCGCAGATCAACAGGAGTCATTTTAGAGGAAGGAAGCTTTAGATTCCCTTCTCTAACGTTTCTACGGGGTCTAGCCGACTGTAGATTCGAAGTAACTGGATAGTGGCGACTCTGGTCTTATATAAACCCATTTAAACATATCCAGCTTAACACGACAACCAAACAAAGCCCTCGAGAATGAGGCAAGCCAGTGGCACAAACGGCGATTTCGCACTCACGCATCCTCATCTCCTTCTGTTCCGAAAGGAAAGGGGAAGGGAGAAGAACGTCGTGGGGGAGTGCGGAAAAATCGGCGAGGGTCCACAGAATGCCGACTCTGCTGGGGAGTAGCTAGTCCCACTAGTCGTGATCCGACTTGAAAACAGAATCCTTCCCGTACTTGAAAGTCATTAATCCTCATACAATCTCATCTGCATAGCATTCTACCCAAAACCCAAAACAAACAAAAAATAGAAAAATCCCTAAACCAAGAAAAAAATAGAAAATCCCAAAACCCAAAAAGAATATAGTCCTCACCATTGCGCCTCCTCGGGCTCAACGTGTTCGGAAACAGCTTCCCTTCCGTAGCATAATCCGCACTCGGGCTCAGCAAGCCATGTCCGACCACGAAGAAGAAACTCATCACTTCCCTGCTCTTGAAATGACCGAAGTGCAACCTCCAGCGCAACAGCCCATTGATAATAAGCCAATCATACAAGAATTGGCACAAGGAGTGAGAGCAATGCAAGAAATGCTCTTGCAATTCATGCAAGCACAAGCCACCGCAGCAGCCAACAATCAAGTTGGCCCAGTTCAGCAATCTCAGCAACCATGTCGGGTCCTCCCGGCCTCTAATTCAAATCAAGCACAACCATCGGAGTCTGTCCAAGACTACCGACAGCAGCCTTCTCAGCCCTTTGCTATGGGGCATCCTTCTCAATACCTTCCTGCATCAACGGGACCATCTCAGAACATCCCGGTCGCAGGGACTTCCAGTCAGCTTCCAGTCAATCTTGCAAACAACAATCTCAGTAGATCTCAGCACGTCCCCGCCGATGGGACACCTTTTCAATTTCAGCACATTCCCGCCGATGGGATTTCAATTCAATTTCCAGCAACAGGGACAGCACTGGCGAATGCCCACAACGGGGGTCAGTGTCAAGCCCACATCAATCAGCGGATAGTGGCGAATACCCAACAAGGGGGTCACTTCCCAGCATCTCAGCCTCCTGCAAACAGGAGCACTTTTCAATTCCAGCACATCCCCGCCGATGGGATTCCAGTTAATTTCCAGCAATCTTCAATTCAGCAAAATCCAGTTAATTTTCAGCAATCTTCAATTCAGCAAAATCCAGTTAATTTCCAGCAAGTTCCAGTTCAACCTTCAGTACAGTCTCCAGTTCAGTTACCATCATTTCAAGCACAAGTTCATCAGAATCCAGTTCAGTCATCAAATCAATTTCAGCAACCCGCGGTTGCTTTTCAGCAAGCCCATAGGGTCGAAGACATCGACCACTATGCCGAAGAAGAACGTGCCTTACTCCAGGAGGCACCAGTCGCTCGAACAAATCACTCAGGACTGGACGAGTTGCGGGAACAGTTCCAGATCTTGCAAAATCAGCTTCAGCGACAGCAAGGAATCGACTTACCTTCGACCAAGTTCAGAGACTTGTGTCCTTTCCCAGATGCTCAAGTACCTCAAAACTTTGAGGTACCAAAATTCAAGAGATACGATGGCAGCGGTTGTCCCACAGCACATCTCAAGGCTTTCTGCGGGGAGCTGAGTGCAATCGCAGGAAATGAAGGGGCCCTTATTCGTTTGTTCCAAAAATCTCTGAAGGGCGATGCCCTAGATTGGTACACTTCATTGGACTGCCACCGCATCAGAACATGGGAACAGCTTTCCCAGGCTTTCGTCGACAGATTCGCATACAATCTCAACATGGCACCCAGAAGAGCCGACCTCGCAGCACTCAGGCAAAGGAGTGATGAAACACTATCAGCTTATGTGGGACGTTGGCGAGCTATGGCAGCCAGAATGCGGACACCCATCAACGACGAAGAACAAATCTCCATGATTGTCCATTCAACATATCCGGGCATATCTGGATATCTCATTTCGCATCCATATGCGAATTTCTCACAATTGATCCGTGCTGGAGAGCAGGTTGAAGCAGGAATCCGGGCCGGGACGATCTCCCCATGGCCTCATCAAGCCACTCCAGTCAAGAGGAACAGAGTGGAAGGTAGACCTATCGGGCATGGGAATGGAAACCGCAGTGGTTCTCCTCCCCGCCCAACAGAGGTAAACAACATCAACACCACTGCTCAAGGAAATCAACATGCTCCCCCACGGGGACAGCAACAGTATCAGCAGAATCAAGTTCAGCATCAGCCTCAGCGGTATCAGCCACAACCGAATCCTCAGCCACAACCACCTCGACAACAGCAGCAGTTCAGAGGAAACGGCCAATACTCATACCAGAACAGGCAGAATTACAGGGAGTCCAGGAAGTTTACTCCACTCAGTCAACCACTTAGTCAAATCATGACTACGCTGGTACAAAAGCAATTACTCACTCTGATGACACCTAGGCCTCCTCCTCATCCTTTGCCACCAAACTACCGAGAAAATGAGTATTGCGCCTATCATCAAGGACGTGGCCAAGCCACTGATCGATGCTATACTTTGAAAAATGCTATACAAGACCTAATTGATGACCGCAAGATCGTCATCTCGGTCCCTGGAACTTCTCCAGCAGCTTCCACCAACATCCTTCAGAATCCTCTGCCTCAACATCCGACGGACCCCAGTTCGTCTCGTGGCCCTGCAGTCAATAGTATAGAAGAAGGGGATCATCTCGATCGCTTCTTCTCCCCCATCCAATCCATTCACGCCTACACTTATGAGCCAACAAATCCTCCTCCAATCTTGCAAGGGGCAAGTCCCTTTCTTCCTTCAATCTCCGAGCCAGTAGTGCTCGAAGGAGCACCTCCATATGATATACCAGTTGTTTAAAGGGCACCTTACAACCATTCAAGCTGGGAACCAGTCGTCCTGGAAGGAGCACAATCATACATTGAGCCCACATACGAACCTGTCATCTTGCAAGGGGCAACTCCAGAACAATCCAATCCGCAATGGAAGGATTACACTCATCAGCAGCAAGAGCCCGTTGTCTTGGAAGGAGCTCTTCCAGTCAAGCCTGTCATATTGCAAGGGGCAAGTCCCGGAGGAGTATCAATCACGCTACGGCAGCTCGGACGAACAGAGAAACCTCCTGCCATATCAAGAGGACCAGTATTCATTCCATGAGAGCCTCCCGCCCCAGGAACAATCAAGCCAGGACCACGACCTTATGTGGTCTATGAAGACAAGCCTCGATATTACCCCTTCAGCACAGGCAACAATGTAGTCCTCAAGGCAAAAGCTCCATACGAGGAAGATCTGGTACCCACAACAGCACCGTTGCAAGAACCGGTGGTCCTAGAAGGCAAAAGGGAGGAAAACTACAAAGAGGTTCCATGGCACTATCCAGAATGTGCGGAAGTGGGGAACATGAATCCCAATGGGCGTTGCATCCGAAGAGATAATCAGAATAGAGGAGATACCAAAGGCGCTCTCTCAGGCCTTGACAACAAAAATGAAGCCGCATACGATGTGGCGACTCAGCTCAAGTCAATCCCTGCACAAATCTCAGTATGGAAGCTACTCTGCACATCTCGCATACACCGAGAAATGTTTGCCAAAACCTTGAATGATGCTCATGTCTCCTCCGATTCGGCACCAGAAATGATAGCTTTGATGATTGGACAACTCCTGGCTCCGCGCGCCATCACCTTCACAGATAATGAGTTGCCACCAGAGGGACGTGATCATGGGCGATCCCTCAACATAGCCTTACGATACAAAGACCTCTGTGTTCCGCTGGTCCTTATCGATAATGGCTCAAGCTTAAATGTCTGCCCACTCAAGACTGCAGAACGTCTGGGAATCAGTCCTTCTTCATTCCGACCCAGCACCATATGCGTCAGAGCATTCGACAACACCCTCCGATCAGTGGAAGGGGAGGTCGACATAGAGGTACAAATAGGTCCGAAAGTCTCACCATCACATTCCAAGTCCTGGATATATCAGCCTCTTTCAACATGTTGCTCGGACGACCTGTGGCTGCACAAGGTTGGAGCTGTGCCATCAACCCTGCATCAACGAGTGAAGTATATCTGTGGAAATCAAGTGATCTCTATCCATGCAGAGAAGGAGCTCATCATTCCTTCCAATGCTGCTGTCCATTGAACCAGACATCCCGGTCATCGATATCCAGCACTCTGAAGAAGACATCCCGTTTCATAGTTTCGAATTCGAGATTGTGAACTCTATCGCCAATCCAGAATCGATAAGGGTGGAACGTGTCTTTTCACCGGCAGAGCGTCTGAGCCTCAAATACCGAATGAAGAATCACTTCAAATCCAGAAAGGTACCGCTGATATATAACCAACGCAAATGGGGACTCGGATACAGGTCAACATTCATGGACAAAAGGAGGAAGAAATTTCGGTGCTCACCCATCCAGTTCGTCAAGCCAGGAGAACCTTGCAAAGATCCAGGAGGGAATCAACCGACTGCACTACACAAAGGCCTCCCGATGAGCCTAGTTTGGGCCACATGGCCTCCCATTCGATGGGATCAGATTCTCGAACCATCTAAGCCTCCAGAAGAAGAAGAAAAGGATGAAGACGAAAAAGGAAGTCAAATACAGCAGCTTCAAGACCAGGTTACTCTGACACCTGCTCCCAACCAGGGGCACAACTTGCCCACTTCTCTCAACCAGGGGCACAACCTGCCCACTTCAATCAGCAAGGGGCACAACTCGCCCATCTCAACACCAATTAGCAAGGGGCACGACTTGCCCATCTCTGCAAAGTCAACATCATCAATCATCAGCCAAGGGCAGAAGCAGCCCATCCATTGGACCAAGAAAGGGAAGTGGCCAGCCCTAGATTGGTCTGATGTCCAGGTTCCAAACTTGTGTCTCACTGTGAAACCAGACGAACTGCAATGCGAGGTAAGTGATCCGGGAGGGACTGAGTGCGACTCAGATCTCAAACCCGACCAGCAAGAAGTCATGGTCATTAGGCCAGACCATGATTCTTCGCCCAAATCATCAACCCCCACCTCTTCAGGGGAGGAAGTGTGGGGTCCTGAATGGTCATCTGTTCCCCTCACTTTTGAATCAGCCAAAAAGCCATCTGAGGGCTCTGGCTTTAAAAAAAAATGCCTGTTTAAGCAGCGACCGGAACTTTGGAACAAGTTGGGATCAATCATGGTCTGCAATGCCCACTTGTTCAAAGTCCTGTGAATTTCGAAAATCCAAAAAAATAAAAAACTTTCAAAAGCCAAAAACATCTAGTATTTCCATTTCAGAAAAATCTCAAAAACCAAAAAATATTTCTTTTCCTACATTCAATAGTGTGCCAAGTTCGTCTAATAAGTCGCATGAGTTTGAAGTCGAATCATATGATTTCGACATCGAATTAGACTTCGAACTCATGGGTCTGGACGAAGCTCGGGACGAGAAAGATGATGATCCAGCTCCCGAACTAGAGGATCTCCTCAAAAAGTTCGAAGCTAAAGCCAATGTTGTAGCCGATGATTTCGAGATAGTAAACTTGGGGACGCCTGAGATCCCTAGGGAAGTACGCATTGGAAAATCGTTGCCACCTGAGATGAAACAGAAAATGATAGAGTTCCTAGCTCCAAGATTGTCCAACTTCGCGTTCTCATATGAAGACATGCCGGGGCTCGATGAAGAGCTCGTTGTACACCATCTGCCAACCAAGGCAGATATGAAGCCAGTGAAGCAGAAACTTCGAAGAATGAAGCCAGAGTGGGCCCTGAAAGTCCGAGATGAAGTCATCAAACAATACAACGCGGGATTCTTGGTAGTCTCCAATTACCCTGAATGGCTCGCCAACATCGTACCAGTACCGAAGAAGGATGGCAAGGTTCGAATGTGCATCGACTTTCGAGATCTCAACAAAGCCAGTCCAAAAGATGACTTCCGTTTGCCACATATCGACACTCTGGTCGACAACACTGCTGGATACAAGATCTTCTCATTCATGGATGGGTTCTCAGGTTACAATCAGATTAAGATGGCCGTCGAAGATCGTGAGAAGACAGCATTTATCACTCCCTGGGGAACCTTCTGTTACAGGGTGATGCCGTTCGGTCTGAAGAACGCAGGAGCAACATATCAGCGAGCAATGACAGCACTATTCCACGACATGATGAACAAAGAGCTCGAAGTATATGTGGACGACATGATCGTCAAATCTCGCACAATTGAAGGACACTTTGAAGATCTGAAGAAATTATTCAACAGATTAGAAAAGTACAAGCTCCGCCTCAACCCTCAGAAATGTGTCTTCGGTGCAATGGGAGGTAAGCTCCTCGGCTTTATGGTGAGCGAGGATGGCATCAGGGTCGACGAGACCAAAACCAGAGCAATCATTGAGATGCCCCCTCCTAGAACAGAGAAGGAAATTCGTGGCTTCCTCGGCAGAATTCAATACATCAGTCGCTTCATCGCATAGCTCACACCTATTTGTGAGCCCATATTCAAGCTCCTTCGGAAGAACGTCCCAAAAGAATGGAATGATGATTGCCAAGTTGCCTTCGATCGCATCAAGAGATATCTCATGAATCCTCCAGTCCTAGTGCCGCCCACTCCTGGACGGCCACTATTGTTATACATCTCGGTAGCAGCAGAACCCATTGGCTGTGTCCTCGGCCAGCACGACGAGACCGGGAAGAAGGAACAAGCAATATACTATTTGAGCCGGAAGTTCACCGACTACAAGACCAGGTATTCCCCGATCGAGAAGACTTGCCTCGCCCTAGTCTGGGCAACTCAGCGACTCCGTCAATACATGATTGCATTCCCTATTCTCCTCCTCGCTCACATGGATCCGCTCAAGTACCTGTTCGAGAAGCCGGCACTCACTGGAAGGATAGCTAAATGGCAGCTACTCTTGTCTGAGTTTGACATCACCTATGTCACTCAAAAGGCAATCAAGGGGCAGGCCCTCGCCGATCATCTTGCGGCTCACTCTCTCCTGGGCTATCAGCCGCTCAAGACGTTCTTTCCTGATGAAGATCTCTTGTTCATTGAAGAGGATGAAAAGAAGAAGAAAGATGAATGGACATTATTCTTCGACGGCGCAGCAAATTCTAAAGGGAGTGGTATTGGAGCAATCCTCTACTCTCCAGATGATGTCCCTATTCCTATCTCGAGGCTCATCGCATTCGAGTGCACCAACAACATGGCAGAGTATGAAGCATGCATCGCTGGCTTAAGGGAAGCCATAATCTTGGGCGTCAAGAAGCTACGAGTGTTTGGAGACTCATAGGTTATCATCAATCAGACCAATGGCGAATGGAAGACCAAAGACGAGAAGTTGATACCATATCATGTGTATCTTGACAATCTGATCGAAGAATTCAAGGAAATCACCTTCTCATACATGCCCAGAGCCAAGAACCAGTTCGCAGATGCTCTCGCCACGCTCGCATCAATGCTCGAGATCCCAAAAGGAGCTTCAGAATGGGAGCTCACAGTCGAAATTCAAGAAGAACCTGCTTTTTGCCTACAAATAGAAGAAGCCGAAGCTGTCCCTGACAAACCCTGGTATGCCGACATCAAGCAATATCTCGAAACCCAGGAGTATCCAGAGTCAGCAACAGCAACAGATCGCCGAACCATCCAGCATTTGGCCGGCCAATTCACCATCAGTGGCGAAGTTCTCTACAAGCGGTCCTATAATCACATCCTCCTCCGATGCGTCGATGAAACAGAAGCTACAAAGATCATGAAAGAAATACACGAAGGAATCTGTGGCCCACACATGAATGGGCACATGATGGCAAAGAAGATTCTACGACTCGGCTACTATTGGCTCACCATGGAGACAGACTGTTGCCAGCACGTCAGAAAATGCTTCAAGTATCAGGAGCATGCAAAGCAAATCCATGCCCCATCATCAGAGTTATACAACCTGACCACCCCCTGGCCCTTCTCCATGTGGGGACTCGACATCATCGACAAGATCAGTCCCAAAGCATCAAATGGTCACGAGTACATACTTGTGGCAGTCGACTACTTCACCAAGTGGGTAGAGGCAGCCTCCTACACCACGATTGCAGCATCTCAAGTGATCAAATTCATGAAGAACAACATCATATGCCGGTATGGAATCCCTAATGCTATCATCACAGATAATGGGACCCCGTTCGTCAACAAGAAGATGGATGATTTCCTCAGCAAATTCAAGATCCAACGTCATCGATCAAGCCCCTACCGTCCCCAGATGAATGGTGGGGTAGAAGCCGCAAACAAGACAATCGTTAGGATACTCGAGAAGATGGTCGTGACCTATCGAGATTGGTCAGATACGCTCCCATATGCACTTTGGGCCTATCGAACGTCTGTACAGTCTGCTACGGGCGTTACTCCTTTCGAGCTTACCTATGGAATGAAGGCAGTTCTACCAGTCGAAGTGGAAATACCATCACTACAGGTGTTATTAGAAAGCGGAATTGAAGAAGGAGAATGGCAACGGGCCAGATTCGATCAGTTGCAGCTAGCAGATGAAAAGCGCATGCGTGCACTAAGTCATTCACAGTGTTATCAGAAAAGGATCGCTCGGGCTTACAACAAGAGAGTCCGAAAAAGAAGTTTCAAGGTAGGTGTTGAACCTCCAATTTATACATTGCATTGCCCATTACACTACATAGTTTGCATGATTTTCATGGTTTAAAGGCCCACCTAACACGTGTTTCTGTGATTGTAGGGATGAGAGTGGATTTCATCAAATTGGAGCCAAAAGAATGTATTTGAAGACATTGCATGAAGTCCTAGGATGGACCAAAGAAAGAAGAAGAAAAAGGGAGAAAAGCGAATGAAGAAAAGAAGAAAAAGTGGAAGAAAAACAAGGCTGACCGGTCGTTTGACCGGTCAGCCACATAAATGAAGTAAATGGAAGGAGGCCGACCGGTCTTGACCGGTCGGCCAGGAAGGTTGGACACATTGCAGAAAATCAGCCCGACCGGTCATGACCGGTCGGCTATAGGCACTGGATGAAGGATAAAACAGCCCAACCGGTCGGGCATGCACGCTGGAACAATGGACAGTCCACACCGACCGGTCATGACCGGTCGACTGTGCTCTCTGGAGTATTTGAAAAGCCAGGCCGACCGGTCACGACCGGTCGGCCCTGCGTAAGAAGAATCCTTTCTAATTCGGGACTCCGAAAATTGCTGCGCAAGGCGTAGGATTTCGCAGAATCCGACGCAAGGGAGGATTGTTGCTATAAAAGGCCACCTAGGGGCTCTCCCTAAGGTATCAGAGAAGGGAAGGAACGTGACTTTAGAGGCTGAAGGCGACTGTGGAGCATCTGCAACATCTATCTTCGGGTTTTTCTAGTTTTATGCTTTATTTTTGAGTTTTTAGTTGTAGCATGACTATGCTCGGCTAAAACCTCTTAGCTAAGGCTGAGAGGTGAAGCTTGTAGCCAGTTCTATGTTAATTTCAGTTTGATTTAAGTATTTTTCAATTCAAAGTTGATTTCTCTTATGTTTCAATCCAATAGGTGGTAGTTTGAGATGTCTTATCTGAGTTCATGTGCTCCGGACATGAATTCCTTTTAATTCTCTGAGATTATCACAGGTTGCTTGTTTAGATTCGAATTATAGTAATCCTTGAGCAAGCCATAGTCCATAGGCATGGCTGTTACTCCGCAGGCTATGAATTTGAATTCTACAATGATTGAATGGACTTGAACTTGGAAGTTCAACTTGAATTGGATGAATGTGTGTGAATGCTTTACTTTCCAACTAGATGAGAGATGGGACTTCAAATCTAGTTGTGTTCTCTACTTGGATTGACTGAATTGACATAGGATTGCTACAAGTGGATCCTTGAAAGCCTTAGTACATTATATCTCTGATTTTTCATTAAGTTACTGTTTTAATTAAACATCCCATTGAATTTGAATTTACTCTATTAAACTGAGTTGCTGGAGTAATTAGGAAGCTGTTACTCTTTCCCTGTGGATCGACCTCGGTCTTACCGAGATTTATTACTACATCGCAGCCTTACACTTGAGGCGAGCGAACAAGTTTTTGGCGCCGCTGCCGGGGATATAGATAACGATTTCCAAATAATTTCAGTGGCTGTAGAAGTAGCAGTGGATAGTTTTTCTGATTTTCTTAGAACTAACAAGTTTTTCTGTTTTATAGGAATTTTTCTCTAGTTCAAGCGCATCAGGTGATAACTTTCTAACTTAGCTTCTGCAAAATTTTCTTTCAGTTTCATATTTTAGTTTTCTAGAATAGGATTAGTTTCAGTTTCTGGTTGAGTGGTTTATATCCCGTTGGGAACGTAACCATTCAAATCATCTCCAATCTGAAGGTGGTTTAGTTGGACCTTTATCAGTCCATAGACGAGTCCGGAATTATCAAGAGCATTGTGAAAGTTTGGGGAGTATGGATCAAACACCCTTAAGGAATCCTCCCCCCCTACTCCAACCACAAACGCAAATCAGGAAGGAGTAGGAGAGAATGAGGTACATAATGTTCCTCCAATGAGATCACTACGGGATTACCTACAACCTGCTCGTACAATTACACCTTCTTGCATAGTTCTACCAGCTAACGGTGGGACTCTTGACATAAAACCGGGAGTAATCCAACTTTTACCTAAATTCCATGGGCTAGACTCTGACCGCCCATACTTACACTTGCAAGAATTCGAAGAAGTGTTGGCCACCTTGCATTATCCCAATGTTTCTGGGGATACAATCAGACTTAAACTTTTTCCCTTCACTTTGAAAGAAAGAGCCAAAGATTGGCTTCACTCTCTTAGACCATATTCGATTGGGTCATGGGTTGAGATGAACCGGGAATTCTTGAAAAAGTTCTCCCGGCTCATAAAACAAACACTCTTCGAAGGGCCATAATGAATTTCTCAGCTAAAGAGGGTGAATCATTCTTTCAATGTTGGGAAAGATTTAAAGAACTCCTGCTTGCTTGCCCCCATCATGGCTATGAGAGTTGGCGAATTATAAATTTTTTCAATGATGGATTAAGTTCTAATATGCGCCAATTTGTGGAAATGATGTGCAATGGCGAGTTTATGAGTAAAAATCCAGATGATGCTTGGAGTTACTTGGACATGTTGGCTGAAAACGCCCAATCTTGGGATACCTCGGATAAACCCAAGAATCCCAAGCCTACTCAAGAGAAAGGAGGGATATATGTCCTTAAAGAGGAAGACGACGTAAATGCAAGGATAGCCAACCTCACAAGGAAGGTTGAGGCCATGGAACTTAGCAAAAATGGAGTTTCCAAGTCCAAGGAAGCTGTTGAAACCACATGTGGGATTTGTCTCACCGACTTACACGCTACGCAAGATTGTCCCACAATTCCTGCATTTAAGGAAGTGCTGCAAGAGACAGCCAATGCCACATATGGTTATCAACGGCCCTTCAATGGACCGGTAGGTAATACATACAATGAGAGTTGGAAGAACCACCCGAATTTCAGTTGGAAGAATGCTCCTACGGGCAATCCTACCAACTCCCAAAGAGGGCCACCCATGCAAAATATGGCCCCACCTCAATTCTCATTGGAGGATACCTTGAGAGCGTTTATGCAAGGGCAAGCACAAATAAATGAATCAAATCAGCAATTGTTCCAAGAGCTGAAAGTCTCGGTTGATGAGATTAAGGGACACTTGAATGCTAGGGAAGGGACCTTTCCGGCCCAACCTCAGCCCAATCCTAAGCAAGTACATGAAGTAAGCATCCCTAATTCTTCCAACCAAAACATGGAGCAAGCTAAATCCATTACCACCCTTAGAAGTGGTAAGCAAATTGACAAAACTATTCCGGTGAAGGCCGATGAGCCTAATGATCCGGTAAACTCTAAGGATGAAAATGGATCTAACTTAGCCCCACAAAAACCGGAACGCATTTACAAGCCCATAGCACCATTCCCATCGAGATTGGTTGCCCCAAAATCTCTCCCAAATTCTCAAGATATTCTAGAGATTTTCAGACAAGTCAAGATCAATATCCCTTTGCTTGATGCCATCAAACAAATTCCCTCTTATGCCAAGTTTCTAAAAGACCTATGCACAACAAAATGCAAATATAATGTGCAGCAAAAGGCCTTCTTAACTGAGCAAGTTAGTGCCATCCTCACTCAAAAGACTCCCCCAAAATTCAAAGATCCTGGTAGTCCCACCGTCTCATGTATCATTGGAGACTATCGGATTGAACGTGCCTTGTTAGACTTAGGGGCGAGTGTGAACTTGATCCCATACTCGGTATATGAGCAATTGGGCCTTGGTGAATTAAAACCCACCAAAACCACATTGCAACTCGCTGATAGATCTATCCGTGTACCGAGGGGGATAGTTGAGGATGTTCTAGTCCAAGTTGACAAATTCTACTACCCGGTAGATTTTATAGTCTTGGACACACAACCGGTTTTGGATGCTAGCACCCAAATACCGGTGATATTAGGCCGCCCATTCCTCGCCACATCAAATGCGATCATCAATTGCCGGAATGGGGTGATGCAATTATCTTTTGGAAACATGACACTAGAGGTAAATGTGTTTCATTTGGGCAAAAGACATAGGGATGTCAATGATGATGAGTTCTTCGATGTGAACATGCTCGAAACTTTTGAAGAAGAAGAACTCCTCCAACTTGAACCACTAGAAAGCTTGGAGACATGCTTAGCACATTTCATGGATTCCGAAGATCCCATCATTAGTGAAAGTATGCAGGCATTAAATATAGAAAGACCAGTAGTTGATGCTAGCCGGTGGAGGCCCCATTTTGAAAAATTGCCACCAACCACATCAAGGCCTCTACCGTCTAACATCGAACCACCAAACCTTGACCTCAAACCGCTGCCATCAGAGCTTAAATACATATATTTGGGTCAAGAGGAAACATTCCCAGTTGTCATTGCCTCCCACCTAGAGAAAGACCAAGAGCTCAAGTTGATTGAGCTACTCAAAGAACATCGGGAAGCCATAGGTTGGACAATAGCGGATCTCAAAGGGATAGATCCTTCGGTTTGCACTCACCGTATACACCTTGAAGAAAATGCAAAAACATCTAGACAACCTCAAAGAAGGCTAAATCCAAACATGATGGAGGTTGTCAAAGCCGAGGTGTTAAAGCTATTGGATGTGGGTATCATCTACCCCATCTCAGATAGCCAATGGGTGAGCCCCACCCAAGTTGTCCCCAAGAAATCCGGTATTACCATCATTGAAAACACCAACAACGAGCTTATACCGACTAGGGTGACTACCGGTTGGCGTATGTGCATTGATTATAGGAAGCTCAACACGGTTACTAGGAAAGACCACTTCCCTCTCCCATTTATGGATCAAATTTTGGAGAGATTGGCAGGCCATCCCTATTATTGCTTCCTAGATGGCTATTCCGGATACAACCAAATTGAGATACCTCCGGAAGACCAAGAGAAAACCACATTTACATGCCCGTTTGGTACCTTCGCTTATCGAAGGATGCCATTCGGGTTATGCAATGCACCCGCCACATTCCAACGATGCATGTTGAGTATTTTCTCGGACATGGTGGGTGAGTTTCTTGAGGTGTTCATGGATGACTTTTTTGTTTTTTGTTGTACTTTTGATGAGTGTCTCGAGCACTTGAAGTTGGTCTTGATGAGGTGTGAGGAAAAGCAACTTGTATTAAACTGGGAAAAGTGCCATTTCATGGTATAAAGAGGACTAGTCCTTGGACATATCATCTCGTCCAATGGAATAGAAGTAGACCGGGCGAAAATTGACATAATTTCCAATCTACCACCACCCAAAAGCATACGCGATGTGCGGTCCTTCCTTGGACACGCCGGTTTCTATCGAAGGTTTATAAAGGACTTTAGTCACATCTCAAGGCCTTTATGCAACCTTCTACAAAAGGAAAACCAATTTGAGTGGAGTGCCGAATGTCAATTAGCTTTTTCAAAGCTAAAAGACATGTTAACAACCGCTCCTATCATGTAACCACCAGATTGGTCCACTCCTTTTGAGTTAATGTGCGATGCAAGCGATTTTGCTATTGGGGCGGTGTTAGGCCAAAAGAAGGATAAAAAGCCCCATGTCATCTACTACGCAAGTAGGACCTTGAATCCTGCCCAAGTTAACTATTCGACTACGGAGAAAGAGCTCCTAGCTGTCATTTTTGCCTTGGACAAATTCAGGCCATACTTAATAGGATCCAAAGTTATTGTTTATACAGATCATGCGGCGCTGAAATACCTTCTTTCCAAGAAGGATGCTAAGCCCCTTTTGCTAAGATGGATCCTACTCCTTCAAGAATTCGATTTGGAGATCAAAGATAAGAAGGGGGTAGAAAATGTGGTGGCGGATCATCTATCCCGTCTAGTCCTACCAAATTCCATTGACGAGTCACCTATTGAGGACTCATTCCCTGATGAGCAACTCTTTGTTGCTACGCATCCACCATGGTACGCTGATATAGCCAATTATCTTTCCACAGGTGCGATGCCGACTCATTGGACTGCGCAAGACAAATGTAAATTTCTAAGGGAAGTGCGCAGATTTTTCTGGGATGAACCTCTATTGTTTAAATATTGCCCAGACCAAATTATAAGGAGATGCGTCCCCGATGATGAACACAATTCAGTCATCTCCTTTTGTCATGATCAAGCATGTGGGGGTCATTTTTTCAGCCAAGAAAACAACTGCAAAAATTCTGCAGTGTGGTTTTTATTGGCCCACATTATTTAAAGATACCCACGAGTTTTGCAAAGCATGCGAGCGCTGCCAGAAGTTAGGAGGATTATCCCGTCGCAATATGATGCCTCTCACCCCAATTCAACATCTTGAAGTCTTTGACTGTTGGGGCATCGATTTCATGGGACCATTCCCCTCATCTTTTGAACATATCTATATTCTGTTGGCCGTAGATTATGTGTCTAAATGGATAGAGGCTATCCCATGTAGAACCAACGATCATCGTACGGTTCTCAAGTTTCTCAAAGAAAACATACTTTCTAGATTTGGGACGCCTCGAACCATTATTAATGATGGTGGTTCTCACTTTTGCAATAGACCTTTTGAAACCTTGATGAAGAAATATGGTATTAGGCACAAAGTGAGTACCCCATACCACCCACAAACAAGTGGGCAAGCTGAAATCTCCAATAGGGAAATCAAGCAAATTTTGGAAAAGACGGTGAGACCGGATCGCAAGGATTGGTCCCTAAGATTAGATGATGCACTTTGGGCTCACCGTACTGCCTATAAGACACCCATTGGAATGTCCCCTTATAGACTTGTCTATGGGAAGGCTTGCCATTTGCCTGTGGAGATAGAACACAAAGCCTATTGGGCAATTCGGGCTCTAAATTTTGACATAGACAAGGCTAGCTCGCTTCGCAAACTTCAATTAAATGAGCTTGATGAGATCCGGAACGATGCATACGAGAATTCGAGAATTTACAAGAGCAAGATGAAATGACAAGCACATCTTAAGGAAATCTTTCCATGAAGGACAGAAAGTGCTCTTGTATAATGCCCGACTTCATCTTTTTCCGGGAAAATTACGATCTCGATGGACCGATCCATATATTGTTAAAGAAGTTTTTCCTCATGGGGCTGTTGAGATTGAGAATGCAGCAAATGGTGACTGTTTCAAAGTTAATGGACAACGCCTTAAACCATTTGTTGAGAAATTTGATTCAGAGGACATGTCCATCTCCCTGAATGATCCTGTCTATCAGGATGATTGATCTCCTAGTCTGATGGAGGTATAGCATATGTAGGTTTAGTTTAGTTTTACTGTTTTAGTAGGATTTAGTTGTTGGAGTTGCAGACTTCCAGGATCGCGCTCTCAGGTACTATTACTCTCACTCTCTCATATTTTACCATTGCTCTCATGTTCATGCTTATTGACTATCTTTTTACATTGAGGACAATGCAAGATTTGGTTGGGGGGTGAGATGAGATCCCTCATCTAGCATATTGTAACATCTCAAATTTTTTAGAATTTTCTAACATCTCAAACTCTTTTAGAAAATTTTGTTTCTATACATTTGAGGCTATAAGTAGAAAAAAAAAGGGAGAAACAAAGTGTGTGATGTTGTAGTCTTGAATTTCTTCCAACATAATGGTTTTATATGTTAATTCCCCTATTGTTATGATTGATAGAAAATTTGAACACCTTTACACCAAGTTCACATTACACGATTTTCATGAGTAACAGGTTTATGTGATTTGTGGATTAGCTAGACTTTGGTTTAGAGGTGTTGAGCAGCCAAGCCGGGGTATTTTGTCCATCCTTGTCCATGGGAAAATAACAGAAGATATGGATTTCAAAAAAAAAAAAATCCTATCTAATTTAAAAGAAAAGGGAAAGAAAGGATGAAATCGGGAAGGAAAGAAAAATGGTGAAAAATTCCGAAAAGGGCTACCTATTACCAACCGGGGGATGGTCGAACCGTAACCAAAGCCGGAAATGGGACGTAGTGTGAAAGCCGTCGGAAGGACGGTAAGGCAAATTCCTGTCATAGGCTTGCTGTTGCTCTGTACACCTTAAAATCCTTGGTCTACTTAATCTATGAAGAAGATGATTCCAGGAACTCATGAGATGATCTTTCACTATGCACATTAGGTGGAATTTGTTCGAGTTCTTCTATTTATCAATCAATCAGCGGGAATTACATGTAGACACTTCTTATGTTTTGAGAGTCCAAGGTTCAGCTTCTAGCACCTAATTTTGCCAAATTCTTCACTTATACATCTTGGGATGGATAGAATCATGGGTTCTGAAGGGGAGTTGGATTTGGAGGTTTGAAATTATTTTCACGCATGTTTTGCTCGGGACTAGCAAAAAGCTGGTTGGGGAGTGTGTTGAACCTCCAATTTATACATTGCATTGCCCATTACACTACATAGTTTGCATGATTTTCATGGTTTAAAGGCCCACCTAACACGTGTTTCTGTGATTGTAGGGATGAGAGTGGATTTCATCAAATTGGAGCCAAAAGAATGTATTTGAAGACATTGCATGAAGTCCTAGGATGGACCAAAGAAAGAAGAAGAAAAAGGGAGAAAAGAGAATGAAGAAAAGAAGAAAAAGTGGAAGAAAAACAAGGCTGACCGGTCGTCTGACCGGTCAGCCACATAAATGAAGTAAATGGAAGGAGGCCGACCGGTCTTGACCGGTCAGCCAGGAAGGTTTGACACATTGCAGAAAATAAGCCCGACCGGTCATGACCGGTCGGCTATAGGCACTGGATGAAGGATAAAACAGCCCGACCGGTCATGACCTCTAGCCGCCGCAGTTATCCAAGGATGCAAGAAAAGAAAAACAAAAAAGAAAAAGAAAAAGAAAATGTGTGCCTAAACAAAGAGGGCGGAGTGAAAACCCGAAAGGGCGCTCCGAGTAAAAACAGTGGGCATACAGCGGACTTGGTGAAAACCTGAAAAGGCGCCAAGGGTAAAAACAGCACAGCTGCCAAGGGGCAGGCAAGACCAAATACCCGGGACGTGGTGAAAACCCGAAAGGGCGCCACGGGCAAAAATGACGGGAAAAAGCCGGCTGTGGTGAAAACTCGAAAGAGCACTGCAGGCAAAAATGGCTCAAATGAAAAAAAAAAAGAAAAAAAAAAGTGCAGGTACCAAGAAATCAGACAGTCCAGATCGGTTCAAGCAGTGAAAGTACAAGAACAAGAGGAAGTACAGTCAGGAGTGAAGAACTCTACAAACTCTGACAATCTCAGGAAGCAAGAGTTTCCATTGCCTACATCTCTAGGGAACCAAAGGATCAAGCAAGTCAAATCTCGAGACATCGGTCAAATCATTGACCGAGCCCTAGTTCTGATTCCTATATCCCGACACAAAATCCAGACACACTCACAAGACAACTAATGGCACAATAGATTCCCAAAACAGTTTTCTTTTTCATTAAAAGGCATCATATTTCTTTTACATATAACATATCATCTTTTTCAAAAAATACAAAAAATACATCATCATCAATCATATATGCAAAAAAAGAATGTGCAGGTGGCCAACACAATCAATCTCTACCTCCTCCTCAGCCACATCAGGTGAGTCCTCTGACTCATAATGAAGTAATCTCGCTCTCAACCTGCTCACCTCCATACGCAGGTAATGCACCTCATCGCGCTCAAGGGTACGGATCGCTGTCTCCTCATCAGACAACCTCCGATCGGCAGCCAATCTCCTCGACATCATCTCACAATGATACCGAAGTGCGGAGATCTCAGACAACAGATGGCCATGAGTGGCCAAAAGGAAGCCAGGATCGATAAAAGGGTGCTCCTCAAAAGGTTCATATGAACCAGATGAAGAGCCAGCATCTCCGAGGATATCCTGCTCATCCTCATCAACAGTCCGGTGCCAACAAGGGATACGTCGATACAAAGACTGCTCAGCAACCCAGTACTGATATGGGGCGGTCGCCATCGAAAAAGTCCTCAGCTCAAAACCCAGTAAATCAGCAGTTAGGTAGCTCGCCCAGGAACAATCAATCCGGGTCCTGAAGTCAGAGGACCTAGATGGAAGCACTCGACGCCCGATACCCGTGAAAGCGAAATGAGGAACATCCTGCTCATACCCAAACTGCCGCAGGAACCGGATGGGATGGTAAGAAAAGTAGGATCGAAAGCCTACCAACATCAGAGGATGGCGGTGTGCATCGCAAAGCACTGGAGGAAGTGAAAGCCAAGATGACTCCCAACGAACGTTCCAGTCACGAAGTTCAGCGAACATCCTGCGATATAAGGGCTCGCTCATCCTAGCTGTATGAGGAAGAAACTCCATGATGTGTCGCATAAGGTCTGGGCAACGAGTGTTAGGAAGAGGTACAGGAACAGTCAAAGAAAGACGATCCCATAGCCAGACCTGATCACAAAAAGGAAAAGAAGTTCAGCTAAAGCAAAGCAATCCCCAACAAAGCAAGAAGGAGAAAAGGTGTAGAAAGGATACCTGCAGAAAGGCACAGCAGCCGCGAAGGACACGAGTGCGGCCCAAGGCGCAGTCGGTCAGCCCATCGAATAGCTCGGCCAAGATAAGAGAAATGATCCCCTGCCGACGGATAGCTCGGCTCATCACCTCAAAAAGCAAAGGAGTCTGGGATCTGCGCCATCCCGAGAACAGCACCTCAGCAATCAAGCAGAACATCAGTGCGTTCCGAGCAAAGGTAGAACCGGCCACACTCCGAGGACCCGAAAAAAGATCATACAGTAAGTCCAAGGAGAACACCACAGCATCCTGGCCACCGGCTGCAGGTCGAACAAGATAGGGGATCCCGAACCAGTTCTGCGGTGTAGCAGTCTTCGGCGATGTTTTCGGCGAGAAGTACTGAGTATAATCCAAGGGTAAGCCTGTCAAGCGTGCAAGCTCCTCCAAAGAAGGCCTCATCTCCATATCGTTGAACGCAAACAAGTTCAACGAAGGGACCCAGTCAATCAAGGCAGCTCTGAGCATCCTCCAGTCAATATCAACTCTGGCCATATGGATCAGACCGCCGAAGCCATAAGACTCTAAATCTCGAATCTCATAAACTGACAAGCTGTCAAGCCAAGCAAGCAGTCGTGGTGAGCAAGAAGGACGAGGAAGCAGCTGACAAGTCCTCACTGGTACCCCCTCCAGTACAAAAGGACCAGAAGTCAATAATGGCTCATCAAGGATCGGAAGGTCAACAGGCGAAGGAGAAGGAAAAGCTGGAACCTCTGCAGACTCGACAACCCCTGACCTGCCCTCAGTAACGGCTATGTCTGATATAGTCGCATCGCTGTCTGAAACTGTCATAACCACAGCCGCATGAGAAGACTCGCCCACCTCATGAACAGAGTGCGCAAAAGACCGACGATCAGGAGAAAGACGATACTCCCCATCGAAAGGGCTACCAGTAAAGATCACACCGCACATCGTGGCACCCTGGCTAATCTGACCGTCAAAGAATGCATCTGAACCATCCAAAAGGGTCCCGGCTACCCCGATCGAAGAATCAACGGCCAGATCCGGACCTGCGGCCCTCTCCAGTGGGAAATCATGAATCCAGTCATCATCCTGGCTGATCAAAGGGATCATCGAGGCATCCACACCGTCCATCATCAGGGGAACATCATCAATGATCACATCAAGTCCACCCAAAGAAGTATATCGCACATCCTGGCCCTCATCAAGAGCATCCAAACCGTCAAAAATACCATCTGAACCATCTATCCCATCCAAGCATGAGATCAGCCCATCTATGTCCCTCATGGTCCCATCATCACCATCCATCATATCATCCATGGGGCCCACATCCAAGGGATGTATAGCCTCACCTATGTCCCATCCCATCATCCTATCTATACCATCCATTCCTCCCATAATGAGGGGCCCATTCAAATCTGAAAATCCAGCCATCCCACCATTAATGGAGCCATTCAAGGCTCCACCAACCACCATCTCTAACCCCTCATCAATGCTTCCATTCAATGCCCCACCTCCACCACCCATTAAAGGCATCTCCCCATTATCAAAGCTCAATTGACAATCTGAAGCGTGGGACCCACCTTGGACAGCCCCCACAGCCCCTAAATCACCACCATCCATGGCCCAAGAAAGGACAAAGCAAGATGAGGACAAGGTGATGATGAAAGAGGAGACAAAGAGAAGATTCATTGTTGGAATCGAACCTGAACGTACACAGCAGGTAGGGACAGCAGCAACAGGGACCAGGGAATGTCCGAGCACGAGCCAGCCCAGGCCACTCAAGAGACGAGCTCTGGGCGGCCTGCCCTGGGCCGCCCGTACGGACGCGGTTCCTCTCTCTCCACGGGATTGGCTCCAAGGTTCTTGGTAGGTGAGGCTGACAGTCCACGTCAGCAGATGGCGCTCCATGGGCCGCCCAAAGCTCCGGTCCACTCCAGATTTCAACTGAAGTTGATCAAGATCATACAAAAGGTGCCCCACCGGTCCAATCATGAAGCAATGCGGCCAGAACAGGGCTGATCAAGCCAAAGAGAAGGAAAGGTGATCAAGTGGGGGCCACAAGCAATCCAAGCCATTCCAAGATCAGATCATCATGATCTAAACCATTGAGGGACCTACATGAGCCACCAAACAACAAGATCAAAGGGCGGATCATCAAAAGAAGGGCAAGAATCCAAGATCTAATCATCAAGTGGGCCCACAAAGCCAAGTCAAGCGATCTGAGATGTTCAAGCCATCATCCACACCATGAGGAGCCCTCTCAGCCTCACAAGTTATCCAAAGAGGTACCCTAAAGCAAAGCCGAGGTCTCAAGTGGGCCCACAGGGCCAAATCTATCAATCTGAGCCATTCAAAGACTAGATCAGCATGATCTAAACCATGAAAAACTCATACAAGCCACGAAACAGCAAGATCAAAGGCTTGATCATCAAGAAAGAGGGCCAAAATCCAATATCTGATCATCAAGTGGGCCCACATGGCTGAAAAGAGCGATCTGAGCCGTTCAAGTCATCATCCACACCATGAAAAGCCTTCTTAGCCTCACAAAACATCAAGAAAAGGTGCTCCAAAGAAAAGCTGAAGTCTGGAAAGGGCCCACAGGGCCAAATCAAGCAATTCGGACCACTCAAATCACAGTCAGCCCCGTCAGAAGCCAAATAAAGCAAGGTAAGTATGCCCAACCTCAAAAACTGGTCCGAAGACCTTAAACTACGTC